>CM061061.1:5493687-6693687 GCA_030762865.1 Paraleonurus japonicus | reverse complement strand
CAGGTCTCGGAGCTGTTTTTCCAAGCGAGCAACGAATCCTCAAGTCTGCGATCGAAGTAAGGGCATTGACTAGGACCTCGTTGTCTACCGCCACCTTTTGCTTGAGTACCTTCACCTCCTCCTCCGGGTTACTCAGTAGGGTACCAACAACAGTGCCAAGGTTGGCTGATAGGTTGCGAGTGATGTTGACCTCGGCAATCTGCATGTTGGCGAGCATTGTATCGGTGACTGCTTGAATCACCTTCCTCGTCTTCCTCTCCATCAACCTTTGAACTTTGGTTATAATCTACTTGTGTAAATACTCAAAGGCTGAGTAGATGGAAAAAATTGGACTGGTCTCTTCCTCGAATCGGATGAGGAAGATGGGGTGGAGAAGTTGGACTTGGGGAGCTCATGTGGATATCTCCGAAGATGTTGGAGGTATCCACGAGGTTGGGGTTCGAAGGTTGGGAGGAAGTGGGGGCGTCTGATGGTGGTGGAGGGGGAATTTACGGTGGGGGTGAAGATGGAGGGTGGTATTTACGATGAAGTGGGTGGTGGAGAAGGGGTTGGGCGTGGGATAGTAGGTTGGGGTGGGCTATGAGAGAGAGTTGGTGAAGATGGGAGTAAGGTGGGGGTGAGATGGTGGTTATGGGGGTGGGGGAGTAGACTGTTCCAGCTAAGAAATAAAAGAAATCGGATGGGGAGGGAGGAGGAGATGAGGTTTGGGTTCGAGGAGTGTGGGCGATGAGGTTTCAGCTTGGACTATAATGGGAGTAGGCTATTTTAGAGGCTTAGAGGTGCCGGCTGGGTCACCTCTTCATCGCCAGTGGGCTGGAGAAGGGGAGGGAGAGAATTGAACCTGTCTTGGTGAAGGGAGGGGGTCCTTTCGGAGGTGATCTCTGAACATCTTCCGATTGGACAACTTTGTTTGCTATTTCGGGGTAAGTGCCTCTTCACCCAGCTAGGGTGATCGGTAGATGTTCCTCCCTTCTCTAAGGCTTTCACCAACCTCCTCCTTCTCTTGGCCTTCTCCTTGACTTCATTGGGTGTGAAGCCTCGGCTAAGCTCACCGTCGGTGCTCTTCCCTTTCCTCTACTTCTTCTTGACCTCCTCGGCTGATGGATCCTGAGCCCGACCTCACTGCTCCTTCATCTCGAGTCGGCCGGAGCCCCTAGCGGCTCATCCTTGGTCGTGACCCTTTTTGCTTTGTATAGGCTCGACTCCATCAGCCAGCTTGATCTCGAGCTGTCAAGATATCATCCAAGATCACCGTAACCTTATTAAACAGACCGGTGATTGATCTACTTCGCCACTTCCCACTAACTACCTCTAGTCTTTTCCTTTCCGTCTCAAACCTACCCAATAGCATCCCAACCCAGGTTGGCTTGCACTCCATCAATAATAGCCCGCATGCGGCCACGGCTGGGTCTTGTCGGCCCATCATGGGAGTTCTGCTCCCCTAAAATGACCTTAAATCAATATCGTCATTAGCAGACGATATCTCCGTCGAGCATTTTCTTCTTGATTCAGACCTTCTATCCCTTATTGAGTTCCCGGTAATCAACTCGAATGATTCCACCCAATCGTCGATTTATATGTGAGAGGGTTTACTCCTTCACAACTTGTATCAAAAATCCGCGCCACCTCCGCCGGAGTTCTTGTTAACACCTCTACGTAGACACGGGTTTTAAAAATCCCGTTCTCAAACGTCCTGTTGACGTAGAATTCGATGCCTCTCATATCCAGGGTTTTATTGGAGGTGAATTTCTTGGAGCAGAATGTCCTCAATCCCGACCTCTCCAATAAATCAAGAATCTCTCTTGACTCACAATCAGTGGTTGTATCAAAGTCGACGTACATCTCGACTTGATCTTCTTGTTGTATGTCTCGGTGTGTACTTCCACCATTGTTGATGAAGTTGAGATAGTTTTTAGGATTTGCTCATAAAATTTTACTAAGGGATTTTGAAAATTTTTAGAGTATAGGTATAGTTATACGAAAGTGAAAAAATTTGATTGAAGAAGAAGATGTATTTATAGGAGGAAAAATTGGAAAGAGAAATCGCTTTAGAAAAATCTGATTTAATCTAAGCCGTTTATTTAAAAGTTTCTTGTCTTTGAATCAACGGTTACAATCCTGGATAAACGATTGGGATTCAGCGCGTGTAGGCTACTTGCCGTTGGAATGCGTAAATAGTTACTTTATTATTTGTTGATTTGTGAGATGTAGGTTACTTTATGCGAGAAGTAAGTATACTGACGTTAGCCTAGGGTTACCTTACTTCGTATAAGGGTTTTCAAAAGCAGATGGGTTTGTAAAGTCATCGATAAAGTAACTTGTGCGATTTAAAAAAGCTTAGTTTATACTTAAAAAAATTAAATAAACAGGCTTAGATTTAATTTTCTAAGGTTAGGTTTTCCAACCAATCAATCCGATACGAGTTTTATAAGAAAACACAATATATGGAGATTATTCAGAGGCAAAGGTGTCTAGATAAGAAGGTTTATGAAAGATGAGGTGAAACGATCTGAGTTATCAATATGATCCGTGACTATTCTGCAAAGACATAGACTTGAAAAAGACATTAGTAACTTGAGGTAGATCGGATAGGGTGCGAGATAGTCATCTGTTTCTCAAGAAATCAGCTGATTATTGTGCCCTAGTCTGATTTACCGAATGTCGAATAAGGTCAATATGACTAATCCTTGATTCTTGATTCCAAAATAGGAGATCAATGATATCGACTACCGATTGTCCTTTGACTCATATCTAGTCCGATAATTCTTTCTAGACATAGTAAAACGAAATTGAGAGAGACAAAAAAAAAAAAGAAAAACATAGAATTATAGATTAACTAACGAAGCATCTAATAATCCTAATTCTACGAGATAGTTCTTTAACCCTTGTCTCTGCTAATGGCTTTGTTAGGATGTACGCTCTTTGGAAATCATCAAGATCTTCTCTAGTCGATGTCATCTTTCTCTACATGGTCTCGGATGACGTGGTGTCGATATCTACATGCTTGCATCTTGTATGTAGGACTGGGTTACGGGTAATAGCTATGGCACTATTACTATCACAAAAGATAGGTATATCTTGGTGATAATGTTATAGTCCCTTAGGCATTGACTTATCCAGATTAGTGTGAACAACAACTTCCACCGCCATATACTCGGCTTGATTGTGGAAGTAGCTACAGAGGTTTGCTTTTAGACAACCATGAAATCAGCTTACTTCCAAGAAATTGGCAAGTACCAGATGTAGATTTTCTATCTATCTTACACCCACCAAAATCTGAGTCCGAGTATCCAGATACTCAAAGTTGTCATCTGGATACCACAATCCAACATTTCTTGTACCTTTTAGATACTTAAGAATTTTCTTTCTTTGCTTCAAGATGGCTTTTCTTAGGATTAGCTTGAAAACGAGCACAGACTCCAACCGCAAATGAAATATCAGGTCTACTAGCGATTAAATATAATAAAGAACCAATTAGACCTAGATACTCGGTTTGATCGGTGTCTTCTCCCTTCTCTCTGGATCCATTGAAAAATTTGTCATCATAGATATCTTAGCTTCTCGGTGGTACTCATTCCATATTTTTCAAGAAGATCTTTTGTATATTTGACTTGATTTATGAAGATTCCCTTCTTTGTTTGTTTGACTTGGAGTCCAAGAAAATAAGTCATCTCTCCCATCATGGACATTTCAAATCTGCTTTTCATAAGATGACTAAATTCTTCACACAAAGATATGTTAGTTGATCCAAAGATTATATCATCAACATAAATCTGAATTAACAAAAGGTCACAACCATATTCTTTTACGAAAAGAGTTCTATCAATTCTACCATTAACAAAACCATTTTGAATTAAATAATCGAGACAAGGTGTCATACCAAGCTCTTGGTGCTTGTTTAAGTCCATATAGAGCTTTCCTTAGTTTATAAACCTTGTCTCCTTTGACAAAACCAGGAGGTTCCTCTACATAAACTTCCTCGGCTAGGATTCCATTAAGAAATGCTGACTTAACATCCATTTGAAAAACTATGAATCTTTTAAAAGCGGCATAGGCTAAAAACAATCTTATGGCTTCCTGACGAGCTATTGGTGCAAAGGTTTCATCATATTCAATCCCCTCGATTGTGAATAACCTTGAGCAACTAGTCCGGCCTTATTTCTAACCACAATATTGTTTTCATCCCTTTTGTTTTTAAAGACCCATTTAGTTCCAATGACTTTTTGATGATGAGGCCTTTCAACAAGCTCCCACACATCTTGTCTTTTAAACTGATTTAGTTCTTCTTGCATGACATTAATCCGGTTGGAATCGATCGAGCTTACGTAATAGATTTAGGTTCAAGTAATGACACATAGCAACCGAACATACAATCTTGATTTAGTTGGGTCCTCGTCTGGACACGAGAATCTAAATCTCCAATTATCTCTGCTCAGTGGATGATATGACATTACTTTCTTTCCTTTATCTTTCACGGTGGATGATGTTTTGTCTGAATTATTTAGTTCGGATGAGTCTATGTTACCTTCTCGACGACTCTACCGATCATCGATGTATTGGTTGTCACGATCACTGGTAGATCGTTGAGGAAGATTTTAGGTTATTTTCCTTTGTCGATTCTTCCTCTTCATCCGAGTCGACTCTTGATTGTAGAATTTTATGGTTGATCTCTTAATAGTCATTTGATCCAGATCATCGATATCTTTGTGATGTCCTGTCTTATCAAACTCAAAAGAAGATTCATCAAAACCACATGGGTGTTTCTTCTACACACAAGGTTGTCTTATTAAAAACTCTATATGCCTTTGATACAGATGAGTATCCCAAGAATATCCCATCTCGCTATCTTGGCATCAAAAGTTTTTAATTGAGATTTTCCATTGTTGTGTATGAAACATTTACAACCAAATATATGCAAGTATGAAATTTTGGGAGATCTTCCCTTCCAAATTTCATAGGGAGTTTTGCACTTATTTTTAACAATTAAGCTTCTATTTTGAACATAGCAGCTACGTATTAACGGCTTACGCCCAAAACTGTGAGGAGTATTGTACTTAGATAACATTGATCTAGATGCCTCTTTCAAGGTTCTGTTTCTCCTTTCTACTACTCCATTTAGTTGAGGAGTCCTTGCTTTGCAGATGTTTCTGAGCTATGTCATTCTCAATGTAGTAGTTAGTAATCACCTTATTTAGGAATTGATACCTTTATCACTTCTAATTTTAACAATATTTAATCCTTTTTCATTTTGAATCTTTTAAGAAATTAGGAATCTTAATCATAGTCTCATTCTTTTTGTACAAGAAAATAACCTAAGTAAATCTTGAAAAATCATCAACAATTACCAAGGTATATTTTCTTCCACTAAAGCCGAGAGGTGTTCTTGGACCAAACAAATCCATGTGAAGAAGTTCGAATCCTTTACGAAGAAGGACTACTTATTGTTTTAAAAGAAGCTTTAGTTTGTTTTCCTTTTTGACAAGAAACACATACATGGTTTTTTGAAAATACTTTATCGGGAGTCCTTTAAATAAAGATTTCCTTGCTATTTTGTTAAGAGTTTTGAAGTTTAAGTGACCAAGTAAATGCGTACCCATGACCAACTTAAGTCATCGAACTCTTAGCAACAAGACAAGTATCTTTAGGACAACTTTTGAAATTAGCAACATAAATGTTACCTTGTCGACTCCAGCCAATAGAATATTTTCATTGATACCATCTAATACATAGCATGAATTATGAGTAAATTTGACACAAAAACCCTTGTCACAAAATTGTGAAACTAAAAGTAAATTGTGCTTCAATCCTTCCACGTAGTAGACTTCATATACTTGAATATCTCCTATCATCGGTGTTCCTACACCTTTGGTAAGTCCATAATTGTTGTCTCCAAACATCACTCTTGGTCCATCTATGATCGATAGTTAGAGAAAAGTCGTCTTTCATAGGTCATGTGCTTTGAATAGCCACTATCAATGTACCAGATGACCTCAAGAATGTCTCCTCTATCAACTATCTTCTTATCTTCCTGCAATCACAAATTTATTGCTTAGGTACCCTTTGTACTTTGGGTCCTTTCATGTTAAGTTGATTTTTAGGAATCCAGGACAAAGATATCAATGTTCCTTAAAACCATAGATTGAAGTTTACACCCATATCTATCTACTAAGATAAGACTTTCAAGATCAATCTTATTTAAGCGATCTTTTGAGATTGTCTTAAATCTTGGTAAAAATGGATATGTTTTACTTCTCCCATCAAAGCCATTATACCTAGGATAGGACTTTGACTTAGTCTTAGGTTTAGCCTTAGGAGTTTCTTTCCTCGTCTATTTTTTCTTTTCAGATTTATCAGATGAGGTAATTAATTTCTTAGGTTTCCATGGACTAAATCTAGTTTCTATCTTTGGTTTAGTTGTTTTAATAAAAACTCTAGGTTTTATTGGATCATTTTCTTACTCCTATCAAAACCTAATCCGGTTTATCACTAGACTTTTGTGAAGTATTGAAGATTTTATCTATTATGGTTTGAGAGTTATTTAGAAGTCCTAACTTGAGATTTAATTCTCTGTTAGTCTTCTTGTAACTTTCATTCTCAGAATAGATATTTGAAAATTTTATTTTCAAAGAACTCAATCTCGTTCTAACTTATCTGTCTTATCATACAAGGTACTAGTGATCATCTCGGTCGACATTCACCCTTGAATGTACGGTCCGATTTCTCCTTGTCCTTAGTTTGATTGACCTTAAATAAATCAGTAATTTGATTCTTTAAATTAAAATTTTCAGTCTCTATCTGTTTATAAGCGAGATAGAGCGAGTCTCCAAATCTTTCAAAAGTTTATCAATAAGACTAGGATCAGTTTCGAGATAAGGTATCACAATCATTATACCGAGGATGAATAGTAATGTACCTCTTTTGCCATTAAACAGATGTCGTCATCGACCCCAAAATCAGATGAGGATGAGGATGATGATGTTTCATGAACTTCTTCTTTCTCGGCGGAAGAGCTCTCGATCGGCATACCTTCTATCTCTCTTTTTCCTCTTTTCTTCTCTCTCTCTGGGAGTAAGTTGAGGACAATCATAGCTATAGTGACCAGGCTTGTTGCATGTATAACAAATATCTCCTCTGTCTGCATTTCGGACTACTATCTCCTCGTCGATTGGTGACTTAAGCCTTCTTGTCTCGATCCTTTTTCCTCTCATTTTCTGAACTCTTTTCCTCTTTGTCGATCTCGTAGTTCCTTTGACACGATCTATCTCTCTTGTTTCTTTTATACTTCATTCTCGGCCTTTCATA
This sequence comes from Paraleonurus japonicus, assembly GCA_030762865.1. Lineage (NCBI taxonomy): Eukaryota > Viridiplantae > Streptophyta > Magnoliopsida > Lamiales > Lamiaceae > Paraleonurus > Paraleonurus japonicus. The sequence goes on along the minus strand of CM061061.1, from coordinate 6,686,385 downwards.
TCTTTTTAAACAAAAGAGTCATTTCCTCTTTAATAGATAAATCAGATGCCTTGGAGATCTTTTGATTCATCTTGATGAACAAATGCTATGATCTTTCCGGATGTTGAAGATTCCGCTTCATCTTCTTCATCTTCGATTTGAATGTCATATTCTAATGCCTTCAGATGAGAAAACAAAGTGTGGTGTGAAATTGAAGATAGATTTTGAGTAGCTTTCAGAATATTAGCTTTCTCTCTCCATCTTTTGCTTAATAACCTCAACACTTTATTGTTGATTTCTTTCTCTGTATATGTTTTTCCCAAATCAATTTGCCTTGTTTAGTAGATTAGTCGGCCTAACATCCAGTTGATCAACGAGACTCTCTTTCTTTCATTTTGAAAGTGTCAAAAACATGTAGAACACTGTAATTTATTTTCTTTGACCTCGATCTCGATCCTTCATGATTCCAGCAAGAGTTTCCCACATTTCCTTGGCGGTCTTGCATCTTTTCACTTTTTCAATCCAATCCTTACTCAATGTTTCAATGATCTCTCGTTCTAGCAACTTGATCCAGATTATGAATCTTTCTTTCATCACTTGTGAGTTCTCGAGCTTTTCTTTTCTTGCCTCACTCTTGTTTGGTGATTCGGTGCCATTCTTGGTGCCTCCATGATAAAATTTAATAGGTCCTTCCTCAAAAACCTCCTCCATCCTATCATGGATAGCCTTGAGATGATTTTCCATCCTGAATTTCCAATAGTCATATTCTTCAATTGAGAAATCAGTAGATTCCTTGATTTCTTGCTCTTGCACGAAGACATGATGAGATAGGAAAACATAACACTCTATAATCTTGTTAGTAGCATTTATTAAAACAAGGAAGATGAAGATAATCAAGAACAAATTTGAGAATCGTAGTTAAAACCTAAAATCAATATCGTAAACTGACTTAACACTACTACGATACCACTTGTTGGTCCCAGGATGGTTGAGTAGATTAAAAAAACTTGAGTTAACCTTCTATGATTAAATCTAGAAGGGGGTTGAATAGATTTTATAGATTTTTGCAAATCTTTTAAAACTTATTCAAAACTTCAAAGTAACACAGGGAAAACAATTTTAATCTCAACTTTAACAAGATCAAAAGCAAACCGATATTTTAGTTCTAACTTTGATTAAATCTATCTTTAATTTGGTAAGCTGGAATTTGTAAGAAACAAGTTAGTAAAACAAAGCAATAAAGAACACCGGATTTATAGTGGTTCGGATTATAACAATCCTACATCCACTCTCCTTCTTCAAACTTTGAAGAAGGATCTCTTCTACTTGCTTACTTACTCACTTTACAATCGATGCGACTTACAAATTACAACTTTGATCTTCAAATCTTCAATCTTCTAAACTATTCTTGAAAAATCTAACACTAGAGTAATTGAAGAGTGTTTGAAGATGAATAAGAAAGTGTTCTATAAAAACATAGAAAAAATCTTCAAGAAATCCTTGAAAACAATTTTTGTGCTTTTGAAATCTTGTGAATTGTGAGAATTTGTTGCTAAAAATTGAAAAATTCGTGTGTTCTCTCTATTATATTTCTAATGAAGGGCCTAGACCTATTTATAAGTACGAAAAGACAGTTAGTTTGTTAATTAGTTTTAACAAACTAAAAGCTGCTCAACAAACTTATTCTTGGAAACCGCTCTAGACCTCGGTGATTTTATTCTACTCGTCTGCAAATGACTTGGTGAACACTCGCCTTTCTTATTCTACTCGGCTTGTCTTGACCTCGTCGAGCTCTTCATACTTGTCTCCTGCAGATGACTAGACTTGAGCTTGTCTCCAAATGACTTGTAATCTTCGGACTTGGTGACTAGTTCGGTCCTCGACCTCGTCGATCGGCTTAGTATAAGGACTTAATCTCGGTTGTTCTTCGTCGTCGATCATCTCGAATCGCTTCTTTTAACTCATCAAAACTTCTTGATCTAACAATATATATATATATATATATATATATATATATGTATCGTTTGCTTTATAATAACATTATTGCACAAATACATAATCACACTTTGTCACTTATCATGAATACACCGCCACTTTTCCAATACTATAACTTTTATGAAATTAATGTTACTTTTGATAAAAACACAATCAATTTTCATATATATAAAATTCAATTTTTATTTTATTGTTATTATATTAAATTGGATAATGACTATGCTATAAAATAATATTATTACACAATTATTTTCACATTAAAAAGTTATAGAACAATAAAAAATTAAATCTACATATATTAAAAAACACTATCACTTTTCGAATAACACAATCACTTTTCATGAATACACAGTCACTTTTCATTAAATACAATCACAATTTTTATAAACCCTGTAGATAAGCTATATGAGTTGCGGAAACAACAATTTACTAGAAAATAATGTCATTTTCAATAAAAACACAATTAATTTTCATATATATAAAGTTCAATTTTTATTTTAATATTATTATATTAAATTGGGTAATGACTATGCTATAAAATAATATTATTACGCAATTATTTTCACATTAAAAAATTATAGAACAATAAAAAATTAAATCTACATATATTAAAAAACACTATCACTTTTTAGAATAACACGAGTCACTTTTCAAGAAACCATTAATAGCCAAAGTAAGTCAAATAGGATGTAATAAGTCATCTGTTTTAAAGAAATCGGTGACTATTGTGTCCTTGTCGATTTACTTGATATCGTATAAGAAATTGTCAAGTCGGATGATTGCGGTAAAATCGGGCAAGAGATATTAAGACAACCAAGTTTATCGAACCCAAGGGAAAAGTATGGCCATGAGTCCCTAGGAATGTGAGTTTCAATGACTATTATTGCAACACGGTTTTGAACCAAAAATACAATTCAAAGCTAGAATTAAAATCAATCAACAACAACAAATCAAGAAGTCAACAAGAGATAACTAGCACAAGTAGCAAAAATCAATTGGGGATAGGGGTACAAGGGATAATCGCATCAAGGAATCAATGATCACAAGCTATGATTGTATCAAATTGCCATTCAACTAAGATAGAAAGCATAGAACCATCATGCAATTATATCTCCATTAATCACACTATGCCTAATGTGAGTATTCTTAGTACAACTAATCTCTCAATTAAGAAGCACCCAATTCATAAAATCATACACAATTATAACCCTATTAATTTCCAATCACATTAACTCAACTCTTTCATGTTGCTAGGGTGATCAAACACTAATATAAAGAGATAAAAATTCATGAAGCACAATTAGAATCACAATTAGGGCACTAACTATCTCAATTGATCAATAATCATCAACAATCAAAGCACAAACAATCAATTCATCCTCAATTTCAATTATCTCAAGCACAAGTGAATTAGCCCATGAAGAAAATTGCAAAATCCATGGGTACACAATCTAATTGCATAATCACAAAGCTAATCACAACAATTAAGAAATTGAAATGAGTAGAGAGGAAGAACATCACCAATTAAGCCAAAATGATCAATAAATTGAATGTTTGAATCTTCAATTGGAATCTTCACTTCACTTGAATTACAACTTGAATTGAGAAAACTAATGGATCAAAGTCTAATCTAATCAATTAATGGAAATCTATCTAAATCTAACAATCTAATCAACGTAGAAGGAGAATTAAGCTAAAAAACTCAGAAATCGACCTAAAAATTGTAAGTAATTACTATGGGGAAGGTTATATTCTATTTTTCGCTCAAATGGATTAAAAAGGAACTTTTCGAAAATCTGCACCCTCGACTCGAGGTTAGGGCCCTCGAGTCGAGCTTCCTTAAGTCATGCCCACGCTTTTCCTAAAAATGCGCTGCCTCGACTCGAGCTTCCAGCCCTCGAGTCGAGCTTGCCGGAATTTCCTCACCCTCGACTCGAGCTTGGGCCCTCGAGTCAAGGCTTCTACAATTTTTGCAATTCTCCTCCTTTAGTGGCACCCTCGGGTCGAGGCTCCCGGACCTCGAGTCCAGGGAATTTTTGATCCGACTTCCGCCTCCGACCCCATTTTCGCCCGTCTCATTCGTCTCTTCGCCGTATGAATGATGGTACTCTCGATTTGGTCAAATTCCACCGATTTACCTGAAAACGGGACAAAAATATCAAAAATTCATTAATTCTACACAAGTGATACTTTTCATGCAAAAGAGTGATACTCTACACTTTTAAGCTAAAAACTAACACTTTTCACCACTTTTTACACAAAAATACCACATCAAATTATGCATCAATTCACTCTCATCATAATACCCCCAACTTAAAGTGTTGCTCGTCCTCTAGCAACGAAGCAAATAAGCACACAATAGTGAATTGATTGCAACTATCTCTCATGGCACCATAGAAGGAAAATAGGACAATCGAACTCATCACCGATCTCAAGTATCTATGCAAATGATAGGCTTAAAAGCCAACACTCATCCTTCAAGTATAAAGGGATCGTGTAGTTTGTAAATTACCCGATTAAATTATCGATCCATGGAAATCAAGTGTGAGATAGCTCTAAATTTACTAATTTATTTGCAATTGTAGCACGAGTCTTATTATGGGATCAATTGGTTTTACGGAAATAAACTAATCAAATAACTAAATTCTACTAGCAATGAAATTCAAACAATAATTAAGACGTGCTCGGGTGCTTATCAACAAATGGGTATCAATCATGCAACAAATTCAAATGAGCATTTGTCATGTCTATCAATTAATAAGAGCAAACTTTTAATCAAACAATAATTTTGTACTTGGTAATCATAGGAATTACGCTACGGTTTAAGCATGAGAGTTTGAGAGGACTAAGTCACCCTTTCCTCCCGGGGCTAGAGCACGAGTCAATAGGTTCGCCTAGCGTGTCTTCCTTTCGATACTAAGGCACCTTACATATGGTCTCTTCACTAATCACCCGACTACTAATCTAAGCAATTAATGTGGAGTTGATGTATTTCTAATTGAATTAACCAAGTCTCCTTGCGTTAACCCAATATTAACTCTAATTACTCAATTAATTCCCTCACCCAAATGAGTTATCTAAATACCCAAGTCTCCTTGCGATAATTAAACAACTATGCATGGAATTAGAAATTAATTAAATAAATAAATCAATCAAACCTCATCAATCCAATCAATTAATCAACAATCAAAATCACCCATAAGAATTCCTCACAAGATCAATAACTCATATGCATCAAAACACCCTAGCACTAGGAATTTAGTTGATCATAATTAAAGAGAATGAATCCATGAAATTAATTGAATAGACGAAAGTCATAACAAGAAATTTATCCGATAAAACTAAAATTAAAGGAAGAATATCACCTAGTTGGCGTCCATTCATAAAGAAAACATCCGACGATCGTCTAAACTCAAGAATAAATTGAAACCCAAGCTATGTGTGTGTGTGAAAGTGTGTGTTCTTCATCTTCTTCTCTCCCTCTTGATCAAAAACCTCCAAAAACCATCTGAAAATTGTGTATTTTCATGTATATATATGTATATAAGCTGCCTTGCCACGTGTCGCACTTGGATTGGTCGAAAAAACAACAAATTCCCGCTTGGCACGCGCCTCGACTCGAGGGATGGCCCTCGAGTCGAGCTTGGCTAATCCTCGACTCAAGGCCTACCCTCGGCTTGAGGGAGCTTGAAATTTAGTTTTTAACTTGGCCTTCAGCCTCGACTCGAGGCTTCCCAAGCTTCGACCCTAGGTCGAGCCCCGGGAATTTTTAGGCCCGATAGGCACCTCCGACCCCTATTTTTGTTCTACACATTCGTCTCGTTGCCATATGAATTCTGGTACTTTCTGTTTCATCAAATTCCACCTGAAACTCAAAACGAGACAAAAACCGAACGGAATGCATTAATAATACTTTTAAGCATAAGAAGTGATACTTTATACTTTTAACTTTAAACAAGTAATACTTTTCATCATTTTATGCATTTAAATCACTCAAAAATCATGCAATAATTCACCCTAATCAACTCCCCAAACTTAAAGTGTTGCTCACAAATAAGCACAAAGGGGGAATTGATTGCAACTATGTCTCATGGCACAAAGAATGAAATTTGGACAATCAAACTCATTAGTGCATACAAGTTTTCAATGTCACTTTTAACAAACAATCAAAAATTTCATGATTTGATTAGATGCAAATTCAAATACTTTCTCAATGCTCCTTCCAAGAAGTGTATCTCTCATCATTCAAGTGTATAAGGACAATAAAGCACTCATTTATCAAATCACAACCATACTCACCATAGGCTTGCCATAAGACTCAATCTCAATCGATATTTAGTGTATCAACTATGAATCAAAAAGGTCTTTTCAAGAGGTTGTAATGAAGGCTCTTTGGATGAGGTAGGTGAATTTTGGAAAATAGTGACTCAATATTAGTAGAGCAATGATTGTTGAACAAATAATGCAATGCAATTTACACATCATCTCAACAAACACATCTCCTTCTTTCATTTTCTTCCTTTTCACATAACATTCACCACCAAACTCCATTTGAGACTTTCTTTTGCATTCAAGCTCAAATTGCATTTTTCTTCTCATGATTTTTCATTTTTATTTTCATACTTCAATTTTTTTCTTCAACCTCTTTTCTTTATTCATCTCAACATACTTATCCAATTCATACCACCACACTTTTCACGGGTTTAAAATTAGCAAAGAGAAAGCATTCTTCATCACACTCATCATCACAAGACAACTTCTTGATTGAAGTGAATTGATGCATGTTTTTAGGGCTTATTTTAGTGGAAAAAGTGATCAAAAGTGTTAGATTTTGTGCCTAAATGTGTAGAGTATCACTATTTTGCCTAAAAAGTATTACTTGTGAAATATTTGATGTTTTTCGTCCATTTTATAGGTAAATAGGTGGATTTTGGCCAAACCAAGAGTACCGGCATGCTTACAATGAAGGGACAGACGAGACCGACGAAAACGGAGTTGGAGCTGGAGTCCCGGCCGAAAAAATGCCCTGGTCTCGACCTGGTCGAGGACGAGGCCTCGACTCGAGGGATAAGACAAGAGATGAAGAATTTCAAAATTGCAGCAGCCTCGACTAGAGGGCTGACCCTCGAGTCGAGGGATTTGAAAATGCATCAGCCTTGAGTCGAGGGCTGAACCTCGACTCGAGGGAGTTGATTTTTCAGAAAATTCGTCTTTTTAAGGGTGAAGCAGAGCATAACCGGGAAAATTCATTAGAGCGGTTAGGAGCGGTTTTGGGGCGATTTCTTAAGCCCCAAGCCAATTTCCCATTGTAGGTAGTGTAGAGTGTAGATTAGATTTAGATTTCAATTAATGATGATTAGATTAACTCTAGTTTAGCATTTGATTCTAGTTAATTCATCAATTCAATCTTGTATTTTATTTGGAGATTTGTATTGAAGACTCAAACATTCCTTTTGTTGCGCATTTAATTCAATTGGTGATGTTCTTCCTCTCTTGTCATTTCAATTTCTTAATTGTTATGATTTGCTTTGTGTTTGTGCAATTCTATTCTCTTCCAATGGATTTTGCTTTTGGCACTATGGGCTAACTCTATTGTGCTTGGGTTAATTGAAATTGAGGATGATTTGATTGACTATGCTATGATTGTTGATGATTGGAGATTAATTGAGTAGATTGCTTCCTAATTGTGATTCTCAATTGAGCTTCATGCATATTTATCTCTTTAGATTATTGTTTGATCACCCTAGCAATAGGCGAGAGTTGAGCTAACGTGATACGAGATTAATCGGGTTATAATTGTGTATGAATGTGTGGATTGGGTGCTTCTACATTGAGAGATGGGAAGGACTAAGGATACTCGCATTAGGCATTGTGTTATTATTGGAGTGATTAATTTAATGATGGTTTATGCTTTCTACCTTAGTTGATTTGCAATTGTAGCTTGTTGATCATTGATTCCTTGACGGATGTTAGCCCTAGCACCCCAATTCCCCCGTTTATTGTTGTATTTATTCTTGCCTCTTAAGTGTTCGATCATTTGCTTGCTTGTTGTTGATTTGTCATTTTGCAAGTGCTTTGTAGTGTTAGTGTCAATCCGCTTTACAACAATAGTCATCGAGAACTTCGTATTTCTAGGGCCCCACGTGCATACTTTTTCCCTTGAGTTCGATATTTGCGATTGGTCTTAATAGCACTTACCGGATTACTACTTCCAATCAAATGGCGCCGTTGCTCGGGAATTAGTTTTGCGCTTATAGTGAGACTTAGAAATTGTTTGAAGTGGCTACTTGTTGCCTTTTTGTTTTTGTTTGTGTTGTTATTTTGTTTGAAATTGATACTTTGATATCATGTCTAGATGGGGGATACAACTCATACCTGTGGAATCAAGAGTATTATCAAGATAGTAGGGTGTATTCTCCACACTTTGACGGATTTAGCTACAATGATTGAAGGAACTATGATGATAATTCTCAAATGCAACAAGTTCCATCCGATTATCTAGAGTGGAGATATGATGAAATTCCTCCCCCATCTCAAAAGATGTTCCCATACTATGAGCATTATGATCAATTTGATCCATGTTGTGGATATCAAGGAGCATCGAAAATGGCATACTATGATGCTAGGAGAAGCTATGAGTATGATTATCCAATGCCACAAGCTTCTCCTTAATTTGAAGAATGGGGACTCCATGATGTGAGAACTATATTGAAAGATATGCTTGGAGTGATGCTAGAAAAAGCGAGGAAGATGAAACGAGATGTGAAGAAATGCTTCCCTTGTATGAAGACATTTTCGAGACCAAGGCGATGGTTAAGTCAATGATCGAGGGAAATATGGATATCACCGAAGCTCAATTCATGGTGTTAAAAAGTCAACTCAAATATTTTCTACTCCAAGTGAAGAACATAGCCATCATGGAGAATCAAGAAGAAGAAGGGGAGGAAGAAAGTGAAAGAGAAGATGTAGTAGAGGGTCCAAGCAAGGAGGATGAAGTGAAAACTTTCCTTGTCAAAAGTGAGGAAGAGAAATGTCCATTGATGGACATGAGCAATGAGGAGGAAAATCAAGAAGCATGAAATGAAACCTTGAAGAATGAAATGAGCATTTCTAAACCTTCTAACTCTTCAATTTGTACTTTAATTGAGATTGATGCTTCTATTAATTTGATCTTACATCTTGAGAACTTTGATTATAGGAAGGAATTAAAGAAGTGCTTGGGCATCTTTGGAGAGAAGAAATGGAGAGGGTTGTTGGTGAGAAAGAAAGGAGGACAACCATCAATAAAATGCAAGGATGTGGATGATGGGTCTCTCTTACATATTTACCTCCATGATTTTGAAACCCAAAGATTGAGATATAATGGGAAGGAAGACCGCTACCCTTGGCCATTCCGATGAAGGACGTGAAAACGAACAAATAAGTTTGGCAAAGGACAATAAAAATAGCGCTAGATGGCAGACAACCCATCCTTTTTGTTATTTTTGTGTTTTTGAATGCCTTTTGTTTTTGTTTTGTTGGGAGAATTGGCTTGGGAATTTATTTGCTCATGCTCTAAGGGGTTGAAATGCATATCTTGCTATGGGATGTAATTGGTTGAATGAGCTTAATGTTCATACCATTTAGGAGTTGCATGTATTTTTATCACTCTCATTCCAAACTTTGAATTCATGCTCTCATTCAAGTTTGGGGTGTTGATCGTTAGTGTTCATGTGCATTTCTTAGTGGTAATTATTTGATGAATTCTTATGTCCAATTGTAGGTACACTTGCTAGTTGAATTGGAAAGCGTTTGGAATTCCAAGGAAATGCAAGATCAAGAAGGAAAGCGCATAAAATCTTGATGAGCCCTACACATGCTTGAAGAAAGATGGAGTTTAAGGGCTTATTGGTACAATATTTCCTTTCAAACTTAGACTTGTCTAACTTTGGGGGAGGTGTTTTTCTTACTTTGCCTATCTTTTGTGCTTTTCTATGATTTTGGGGCTTGTTGAGCTTATTGCTTATTGATGATTATGCTATATTGGTATCTTGGATTTCTTGCATACATTTGTGAGCTAGATTAGTCATGAGCTTAATTGTGGATTTATTGCATATCTTTTAGTATCATTCTTGATATAGTGAGTGTGCTTGAGATTATGTACATGTGCACTTGTGTTTGAATTGCAAGACTTATTGAATTTTGATTTGATCATGTGTTGATTTGTAGCTTGATACTAGCATGCTTGATGATTATGTAAAGATGAATGTGATTGAAAATGCTTGATTCATTGCTCAATTTAAGCCCGTGAGCTTTGTGCCTTAATAATCGTACATCTTATACGGTTGATTGATTTCTTTGTGAGTGCATCATTCATAGAATTGTATGCTAGAACTTGCCCCTAGACTTGTTGATATTGATCTTTGTGTGATGTCATTAAAGTGATAAGAGGTCATGTTTGATATGATGAGTCACTTAACCAAATATTTTCCCCACCATATACATTTGATTTCCTCGGTGAGCCATTTTGAGCCTTATTTCCTTATTCTTTGGCAATCCAAGTGAAATTGAAACCATTACTTTTTTATGAGCCTTATTGTCCTATGTTTAGTAGAGCTTGATTGTTGGCTAATGATGGTGATTTTATTGCTAAGTGTGGTGGAAAATGATGTGCTAAGTGATGAATGCTTGAAAGATGATGAAAAGAAAGGTGTAAAAATAATTGACTTGTGAAAAGAAAGTTGTGATCATGAAAAGAAGAGAAAGATTCAATTTGTGAGCTTAAAAGAGAAAGCTCAAGTGAATGGTGGTGATTGATCCTTGAAGTGCAAAAGAAAGAGTTGATTAATGAAAGTTGAAGAGATGTGTATTGTATTGATTAGCTTTCATTCAAGTCTCTACTACTTAGTCACTCTTATCCAAATACATCTCACCTTTCCAAAGAGCCTACATTACAACCTAGAAGAAAGACATCTTTGATTCTTGATTGATCACAATTGATTTTGATTGAGATTAAGTCTTTTGGCAAGCATATGGTGTGCAAATTTGTGAATTTGATGATTGAGTGCATTATACCTTTATACACTTGAGTGTAGAGTGAAACACTCCATGGAAGGAGCAATGTGTTAAGTGTTTGATGTTGCATTTATTTAAGCATGATTCATCTTGATTGCCGGTGGATAGTTGCATTGATATTTATGATCATTGATGAGTTCGATTGTCTTATATTTCTTCTTTGGTGCCATGTGACATAATTGCAATCAATTCACTCCTATTATGCTTTGTTGCTACGTTGCTCGAGGACGAAACACTTCAAGTTTCGGGGTATGATTGGAGTGAATTGATGCATGTTTTTAGGGCTTATTTTAGTGCAAAAAGTGATCAAAAGTGTTAAATTTTGTGCCTAAATGAGTAGAGTATCACTATTTTGCCTAAAAAGTATTACTTGTGAGATATTCGATGTTTTTCGTCCGTTTACAGGTAAATCGGTGGATTTTAGCCAAACCAAGAGTACCGGCATGCTTAGAATGAAGGGACGGACGAGACCGATGAAAACAGGGGTTAGAGCCGAGTCTCGGCCGAAAAAATGCCCTGGTCTCAACATCTCGGTCGAGGACCGCAGGCCTCGACTCGAGGGATAAGACAAGAGAAGAAGAATTTCAAAATTGCAGCAGCCTCGACTAGAGGACTGACCCTCGAGTCGAGGATTTGAAAATGCGTCAGCCTTGAGTCGAGGGCTGAACCTCGACTCGAGGGAGTTGGTTTTTCAAAAATTCGTCTTTTAAGGGCTGACGAGCATAAGCGGGGAATTCATTAGAGCGGTTAGGAGCGGTTTTGGGGCGATTTCTTAAGCCCCAAGCTAATTTCCCATTGTAGGTAGTGTAGAGTGTAGATTAGATTTAGATTTCAATTGATGATGATTAGATTAACTCTAGTTTAGCATTTGATTCTAGTTAATTCATCAATTCAAGCTTGTATTTCATTTGGAGATTTGTATTGAAGACTCAAGCATTCCTCTTGTTGTGGATTTAATTCAATTGGTGATGTTCTTCCTCTCTTGTCATTTCAATTTCTTAATTGTTGTGATTTGCTTTGTGTTTGTGCAATTCTATTCTCTTCCCATGGATTTTGCTTTTGGCACCATGGGCTAATTCTCTTGTGCTTGGGTTAATTGAAATTGAGGATGATTTGATTGACTATGCTATGATTGTTGATGATTGGAGATAAATTGAGTAGCTTGCTTCCTAATTGTGATTCTCAATTGAGCTTCATGCATAGTTATCTCTTTAGATTAATGTTTGATCACCCTAGCAATAGGCGAGTTGAGCTAACGTGATCCAGAATTAATCGGGTTATAATTGTGTATGAATGTGTGGATTGGGTGCTTCTATATTGAGAGATGGGAAGGACTAAGGATACTCACATTAGGCATTGTGTTATTAATGGAGTGATTAATTTCAGGATGGTTTATGCTTTCTAACTTAGTTGATTTGCAATTTGATGCAATTGTAGCTTGTTGATCATTGATTCATTGATGGATGTTAGCCCTAGCACCCCAATTCCCCCATTTATTGTTGTATTTGTTCTTGCCTCTTAAGTGTTCGATCATTTGCTTGCTTGTTGTTGATTTGTCATTTTGCAAGTGCTTTGTAGTGTTAGTGCCAATGCGCTTTGCAATAATAGTCATCGAGAACTCGTATTTCTAGGGCCTCACGTGCATATTTTTTCCATTGGGTTCGATATTTGCGATTGGTCTTAATACCACTTACCGGATTACTACTTCCAATCACTTCTAATGCTAGCATCAAGCATCAAATCAACTCATCAACACATCACAAGTTTATCATGTCCATCAATCAAAACAAATATGCCACGTACATACCTCCAAGCATAACACCTCATCAAATTCACATAAAATAGACTCAAAGATAAGAATGAAATCCACATTTAAGCTCAACATTCACAAAAATTTTCACACAATTTTCTCATTACAAATGAGAGGCAAATTGGTGCAACAAACATTGCTAACTAACACACACCCCCAAACTTTTCATTGCAAAGCAATTAAAAGTTTGGCAAAGGTAGTTAGCTAGATGAAGTTGCACACAACTACCCACTATGAAATCCAAATGAGCACATAATGAAAATAAACGAGGCAAAGAGGCACACCTCCCACAAACTTAGACAAGTCTAATGTCTAGAGAAGGTATGGTACCGTAAAGACTTCAAAATTCCTCTCGTCTTAAAGCTTATAGCTCGCCAAGCCTCACTTGCACACCTCGACCTCCTACAAAGAACACAAATAATAAATCACACACACTTATTGAAAGCAATAAATAAATAAATAAATAAAATGAAAGCAAGAAAACCGATGGGTTGCCTCCCATCTAGCGCTAGTGTTAATATCCTATGCCGGACGGAGCTTGAGTCGCTCAACTTTCCTCAATCCCTTTCATATTCACTCCACCCACTTCCATAGAGGATGAAGCATGATGAGATTTCCTTCCTTTGTTTCTTCTCTTCTTCTTGTCAAACCAATCCTTCTCCTTCTCCACATCCTTTCCTAGCACACAAAGAGAAATATCATTAACAACATCAAACTTGCTTGAACAATGAAAATCAGCAAATAAATGAGAAATAGAGAGTATAGAATGTATGGAGCTAGTTTTATTAGGATTCTTCATGTTCATGGAGAATGAGATTTCTTTATCATCCACTTTGAGCTTGATCTTCCCCTCCTTAACATCAATAGTAGCTCCATTAGTAGCCAAGAATGGTCTCCCAAGGATCAAGGGAATATTGGAGTCCTCCTCCATCTCCATCACCACAAAGTCCGCATGGAAGCTAAATTTGTCCACATTCACTACCACATCTTCTACAACTCCTTTTGGATGAACGAATGATCTATCGGCTAGTTGTAGGGCCATGTGGGTTGGTTTGAGATCACCGAGCTTCAAACGGTCATAGATGGATAATGGCATCAAATTAATGCGAGCTCCAAGGTCACAAAGGGTCTTCTTCTTCTCACCAATACCCAACTCACAAGTCAACGTGATGCTTCCCGAGATCCTTCAATTATTGAGGTAGACTCTTTTGAATAAGAGCACTACATTCCATGGATAAACTCACCATCTCCACTTCATCAAACTTTCTATCAAACTTTCTCTTCTTGGTGATCAACTCTTTGAAGAATTTAGCATAAGTCGGCATCTCCTCAAGAGCATCCATCAAAGGTACATTGACATTCACGTTCTTGAAGATTTCCAAGAACTTCCTAAAATTTCTCATCGAGCTTTTGTTTCATGAACCTTTATGGATATGGTGGTGGAACATAAGTCTTGGGTACCCCCATGCATCACATTCAACGTTGGCACCTTCAAGCTCTTTCCTCTCTTTCTCTTCTCTCAACTCTTTTGCCTTCTTCCACTTGGGAATTCTTTCTACTTTCTTCTCTTCTTTCAACTCCTCTTTCTCTTCACCACCAACTTCCTTCTCATCTTCAACACCAACCTCCTTCTTAACTTTGTCCTCATTTTCCTCCACCGGCATACTTGGCCCTTCATAATGAGTACCACTCCGAAGTTTAATTGCCATACAATGCTCTTTCGGGTTCACTTCCGTAGTAGAGGGAAGTTTTCATTTTGATTTCCTCCACTTGAAGAAGCAACTTGACCAATTTGGAACTCTAGGTTATTTACTTAATTGGCCAAAGAACTCACAATGTTCTCCATTTTCTCCATCTTTTGATTTTGAGCACCCATGAAACTTGTGAGAAAATCCTCAAGGCTTGGCTTTCCCTCATTGTTAGGTGCATGAGTACCGGATCAATTCACAGAGGCAATGTAAGGGCGGCTTTTGGATTTGAGTATGATAAGTTCTCATGCCTTCAAAAGTTGGGATTATATGGAGGGTTGTTTGAGGGATATGGATGTGGTTGAGAGGCATGATTTTGGAAATTTGGTGGACGATTGTTGGGATATCAATTTTGGTAATTTTGTGGAGGGCTTGGTTAGGGAATTGATTCCCTTGAAAATTTCCATAAGGGTATGATGGTCTTCCCATATAGCTCACCTCTTCCACATGATTAGCCATTTGGTGAGCTTCATTGCCACCCCCATTCCACTTCTCATGCCACCATCTACGATACCATCCACCTTTGTAGCCAACTTTTGAACCACATCGGCTAGCATCTTCAACGTTTCATTCTCTTCTACTTGAGCAATCTTGAAATGACCCCTTCTCTCGGTCGGCCAACTTGCGGTGTTGCAAGCTATGTTCTCGATCAACTCTTTAGTTTCTCTTCTGGACTTGTCAAAGAGTAATCCCCCGCACTTGAGTCAAGAATTCTCCGAGATAGAGGATCAAGTCCTTAATAGAAGAAGCTCACTATTTGCTCATCAACAAAACCGTTTTGAGGACACTTCCGGAGTAAGCTATTAAATCTCTCCCAAGCTTCATGCATGTTTTCCCCCTCCATTTGATGGAATTGAGCAATCAACGTCTTGCATTGGAGAGTCATTGAAGGTGGGAAAAATTTCAATAGGAATTTCTTACTCAACTCTTCCCAAGAACCCAAGCTATCTCGTGGTAGAGAAGCAATCCAATCCTTGGCTCGATCTCTCAAAGTAAATGTAAAGAGACGAGCTCTCCATGCATCCTCGGTCACTCCATTTATCTTCATCGTATCGGCATACTCAAGGAATTGAGCAATATGACGATTCGGGTCCTCATTGGGATCTTCACCGAATTGCTTGCTTTGGAGAATATGCAGCAACGCCGGCTTGATTTCAAAATTATTAGCCGTCACCGGTGGACGAGCTATCTCGTCATAGTAGATTTGAACTGGAGGCTCGAAATACTCCCGGATTGGTCTTTCCCTCGGATTCTCTCTTGGAGGCTCTCTTTGATTTGCTCTTCTATTCTCTCTCCTTTCGACCACATCTTGGTCGTTGTTCTCCATTTCACGTTCTCTTTCTCTTGCTCGAGCTTGAGCCCTTCGACGATTTCGGTTTCTCCTTGTGGTGCCTTCGATCTCCAAGTTCAAGGGAATTGGTTCTATTCCACGTGATCTTATGTTCATACACACCGGAAAACAACCAAGTATTAAATTCTCACAAGGCAAGCAAGAACAAGATAAAACAAAAATAAAAGGCACTATCAACTACTTTCAATTTTCAATCTAAGTTATGTCAAACACCGATTTTCCTGGCAACGGCGCCAAAAAATTGATAGGCTTAAAAGCCAACACTCACCCTTCAAGTGTAAAGGGATCGTGTAGCTAGTAAGTTACCCGGTTAAATTATCGATCTACGGAAATAAAGTGTGAGATAGCCCTAAATTTACTAATTTATTTGCAATTGTAGCACGAGTCTTATTATGGGATCAATTGGTTTTATGCAAATAATTAACTAATCAAATAACTAAATTCTACTAGCAACGAAATTTAAAAAATAATTAAGACGTGCTCGGGTGCTTATCAACAAATGGGTATCAATCATACAACGAATTCAAATGAGCATTTGTCATGTCTATCAATTAATAAGAGCAAACTTTTAATCAAACAATAATTCTGTACTTGGTAAGCCTAGGAATTACGCTACAGTTTAAGCACGAAAGTTTGAGAAGACTAAGTCACCCTTTCCTCCCGGGGCTAGAGCACGAGTCAATAGGTTCCCCTAGCGTGTCTCCCCTTCGATAATAAGACACCTTACCTATGGTCTCTTCACTAATCACCCGACTACTAATATAAGCAATTAATGTGGAGTTGATGTATTTCTAATGGAATTAACCAAGTCCCTTTGCGTTAACCCAATATTAACTCTAATTAGTCAATTAATTCCCTCACCCAAATGAGTTATCTAAACACCAAAGTCTCCTTACGATAATTAAATAACTATGCATGGAATTAGAAATTAATTAAATAAATAAATCAATCAAACCTCATCAATCCAATCAATTAATCAACAATCAAAATCACCCATAAGAATTCCTCACAAGGTCAATCACCCATATGCATCAAAACACCCTAGCACTAGGAATTTAGTTGATCATAATTAAAGAGAATGAATCCCATGAAATTAATTGAATAGACGAAAGTCATAACAAGAAATTTATCCGATAAAACTAAAATTAAAGGAAGAATATCAGCTAGTTGGCGTCCATTCAAAAAGAAAACATCCGACTATCGTCTAAACTCAAGAATAAATCGAAACCCTAGCAATGTGTGTGTGAAAGTGTGTGTTCTTCATCTTCTTCTCTCCCTCTTGATCAAAAACCTCCAAAAACCATCTGAAAATTGTGTATTTTCATGTATATATATGTATATAACCGCCTTGCCACGTGTCGCACTTGGATTGGTCGAAAAAATAACAAATTCCCGCTTGGCACGCGCCTCGACTCGAGGGATGGCCCTCGAGTCGAGCTTGGCTAATCCCTCGACTCAAGGCCTACCCTCGGCTTGAGGGAGCTTGAAATTTAGTTTTTAACTTGGCCTTCAGCCTCGACTCGAGGCTTCCCAAGCTCGACCCTAGGTCGAGCCCCCGGGAATTTTTAGGCCCGATAGGCACCTCCGACCCCTATTTTTGTTCTACACATTCGTCTCGTTGCCATATGAATTCTGGTACTTTCTGTTTCATCAAATTCCACCCGAAAGTCTGAAAACGAGACAAAAACCGAACGGAATGCATTAATAATACTTTTAAGCATAAGAAGAGATACTTTATACTTTTAAGCTTAAACAATAATACTTTTCATCATCTTATTCATTTAAATCACTCAAAACTCATGCAATAATTCACCTTAATCAACAAACCTTCAACTAGCAATCAAGATGAATCATGCTCCAACAAATGCAACATCAAATACTCAAATCATTGCTCCTTCCATGGAGTGTTTCTCTCATCTCTCAAGTGTATAAAGGTAAAATGACACTCAATCATCAAATTCACAAATATGTACCCCATAAGCTTGCCAAAGGACTCAATCTCAATCATTTCCTTTTGTGTTTCAATCAAGAATCAAACAGGTCTTTCATCAAGGTTGTAATCTATGTTCTTTGGAATGGGTGGATAAATTTAGGTAAGAGTGACCCACGTAGTAGGGAACTTGAAAGTTAGCTAAGCACTTCACTACACTTCTCTTCCAAATCTTTATCAAACCACATTCTTTCTTCTTCAGGCTTTTGAAAGTTCAATCACCACCCTTCTTTAGAGCTTTTCTTTCACATCTAAGTTCTCAAATTGAATTTTTCTCCTTTTCTTTTCACTTTCACACTTTTCTCCACAATTTAATTTTTTTCCAACCTTTCTTTCTTCTCAATCATCAACTTAGCACACCAACTTTCCACCACACTTTTCAATGCAAAGCACCATCTATTAGCCAACAATCAAGCTCTACTAAACATAGGACAATAAGACTCATAAAATAGGCAAATGGCTTCAATTTCACTTGGCTTGCCAAAGAATATGGATACTAGGCTCAAAATGGCTTACTAAGGAAATCAAATGTTTTTGGTGCGGAAAGATTTGACTAAGTGACTAATCAATTCAAACATGGCCTCTTATCATATTCATGAAATCACACAAAGATTAATTTCAACAAGTCCAATGGCAAGTTCTAGAATACAAATCCATGAATGATGCACTCACAAAGAAATTAATTCAACCGTATAAAATGTACGATTCTTAAGGCACAAAAGCTCACGAGGCTTAAATTGAGCAATGAATCAAGCATTTTCAATCACGATAATCTTCTCATAACCATCAATCATGCTAGCTTCAAGTCACATGTCAACTCATGATCATATCAAAATTCAATTAATCTTCCAAATCAAGCACAAGTGCACATGTACATAATCTCAAGCATATTCGATTCATCATCAAATATGTAACTCAAATATATGCAATAAATCCACAATAAAATCTCAATACAAATCACACACTAAATCATATAAGAGCACAAAAATAGGTAAGGAAAGAAGAACACCTCCCCCAAACTTAGACAAGTCTAAGTTTGAAAGGATGTGTTGTACCATAAAGTCTTCAAAATCCATTTTTCCTTCAAGCATGTAGGGCTCATCAAGCTCCTAGCATTTCTCACTTCCTACAAAGGTCACAAGCCACAATTATTCAAAGCAAGAAAACACAAAAATAAGAAAAGGATGGGTTGCCTCCCATCTAGCTCTAAGTTTAACGTCATTTGCCGAACGTTATTCATTAATTTCAAACCCTTTTCATCGGAATGACCAAGGATGTCGGTTCTCCTTGCCACAATACTTCAATCTTTGAGCTTCAAAATCATGGAGATTATCATCATTGGTAGACCAACCATCCATATTGAAGGTGTGCGTAAGTGTTTATGCGAGAATGTTGTCACGAATGTTGGCACAATCGAGAACAACACAGACGAAAATAAATGAAACGTAAATACATAGCGGAAGTCTTAAACACTTTGTAAGATGGATATCAAAATTTTCGTATAGACTATAAATAAGTCTATACCGCCAATCGGCGTATTATCACTAGTAATTGTTAAGTGGTACAATCGGTGAAAATATAAGCCACACCGTGAATGGATCTACGTATATAGTGACTAGACAATGATTAATCTAACCTATCACTAATACATATAAAGACCCAATGTTGAGTGAAATGTTGGAACATTCACCAACGGAAGTATCGAGTATGAAACTACAATAAATTCTATAGTCTATGCCAATCGACTATGCTAGATTGTGTTTCCCTCAACTTCAAGTTTTAATCTTCATAGCAGCCGTGTATATATAGATAAATCTGGACTATTAATGCTTGAAGATAACTTCCACATCTCCCTTGAAAATAGGTAACTTCCATATAACTTCCCCATGATCTTTATAACTTCTCTTTGCTTGCCTTTTCAAACGCATGACTTCGGTAACTGTCGTAAGTCTTCATTACGAAAGAAAACAAGATATTGACCAAGACAAAATGTGGGTTAAGGGTTAGTGGAAGTGGAAGGACGAATTACGATGTTGTGACCAGAATGTTGGCACATTACGAGTAACGCTCGTCATTAACGCTCGTCATAACATCAACAATCTCTCCCAATTCGGCCTTTCTCTTTGGAACACACACGATGTTGTATCATTATGCAGAATGTGTACTCAATAGAGATAAGTAAATAAACATCAAGTAAATAACATCTCATTACTTAGCCTAAAGCGAATAACACTTAAACATAAAACATCACTAAAACATAAATTACGAACATAACAAAGACTTAACACTTAATAAAATCAAAATCAGAGCTAACACAAAACAACAAACTAACATAAATCGAGCTTAATCATAAAATGAAAAAAATAAAACTAAATAACCTAACTAAACGAAATCGAGTAAAAAAAAAAACATATAACATAATATATGAACATAAAAATAAAAAATCAAACAAAATAAAATCAGAGCATAGTAACCAACTAAGTACCAAACCAATATTAAGTTCAACATCATACCTAAACTATAAAATAAGTTCGAGAAGACATAAACATAAACGAAAAAATAAAGCGAGTCTTTACAAAAATAGATAAAGCTTATAAATGAAGATTAGGAGAGGATTGGGCTGTCAAGTATAACAATTTGCATCTTCATAAGTCTCGCACGAACTCCCTTTCTTCAAGCTTCTCTATCTTCGAAAGCTCCCTCGCTTAATGTCCCCAATCATCCAAGTCATCATACAAAGACTGCTTGAGATCTTCATCATCCCAATCTCTGCATCTATCTTCTCGGCATCCACGTCCAAGTTTGAACTGCTGGGTCCATATTGTTGTTTGGATTTGTGGGCACATTCTCCGGCGCATTCTGGGTTTGATTTCAGTCTCGAGTATCGGGAGCTGCACTTGTTCAGCTCCGAGATATATCCGCATCCGGTCTTCCTCCGGTTCCATCAGTATCAGCATTCACACCTCCAGCCTCTCCATCCCTAGCATCCGGCTCGGCGCGATGCTCGGTAACATCGGCGGCTTGAGCATCGGCAGGCGTAACATCGAGTCCTACTCCCCCTGTGACGGTAGAAAGTAGTGCTTCCCAAACCCTCTTGTGCATCTCAAGGTTGCTCAACGAGACACTTTGTATTACCGATTGAATTTTCTGTCATAGCAATCGATCTCGGATGAATTGTGACGGTAATTGCGGAATGTTGGCGGCATGTGTGTCAACATCTCTCGGCACATCAGTGGTTGATCGGTAGGAACTTCACTGCGGGGGCATTCGAATCTCTGTAGGGTAGATCAATCACACGTGGTCCAGTCCTCGGTACATGTGAGATCCCTAAACTCAGAGCAAACGAACTTATTATCTCCGAATTTTCCCTCCGAAAACCAAGAGCCGAGATCATCATAAAAATCAGTGGGATACGGCAAAGAGTCCTTTACTTGACACTCTTCTAGAATATGTCATCATATTGTCGAAAATTGTCTTCCCAAGGTTGAATCTTTACAAGTGGCCAATCTTGTACATAAGTACAGCTTGTTCGAAGTAAGGGTAGTGGTGTTGCACGAGGGCAGCCAATTGTACACAATCAATTTGTGCAAGACACTATACAAACTAGTGAGGATTGAGGAGTTCATCCTATACCTCCACACTGTTTGTCTCCCTCCAGTGATTACACTTATCACTTCATCAAGGTTATCAATAGGAGGATCTTCATCATCCCTAGTCCTAAGAAAGCTGTTAATCTTAGCAGGAGTAACCTCAATTACCTTTCCCCTAAACTTGACCTTTCCATAATTCTTAGAATTCACCCTAGAAATATTGCCCTTCAAGTTGGCATAAAATTCATATACCCATTCAATCGGATAAGGAGTGGCAAATTGAAGTGCAAACAACAAAGACCTTTCTTCCGGATAACCAACCAAATTCATAGAAACAAAGTCATCTATCTTAATTATCCTTTCTCCAACAATCACCTAGTTCTTAACGTCCTAAACTTATCACTATCCACACCATTATAGCTATCATCGAATCAGACGAAGACATATTCAGAGAGGAATCAGTATGTACCTCATCAAATTTAGCCTTACTTGCTTCAGATGAAGAGGACTCGAGTCGAGGATGATGTGTCCATCGGTGTGCCAACATCCTCCGGCACATCCTGCGGATCATTTCTCTTTTTGCTTCTCTTCTCTAAACGAGCAGCCATTTCAGCCAATGTTTGATTCATTTCTAAATCCTCGCATCTCCCTCGGCCGAGCACGAACAGAGGCTTGACCGCTTGTTTCCTTTTCGGGATTGCTTCTTGCATGTCTTCTTGAGATGAGTCAGAATCAAAGACTTGTATTGGCTTTGAAGCAACACCATCATCATGCTTCGCTTCTTCCCTTTCTCGAGTAATCGACTCTTTTGCCCATGGTGCGGTAAGAACGCCGTTTCGACCACGTCCCCTAGAACTCGCCGCCTTTTGTCGAATAGTTTCAAAGCGAGCAGTGAAGCTCACCGGTGTCAGTCGAGTCGGTTGACGGGTCTTCTACTGGAGCATCTTGCGGTGATTGTGGCGGTGTAAACACTAAGTATTTGTACCTGGAAATCAACCTCTACGTCACCGACCTTGACAATGTGGTAAATCGTCTCGCTTAGTGAGGGTTTTGAATGCATAGACGATTTGATCAGAGGTGGCTCCTTCAGCTAGCTCCACCGTCATTGGATATGTTTCGAGAACGGGGCTTCACTAGCTTCGCGCTAATCGGATTTTGTGGCGTTCCGCCCAAAATCGGAGTTTCAGTGATTTCATAAGGAATTTCGGTAGGTGGGAGAGGAACATCGACAGAGCCAACCCTAATAGAAGAGGGTGATGTTGGGATCGGTGCGCCAACACTGTCGGAGACATTCTCTGTGGCCATTGTTGCAAGAAGTCGAAGGTTTTGAGAGGTAGAAGATGATGATGGAGAGGTTGAGTGTTTGGATTGTGAAGGTGAGAGGTCTTTTCGATCAGCCATATTAATCACTGCAAACACTATTCAAATTAAATTAATAAAATAATAAATTTGAATATAAATAGCCGAGGGAAAGAACTAATACCACAAAGTATAATTAATAATACCTTTCGAATACTTGTACTTAAATTGAAACTTTGATAAAATGTAAAGAACACACTGAGTATTAAGGACCTTAAATAGGGAAGAGAAAGATTGCGAAGTTGTGAACACATCGAAGTTAAAAGATAAGATTTAATCACATCCCTAAATATTATGGCATTATCAAATGTTGGAAGTTTATTTCAACGACATGCTAAAAACCACCTGATTTTAGATAAAATAACCGCACAAATAATTAAATTAGACAATATAATATTGCTGGGAACAATTTAAAATAAATAGATCTCCATAAAATAATATTCGAAAATTTTCAAACTAGTAGAGGTAAATATACATATGAGAACCGAATGTTATTCACCGAATGTCGGCACACACACTTCTCAACACGCTTTTACATGAAATAAATTCATTTGTATTGCACTATATTTTGTTTTACCCACTTATTCACATTGATCCATTTTTCCAGAAGAGATCATCGTAGTTGTCACTCCGTGTCCCATAATTACTCAATGGATTGTGAATATATTGATGCATTCAAGTCACCTTTTGAAAAGAGAACATCGTAGTAGTCAACTCCGTGCCCCATAGTTACTAAGTGACACAACATCTAATTGTGAGTTTATTTAATTGCATTTGAGAGAAGTGTGTCCAGGACAATTTATATTAATCACAGGTTCTAATACTATTTACACAAGAGAGTTCAAAAACACTAAATATTACAATACTTAGAAAAATTTAAATAAATTGTTCTAGTGTTGTTACAAATGTTGGCACATTTGTCACAACACACAGCAAATATAGGTCTAATTAGTGCATAAACCTAGAGATTTTCTAAGAGAAGAAAACCTCTCATTATCAAGGGCTTTAGTAAAAATATACGCAATTTGCTTTTCAAGAGAAATGTATTCCAACTTTACAACTTCTTTTTCTACAAGGTCCCTAATAAAGTGGTGTCTAATACTTATATGCTTAGTTAACGAATGTTGCACAGGGTTCTTAGATATATTAATTGCACTTGTATTATCACAATAAACAGTAAGAGTATTGCTCTCCAAACCGTAATCATCGAACATCTTCTTAAGCCAAAGAAGTTGAGTACAACAATTTCCCGTGGCTATGTATTGATTCAGCCGTAGATAGAGAAACAAAATTTTGTTTTCGGCTATGCCAAGAAACAAGATTGTTTCCCATGTAGAAACATCCACCACTTGTACTCTTCCTATCATCACTATCACCTGTCCAATCTCGCATCACTATAGCCAATCAAAGAACAATTAGTGTCCTTGCAATACCATATTCCATAATCGCATGTGCTGCCACATATCTAATTATTCTCTTAACCGAATTCATGTGAGATTCTTTAGGATCAGCTTGATAACGAGAACATAAACAAACACTAAACATGATGTCTAGCCTACTAGAAGTCAGGATACAAAAGACTACCAATCATCGATCTATACAATGTTGGGTCAACTTTTGTGCCAACACTGCCTTTACACAATTTTTGTGTCGATCCTATAGGTGTCTTCATGTGTTTAGCATTTTCTAAACCAAACCTTTGCACAAGATTTTTGGCATATTTACTTTGACAAAAGAAAATACCATCCTTGCATTGTTTAATTTGAAGACCTAAAAAGTAATTCAAGTCTCCAACCATCGACATTTCAAAGGTAGTGGTCATTTCATGTACAAATAATTCAAGCATTTTCTCACGTGTAGAACCAAACACAATGTCATCAACATATATTTGAGCAATCATAATATCATATCCAGATTGCTTTATAAATAAGGTCCTATCAGCTTCACCTCTATAAAAACCAAATTCAACAAGAAAATCAGGTTAATCTACCATACCATGCCCTAGGTGCTTGCTTCAAACCATATAAAGCTTTCTTAAGTTTATAAACATGATCAGGAAATTCATGATTCTCAAACCCCTTAGGTTGTTCTACATATGCTTCTTCTATAAGAATTCCATTTAGAAATGCGGCCTTAACATCCATTTGATGCGATTTTATATCAATGTAGCATGCAATAGCAAGTAATTGATCTTATAGATTCAATTCTAGCAACAGGTCAAAAGTCTCATCAAAATCAATTCCTTCTACTTGTGTATAGCCTTGAGCTACTAATCTAGCTTTGTTTCTTACAACATTACCAAATTCATCAGTTTGTTTTTGAAGATCCATTTTGTACCGATTACATTCACATTATCGGGCCTAGGCACAAGTATCCAAACATCATTCCTTCAAATTGATTTAACTCCTCATGCATTGCATTAATCAAGTTTTCATCTTTCATTGCTTCATCAATATTTTTAGGTTCATTGAAAGAGTGAAAACATTCAAAGTTCACCTTGTTACACATAGATGTCATACAAATCGATCTTACCACATGTCTTGTATCAAAAATCAATTTTCTCCTCGTTTGTACACACGATTGTGGTTTACCTACGATCTGTTGTTGTGGATGATTTTTAGAATCCTGGAAGATGGTGCTGTAGCAGGATAAGGCATAGTTCTATTAATTTCTGGATGTTGAGGTGATGTTGCTTCAGATGTGGGCACATTTGTAGCAGCAATCTCAATCGATTAAGAAATTCGAACTTTGCATCCGCTCAATAAGATCGATTACATCTTCTTCAATGGCATTATCTCGCAAGACTTGCATTATCATCAAAAACAACATTCATAGATTCTTGAATAGTATCAATCCTAAGATTATAAATCCTAAAAGCTCTACTGTTTCTAGCATAACCAAGAAAGAAACCCTTGTCACTTTTTGAATCAAATTTGTGTAGCTGGTCTCTATCATTCAGAATATAGCAAACACAACCAAAGACATGAAAGTATTTGATTAGGCTTTTTGTTATTCAAAAACTCATAAGGTGTTTTTAGTAGAATTAGGTCTTAGAAAAACTCTATTGGATATATGACAAACAATATTTAAAGCTTCAGCCCAAAATCTTTTTGAAAGTTTTTGGATAAAAGAATTACTCTAGCCATCTCTTGTAGAGTTCTATTTTCCTTTCGGCTACACCATTTTGTTGAGGTATTTTAGGAGAAGAAAACTCTTGAATTATACCTTTGTCTTCACAAAAATTAGTGAATAAGCTGTTCTCAAACTCCCTACCTTGATCGGACCTTATTCTTTTAACCTTAGTGTCATAAACATTTTTAAAATGTTTGTAAAGAATTTTGAAAACTTCAAAAGCATATGATTTTTCCTTAAGAAATTCAATCCATGTAAACCTTGAATAATCATCTACTATGACAAAAGAATATCTCTTACCACCAATGCTTTCGGTCTCCATTGGTCCCATTAAATCCATATGCAAAAGTTCAAAGCAATGTTTCGTAGTACAATGTGTCAACATTTCATGCGACATTTTGACTTGTTTACCACTTTGGCGAGGATCCACACACATTTGACCTACGAATTTGTAACTTAGGTAGACCTTTAACGGCATCAAATTTCAATAATTTGACAATATTTCTATAATGAGCATGTCCAAGTTTTTGATGCTAAAGAGTACTCTCATCGGTTTGAACATTAAAGCATGCTTGATTCGAATCAATTAGATAACAATTATCCACAGATCTATTACCAACCATGAGACAATTATCATCATTGTTTAACACATAGCATGAACTTTTATCAAACTTCATATGCAAGTCATCATCACATAATTGACTAATACTAATCAAATTTGCAAGTAAACCTTTAACATGTAAGACTTTTGTCAAGTTTGGAAAACCAGAACATTCAATGTACCTATACCAATAATTTTACCTTTTGAACCTCCTCCATATGTAACATTTCCACCATCATATGCCTTATAATCGGTGAGATAACTTTCCTCACCGGTCATGTGTCTAGAACACCCACTATCAAAATACCATAGTCCCAGAACACATGCTTTTAAAGAGGTGTAAACAACATTACATACAACATTTGACTTTTTCACCCAAGTAGATTTTTGAACAGGTTTTTGAAAAGATTTTTGAAGCTGTTTGTTTCGAATGTTGAGCGAGAATGTGGCAACATTTTCAAAGACATTTTAGAAAACTTTTTATCTGCCTCATTCTAAAAGCAGTTTGGTCGTTTGTGACCCTCGGTGAAACAATAATGACAAACATCCTTCTTTTGAATCATTTTTCAACTTTTCAGGTTCACGAAGGTTTTGTAAACACAACAGGTTTATTATTGTTTAAAAACTATTACCATTATAACCAAGACCATGTCTACTTGTACTTCCAATTGTCGGCGCCTCATCAAGTTTGGGTGAACTTTCTGAATATCTTTTGAAATTCGGTGTTGTGCCCTTGAGCTGCTCTTTGAGGTTGCATAACTCAGATCTTTCTTTGTTAGTATGACCTCAAGCTTTATCACCAAATCCTTTTGATATGACTCTTCAATAGTCATGTCCCTTAAGGCTTTTGAGTGGATTCTAACTCCTTTTCAAGTTTTTGATAAGCTGGACTTACAATCTTCGCAAACATTGTTAGAAGTACTGCTTTATCTACACAAGAACTTGAGAAACAATTAAATTCTGGAACCTCCAATGTTTCCTCAAATGTTGGCACATTTGACTCGACATCGAATCATCCAAGAAATCATCAAGAGTATCATCATATATAATCCTTGCGAGAAAAACATATTCTTCATTCTTATCGAATCATCTTCACAATCGACTCATCACTTAAGGTAGCATTGAAATTTACCCTTTTTCTCAAAAGAGTGTTGGCACATTCATTAGCATAATGACCAAAACCAGAACATGCATCACATTTAACATTTTTCCTATATTACGGATCATATTTGATCTTGTTACCTCTATCAAATTGCCTAGGTTGATTAACATTCCTATTTTTATCGTGCAATTGACGTGAACTACCAATCTGATCTCTATCTTGATTCTTAATTTGCAAATTATTTCTAAGTCTATTTGCTCTCTTTTTCAAAAAACATTAAACCGCTTAGTTAAGAGAGCAATGTTATCGGCATTGTCGGCACAATCATCAATAACATCTTCAACGAGAATCTATTTCAAGAATAAATGGTTGTTTATCAATACTAGAAGTTGTTTCTCCTTTGAAAACAGAAATTTTCTTTTGATTTCTCATTATCTCTTTGAGAAAAATTCATTTCATACGTTTTCAAAATACTCACCAACTCATTTTGAGTAATAGCATCGGTGTCTTTAGCTTCCTCAATAGCACATATCTTAGCATCAAAACGTTTAGGAACAATTTCTTAAGATTTTATGTACTAACCTTGTATTGGATATAGTTTCACCAAGTGCTTGAGATTCATTAGAAATCTCGGTGATTCTTTCATTGTAGGAGGATATGGTCTCATCTTCCTTCATCCTTAGATTTTCGAACTTGGTTCCAAGCATCCGCAACTTTGTCCTTCTCACACTCTCAGATCCTTCACAATGTTCTTGTAATCTCTCCCATGCATCTTTTGCGAGATACACGCTTAGAAATTATTTTGAACATGGAAATATCCGTAGAAGTGAATAAGGCATTGAGTGCCTTCGAATTGAAGGCGGCCGTGGTCACCTCATCATTTGTCCATTCTAACTCCCTCTTGATTTGAGCTTGATTGTCAGTGGCTGGAACTGTTGGTGGAGTCCAACCGGTTAAAATACTCCTCCATGCACGTTCATCAATGGACTTGATGTACATGCGCATCTTAGGCTTCCAAATTGCATAATTTGTACCATCGAGAATGGTGGCCTAATTGGAGCTCTCATAGGATAATCCATCGTAATAAATCACACCAAACACAGGATCTAAACTCGGGATAATGAGTTCAACGGCTCTGGTGCCAATTGAAGGTGTGCGTAAGTGTTTATGCGAGAATGTTGTCACGAATGTTGGCACAATCGAGAACAACACGCATAAAAATAAATGAACGAGAAATACACAAATGGAAGTCTTAAACACTTTGCAAGATAAATATCAAAATTTTTGTATAGACTATAAATAAGTCTATACTCGCAAATCGGCGTATTATCACTAGTAATTGTTAAGTGATACAATCGGTGAAAACATAAGCCACACCGTGAATGGATCAACGTATATAGTGACTAGACAATGATCAATCTAACCTATCACTAATACATATAAAGACCCAATGTTGAGTGAAATGTTGGAACATTCACCAATAGAAGTATCAAGTATGAAACTACAATAAATTCTATAGTCTATGCCAATCGACTATGCTAGATTGTGTTTCCCTCAACTTCAAGTTTTAATCTTCATAGCAGCTGCCTATATATAGATAAATCTAGACTCTTAATGCTTGAAGATAACTTCCACATCTCCCTTGAAAATAGGTAACTTCCATGTAACTTCCCCATGATCTTTATAACTTCTCTTTGCTTGCCTTTCCAAATGCATGACTTCGTAATCGCCGTAAGTCTTCATTACGAAAGAAAACAAGACATTGACCAAGACAAAACGTGGGTTAAGGGTTAGTGGAAGTGGAAGGACGAATTATGATGTTGTGACCAGAATGTTGGCACATTCTCGAGTAACACTCGTCATAACATCAACACATATATATTTTGAGCATTGTCAATGGTGCCCCCTTGCTCTCTCGCCATCATATTTCTCCGTTTCTTTTTCCAAGGATGTCCAAGCACTTCGTTACTTCCTTCCGATAAGCAAAGTTCACAAGAAGTAAAATAAAATCAATAGAAGCATTAAAGTACAAATTGAAGAGTTTGAAGGTATAGAAATGCTCATTTCGTTCTTCAATGCCTCATTCGATGCTTCTAGATTTTCTTGTTTATTGTTGCTCATGTCCATCAATAGACATTCCTCTTCATCACTTTTGGCAAGGAAATTATTAATTTCATCCTTCTTGCTTGGACCATCTTCTTCTTCATCTTCATTTTCATTTTCTTCTTTCCCTTCTTCTTAATGATTCTCCATGATGGTTATGTTCTTGACTTGGATTAGAAAATATTTGAGTTGACTTCTTAAAACATTGAATTGAGCTTTCGTGATCTCCATGTCCCCATTTATCATTGCATCAACCATTACTTTGGTCTCATAGATGTTCTCATACAAGGGGAACATTTCTTCACATCTAGGGTCATTTTCCTCAAATCTCTTCAACAACACTCCAAGCATCTCCTTCAAGATAGCTCTCACATCATGGATTCCCCATTTTTCAAATTGAGAGGAAGCTTGTGGCATTTGAAAGTAATACTCATAGCTTCTCCTATCATCATAAAAATCTCATTTCGATGCTCCTTGAAACTCAAATCCACCCCATGGATCAAATGTTTGATCATAATACCCATAATACGAGAACATCTCTTGAGGTGCGGGAGGAACTTCATCACATCTCCACTCTTGATAATCGGAGGGAACTTGTTGAATTAGATAATTATCCTCAAAGTTCCTCCAATTATCGTAGCCAAATCCTTCATAGTGTGGAGGATAAACCATAATCTCTTGATAATAATCTTGATTCCATGAGTATGAGTCATATCCATCCATCTACACAAGATAAAATTCAAACAAAAACAACAAAACAAACAAAAATACAAAGCAACAAGTAGCCACGTCCAACAAATTCCTAAGTCTCACTTTAGGCACAAAAACTAATCCCGATACGGCGCCATTTTGATTGAGGTAAAATCAGGCAAGTGATATTAAGACAACCAAGTTTATCGAACCCAAAGGAAAAGTATGGCCATGAGTCCCTAGGAATGTGAGTTTTCAATGACTATTGTTGCAATACGGTTTTGAGCCAAAAATACATTTCAAAGCTAGAATTAAAATCAATGAACAACAACAAATCAAGAAGTTAAAAAAACTAGCACAAGTAGCAAAAATCAATTGGGGATAGGGGTGCAAGGGATAATCTCTATCAAGGAATCAATGATCACAAGCTATGATTGAATCAAATTGTCATTCAACAAAGATAGAAAGCATAGAACCATCATGCAATTAAGTCTCCATTAATCACACAATACCTAATGTGAGTAATCTTAGTACAACTAATCTCTCAATTAAGAAACACCCAATTCATACAATCATACACAATTATAACCCGATTAATCCTAATCACGTTAGCTCAACTCTCGCATGTTGCTAGGGTGATCAAACACTAATCTAAAGAGATAAAAATGCACACAATTAGAATCACAATTAGGGCACTAACTGATTGGAGTGAATTGATGCATGATTTTAAGGAGTTATTTTAGTGCAAAAAGTGATCCAAAGTGTTGATTTTTGTGCATAAATATGTAGAGTATCACTTATTTGCCTAAAAAATATTACTTGGTGAGTTTTGATATTTTTCGTCCATTTTGCAGGTAATTCGGTGGTATTTTGCCAATCCGAGAGTACCGTTAGGCTTAGAATGAAGAGACGATCATATCGAATGAAAATGGGGTCGGGCCGAAGCCCCGCTCGAAAAAAGAGCCCTGGTCTCGAGCTCGCTCGAGGAGCATGAGCCTCGAGTCGAGGGTGGTGCTTTGGAGGGAAGACAATTTTGAAAAGTATTTGTCTCGACTCGAGGGAGGAACCTCGAGTCGAGGAATGGAGAAAAGCAGGATCCTCGAGTCGAGGGCCGAGTCGAGGGATAAAATCATAAAAGCGTGCCAGCAACTCTTGAACCTCGACTCGAGGGCCTCAAGCTCGAGTCGAGGACCCCAAAATTCAGAAATTTCAGATTTAAGTCCATTGGAAGCCAAAACAGAGCATATACTTGATCTTAGCAGTTTAGAGCGGTTTCGGTGTGGTTCCTTAAGCGAATTTCTCAATTTGTAGCTTGATTTCCATTGTAATTGCACAAGATTGTTAGATTTAGAATTGATTCAAGTTTGTAACCCATAGATTAGCATTTTGATCATATGAAATTGAAGATTCAAGTTGTAATTGAAGAGTGGAGAGGTGAATTCAAGTATTGTAGAAGACTCAAGCATTCCTATTTTTGTATATTGAAGAACAATTGGTGATGTTCTTACCTTTTTCTCTCTTTAATTCATTGTTTGTGTTGATTTGTGATTTAATTGCTTTCTTAGATTTTCTACCCATGGCTTTTGCTTGTAGCACCATGGGCTAATAGCTTTGTTCTTGGGATAATTGGAATTAGGGATGAAGTGATTGCCTCATGCTATAATTGTTGATAATTGTGATCAATTGAATTAGATTGCTTCCTAATTGTGAATCTTAATTGTGCTTCATGTAAAATTCTCTTTAGATTAATGGTTGATCACCCTAGCAATAGGCGAGAGTTGAGCTAACGTGATTAGGTGTTAATCGGGTTTCAATTTTTGCATGATTGTATGAATTGGGGATTTCTACATTCGAGAGATGGGAAAGACTAAGAATACTCACATTAGGCATTATGATTTTAATGGAGTGATTAATTTCATGATGGTTTATGCTTTCTAATTTGATTGATTTGCATTTGGATACAATTATAGCTTGTTAATCATGGATTCCTTAATGGAGATTATCCCTTGCACCGTTCCCCCATTGTTTCTAGTCTATTTGTCTTTTGCATTCTAAGTGTTCGATTTATTGCTCGAATAGTTTAGCCATTGTAATTCTTACCATTATTTTGTTGATTTTAGTCCAAAACCTTGTTGCAACTCTAGTCACCTAGAACTCATATCCTTAGAGCCTTGTTTGCATACTTTCTCCCTTGGGTTTGATATTTTACAATTGGTCTTAATACCGCTTACCGGAAATACTACTCCAATCAAATGGCACCGTTGCCGGGAGTTAGTGTTTGCGCCTATAAGTGAGACTTAAGGATTGTTTGAAGTGGCTACTTGTTGCTTTTGTTTTTGTTTTAGTTGATTTTGTTTTGTTTGAATTTGATACTTGGATTAGTGGCATTGTAGGTGCATGATAACAAGGTCAAGTGGTATTCCACCCTTGCCACTAAATCCGGAGATTGAGGCTACTTTGAGAAGAAATCGTGGTAGAAGAAGAAGGGAAGCTATGGAAGGAGAAGATCAAAGGAATGAGGAGAGAGTAGTTGGGGAACCTCAAGTTGAGGAGGTACATGGACAAGGAGAAGGTGGAGTAGAACATAGAGGTAATGGGAACCATTTCCATGCTCAAGTTAGCCCTTTCCCTCAAGGGATGCCACCACAACATTATCCCTACCAAAATCCATATCCTTACCCTCCACAAGCTCATCAATATCCCTACTATCCACCTCATCCACAATAATTCCCACAATACTATCCCCATATGCCGTACAATCAAGAGCCACGATACCATGAGCCACCACACATACCAAATCCTCAACCACAACCCATGAATGAGCCACCACCACAAGGGAGGCCATTGAGAAATTTTTTTGAGCCACAACTTAGAGAGCACTATGACGGGATAGCACGGCCAAGGATAGAAGCCAATA
Source organism: Paraleonurus japonicus (assembly GCA_030762865.1). Taxonomy (NCBI): domain Eukaryota; kingdom Viridiplantae; phylum Streptophyta; class Magnoliopsida; order Lamiales; family Lamiaceae; genus Paraleonurus; species Paraleonurus japonicus. The sequence continues at coordinate 6,652,964 of CM061061.1, read as the reverse complement.
ACTTTGAGATAAGTCCCGCTCTAGTGAGAATGCTTAGGGAGAAGCAATTCGAAGGGAAGGATGAAAATGAGTGCCCACATCAACATATGGCACAATTTCTTGAGATTTCCGACACTACGAAGTACAACAGTGGTACCCGAAGATACGAAGAAGTTGAGGCTCTTTGTCTTTACATTGAAAGGGAGAGATAAAGCATGGCTTAATTCATTACCGCCGGGACCGTCCGTACATGGGAGGATTTTTCCAAGAGATTCATAATGAAGTTCTACCCATCGTCCAAGACCGTACAAGCTAAGGAGGCAATCTCTCATTTCCGTAAAAAAATGGGGAGACCATACCGGAGGCGTGGGAGAGGTATGGCATGTTACTTATCAATTATCCTCAACACGGTTTTCCAGAATAATAAACCATTATGTACTTTTGCAATGGTTTGACGGATGGGGATAGGTCGCTTTTGAAAGCTTGTGCTAATGGATCGATATGGTCTAAAACCATGGGGCAAATGAATGAGATAATGGAGAACATAGCCCAAGATTCATTTCAAGTGTCGGTAAATCGGGAGCACACCATAGGGTGTCACATGTTGAGGAGATCGAGTCTATGAAGAGCATGATGATGACAATGATGGACCGATTGGGAGCTCTTACTACTTCACAAAGCCAAGCAAGTATTAGTCCATCCGTTCCTCATGTGGATATGTGTGCTAGTCCTATGCCGGTGGAAGAAGTTAGCTACATGGGTAGGCCTCCATTCCAAGGAGGCTATCAAGGAGGAAATTTTCAAGGAAATTATCAAGGAGGAAGGCCTTACCAAATGCCTTACCAAAATAGGCCACAAGGAAGCTACCAACCTCAACCTCAAGCTCAATTTAATGGGAATACGTGGAGGAGACACGAAAATTTTTCTTATATCAATCCTAGAGCCGCCGTTTAATTTCCTCCCGGATTTGATCCGGGTGCCAAGGCTCCTAACAATGAAGGAAAGGCTACCACGGAGGAGATATTGGGGTTGATAGTGAAGAAGATGGAAGCTAATGACTCAAGGCTTGATGATATAGGCAAGAAAATGGACACTCGCTTCAAGACGATCGAGCATCAAGTAGGGCAACTTGCTACTACGGTTGGAAAGCTCTCGTCCACGGTGGACCATCTGCAAAATAAGGGAAAATACCCATCGACTACCGAGCCGAATCCTAAGTAATTTTGTAGTGCAATCAAGCTAAGGAGTGGTACTAGCTATGAAGGCCCGAAAATGCTCAAAGAAGGGGAGCTTGAAGAAGAGGTGGTGAATGAGGAAGAAGTGAGTCATGAAAGAGTGGGTGTGGAAAGGAAGATAAGTGAAGAGGAAGTGAAAGCAATGGGAGATGCAAAGAAGGAAGAAAAGTCCAAGAATGAATGGGGAGTTCCAATGAAGGCAAATCCGGTTCCGTTTCCAAAGACATTAGAGAGGAAGAAACTTGATGAAGAGTTCGGTAAGTTTCTAGAAATTTTCAAGAATTTTCATGTCGATGTCCCACTTTTGGAGGCCCATGAACAAATTCCACACTATAAGAAGTTCTTGAGAGAGATTATGTCAAAGAAAAGGAATTGGGATGAGAAGGGAATGTACAAGATAGTGGAAGAATGCAAGGAAATCTTGGAGAGACTCTTGCCACAAAAGAAAAAGGATCCCGAAGCTTCGTTATTCCATGTGAGATTGGAGAGAAGGAGAACATTCAAGGCTTGTGTGACCTAGGAGCAAGTATAAATGTGATGCCATTGTGCGTGTTCAAGAAATTGGAGCTATGGGAAGTGATTCCTACAAACATTAATCTTCAACTAGCGGATCAATCATACGCTCATCCATTCGGGATCATTGAAGATGTGTTAGTAGGGGTTGGCAAGCTCATATTTCCGGTTGATTTCATTGTATTAGGCATGAAGGAGGAGCTTGAGGCACCGATCATACTTGGTCGACCTTTCCTTGCCACGGGCAAATCTATGATAAACGTTGAGAAAGGTCAGCTTAAGTTGAGTTCCATTGGTGATGAAATGACATTTACAAGAGTTCATGAGGAAGAGGTTGCTCAAAGTAAGGTGGAGAAGAAGACTTGTGGATACATCGAGATTGTTGATTTATGCCCTTCCAATGAAAGGGAAGTTTCTACTCCTATTACTTCTTCTATTCCCTTAGTTAATAAGCATTTCCTTCCCTCTTGTAAAATTATTTCTAACAAGTCTTGTGTTTCCTTTGATGATTCTAGGAAGAAGAAAGCTACTATTGACTCTTTGCTTGACCCCGGTGAAAAAGGGAATGAAGAATGTGAGGAAGATTTGACAAAACTAGAGCATGGCTCAAGTTTGGGGGTGTTAGTGGAGAAATGACACCACTCGGAGAAAGGAAGAAGGTTTTGAAGTAGGAGATGAAGTGGTTTGGAGCGAATCAAATTGGAGTCGGCTAATTGGAGTCGAAAGGCTCAAGGAAGTGCTAACGGTCAAAGAAATCAAAGAAGGAGGAAAGCTACTCCTAGAGGACAAGTGGGGATGTTGCCTCTCTGCAAAAGAACATCTAGTGAGGCTCAAGGATGATCTCCACCTTGGCAAAGAAAGGGAAGTATGAACTCTTAGAGTTCCGTCCGGCAAAGGACGTTAAACCTAGTGCTAGATGGGAGACAACCCATCCTTTTATTGCTTTTGTGTGTTGCTTTGTGTTTTTGTTTTTGGTCCTATTTGTGGGATTTTGCTATGGATTTGGAAATTGCTTATGCTTAGGAGGCTTTGCTAGTGATATGGTTGAATTGTAAATTGAGCTTAATTGTTTATATCATTTAGAGTTGCATATTTGTATCATTCTCATTCCAAACTTAGATTTCACATTTTCATTCAAGTTTGAGGGTGTGTTCATTTAGAGTAGAAATTCATACATTAGTGATGATTAATTGATGAAGTTATTTGCCGCTTTGTAGGATACTCACTACTTGGATTGAAAAAGGATAAAAATGGTAAAGAAATCAAGGAATCGAGAAGGAAGGAGAGCTTAAAAGTTGGTGAAAATGAGCAAAAAGGAAGAGAACCCGGTCTCCTCGATCGAATGAGCGACCGGGCTTAAATCGAGGGACCGAAATGGTAATTTCTTGCATATTATTAGGGCGCAGAGGTCATTTTTAGGAGTTTCGGAGTTCGGGTCGGGTCCGAATTTCGTAAAATTGTCTGGTCTCGACCTAGGATCGAGGTTGCACAAATCATGGGTCGAGGTCCAAACACTTAGAAAAATCCTGAAATCAGCATCTCCCTCGACTCGGGAGGAACCTCGGAGTCGAGGCTTTTGAAAATTCGGCGTTCCTCGAGTCGAGGCATGACCCTCGACTCGAGGCTGGTGATTTATTTTAAATATTGCATTTCGAGACATAGCGATTACGACTCTAGCGTTTTAACAGTCTGCGATCCCCTTTCTTCCAAAGATCATATTTCAGCGATTCTTGCTCATATTCACCGATTAATCACCATCATTTCATCATATTGTCATTACATTACATAAAGATTGGATTTTAAGGGTTTTGTGAATTCAATTTGGGGCTTTTGAGGATTATTGCGTGGGTCATTTCAAGTTCACATTCTTTGGCGATTCCAAACACAAGGTATGTAATTCATCTTCTATTGGGTTTCAATTTCATGTTAGTGGATGATTATTACATGGGTGTTTATAATTTTGCAAGATTTTCTAGTGAATTGGAATTTTCTTTCGGGCATTTTGTCAAACACCTTATATGCATGAATGTTTGGATGAATTGGAGCCTTTTGTTGGGATTGTTTGAATTGGTGATGAGTATAGGAGCATGCATAGGATTGATTGTGATATCTTGCTTGTTGATTTGTAGGAATTGGCTTGAAATGTGATTTTGGCATATTTTTAGAAAATCCTAGTGATTATGTTGGGTGTATTTGGTTAATTTGAGTAATGAAATGTTAGAAGTGTATTATGAGTTGGTGGATCATTGTTTAATTACTTACTAGTTGGCTTATGATTTTTGGGAATTTTGTTGAGCTAATTTGCATTATTCTAAGTGAGCTTGTTTGGTGTTGCTTATTGACGGGCCATTCTAGTTAAGTATGATATTTTGGGGGATTACTTGAACACTTCTATTGGTTGTACTTGCTTAGTTGACTCATTGACCATTTGTTGAGGATTAGTTGCCTAGACACTAGGGATTTTGTTGTGATTGGAGATATTCTTGCTTGTTGACTCGTTCATAGTTTGATTGATATTTTGAGCTCGTATGTTATTCGTAGATATTGATTTGTGCTCTTGGGAATGTTTTGCAGGAACCATGTTTAGAGGAGTCGACGGTCATAACTTCTCGGATGCGAGATATCCGTGAAAGAGAGGAGGCCATCCAATTTGCTCATAGGATGCCCGCCGAGCTTGGTATTCAGTGGGACGACTACAAATGGAGGAAGCACATTATTCTCTACACCGAGCTGTACAAAAAGGTAGTCAAGACCCGCTTGGTGGATCACGACCGCATGGTGTCGATGGGTATCGAGGAGGACATTCCTCGGTTATTTGAGCAGATCGACATGGGTGGTTTCTTGGAGAAGAGGCCTAGGACCTATCTCGGACTGACTTTGGAGTTTACGTGTACCGTCGAGATTGATAAGGCTAGGAGGGCCAAATTTCCCAGGGTATTACTTTTGAGCTTATGGGACGGGAGTATTCGTTGACCGTGGATGAGGTCAACGAGATCATTGGTACACCCACTGCACTCGACAGATCACTTCTCAACATGAGGAAAAAGTACAACGCCAAGAAGTTTTGGAGGCGGATTTCAGATTCGTGGCCCCGAATCAGCCTCGAGTTCACTCGGGAAGTCAAAGAGCACCCACATCCGGAACCCGGTGGTTCGATACTTGGAGAAGATCCTTGCGAGTACTCTCTTCGCGAGATCGAGAGGGTGGAGTCATGGTTTTGGAAGAGTTATATGTGATATGGTGTTTCCTCCATGGTGTTAAGTTTAATGTTGCCGCGTACCTTTGTTACCTCTTTGAGAGAGCCACGAGCACGAAGTTTAAGAAGATTAATTTTGGAGGCATGATTACTCGATTGCCGAGCATTTCGGGATTCCGACTCACAACCTCAGAGCGGTGGAGGGCCCCAATCTACACTTGACACCATGCGGCGCATGAGGACACTCGACCGCATTGGTAGGACTTGGTGTCTCCAAAGAAGCACCACGGTGGCCGATTCCCTCTTCCAAATAAGAGGTTGACTACGATTTTGGTGCTCGAGGCCTTCGTGACCATTAATCTCCGCATGTGGTCACAGCGTCATACCGAGGCGATCGATGCCTACACTAGAGAGCACGGAGATGTCCTCCGAGATGAGGACGATGATGATGATGATGGTCGCGGTCAGGATCTCGATGATGATGAGGCCGAGGGGGCTGCTAAGGGTGCCGCGAGAGGGAGCAGAGGCAGAGGCGGGAGATGATGAAGAGGATGATGAGTACGAGGAGCCAGAGCAGGAGGAGTTGCCAAGACAGATGGACGAGGACTATCGGCCGAGATTAATATGTACTAGCAGAGGATGAGATAAGGAGTAGAGAGTATGAGGCGGGCAGCTCATCACAGAGGCCGTGGATGTTGACAGATGATATGTGGGCCGATAGCCAGCGGATGCAGCTTGAGTGTCGACCCGCAAGGACGAGAGCTATAGGATGATGGAGGAGTGCCGCAGATATAATGAAGAGACGAGGAGGATGCAGGAAGAGTCTCTCAAGACTCAAAGCATGACATGTATGCCCTCCTACAGAGATGAGCTCGTGGAACTTCGGGCCGGACACTACCCTTCTCCGCCACCGCCGTCGGACTTTTAGGGCTATCCCTTATTCCTCATCCCTCTCCTTGGTCTTTAGATTCTTGTTTCTTTGGTGTTTTGTACTTAATTGACTTAGTGGTGATTGTACTCTTTGATTGGGATTTGATGTGATGATGATTTGGATTGCTTGATGGTTTTGTGATGATGTTTTCGATTATCTTGACTTTATTGAGCTTAATTTTCTATTAATAATTATATCTTGTTGATTCTCTTGGATTCCTTATTCTAAGATTTTGAGCTTAGTTGTGGATTTATTGTCATATCTTTCAGTATCATTCTTGATGTAGTGAGTATGCTTGAGATTATGTACATGAGCACTTGTACTTGATTTGCAAGACTTAATTGAATTTTGATATGATCATGAGTGGATTTGTAGCTTGAAGCTAGCATTCTTGATTAATTGTGTGAAGATGGATGTGATTGATGATGCTTGATTCATTGCTCAATTTAAGCCCGTGAGCTTTTGTGCCATAATCATCGTACATCTTATACGGTTAATATGATTTCTTTGTGAGTGCATCATTCATGATTTGTATGCTATAACTTGCCACTAGACTTGTTGATGTTGATCTTTGTGTGATGTCATGAAAATGATAAGAGGCCATGTATTGAATTGATGAGTCACTTTGCCAAATTTTTCTCCACTAAAAACATTTGATTTCCTTAGTGAGCCATGTTGAGCCTTATTATCCTTATTCTTTGGCAAGCCAAGTGAAATTGAAGTCATTTGCCTATTTTTATGAGCCTTCTTGTCCTATATTTAGTAGAGCTTGATTTTTGGCTAATGATGGTGATTTGATTGCTAAGTGTGGTGGAAAAATAATGTGCTAAGTGACAAAGAAGAAGAAAGGTTGATGAAAGAAAGATTTGAATTGTGAAAAATGAGAAGTGAAAGAAGAGCAAGATTTAATTGTTGAGTCTAACTGAAAAAAGCTCAAGTGAATGGTGGAGATTGAACTCTAAGTGCAAAATAAAGAAGTTGATTGACAATGATTGAAGAGATGTTCATTATATTGATTAGCTTTCATTCAAGTCTCTACTACTTAGTCACTCTTATACAAAAACATTCCACCTCTCCAAAGAGCTAACATTACAATCTAAAAGAAATACCTCTTTGATTCTTGATTGATCACAAGTGATTTTGATTAAGATTAAGTCCATTGGCAAGCATATGGTGTACTTATTTGTGAATTTGATGATTGAGTGCATTTAACCTTTATACACTTGAGAGAAGAGTGAAACACTCCATGGAAGGAGCAATGTATTAAGTGTTTGATTGAACATTAATTTGAGCTTGATTCTATCATGATTGCTAGTGGATAGTTGCATTGATGTTCATGATCATTGATGAGTTCAATTGTCTTAATTATCTTCTATGGTGCCATGTGACATGATTGCAATCAATTCACTCATTTGTGCTTAGTTTCTACGTTGCTCGAGGACGAGCAACACTTCAAGTTTGGGGGTATGATTGGAGTGAATTGATGCATGATTTTAGGGGTTATTTTAGTGCAAAAAGTGATCCAAAATGTTGATTTTTATGCATAAATGTGTAGAGTATCACTTATTTGCCTAAAAGTATTACTTGGTGAGTTTTTGATGTTTTTCGTCCATTTTGCAGGTAATTCGGTGGAATTTTGCCAATCCGAGAGTACAATTAGGCTTATAATGAAGAGACGATCATATCGGATGAAAATGGGGTCAGTGGCCGAAGCCCCGCTCAAAAAGAGCCCTGGTCTCGAGCCCCGCATTTTGATCATTTGAAATTGAAGATTCAAGTTGTAATTGAAGAGTGGAGAGGTGAATTCAAGTATTGTAGAAGACTCAAGCATTCCTATTTTTGTATATTGAAGATCAATTGGTGATGTTCTTACCTTTTTCTCTCTTTAATTCATTGTTTGTGTTGATTTGTGATTTAATTGTTTTCTTAGATTTTCTACCCATGGCTTTTGCTTGTAGCACCATGGGCTAATAGCTTTGTGCTTGGGATAATTAAAATTAGGGATGAAGTGATTGCATAATGCTATAATTGTTGATAATTGTGATCAATTGAATTAGATTGCTTCCTAATTGTGAATCTTAATTGTGCTTCATGTAAAATTGTCTCTTTAGATTAATGGTTGATCACCCTAGCAATAGGCGTAGAGTTAAGCTAACGTGATTAGGTGTTAATAGGGTTTCAATTTTGCATGATTGTATGAATTGGGGATTTCTACATTCAGAGATGGGAAAGACTAAGAATATTCACATTAGGCATTATGATTTTAATGTAGTGATTAATTTCATGATGGTTTATGCTTTCTAATTTGATTGATTTGCATTTGGATATAATTATAGCTTGTTAATCATGGATTCCTTGATGGAGATTATCCCTTGCACCCCATTCCCCATTGTTTCTAGTCTATTTGTCTTTTGCATTCTAAGTGTTCGATTTATTGCTCGAATAGTTTAGCCATTGTAATTCTTGCCATTATTTTGTTGATTTTAGTCCAAAACCTTGTTGCAAGTCTAGTCACCTAGAACTCATATCCTTAGGGCCTCGTTTGCATACTTTCTCCCTTGGGTTCGATAATTTGTGATTGGTCTTAATACCGCTTACCCGAAAATACTACTCCAATCACTAATTATCTCAACTCATCAACAATCAAAGCACAAGCAATCAATTTATCCTCAATTTCAATTATCCCAAGCACAAGTGAATTAGCCCATGTAGCAAATTACAAAATTCATGGGTATAAAATCTAATTGCATAATCAGAAAAGCTAATCACAACAATTAAGAAATTGAAATGAGTAGAGAGGAAGAACATCACCAATTAAGCCAAAATGATCAATATATTGAATGCTTGAATCTTCAATTGGAATCTTCACTTCACTTGAATTACAACTTGAATTGAGAAAACTAATGGATCAAAGTCTAATCTAATCAACAATTAATGGAAATCTATCTAAATCTAACAATCTAATCAACTTAGAAGGAGAATTAAGCTAAGAAACTCAGAAATCGCCCTAAAAACTGTAAGTAATTGCTATGGGGGAAGGTTATGCTTTGTTTTCCGCTCAAATGGATTAAAAAGGAACTTTTTCGAAAATCTACACCCTCGACTCGAGGTTTGGGCCCTCGAGTTGAGCTTCCTTACGTCGTACTCCATGCTTTTCCTAAAAAGGCCCTACCTCGACTCGAGCTTCCAGCCCTCGAGTCTAGCTTGCCGGGATTTCCTCACCCTCGACTCGAGCTTCAGGCCCTCGAGTCGAGGCTTCTTCAATTTTGCAATTCTCCTCCTTTGGTGGCACCCTCGGGTTGAGGCTTCGAACCTCGACCAAAGGTCGAGTCCAGGGAATTTTCTCGACCCGACTTCCGCGTCCGACCCTCGTTTTCGCCCGTCTCATTTGTCTCTCCACCGTATGAATGTCGGTACTCTTAGTTTGGTCAAATTCCACCGATTTACCTGAAAAATGGGACGAAAAACATCAAAAATTCATTAATTCTACACAAGTGATACTTTTCATGCAAAAGAGTGATACTCTACACTTTTAAGCTAAAAAGTAACACTTTTCACCACTTTTACACAAAAATACCACATGAAATCATCCATCAATTCACTCTCATCATCGATAAGGTCAATATGACTAATCCTTGATTCTTGATTCCTAAGAAGGAGATCAATGATATCACTCTGTGATTGTCCTTTGACACATATCAAGTCCGACAATTCTTTCTAGACAAGATTTAAAGAAAAGAAAGAAAGAAAATACAAGATACATACAATAGAAATTATAAATCAGCTAAGGATGCAACAAGTAATCCTAATTCTAGACACAATTCCTTAAATATAGACTCACTCTAAGGATTTTGTAAGTATATCTCGCTCTCCGAGACTCGATTGCTATCTTTTCTATTATAATGTCATTCTTCTCAACATGATCTTTGATGAAATGATGCCTTATGTCTATATGCTTACACCTAGAATGCAAGACAGATTGTATGTCATGGTTATTGCACTATTACTATCACAAAGAAATAGGCACAGACGATGTGAGAATGTTATAATCCCTAAGCCGCCGACTAATCCAGAGAAGCCGAGAGCAACAACTACCACCGCCATGTATTCAAATTTTCGCTTATGGAGGTTGCAACAAAAGTTTCTTTCTTAGATAACCAAGAAATTAACTTGTTGCCTAAAAATTGACAAGTTTCGAGATGTGGACTTCCTATCAATTTTACAGACTCCAAAATGTGAGTCGAATATCCCGAAAGCTTCGAAGTTATCATCGACGGGTACCATAACCCAACTTGCAAAGTTCCTTAAAGATATTTAAGGATTTTCTTAGGCTGTCTCTAGATGAATTTTCTTGGGATTTGATTGGAATCTTGCACATACCCCAACCGCAAAGGCTATGTCGGGCTTACTTGCGGTGAGATATAACAGGATCCAATCAATCCATGATACTCCGTTGCATCCGTGGGTATCCCCTTCTCATCCGAATCCATAGAGAAGTTAGTTATCATAGGTATTTTAACTTCCCTACTAGTAGTCATCCCAAATTTATCTATAAGGTCATTCGCATACTTAATCGATGTATAAAAATACCTCTACTTGTCCTGTTTAATTTGCAAGCCTAGAAAGTATGTTAATTCCCCCATCATAGACATCTCAAACTTATTTTCATGAGAACACTAAACTCTTCACATAAAGCCAAATTAGGTGAACCAAATATGATATCATCTACATAAATTTGAACTAACAAGATGTTACCATCTAATTCTTTTCTAAACAAAGTTACTGTCCATATTATCTTTTGAGAAACCACTTGATATCAAGAATTCGACAAAGTATCATACCAAGCTGCGAGTGCTTGCTTTAGTCTATATAATGCCTTGTGATGTTTATAGACCTTATTACTGGTCCTAAACCTTGGGGCTGTTCTACATAGACCTCTTCAAGTAACTCACACCATTCGGGAAAGAAGCGAGACTTGACATCCATCTCGAAAGACCTTGAAACATTTATAGGCAAGAATCGCTAAAAACAGCCTTCTTGCTTCTAATCTGCAACCGGAGCATAGGTTTCATCATAGTCTATCCCCTCGCATCGTGAATATCCCTATGCTACCAATCTGGCCTTATTACGAACAATAACGTTGTTTTCATCAGCTTTTATTTTTAAACACCCATTTAGTGCCTATAATCTTTCTATGTAAGGGTTTGTCCACCAGTTCCCAAATATTTTATCTTTCAAATTGATACAGTTCTTCTGCATGGTTGTTACCGGCTTGGTCTCTGATAGAGCCTCCTCAATAGACTTAGGTTTGAGGAGTGAAACATAAGAATGATACGGATAAAAATGTCGAGCCCAACTACGCGTAGGGCCCAAATACGACCAACCCAATAGGGCCCAATGACATTATTAGATACCCTAGATAAAGGGAGGAAAACCCGAGATGGGCCCGAGCCCAGATCGGCTGAAACCAAAGCTACGAAGCCCTAAACCTACCTGCAAGGGGGCCACGAGGCCCGTGCCTCAGTATGGAGAGGGCCATGAGGCCCAAGCCCAACTACGAGATAGGCCACGAGGCTTACAATCGAATACAGGCCGCGAGGCCCAAGACACGACCGCAGGTGGGCCGCGAGGCCCAAACCTGGCTGAGTGGGCCGAGAGGCCCAAAGTAGATTTAAAGAGTATGTGAGGGTTTTTGACCAAGCCCATGACGGTTATTTATCCGATAAGATCAAGAAACCTAGAAGGAGCAAGTAGTTGAGATAATTGAGGCCCAAGCCAAGGAATATTCCCCATATTCCTCATTGATCGGGTCTAAACCTCCATCCAGGGGGGAATTCGTAGATATGATTAGATTTCTTGAGGAATAAGATATCCACGCATTACATCATGGCGTAGCGTGTGGGATAGTGCACGGAGGTGTGTTGGCGGTTATTGATCCTAACGTACGTATAAGTAAGACACACCCCACAGGAGGTATCGGTATCGAATCACTATCACTCTCACTTAGCTACCTTATACGTACTTTCTCGAGTGTTTTCGGTGATCCGACTTGAGCGCCGGAGTGCCTACGCCGGAGAACCCTCCGGCGTGTTTTGCAGGTGCGTTTGTTCGAGGGAAGCTAAGGATCCGAGTGCGTAAAGGCTTTACCCACGTGAACCTGTGTGGGGAAACGGGCCTACCAGTTTTACGCATCAATTGGCGCCATCCGTGGGAAAAGAAGAGTTGAGACGTGAGTTTTAGTTTCTTTTCTTTTCTAATTATCACGAAAGAAGGACATCATGACGGGTGAACGTGACACCCATGAGACCGATTGCACTAGTACCAGCTGGGGAAGGATAACCCCGCAAACCCAATGCAGGTGACACCGTGCCCCACCCCGTGCCTCCGGTGGTTATGCCCAATATCGGAGGACCGCCAATGGTTACTGATGGCGCAAGGTGAGAGCTTCAACTCCGGCCAACACCATCCAGAGTAGGAGGCTGTTAGAGAGGAAGGAGGGAACATGCCTTCCTCTTCTTCCGCAATACTGAAGGAATACCTATGGTAGGAATCCCCGTGCACGGCTAATGCTCCAGCCAGGGGGATACCTCGAGAGAATCCCGTAACTAGCCGCCTCCGTCGCTCTAACCCGGAGCAGCCGGATGACATGATAGCTCGAGCCGTGGCTGTGTGGCAATGGCTGGAGGAGGAGGACCTCCACTGTAGGGAGGACCGGAGAACCAGTGACCGTGGAATCCGCCCGCTCGATCCCAACCAGGGGAGCAGCAGGACGAGTATCAAGAGGAGAGAAGGAGAGAAGTGGAGTCCAGAACCAGGAAGAGGCCCCGGGAGCCGAAGGAGCCCAAGAGAGAAGGTCGCCGAGCCCTCGGCCGAGGAGGCTGGTCCCGAGGAAGCGGCATGGGGAAGGAGACACCCCGCTACATGGTGAGGAAGTAAGATCGAGGACCAAGAAGAGGGAACAGAGACACCCGATCCCGAGGCCATGAAAGACCAGATCGATCCTTGAGGAAACAAATGGACAACATGAAACATCGGATGGAAAATCGGGTTAGTATGCCTCGACCTGCTATAAAGTTGCCAATTTACCGAGAATATCTTACAAGATGAATTGCCTAGCAATTTTAAACCTCTTAATTATGAATATGATGGTACGACCGACCCCTATGATCATTTGGTGAGATTTGAAAATTCGGCCCTCCTCCATCGATATGGGGAGGGTGTGAAGTGCAGAGTCTTTCTTACTACTCTATCTAAGGCGGCCCAAACAGGTGGTTTAGCCACTAGAACCCAATTCCATCAACTCCTTTGAACATTTGGGGAGCTCTTCTTGCATCAATTTGCTAGTGCAAGGAGGCAACCCGAGCTACGCTAACATTGTTTAACATGAAGCAAGGGGAGAATGAAAGCCTAAGGGCCTTCATGAAGAGGTTCAATCAGGCACTAGAGGTTCCAACCGCCACCCTAGAGGTGAAAATTAATGCTTTCACTAGTAACCTCCGAGATGGAGACTTGTTTTCCTCCCCGGCTAAGAAGCGCCTAGACGCTCGATGAACCGCTAAGGAGGGCGGAGAAGTACGTCACATTGGAGGAGGTAAGGAGGGCAAAGAGAGCGAGGTCAAACCAAATGGACACGAAAAGAAGAAGGAATCATCGAAGTAAAGCTCAACGGCGTAACCTCGAGAAAGCCGCAAATCTGACCTCGCTCCAGGTTCGACAAGTATACCCTCGAAGCTTGAGCCAGCATAACTATCGGAAGTGGCATCGACCATCCGGAAATGAAGTTTCCATGGACAAGGTCCAGGGGGCCTCAAAACCTAAGTCGAGATAAGTTTTGTCGTTTCCACAATGAATATGGACATGACACTAACAATTGTTTTCACTTACGTGATGAGATTGAGAGGATGATCCAAGCGGGACATCTTAAAGAGTTTGTTTACAGAGATCGAGTTAGCTCCAGAGGTCAAAAAGAAAAGAAGCCGATGATAAAGCCGAGGAAAAAGGAAGGATGGTCGAAGGGAGGCGGGAGGAGAGACCCTCCCGTAAGAGAGGACTTATCCAGATGATAGTCGGGGTCCAAAGCAGAGGGAGACTCCTTCCGCGTTAGAAAAGCCGGAGAAAGGACCCTCGGGAGAGAGGTAGGAGAAATGTCCAGAGAGGTGGATCACAAAGAAGTTATCCATACACCTCGGATTCATTTTGGCCCGCAGAGGATGGAAGCGTAAGGAAGGAGGACCACATGATGCACCGGTCATCACAAGCAGATGTGGCGGGATACACGTGCAGCAGTACGATCTTCGTAGATACAGGAGCTCCGCAGACATCATCTTCATGGATCAAGCTTTCAAGAAGATGAATTTGAATATAGAAATGCAACCAGTGGATACGGCGTTGTACGAATTCACGGGAGAAGCAAGACACCCTTTGGGCTGAGTAACCCTCCGTGGGGCTAGGTGAAGCTCCACGGAGGAGGGTGGTTATGGCAAATTTTTTGATTGTGGATGTACCCTCATCCTATAACATGATTTTTGGTAGACCATTGTTGAACCTATTTCAGGTGGTTATATCAACTTATCACATGAAACTCAAGTTTCCAAAGTGAATGACGAGGTGGGTGAAGTAGTGGAGATCACCGCAATCCGTAAAATGCTACGTGGAGGCAAAAGAAAGATAGCCGATAAAGAGCTACATCGCAATGAAAAGAGACAAAGAGGTAGGCCGAGAGTCCAAGAGGTGCAAGATTTCCGAAGAAATCGATCCTCCAAAGATGGAAGTCAAGGAGAGCTGATGATGGTGGAGTTGTATCCCGAGAAGAAAGGATACACAACGAAGGTTGGAGCTCACCGGAGCCGAGTTGGAGAAGGACTCGTACCAGGCTCTACGAAGAAATGCGGACGTTTTTGCTTTTTCTTCCTCTCGATATGACAGTATCCCCGAGGAGGTGGCGATGCATCACCCGAACGTGGATCCTAAAGCTAAACCAATAAAACAGAAATTAAGGGTCTTCGACCGCAGAAAGATGCCATTACGAAGGTGGAAGTAGAAAAGCTGCCGGAGGCGTGACATGTCAGCGAATACAATTCCCCACCCGGCTATCCAATGTTGTGTTGGTGGCGAAACCAGGGGAAAATGGAGAATGTGCATAGATTTCCGAGACCCGAACAAGGCTTGTCCTAAGGATCATTATCCCTTGCCTGTGATTGACCGTGATGGTCGACTCTACATCGGCATTTGAGTGCTAAGTATGATGGATGCCTATCAAGGCTACCATCGATACAAATTTTCCCTCCGTATATCCCAAAGGTTAGTTTCATTATTGCTAGTGGAACTTTTGTTATATTAAAATGCCCTTTGGGTTGAAGAATGCAGGAGCTACCTATCGAGAATGGTGGATAAAATGTTCCGAGACCAGCTAGGGAGGAATATGGAGGTCTACGTTGATGATATGCTCGTGAAAAGCATAGAAGCCGGAAAACATGTGGCGGACACTGGAGGAAGCTTTCGGTGCTCGGGAGGAATGACATGAAGCTGAATCCAAAGCAAAGTGTTCTTTTGGAGTGAGATCCGGGAAGTTCCTGATATATGGTGACTCAAATGGGGAATCGAGGTTAACCTCGCTAAGGTGAAAGCGTGCTTGATATGCAGCCCCCACCAATATCAAGGAGGCTGCAGAGACCGAATGGGAGAATTACAGCTTTGGCGAGATTCATAGCAGATCTCGTGGAGAGGAGCCATCCCTACTTTAAAATCTTGAGGAAGGGATCTAAGTTCGAGTGGAATGAGCAATGCCAACAGCGCTCAAGAGCTTAAACAAAGACTCGCCCAGCTTACCTACATTAACGAAGCCTATACCAGGGGAGACACTTTACCTCTATCTCTCTCAGAGGTGGAGTCTCACTCACCTCCGTGCCGGGTGAGGGAGGAGGGTCAACCTGAAACTCGTTTACTACATTAATAAGCTCATACAGGAGCTCGAAGTGAGATACTCGGAGATAGAGAAAACAGCCCCGACTCACGGAGGTTACGACCTTATTTTTTGTCACATAAGGTCATTGTTCGGACTAACTACCTTTTGAAACAGTGATAGGGAGAGCTGATCTTTCGTGGAGGATGGTAAAGTGGGCCGCCGAATCGGGAGAATATGATGTGGATTTCGAGCCACGGAGGACCATAAAAGCACAAGCCCTCTCTCGACTTCATCCAGAGGATACACGTGCGCTCGGAGGAAAGAGAATGGAAGGTATATGTTGACGGCCTCGTGTCTATGCAGGTCAGGTTGTGGAGCTGGGATCATAATCATCGACCTAGAGGGCCCGGAAACGCAGTGGCGTGAGGTTTAAATTCATCACCTCCAACAATGGAGCTGAGTATGAGGCCTTGATTCGAGGAATGGAGATGGCCGCAGACACGGGAGCGAGTCGGGTGGTCATGTTTTCGTATTCCCAACTTGTAACCCAAAGAAAGTTACAAGGGGTACGAGGCCAAATATGAGAAGATGGTAGCCTACCTTCAGCCGAGTAGCCGAGCTGCAGTGGAAGGTTCACCGCTTTAAGGTCCGGCAGATACCTCGAGAGGAAAACTCCAGAGCGGATAGCCTTTCAAAGTCAAGTAGTTCAAAGCAACACTACCAGAGGGGGAAGATCACCTTGGTGACTGCAGGCTGAATCAACAAATCCTCGGTAGGGGTCATCGGAGCTGAAAATGATTGGAGAACCAAAGCATATATCGAGTGTTGCGTAACCCGGAGAGCTGCCCGTATAAAAGGAAGGCTCGGGACTGGAGAATCCGATACACGATGATCGGAGACAAGATGTACCGGCGGTCCTACACGCAGCCTTACTTGAGATGTTTATCCCCTCAAGAAGGGAGGTACGTAATTAAGGATATACACGAGGGTTGTTGTGCCGACCATGCAGGAGCTCGGGCAATAGTCCGGAAACCCTCGAGGGCTGGATACTTGGCCTACCATGACCCAGGATGCCAAGAGCTGGGTGAAGAAGTGCGAGAAATACCGTAAGCATGGCCGCCTCATCCACCTCCCCGCAGAGGAGATGGGTACCATGCACTCTCCATGTCCCTGCGAAGTGGGGATGGACCTAGTGGGCCCATCTCTAATTGTGAAAGGGGCCAAATGGAAGTTTCTATTGGTGGCGATGAGACTACTTGACAAGTGGGTCGAAGTCGTGCCTCTAGCGAGGATAGAAGAAGGTAACATAATAAAGTTTTTGTGGAGATATATTTGCTGCAGGTTTGGTATACCTAGAATCCCGGTATCGGATAATGGAACCCAGCTTTATGGGAAACATGGTACGGGAATGGTGTGATAACTGAAAATTGTCAGCAGGTTCACATCGGTGGCGCACCCCCAAGCCAACGGTCAAGTGGAGGTCACCAACAGAACTATTGTGAACGGGATACGTGCCCGATCGACAAAGCCGGAGGGAGGTGGGTCGATGAGCTGGAGTCAGTTTTGTGGGCTTATCGGACCACCCCCGTGGAGCCAACGGAGGAGTCCCCCTTCCACCTAGTGTATGGGGCAGCCGCAGCTTATACCCGGGCAGAGGTGGGGATGGAGACACATCGCTTAGCCCACTTCCGTGAGGCTAGAAATGAAGAATTGATGAGAGAGAACCTAGACATGCTAGAAGAGGAGCGCGAGCTCGCCCACCCGAAAATGAGAAGTATAAAAGCCGCATAAAGGCCGCTTATGACCAGAAAGTCGTAAGTCGGAGGTTTGAAGAAGGAGATCTAGTCTTGAGGCAACCGACGCGTTGAAAAACATTGGAAAGCTCGATCCCAAGTGGGAGGGGTCGACAAGTGACTGTGGTCCTCCGAGGAGGAGCTTACGAGCCACAAGACATGGAGGGAAATCAACCGTCTAGACACTCGGAATGTCCGCCATTTGAAGAGGTTTTATACCTAAAGGAAGTACCCGCCTCGTTGCAAGTAGGTGGTTCTTTTTATGCTAGAGTTGTTTTATTTATGTTTTGAATAAATTGTAATTTCGCTCCACCGGTACTCTTTTTCCTCCTCGTGGGTTTCCCACCGGGTTTTACCGTGGGGAGGTTTTTTAAAGAGGCCGGCCAAGTTAACTCTTAACTTGCGTTGATCGATTATGGTCAATGGGGCAAATTTGTTTATCAATTAATGCAAGCGATTTTTCATTATCTATGAGTTTATGAGTTCATTCTTTCGTTGAGTACGATTGAAATAATATAGATACATGTTATTCGATTCAATTGCATCACAACACGCGATTGATTACGTGAGAATTAATAACTTGCGAGAAAGTTAAACAACAAATAAAATGCACGACAAGCATTCAATGATAAGTACAATGAGCATTCACGAAATGAATTCACATTACGAAAAAGAAGCTAAGAGATAGCTTGAAACATTAAAGTTAAACCTGCAGAGAGGGTTTAACCCATCAAACCCAGAGAGGGGTTACGAGAAAGAAGCTAAGAGATAGCTTCGAAACACTAAAGTTAAACCCGCAAAGAGGGTTTAATCCATCTAAACCCAGAGAGGGGTTACGAGAAAGAAGCTAAGAGATAGCTTCAAACACTAAAGTTAAACCCGCAGAGAGGGTTTAACCCATCTAAACCCAGAGAAGGGTTACGAGAAAGAAGCTAAGAGATAGCTTGAAGCACTAAAGTTAAACCCGCAGAGAAGGTTTAACCCATCTAAACCCAGAGAGGGGTTACGAAAAAGAAGCTAAGAGATAGCTTGAACACTAAAGTTAAACTCGCAGAGAAGGTTTAACCCATCTAAACCCAGAGAGGGTTACGAGAAAGAAGCTAAGAGATAGCTTGAAACACTAAAGTTAAACCCGCAGAGAGGGTTTAACCCATCTAAACCCAGAGAGGGGTTACGAGAAAGAAGCTAAGAGATAGCTTCAAACACTAAAGTTAAACTCGCAGAGAGGGTTTAACTCATCTAAACCCGTAAAGGGGTTACGAGAAAGAAGCTAAGAGATAGCTTCAAACACTAAAGTTAAACCTGCAGAGAGGGTTTAACCCATCTAAACCCAGAGAGGGGTTACGAGAAAGAAGCTAAGAGATAGCTTCAAATACTAAAGTTAAACCCGCAGAGAGGGGTTAACCTATCCGCACTCGAGAAAGGGTGTAATAGTTAAAAGGATGGCTTTACAGAGCTTGGTTAAACCTACGATAAGGATTTAACCGACTAAGTATAAGACAAGAGTTGGGGCTTTCAGTGCCTTGACCAGGCCCACAAGAAGGGCTCGGCTAAACTCGCACCTAAGAAAGGCCTTGGGGTGTGGAAAACTCGCCGAAACGGCGAACTTGTTAAGTTAAACCTATAAAGTTTAGCTAAACCTTTGTCCAGAGAGGACTATTAAACTTGAATCTATGAAAGACTTGAAGCTAGCAAGTTGGACTTATGAGTGTCCGACGAGGTTAGTCCCAAGAGGAGGATTACGAGGCAGAAACTAATGCATATTTGGCTAGGGGTTTAACCCGACTAAGCCCGGTGAAGCCTAAGATAAGAAACTAAGAAATAGTTTCAAACATCAATATAAACCTAAGGAGTGTTTTTATAGAAGAGAAAAGCTAAGACCCTAGAAAGGGTTTGACCAGGCTTCAAAACCCCAAAGGGTTAAGGAATGCTAAGTCCAGTGGAGCACGTAGAGCTTACTTGCTCCTCGTAAGGAGTGACATGAAAGCGGAAATGGACCATTGGCTGCATGGCGGCTAAGCGGAACATGCAGAGGGGATTCAATCACCAACCCCAAAATGTTTGACAAAGCAGAACCGAAAGGAAGTCTTCTAGAGCCAACTCGACTCTTTAGCAAGAGCTCGGTTGGATAAGTGAGAAATCTGAGACATAAACAACAAAGCCCACAGAAGGGCTTAGATAGACAAAGCACCTAAGAAGGGTGACAAAAATCGAAGCCGCGAAGAGTTTCAAAATATTAAAGTCAAAAATGCAAAGTTTGGCCGAACCCATACCAGGAAGATTAGGGAAGTTAGGCATACCAGAGTCTAACCGAACTCTAGATCTATGAGGCAACATATGAAGCAAAACTAAGAGATAGCTTGAGAGAATTCAGCCGAGCTGGAAAGAAGGTTGGGTTGCGATAAAAACTAGAAGGGGGCTTCGGGAGCAAGAAGCTTAAAAACCCTTTGAAATACTAAGTTTAACCCGCCAAGCAAGGTTCTAACTTGTGCAAGCAGGTGAAAAGTTATCCGGAGAAATCCCTAGGCTATGAAGTCAAGGAAAACCAGGAAACCTAAACCATGAAACCCTAGAGGGGAGAAAGGGGAGTTTCTCAAACAGATGAAGTTTCACATATAAGAGGAAGGATTCATTTACGGGCAAGCCAGCGTGATGTTCCTAATGACTAAGTGTTGTATGCAAACTAAACGGCTTGGAAGCTAAACGGTTTGTAAGCAAACAAATAAATCATAGATAGAGAATTACGAGATAGAAAGCATGCAAACTCCCAAAGAAGGGAAAACACAAGTATTCATGCAACAACAAACTCCCGGCAAGGGAGGATAAACACCGTGATATGAAAATCGACTCAAAGAAGGGAGGATTGCATATAACCATATCAAAAGCCCCCTAGCAAGGAGGGCAACAGAGTTTTAAAAGCACAAACAAAATAAACTCCCAATAGAGGGGAGAGTAGAATTCAGGTTGCCAAACCGGCATAAGAAAAAGAAGAAGAGAATTCATAACAAGAGTACTAAAATATGTAAATTGTTTCGTAAGTCTAACTGGGGATCGGGGTGGTTCTTCCGTATCGCCAGGCAGCGGCAGCCATCTCCGCATCCTTCTCTAGCGCTCGGGATGGACATGCCTCCTCCCCGGAAAGAGGAAGGGCGAGGGGCACAGAGGCGGGACGATGGGAGACAGACTAGCCGAAGTTATCTCGGTCTGCACCAGCTTGATAACCAGCCTCTCCAGGATGGGGAACCACCAGCCTTCTCCTCTATGGATCGAGATGAATCACCCTTGAAAGGAGGAGGGGTAGGCATGGCCATAAGAGGACCATTCTTGTCAAACTCCCCGAGAAGCCGTGGATCCGCTTGTTGCCGCACCGCTGCGTTGAAACCATAGTCATAAAAAGAACCTGATGTAAGGGCTCATATCCCCAAGAAAGCCGGGATGACTAAGATAATCCTTCCTCGAGCTGGCCAAAGAGAGTGGAGGAATTTTTGGCCAGTTCGGAATGGAAAAGTGGTCTCCAGTGAATGACTTGGCCCTCTACCGCAGCCTTCGGTGGGATTCTTGCGCAGAGCGCAAAGTGATCGGATAGATCATTAACCTCCTTCTCGCCGGCCTCCCGGGCTGCCCGGGCCTTTAACAGCTTCTCCTTGGAGGAGGACACATCCGATTCTAGCTTCTTTACGCGAAGGGATGCAAGGGAGGCTTTCTTCCTTTCAGCCGCAAGGGAGTCCTCCAAATCCTTCGGTTGAGAGGAAGGAAGGGCATTGGAGGGGCCCCAAAGGCCAGAAAGTAGGACACCAAGCTGCAAGATGGAATCAAGAAGAATATGAGAATTAAGAGGATTAAAGAAAGCATAAAAAATGAAGCAATATGAGGAATATTACTTGAGCAAAATGGCTGGCGGCATGATCTGCTTCTTGATCGGGAGGAAGGCTTAACATTTCTTTCACAGATCTTGAAAGGAAACCAGCTCACTAAAAACTTGCTGGTAGTCTGGCCGGAGGAATAGGTGTCCACGTCGATCGGGCAGAGGATAGGCCCGGCTTCGCTGGTGGGATACTTGCGACGGAAAGTGTCCTTTGAGGGCATAGAGCTCGACTCGCAGACGCTTTGCCTTTACCCGTCTTGGACTTCTTTGGGGAGGAGCATCAACCTCCGGGTCTTCCACAGAGTCCGATCGGGGACGAGGGAGGTGCGGTTGAGGCATCACCTTGTGGAACCGTGGCGGGGGAGCTAAATTGGAGGATTCCTCCGGGCCCTCTAGAACCTTCGAAAGCCACAACGTGTCTGGAAAACAAAGATCATGGGTAGATTAGCCATAATAAACACATGGTTGCAATTCACGAAATAAGATCATGCAGTGTTTACCATCTCCTCGGTTCAAGAGGAACCCTAGAAGAACTAAACTTAAAGTAGGAAAGGACACGAGGATTGAAACAAAGCCCGGGTAGGTTAAAATACCCATGGGCGTGTACGTGAGCATTAAGCCTTTGAATCACGCGACGGTTAGTTGAAGAAGAAATGTGATTAGGAGGGCTGAAGGAGATGGGTTCTTGTACACCCATCTTTGATTCTTGAAAGGCCAAGGTTTGTCGGGGTTATGAAGACATAGTGGTTGCCCCACTCTTTGTTGATATTGGGGTCTTTGCCAAGGAACGAGCATTTCCCTTTCACCCTACTGCTCAAGTATTTTTACAATTGTATTGCGAGAAGAAGAGTTCGGCGGAAGGTTTTCCTCCGTTTCCTTTAAGAAGGATATAGAAAGAGATTATCATGCGGATAGCATTGGGAGCAAACGGATTGACAGGGATACCGTAAAGATCGGATATCCGGCACAAGAATTTAGGAAGAGGGAGGTGTAACCCAGCCTCAACCGGGGCTGCCAAAAGGCTAAAGTGGGGAGTTGCTAGGTTAGTGTGCTCCTCGATCGGGAGAGACAAGCTATATCCCGCCTGAGATATAGTCGCCGGAGATAAGATCGTGAAGGGCTTTTCTCGAGATTTTAGAGGGTCCAAAGCAAAAGATTCCCAAAATCGGGCCCGGTCTACCTCTGGAGAGGAGGAGGAG
The DNA here is from genome assembly GCA_030762865.1 of Paraleonurus japonicus. Taxonomy (NCBI): domain Eukaryota; kingdom Viridiplantae; phylum Streptophyta; class Magnoliopsida; order Lamiales; family Lamiaceae; genus Paraleonurus; species Paraleonurus japonicus. Next base: position 6,630,349 of record CM061061.1, on the reverse strand, counting down.
ACGGGAGGGGAAACCCTATGCGGGTTAGGGCTCTGGGAATGATGAGAACTCGGGAGGAGTTCCGAGCAGCAGATACGCTTTTAGAAGAGTTAGACCGAGACATTACTAAAGGTACCCCTATGGATGAACGAAAAGGGGAAGGGAAGGTTTACGGATGATGAGAGTAGCTTGAGGCGAGAATGGAGGAACACGTTCACGAAGGGCTTGTGGAGAAAAATCCTAATAGAGTGAAAATTCAGAGGCAACGAAAAGAAGAGGAAGCGGAAATAACTGATTTGAAATAAAGAAGGAAACTCGAAGGGACGCGTATCGTTGTACGAAGGTCAAGAACAGATGCATGTTCGACACTGGTGGCCCAAGGAGACGAAGGGTCACTAGACCCCAACAACAGTGAGGGGGGATGCATCTCGGGAAGCCGAAGCTGCAGGGGAGGATGTCCCTAAGCTAAAGCCGCAGGGAGGATGTCCCAAAGCTAAAGCCGCAGGGAGGATGTCCCCAAGAGCAAAGTCTGCGAGGGAGAAATGTGTAAATCTTCCTTACTCAGTGAGCTCCAAGATCGCTCACCAGAGTAGGGGAGTGGTTGATACGGATAAAAATGTCGGGCCCAACTACGCGTAGGGCCCAAATACAACCAGCCCAATAGGGTCCAATGACGTTATTAGATACCCTAGATAAAGGGAGGAAAACCCGAGATGGGCCCGAGCCCGCATCGGCCGAAACCAAAGCTACGAAGCCCTAAACCTACTCGGGCAGGGGGCCACGAGGCCCGTGCCTGTATGGAGAGGGGCCATGAGGCCCAAGCCCAACTACAGATAGGCCACGAGGCTTACAATCGAATACAGGCCGCGAGGCCCAAGACCCGATCGCAAGTGGGCCGCGAGGCCCAAACTTGGCTCTGTGTGGGCCAAGAGGCCCAAAGTAGATTTAAAGAGTACGTGAGGTTTTTGACCAAGCCCATGACGGTTATTTATCCGATAAAATTAAGAAACCTAGAAGGAGCAAGTAGTTAAGATAATTGAGGCCCAAGCCAAGGAATATTCCCCATATTCCTCATTGATCGGATCTAAACCTCCATCCAGGGGGAATTCATAGATATGATTAGATTTCGAGGAATAAGATATCCACGCATGACATCATGACAACGTGCGGGATAGTGCACGGAGAGGCCGTGTTGACGGTTATTGATCCTAACGCACGTATAAGTAAGACACACCCCACAGGAGGTATCGGAATCGAATCACTATCACTCTCACTTAGCTACCTTATACGTACTTTCGAGTGTTTTCCGGTGATCCGACTTGAGCGTCGGAGTGCCTACGCCGGAGAACCCTCCGGCGTGTTTTGCATGTGCGTTTGTTCGAGGGAAGCTAAGGATCCGAGTGCGTAAAGGCTTTACCCACGTGAACCCGTGTGGGGAAACAGCCCAGTTAGTTTTTACGCATCAGCAGCTAAACATACTTTGAGAATCTAACATCAAGTTTGTGTCTAAACACTACTAGATGGATCCCCAATAACTGATCACCGGATGATAACTCCTCATCCTTTTTCCTATTTTAGTTGAAGTACTCTCATTTGTAGACTCAAGAGGTAACTCAACCGATTCTTCCCGAGCAGATGTCCCCCTTCATCTACTCGACCTCGGTTAATAAGATGATGTCGAGGAGTCTCCTACTTGGAACCTAAAGAAGAGTTGCCTTTTGATTTTCGGATGGGGATTCTTCATCATCCGAATCAATCAAAACTAGGTAGATAAGTTGTCCATTGCTTTTGTTTTATTTAGTTCAATTTTATCTAGATCATTGGTAATTTGATTCACTTTATCCGAAAAAGTATGCAATTCATCAAATACCACATGTGGAGTTTCTTCCACACAAATAGTTGTCTTATTGAAGACTCTAAAAGTTTTGGGAAGTGTTGGAATATCCAAAGAATATTCCATCACCGCCTTAGCATCAAAAGTCCTCACTTAGACTTCTCATTGTTATGGATAAAGCATTTACACCCAAAAGCATGAAAATATGAGATTCTTGAAACCTTACCTTCCCAAAGCTCATAAGGTATTTTACCCTTTGTTCTCGATCGTTAGGAAGAAAGTTGTATTTGGTTTTGATGAGTTAAAATATAAAATAAGATGACTAGCTGAGTATCTTGTATAGAGAGTCAAGTAAATAAATACTTTGTAAATCAAGTTAAGATTCAAGAAATAAGATGAGGATAAGAAATCGACTAGGACAAAAATCGATGAGGATAAGAAGTAAGACGAGGACAGCGTGAAGAAGACAGATGAGGCCTAATACGATAAACAATCATCAAGACATAGAATGAAGACGAAGACAGGGTGAGACAAAAGCATACGATGAAGTGTTAGAAAATTTCACTCAAGTATCAAGAAGCGCTATAACCGATCAAGAAGAAGTTGCAAGATTCAGCTTATATTGTTATAACTAATCGAAAGAGAATTCATGAGGAAGTTACAACTACCAATGAAGATTCCTATAAATATGGGTTAAAATTAGAATAGAATTACTTTTTGAATTTTTGCACCTACATAGCTATCCACGCACATTCGATACACACAGATCAAAAACTTTGTAAACACACACAAACATTCTATACGTTTCCAGCTTTTAGTGTTTGTAGAACACTTTTCACAAAACATCTTCAAGCCATTGATGTACGTAAATTAGGAAGAAGTTGTTGTAAGGTCAAGATTCACGATTGTAAGTAAGTAAGCAAAAATGAAGGAAGATAGTAAGTGAAGACCCTTCTTCAAGTTGAAGGAGGAGAGTGGATATAGGATCGTTGGATCCAACCACTATAAACAATTGTGGTTCTTTATTGTTTTCTTTTATTTACTTGTTCATATCGCTTTTTCTCGTTCATAACCAAAGATCAATTTCAGAATTCAAGTTAGACAAAAATATCAGGTGCTTTTATCTACATAGAGTTGAGTTTAAATTTAATTCTCGTGCTACTTGGGTGTTTTGAATAAGTTTCGAAAGATTTGTAAAATTTGAGAAATCTATTCAACCACCCCCCTTCTAGATTTTTCCTAGAAGGCTAGTTCAAGTTTTGTCTAATCTACTCAACTAAGTGGGACCAACAAGTGGTATCAGGAGCAGTTGTTAAGTCGTTTCCGATATTGATTTTAGGTCTTAACCAAGATTCAAATTAATTCTTGATTATATTCATCTTCTTTGTTTCACTAACTATGCTACTAACAAGATCTTGTAAGTTTTTTATTTTCTATCTCAACATGTCATCTCTGTTAAGAGCATGAAATCAAGGAGTCTACCCGATTTCTCTATCGAAGAATATGACTACCGGAAATTTAGAATGGAGAACCATCTCAAAGCGATTCATGATAGAATGGAGGAGGTTCTTGAAGAAGGACCTATCAAATTTTATCATGGAGGTACAAGTGATGGTATCATGCTAAACAAAAGTTAGGCAAGAGAAAAAGAGCTCGTAACTCACAAGTGATGAAAGAAAGATCAATAATCTGGATCAAAGTTGCTAGAACAGAGATCATTGAAACATTGAGTAAAGACTGGATCAAAAAAGTGAAAAGATGCAAAACCGCCAAGGAATTGTGGGAAACTCTTGCCGAATCTGTGGAAGGATCGATCGTGTCAAGGAAAATAAATTGCAATCAGTATTACATGTTTCGACACTTTCAAGATGAAAGAGGGAGAAACCATTGATCAACTAGATGTTAGATTGACTAATCTTCTAAAAAAGGCAAATGATTTGGGTAAAACTTATTCAGAGAAAGAAATCAACAACAAGGTGTTGAGGTCATTAAGCAAAAGATAGAGAGAGAAGGCTAACATTCTTAAAGCTACTCAGTAATCTATCAATAACACATCACACTTTATTTTCTCATCTAAAGGCATTAGAATATGACATCCAAATCGAAGACGAAGAAGATGAAGCAGAATCTTCAACATCCGGAAAGACAGCTTGCATTTCTTCTTCAACAAGAATCCGATAAAATCTCCAAGGCATCTGATTTATCTATTAAGGAGGAAATGACTCATTTGTTAAAATGATATGAAAGGCTTAGAATGAAGTACAAAAGGAATAAGAGAGATAGATCAAGTCGAAGGAATTATAGATCGGATAAAGAAGAAAAAGTTCGATAATGATAGGAAAAATGATCAGACAAGAAAGCACAAGTCACTAATTAGAAGAAGAGATAGTAGTCCTAAGACCGACATGGGAGATATTTGTTATACATGCAACAAACCTGGACACTATAGTTATGATTGTCCTCAACTCACTCCAAGAGAGAGAGAAGAAAAGAGGAAAAAGCGAGACAGTAATGTATGCTAATCGAGAGCTCTTCTAGCCGAGAAAGAAGAAGTTCATGAAACATCATCATCCTCATCCTCATCTGATTTTGGATCGATGACGACATCTGTTTAATGGCAAAAGAGGTACATTACTATTCATCTTCAGTATAATGACTATGATACCTTGTCCGAAACTAATCCTAGTCTTATAGAAAAACTTTTGAAAGATTTGGAGACTCGCTCTATCTCGCTTATAAACAGATAGAGACTGAAAATTTTAATTTAAAGAATCAAATTATCGATCTAACTAAAGTAAATCAAACAAAGGAGAGTGAGAAACTAGACCGTACATTCAAGGGGGAATGTCGACTAAGACTACCACTAGCACCTTGTCCGATAAGACAAACAAGTTAGAAAAGGAATTGAATTCTTTAAAAATAAAATTTTCAAACATCAATTCTGAGAATGAGAATTACAAGAGAACTAACAGAGAATTAAATCTCAAGTTAGGACTTTTGAATAACTCTCAGACCACAATAGATAAGATCTTCAATACTTCACAAAAAGTCTAGTGACAAGACTGGATTAGGTTTTGATAGGAATAAGAAAAATGATCCAATAAAACCTAGAGTTTTTGTTAAAGCAACTAAACCAAAGATAGAAACTAGATTTAGTCCCCGGAAACCTAAGGAATTAATTACCTCATCCGATACTTCGAAAAGAAAACACAGACGAGGAAAGTAGCTCCTTAGGTTAAACCTAAGACTAAGTCAAAGTCCTATCCTAGGTATAATGGCTTTGATGGAAGAAGTAAAACATATCAATTTTTACCAAGATATAAGAAAATTTCAAAAGATCAGCTTAAACAAGATTGATCTTGAAAGTCTTATCTTAGTAGATAGATATGGATGTAAACTTCAATCTATGGTTTTAAGGAACATTGATATATTTGTCTGGATACCTAAATGTCAACTTAATATGAAAGGACCCAAAGTACAAAGGGTGCATAAGCATTAAATTTGTGATTGCAGGAAGATAAGAAGATAGTTGAAAGAGGAGACATTGTTGAGGTCATCTCGGTACATCGACAAAGTGGTTGCTCCAAGCATATGACCTATGAAAGACGCCTTCTTTCTAACTATCAGACCATAGATGGACCAAGAGTAATGTTTTGAGATAACAATTATGGACTTACCAAAGGAGTAGGGACATTGATGATAGGTGATATTCAAGTAAATGAAGTCTACTTCGTGGAAGGATTGAAGCACAACTTACTATCTGCTTTCACAATTTTGTGATAAGGGGTTAAGTGTCAAATTTACTCATAATGCATGCTATGTACTGGATGGTATCAATGAAAATATATTATTAGCCTGAGTCGACAAGGTAACATTTATGTTGCAAATTTCAAAAGTTTTCCTAAAGATACCTATCTTGTTGCTAAGAGTTCGATGATTTAAGTTGGTGTGGCACAAACGTCTTGGTCACTTAAACTTCAAAACTCTTAACAAAATAGCAAGAAAATCTTTAGTTAAAGGACTCCCGATAAAGTTTTTTCAAAGAATCATGTGTGTGATTCTTGTCAAAAAGGAAAACAGACTAAAGCTTCTTTTAAAACAATAAGTAGTCCTTCTTAAAGAATTTTTGGAACTTCTTCATATGGATCTTTTTGGTCCAATCACACCTCTCGGCTTCAAGGTGGAAGAAAATATACTTTGGTAATTGTTGATGACTTTTCAAGATTTACCTGGGTTATTTTCTTATACAAAAAGAATAAGACTATGATTAAGATTCCAGAATTTCTTAAAAAGGTTCAAAATGAAAAAGGGCTAACTATTGTTAAAATTAGAAGTGATAAAGGTAATTGAGTTCCTTAATAAGCTTGTTACTCACTATTGCATTGAGAATGACATAGCTCATGAAACATCTCAGCACGGACTCCACAATAAAATGGAGTAGTGGAAAGGAGAAACAAAACTCTAAAAGAGACAACTAGAACAATGTTATCTCGAGTACAACACTCCTCACAAGTTTTGGGCGTGCTAATACAAATCTTGTTTTGTTCAAAATAGAAGTTTGATTGTTAAAGATAAATGCAAAACTCCCTATGAAATATGGAAGGAGACCTCCCAAAATTTCATACTTTCATATATTTGGTTGTAAATGTTTCATACACAACAATGGTAAATCTCAATTAAAAACTTTTGATGCCAAGATAGCAGATGGAATATTCTTAGGATATTCATCTCGTATCAAAAGCATATAGAGTTTTTAATAAGACAACCTTGTGTGTAGAAGAAACACCACATGTTGTATTTGATGAATCTTCTTTTGAGTATAGTAAGACAGGGGACATCACGAAGATATCGATGATCTGAATCGATGACCATTAAAAGATCAACCATAAAATTCTACAATCAAGAGTCGATTCAGATGAAGAGGAAGAATCAGATCCAAACAAAGAAAAGGAACACCGAAAGTTCATCCACACCAGGTGATCGACGATCAATACCTCAAATGACCAGGTAGAGTCATCGTAAGGTAACATAGAATCATCCGAAATAAATATTTCAGACAAAACTTCATCTATTGTAAAAGATAAAGGTAAGAAAGTAATGTCATATCACCCAATGAGCAGAGATAATTGGAGATTTAGACTCTGGAGTCCGCATTTGGACGAGGACCCAACTAAATCAAGATTGCATGTTCGATTGCTATGTGTCATTACTTGAACCTAAATCTATTACAGTAGGCTCTAACTTATTCCAAGCTGGATTAATGCCATGCAAGAAGAACTAAATCAGTTTCAAAGACAAGATGTGTGGGAGCTTGTTGAAAGGCCTCATCAACAAAAAGTCATTGGAACAAAATGGGTCTTTAAAAACAAAAGGGATGAAAACAATGTTGTGGTTAGAAATAAAGCGAGATTAGTTGCGCAAGGTTATTCACAATCGTAGGGATTGATTATGATGAAACCTATGCACAAGTAGCTCGTCTGGAAGCCATAAGATTGTTTTTAGCTTATGCTATTTTTAAAAGATTCATAGTTTTTCAAATGGATGTTAAGTCAGCATTTCTTAATGGAATCCTTGAAGAAGTTTATGTAGAGCAACCTCCTGGTTTTGTCAAAGGAGACAAGGTTTATAAATTAAGGAAAGCTCTATATGGACTTAAACAAGCACTTAGAGCATGGTATTACACCTTGTCTTATTATTTAATTCAAAATGGTTTTGTTAAAGGTAGAATTGATAGAACTCTTTTTAGAAAAGAATTTGGTTGTGATCTTTTGTTAGTTGATTTATGTTGATGATATTATTTTTGGATCAACTAACATATCTTTATGTGAAGAATTTAGTCATCTTATGAAAACAGATTTGAAATGTCCATGATGGGAGAGATGACTTATTTTCTTGGACTCCAAGTCCAATAGACAAAGAAGGGAATATTCATCAATCAAGTCAAATATACAAAAGATCTCATTGAAAAATTTGGAATAGGTACCACCGAGAAGCTAAGATACCTATGATGACAAATTTTTCAATGAATCCAGATGAGAAGGGAGAAGACACTGATCAAACAGAGTATCGAGGTCTAATTGGTTCATTATTATATTTAATCGCTAGTAGACCTGATATTTCATTTGCGGTTGGAGTCTGCGTACGATTTCAAGCTAATCCTAAGAAAAGTCATCTTGAAGCAAACAAGAAAATTCTTAAGTATCTAAAAGGTAGAGTAAATGTTGGATTGTGGTATCCAAATGATGACAACTTTGAGTTGTCCTGGATACCTGCACTCGAGACTTTGGTGGGTGTAAGATAGATAGAAAATCTACATATGGTACTTGCCAATTTCTTGGTAGTAAGCTGATTTTATGGTTGTCTAAGAAACAAACCTCTCGTAGCTACTTCCACAATCAAGCCGAGTATATGGCACCGGAAGTTGTTGTTCACACCGATCTGGATAAGTCAACAATTAAGGGACTATAACATTATCACCAAAGATGTACCAATCTTTTGTGATAGTAATAGTGGCCATATCAATTACCCAACCCAGTCCTACATACTAGATGCAAGCATGTTGATATTAGACATCACTTCATTCGAGACCATGTTGAGAAAGGTGACACCGAGACTAGAGAAGATTCTCGATTTTCAAAGAGCAAATATCTTGACAAAACCACCGGCAAAGACAAGGTTTAAAGAACTATCTCGTAGAATTAGGATTATTAGATGCTTCTTTAGTTAATCTATAATCTTATATTATTGTTTTTCATTCTTTGTCTCTCTTAATCTTAGTTTATTATGTTTAGAAAGAAGTATCAGACGAGTAGAAGGTCATATGGAAAATCACAGAGCTGATATCATTGATCTCTATTAAAGGAATCAAGAATCAAGGATTAATCCATTGATCTTAGACCAACTTGATACTTACTTGTCCGACATGAAGTAATTCAAACAAATACATACTAGTGCTCGTTTACAAAGACAGATGAGTATATGTACCTTGTCCGAATTACTCACAAAAGTTACTAATGATTTGCCTATGTTTTTTTGATTTGAAAGAACAAGGTTTGATAAACATATCTCAACATAAGACAAGGTCTACTTATCCAAGTAATCATGAAACAAGACTATGATGCTATCAATCCAGACAAGGTGAAAGTTATCAGAAGTACCTTCTAAACTTATTAATCGCTGATTAAATTATGTAAATTAGGTTCATATAATTAATATATGAATTTAATATCATAATCCTTTTAATATTTCTTCAAAAATGAAGTTACTCATTTTAATAAAAATATTTTGTTTTACAAAAATAAAGAGATAAGGGTTCAAACTTTGTTTTTATTAAAATATATGTATTTTATTTTATCTCTCCAATTAATCGAAAAATATTTTCTCAAATAAGTAACTCTGTCAGAGAGAAGTTACTACGGACCCGAAATTTTATCAAATATAGCTTTGAATTACGCTGAGTAAGCTTCACGTGCTAGAAATGGAGGCGGTTTCTCGAAATATGAACCGTCTAAATATCACGCGCGACATATTAAATAGTATTCTCTGCACTTTTCAAAATAAATGTCATAATTGCATTAATGGCGATTCGAAAGCCTATATTTACACTTTTTCAGGCAATTATTAGTTTTATAATTGTTTATTATTATATCTTTCCATATAAATAGGAGTTCGTGTGCATAATTTCATTTACGCACACATAAAAACCTTCATACTATTCTTAAACTTTTCCTTTCCCTCTTAAAACCTTCTATATTCCTATAATTGCGGAATCAAAGAAATCAAACATAAAGTATGAGTATGATCTTACTTCAATCAGAGATAGAACAAAATCCGAGATGTTCATAGAATGGGATATCTCAACCGATCCTCGAGACCAGAGATAATGAGTTTGCTTGAATCCAGAGGATTAAAACAAGATTGCACGAAGAAACCGTCGAGGAATCTAACTTTGGATGATCTTTCTGCTGAGTTTTTAACCGTGGCAAATGCTACTAACACTGGTTTGGAAACTCAAATTCGAACCAAAGGAAAGAATAAGAAGGTGGTATTATCTATTGACGAAATTGGAGAAATTTTTGGTTTAAGCACCATCGGAGAGAACCCATTCATATACAAGGCGTCGAATACTTGGAAAGTTTCCGATTAATGGCGAGGAAAACATACTAGAATATGACGGCAAATCAAAAGGCCAATGTCAAGAGAAAGTACAGATCGTTGATGCTAATCCCGACCAAATGTATTTTGGGGAGCAAAGAAAGTCATGATGGCTTGACGAAGCCTAGAATTTGTTGTCTAAGGGCAATAATCGATGGGGTGAGATAAATCGGGCAAGGATGGTGTATTCGAGGCCGATGGAGGAGAGGAAGAAATTGGCCAAAACTCCAGTCTCATTGAGTTAATGAGGTGGTCCTTGACCAAGATCACAAGTATGATGGCCGAATCACCATCATACTTGAACATAAGTTGGGGACAGACAACTGACTGGAAAGAAGGGGTGAAAAAGTACACAAAGCGTAAAGAGGCTCTTGGCCAAAGATGAGAAGATCTTTGGACCATCGACACGGAAGGAGACGAGGAGGCTCCAGCTCCACCTCCAAAGACATAGAAAGAAGCTTCAAAAGCTAAGTTAAAGGAGGTCAAGACAGTGTTGGAGGACGAGTCCTCATCTGTTGAGGCAGAGGATGAAGAAGATGAGCCAGAGACAGCCTTCTCGAGGGGGAAGTGTCTCGGTACCGAGGCCGCAGAAGCTCGGGCAAGGAGAAAGGGTCGAAGTGTCATCCTGGAGATGACCAAGATAAGGAGCAAGCCCAATCTTCATCTTCCTCATCCGAGGATGAAGTACCCCAACCTGGCAATGAAGAGGCAGTAAGACCTCCGCCTCCGAGCCTCTAAAACGGTCCACTCCTAGAAGTCCAATCCAAACCCAACCCACATATGATCCCTTTTCCTTCTTACCCTCTACATCATCTCGAACCAGATCTATTCCTTAATCTCCCTAACCCGTCTGGGTGTAATGGGTCCAACCGAAACCTCCCTAAGGATTCTTGGAAAGAAATTCCTTCTCAAAAGGAATCAGCCCTTGCAGACGAGCCTAAGCTTCTTAAAGACCTGATTGATGTATATCTCGCTAAGAAGACTCGATTAGGCTCATTCGAGGAGACAACTATTTTAATAGCGTAAGCAGTGAGGAAACAATCCTTCCAAGACATCCTGGCAGAGAACACATTGTTGGAACCACCGATCGCCAACTCTATGAAATTATCGATTCGAATTATAGTCACAAAAACGCAGCGGATAGGATTGTACCTTTATTCACCGTAAAGGTAAAGACGAACCAGCTTCTAAGGTCGAATCGCGATCGAAGGATGAGCCTCATACCTCACGGTCTTCTACCGTATTCCTATCCCTTTCCCTTGGACGCCGAGTGGTCGATGATCCTCCAAGGAATCGAATCCGCCTCTCTCTCGATCTCACATATTTTTCACTCACTGGGAGGCTCGATGTTAGGTTTATTTATAGGCTACAACAGGACCCTAAGGAGGAATTAGGGTTGGGCCTCCCGATGGGCCTAAATATCCTGTGTTCATCCGAATACTTTACTTAAGCCCATCAATTATAACTCAGTCCACTAAAGAGTTATAATTGAATTACATTCTAATCCCATATTATAATATGGGCTCCTTTATTATGTGTAAGTTTATTTCCCGTGTTTAAGATATCGAATGTCCATAAATTAATTAAATTGCGACAACTTAATTAATTTATATCTAATTTCAAGAGTAGTACCACTCATCTTTATTATTATGTCGGATTAAATCCACCTGCAGTGGTTTACATAATAATCTTTATGAGCTCCTCAAGGGCATCATCATCCTAAATAATTAGGACACGGATTCCTTCTATAGTCAATAGCACACCATATAAACAATGCTATCTCCCAATTCACCGAGCCTATTGATTTAATAAATCTCACCCATTGGCAAATCAAAGAAACATACACCGAGTACACGTGCCCGTTATTATATAGGGATTAAGAAGACGTACATCCATAACAACAGAGGTCTTGTTCTTTTATATAGTCAAGACAAATTGAACAACCTCATATGGTCTGCTCAATACATACAAAATGTACTAGTGTAACTTTATAGTCAAGATAGACTAATACCAAATTACACTACAACCGCTCCAATGGTTTGTCCAAATTCATCTTGGTTGTGAGCTATTATTTATAATCTATAAGGAACCGATAGCATGATCTTCTCGTGTGACACCACACACTAGTATAGATTAATCGACAAAATAATGATATATATAACAATCATAAACAATAAGTATTTTGATCATAATGAATCTCATATTAAAAGGATTTTCATACTCAAAAAGATGTTCATACAAAAGCTAGGCTTATAGTATACATCCTAACACACATTTGTAGACTACATTCTACAAAGGGTGTATCTTGGAGATGAGGCACCTGGTGGAGGTGGAGAAATCGATTGAGGTGAAGGAGAAGGAGCAGGAAAAGGTTGACATGCGAGAAAGGAGATGAGGTAGGAGGAGACGGAAGGAATGACTGGTAGAGCCGCCGATGAGCCACCCGAGATGGATACTGAGGAGGCACACACAGAGAGCATGGGGCAAGTTCCAGTGAGGTAGAATCGAGATGTGCCAACTTCTTCAATGCACCGGGCGATTCTCCTCCAGCCCGCAATGGTAGCTGATATTCCAATTGAGGAGATAGATTTAACTTTATCTTCTCCATCTCAAGAGATTGCCTTGCCCTCCACATCCGTGTCTCGTATCCGAAGTAGAAGCTTTGAAGGCCGAGGTTGCTAATCGAAGAATGCTAGTCTCGAATGCCTTTCAACTTGTTCCAAGTGTCATCACATCTTCCATCAAAGAAAATATAGAGACGGCTATTCACGAAAAGACTAAAATAGATCTCTACTTTTCTCGGCATCGACACGAGGAACACATGGCCAAGGTTAAACACAGATTGCCGAGGAGGAGAAAGCTCATGCAGAATGGGTCCGATAGTATGTCCAAAATGCATACTCTCGATTAGGGACACTGCCGAAGATCAAGTCGAGAGAATCTCACAGTGCAAAGGAGGCATCCTTTTGCAAATTCTCAAGATGAGCTTGGCCATGGAAAAGGACAGATGCATAAAAATCCTCAGAGATTATCTCGGAAGAAGAATTTAGACATGCCGAGGTCGCTCAAAAAAAAAAAGATATGATCGGTTGGATCAAAAGACCGGATTGGTAAGACAATAACTCATGGGCCGATCGAGCAAGTAGCCACTATCTCGCAACACCCGATTTGCCGATGTTAAAAAGGGGAAGATAGTGAGCTCAAGGAAAGAGTAGAGTTGCAAGAAGATCAATCGCTGGCCTTAAATCTCAACATAGATAAATTATCTCAAGAATTGTTGAAATCAAGAAGAGAGGAAGAAGACAAAGCAGAAGAGAAGTCTCGAGAGCCTTAAGGAGACTTAAAAGGAGGATGACGACAACCGAATCCACCGAGTCCGAACCTCCGAACCTGAATCTCGTAGGGAATTGCCACCTACCGCCGATCCTATCCCCGTCCTATCAATCAAATCTCCCTCATCCTCAAAAAAGCACTGGGAAAGCAAAAAGCGTCTAGCCAACCTCGAAGACCCACCGAGATAGAGGAGGAAGAAAGAATTCTCAAGAGGAGGAGGGAAGAGAAAGAGAAATAAAAAAGAAGAGATGCGAAGAGAAGGAGGGAGCAGGAGAAGGCAGCTGGTAAAACCTATGACAGAAGACGAGGAAGTGGGTTTAGAGGTCGAAGAATAAGGAAGGAGAAGAGGTTTTTCGCCCATTTCATCGAACAAATGCCGTGCCCAAGGAAATCCTTCTCATGGATCAACAAGCCAAGTGGAGAGCTTATGAAGGGGAATGGATTTTCCTGTTCCATGTCCTGCAAGAAAATTACCTATGGCAATGCATTTGAGAACATAACATTTCATGAATGGCTAGAGGCGAAGGATCCCAACTTCTATCAAGATTTAATCGATCTCGGGAGATACAAAATTCAATGTGGACATAGTCGCACCACCTTACTCAACAATGTCTGCTCCACTCACACAAGATGGTCGTCTGGATAGGGAAAAGGTGAAGCAGTGTGCCGATCCAAGCCGAGACGATGGCCGATCTAGTCAAGGAGGGGAGACATTGAGTCCGAAGAAGCGTGTCTTCGATCGGATGACTATTCCGTAAGAAGACAAATTTGTACGATTAAGTCTATCTCATATTACTCATCCGATTATCTGTCTTAATGAATGTGGAAAGATCTGGAAATATTTTTGAATATATGTAAATACACTTTTGAACTACTTTCGTAAACTTGGTTGTTTAACTAACTTGTTTTACTTTCAAAACGACTAACTAATTTTTGGTATAAATAATCGGCATATAAACTCATAACACTAAATCGTCTCAAACACTCTGACCTTATCTTCATGATTATGTCTCGATTATCCCACCAATTATTCTATATGAAGAATCTTGTTATGATCATCCGATTAGGAAGTTTAGTGCTCGATTATCCGACTAAGTGACTTATCTCGAACACTTTGTAATATTCTTATCTTATGAAAGTACTAACACTTTTCTTTTCTTGAGCTATGTTTTAACATCATCAAAAAGGGGGAAATTATTAGGAAGAAAGTTGTATTTGGTCTTGATGATTTAAAAGGTAAAATAGGATGACCAAATGAGTATCTTGTATAGACAATTTAAGTAAATAAATAGTTTGTAAATCAAGTTAAGATTCAAGAAATAAGATGAGGATAAGAAATCAGACTAGGACAAAAATCGGATGAGGATAAGAAGTCAAACGAGGACAGCGTGAAGAAGAAGCAGAGATGAGGCCTAATACGATAAACAATCATCAAGACATAGAATGAAGACGAAGACAGGTGAGACAAAAAGCATTTGATGAAGTGTTAGAAAATTTCACTCAAGTATCAAGAAGAAGTTGCAAGATTCAGTTAGATTGTTATAACTAATTGAAACGAGAATTCACAAGGAAGTTACAACTACCAATGAAGATTCCTATAAATAGGGATTAAAATTAGAATAAAATTACTTTTTGAATTTTTGCACCTACATAGCTATCCACGCACATTCGATACACACAGATCAAAAACTTTCTAAACACACACAAACGTTCTATACGTTTCAGCTTTTAGTGTTTGTAGAACACTTTTCACAAAACATCTTCAAGCCATTGATATACGTAAATTAGGAAGAAGTTGTTGAAAGGTCAAGATTCGTGATTGGAAGTAAGTAAGCAAGAAGGAAGGAAGATAGTAAGTGAAGACCCTTCTTCAAGTTGAAGGAGGAGAGTGGATGTAGGATCGCTTGATCCGAACCACTATAAACAATCTGTGTTCTTTACTATTTTCTTTTATTTACTTGTTCATAACGCTTTTTCGTTTCATAACCAAAGATCAATTTCTAATTCAAGTTAGACTAAATATCGGTGCTTTTGATCTACATAGAGTTGAGTTTAAATTTAATTTCGTTGTGCTACTTGGGTGTTTTGAATAAGTTTCGAAAGATTTGTAAAATTTGAGAAATCTATTCAACCCCCCCTTCTAGATTTTTCCTAGAAGGCTAGTTCAAGTTTTGTCTAATCTACTCAACTAAGTGGGACCAACATTGATCGGTAAGCATTTATCCGAGTGTAGCAAGCTATGTTGATAGCCTCATTTCCGAGAACCTTTCAGTGTTTCATACTCACTAGCATGCTTCTCGTCGCTTCTTTGAGAGTTTTATTTCTTCTCTCCACTACTTCATTCTCGTTGTGGTGTTCTAGCTGAAGAAGTCTCATGAACTATGCCATTCTCATTCGATAGTTTGATAAACAAGAATTCGGTTCCCTTATAACTCCTAATTTTAATAATATTAACACCCTTTTCTCGAATGCATCGTGGATCTTGTTCATCGTCTCATTCTTTTTGAAAAGAAATATTACCCAAGTGTATCTTGAAAAATTATCAACAACTACAAGGGTATACTTCCTTCCACTAAAGTTGAGTGGTGAAACAGTCCAAACAAATCCAAATGAAGGAGTTGTAAAACACTTTCGATTAGGATGTGTTAATACTTTTAAAAGAGTTCCCGGCTATTAACCTTTATGACAAGCATCACATTTACGATCGCTTGAACAAAGTTTTTCAGGTAGTCCCTTGACAAGATTCCTCTTAGCTAGTTTGCTAAGGGTTTTGAAATCTCGATGACTAAGCCTTTTATGCCATAGCCAATCGAGATCATCTCCACCTTTAGCTACAAGACATGTATCTTTGGGGAAACTATTGAAATTAGCCACATAGACATTACCATGTCAAAACCATCAAGAGTACCTTGTCCGAGGAACTATCTAAGATATCACACTTATCTTTAGAAAATCTAACATGAAAACCTTTATCACGTAGTTGGGAAACATATAACAAACCCCTATAATTAATGTTCCAACCCCCTTAGTCTGTCTACGCTTATTATCACCAAACAAGACTATAGGACCATCAATGTTCTAAAATTTTGATAATAGCTTCTTCTCACAAGTCATGTGCCGAGAACAACCACTATCTATGTACCGGATGGAAGCTAGAATCTCTTCTTTTAATGATAGTCCCTGGGATTCTGCAAGATGATTAGGTATGAGGTACACAATCACTTTGGGTATCCAAACAACATCTCATTATTCAATAAAAATCAGAATGAAGTTGTCTACCAAATCGTCCGCAAATATATCATATTTGAATGAGAATTTATTGAACTCAGATTTGGTGACTTTTTGTACTTTGGAAATAAGGGATAGTATCTCGCTCCTCCCATCAAAAGAAGTATAATAAGAATTTCTCTTAGTCTTGGTTCTTGGAATCCTCTTTGTCGATTAGGATCCTTATCTCGATTTTTATTTTTCAGACAGGAGATGCGGTCCTTGTCCGACTCTATGGTTTCAAAGGTGCAATTTTGATTTATTTTGATGTTTCAGCATCCTTTACAAATTTTCTAGGTTTTGGAACTTCGATTTATTATTCTGTCATAACCAAGCTATTTTATCATGGGATTTTTGAGAAGTTCTAAAAAATATGATCTATTAGCGATTGTGAGTTATTGTCGGCTCATTTTGAAGAAGGGCTTCTCATTGTCCCTCTTTAATTGACTCATTTTCATTGCAAACCACTTCAAATTTAGCTTTTAAAGACTTCAATTCATTCTCTAATCTTTCAGTGCAGAGACTAGAAGTACTAGCCTCGGCACAGGGTAAACATTTCTCCTTGAATGTTTCCTCGGACTCGAGTAGGTTACAACTTGTTTGCCTTTAATTAGAGTTTGAACTTGGTCTTTCAAAGTTAAATTTCCAGTCTCTAATTGTTTATAAGCACTTAGAGACATTTTTAGATCTTTCAAAAGACCCTTGATTACGGTTTGGTCATTGTCTAAGACCGATTTGTAAGACTCATTATCAATTGAGGAATAGTAATCTACCTCTTTGGCCATCGACACACTTCATCGTGCTGATCCAAAATCAGACGAGGATGATGAGGATGATGATTTTATTAATTCTCTCTCCTCAAAGAAGAAGGGCTCTCTCGATCCGCAAAGCGCCTATCTCTTTTTATTCCTTTTATCCTCTATTTCCTTAGGAGTCACCGGGGACAAGCCATAGCTAAAGTGCCTGTGTTTGTTACAGTGTAACAAGTGTCTCCCCGATATAATTTAGGACCGATAGGATTCTTCTTTACAAGAAATTTATACCTTCTTGTTTAATTTCTTCTTTTATCATCATCTCGTTGATTCACCATCATCTTTTCTCTTGGATCTTGATTTGGATCTGTCCTTCTCTCGCAAATTTTAACTTGTTACGCTTTATATTTCATCCTTAAAAGATCATACCTCTTTGTTAATAACGCCATCTGCTTCTTTCAGTGGATAAATCGGCTCCTTTGGGCTCACCGTTGTTTTGTCTTCTTTGTTGACAAAGGCAACAGCCTTAGATGAGGTGCTTGACTCCATCTCATCTTCCTCATCTTCCACCTGAATATCAAACTCATAACCTTTCAAGTGAGAAAAAAAGTGTAATGAGTCATAGTAGAGAGATCCTTAGTAGCTTTAATCAAGTTTCCTTTTTCCCTCCAACGCTTGGTTAGAGATCTAAGGATTTTATTATTGATTTCTTTTCGGTGTAAATCTTTCCAAGATTAGTGGCTCTATTGATCGATTGGTCATTCTCATATCCACCGATCAATAGTTTCACCCTCTTTCATTTTAAAAACATCGAAAAGATGGAGAACACTTGGAGCATTTTCTCCTTCACCTAATCTGTGTCTTCGCACATATTAGCTAGTGGTGTCCCACATCTCTTTGGCTGTCTTACACTTCTTAATTTTCTCATACCACTCCCCTATCGAGCATGACAATAATCTCGCTTTCTTGCCAATTGCTCCGGGTTATACACTTTCTTCTCATCATTGGTTAATTCGACACTTTCTTCATTGTGCGAGTTCGTGATTCGAGCCGCTCGCTCCATCACTTACTCCACCATGATAGAATTTAATTGCCCATCGACAAGACGCCTTCCATTCGAGGATGGATCGATTTAAGATGATTCTCCATGCGGAACTTCCGTAGTCATAGTCCTCCATATCAAAGTCTGGAAGGTTCTTAACCTTTCTATCATTACTCGAGACATGGTTAGTAATTAACAAGAAAATCAGCAGAGTATATTCAAGAACAAATTTATTTCAAGATTTAGAAAATCAAAGATCACTTAGACCAAATAAAATATTCGTAACAACATTAACACCGCTCCGATACCACTTGTTGGCCCCGATATTGAGTGATTAAAATGAGCTTAGATCGCCTCCTAGTGATAATCTAGAGGGGGTTGAATAGATTATGAAAATCTTTTCCAAAGATCGATTATCTATTCAAGATACCAAAGTCGAACAAATAAAAACAAATTTTAACTCAATCCTTATAGGATCAAAAAAGCAATCAATTAAATCTAAAATGAATTTGTTTGAATAGTCAATTAACAACAAATAAGTAAAGACAATAAGTAAAGAACACCGGGATTTATAGTGGTTCGGATCAAACTAATCCTACATCCACTCTCCTTCTTCAACTTGAAGAAGGGTCTCGACCGACTTACTTTCTTACTTACTCACAGGGTTACAATTACAAAGCTATGAAGATCTTCTTCCCGAGTCTTCCTTCAAACTATCAATTTAGCTAAGAACTATTAAAGTACAAAGTGTAGGAAGTTCAAGATATACACGAGTGTTCTACAAACACTTGAAACTTATGAAAATTCTTTTGAAAACTTTGTGAGTGCTCTTTGAAAATTGTGAGTATTGGAATGAGTGTTAATTGTTCTATTTAGAACTCGTGCTAAAACTTATTTATAAGCCTATGAAACAGCTTAGTTTGTTGTAACAAACTAAAAACCGCTTCAACAAACTTATTCTTGAAAACTATCTTGACATCACCGATCTTAAGCTAGTCGTCTCGCTACTAACTTAGTGAAGACTTGTCTTTTTATTCTACTCAGCTGATTTTCGACCTCGCCTTGAGCTCTTCATTATTTTCTCGCAATAGATGACTTTTGTCAAGATCGTCATCGGAGATGACCTTCTCTTTCCGGACTTCACCCGACTATTATATCTCTACCTAGTCCTGACCGCCTAGCACTATAATTCATTACATCACTGCTCTATACATATGCAAATGATCAACTTAGCTACATGAGCTCAACCTAATCTATACAATTTAACTCATCAAAACTACTTGATCTAACACACGTCATATCTCATGGGTTCGATAACTTAATTGGGTCGTAATAATACTTGCATGATAAATACCATAATCAAAATAGTGTCGTTGTCGGGGATGTGATTATGCATCTAAGTGAGACTTAGGATTGGTTGAAAGTGGCTACTTGTTGCACTTTTTCTTGTTTAGTTCATTTGTGTTAGTTTGAATTTGATGCTTTCTCTCTTATGTTGATGGATAGATATGACTCATAATGCCGTGGAATCAAGATTATTATCAAGATAGTATGGTTTATCCTCGACACTATGAAGGATTTGGCTACGATGATGGGGGAAGCTATGAGTATGACTATCAAACGCCACAAGCCTCCTCTCATTATCAAGAATGGGGAATTCATGATGTGAGAGCTATCTTGAAGGTGATGCTTGGGATGTTGTTGAAGAGATTTTAGGCAAATGACTTTAGATGTGAAGAAATGTTCCCCTTGTATGAGAACATCTATGAGACCGATGCAATGGTTGATGCAATGATAGATAGGAACATGGAGATAACCAAAGCTCAATTCAATGTTCTAATAAGTCAACTCAAAGTTTTTCTATTCCAAGTCGAGAACATAACCATCATGGAGAATCATCAAGAAGAAGGGAAAGAAGAAAAATAAAATGAAAATGAAGATGAAGAAGAAGAGAAATAGAAAGAGAAAGAGAGAGAAAAGGGTCCAAGCAAGAAGGATGAAATAGATAATTTCCTTGTCAAAAGTGATGAAGAGGAATGTCCATTAATGGACATGAGCAACAATGAACAAGAAAATCTAGAAGCATCAAATAAGGCATTGAAGAGGGAAATGAACATTTCTAAACCTTCAAACTCTTAAATTTGTACTTTAAATGAGATTGATGCTTCTATTGATTTTATTTTACCTCTTGTGAACTTTGATTATAGGAAGGAAATAATAAAGTGTTTGGGCATCATTGGAAAAAAGAAAAATGGAGAAAGATGATGGTGAGAGAGCAAGAGGAGAATCCATCTAGAATAATGTGCAAAATATATATGGATGATTGGTCTATCAATGATGAGAACCTCCATGATTTTAAAGCTCAAAGGATGAGATATAATGGCAAGGAGGACTGATATCCTTGGTCATTCCAATGAAAAGAGTTCAAAATTAATAAATAACGTCCAAGCAAATGACGTTAAACTTTTGCGCTAGATAGGAGGCAACCCATCCTTTTCTTACTTTCTTTTGTTTGTTTTGTTTGTTGCTTTGGAATAATGGTGTTTTGCTTGTGATCTTTTTAGGAAATGAGAAATGCTAGGAGACTTGATAAGCCCTACATGCTTGAAGCAAATAAGGAGTTTGAAGGCTTTAAGGTACAACACTTTCTTACAAACCTAGACTTGTCTTAGTTTGGGGAATTGTTCTTCTTTTCTTGCCTATCTTTTGAGCACTTGTATATGATTTATGGTGTAATGAATAGTGAGGTTTAATTGTTGATTTATTACATATATTTGAGCTATATTTGTTGAGATGATGATGAGGTGTTTGTACTTGAGATTATGTACATGTGCATGTGCTTGATTGGAGGATGAATTGACTATTGATGTGATCATGAGTTGATATGTGGCTTGAAGCTAGCATGATTGATAATTATGTGATGATAAATTAGATTGAAAATGTTTGATTCATTATTCAATTTAAGCCCATGAGCTTTGTGCCTTAAAAATCGTACATCTTGTACAGTTGAAAATCTTTGTGAGTGGATCATTCATAGATTTGTGTGCTAGAATTTTCCTTTGAACTTATTGAAATTGATCTTTGTGTGATTTCATGAATATGATAAGAGGTCATGTTTGATATGAGAAGTCATTTAGCCAAATTTTTCCCGCCAAAAATATTTAATTTCCTTAGTAAGCCATTTTGAGCCTAGTATCCTAATTCTTTGGCAAGCCAAGTGAAATTGAAGTCATTTTACCTATTTTACGAGTCTTATTGTCCTATTTTTAGTAGAGTTTGATTGTTGGCTAGAATATGGTGCATTGTATGAAAATTGTGGGGGAAAGATGATGCGCTGAGTTGATTGTGGAGAAAAAGATGAAACAAAGGTTGAAAGATGAAAAAAATTGAATTGAGGAGAAATGGTGAAAGTGAAAAGAAGAAAAAAATCAATTTGTGAGCTATATGCAAGAAAGCTCAAAAGAATGGTGGTGAATGAACTTTGAAAAGCATGAAGAAAAAAGAGTGTTTATTGATAAAGATTTGGAAGAGAAGTGTATTGTATTGCTTAGCTAACTTTCAAGTTCTCTACTAATTTGAGTCACTCTTACCTAAATTCATCCACCCATTCCAAAGAGTTTCACATTACAACCTTGCTAAAAGACCTCTTTGATTCATGATTGAAACAAAAAGAAAATAATGGAGATTGAGTCCTTTGGCAAGCTTATGGGATGCATGTTTGTGAATTTGATGAATGAGTGCCATTTTACCTTATACACTTGAGAGATGAGAGAAACACTCTATGGAGGAGCAATGATATGAGCATTGGATTTTGCATTTGTTTGAGCATGATGCATTGTGAATATTAGTTGAAAGTATGCATTGAGACTTGAGTTCATTGATGAGTTTGATTGTCCTATTTTCTTCTATAGTGCCATGAGACATAATTCCAATCAATTCACTCTTATTTGCTTATTTGTTTCATTGCTCGAGGACGAGCAACATCATAAGTTTGGGGGTGTTTGATGAGAGTGAATGATTGCATGATTTTTAGGTGATTATTTGCAAAAAGTGATGAAAAGTGTTAGTATTAGTGATTTAAAGTGTAGAGTATCACTCTTTTGTAATTAAGGTATTACTATGTGAAAACTAATAATTTTACAAGGTGTTTCATCTCATTTTCGGGGTTTTGGGAGGAATTAGACCGAACCGAGAGTACCTGGATTCATATAGCGACGAGACGAATGACACGGGTGAAAATGTTGGAACCACCGGATCGCCGACTCTATGTGATTATCGATTCGGGATCACATGTATGAAAAATACAGCAGAAAAAGAATCATACCTATTCACCGTAATAGGTGAAGACGAACCGCTTCTAAGGTCGAATCCGCCGATCAAGGGTGAACCTTGAACCTTACGATCTTCTACCGTATTCCTATCCCTTTCCCTTGGATGTCGTGGTGGGCTTACGATCTTCCAGGAATCAAAATATAGGCTCCTATATTCCTATCCCAACACTCCACTTAAGCCCATCAATTATAACTCGCTCCACTAAAGAGTTATAATTTAATCGCCGTCCTAATCCCATATTACAATATAGGCTCCTTTATTATGTGTACGTTTATTTTCCCGTATTTAAGATACTGAATGTCCGTAAATTAAATAAGTTATTGACAACTTAATTAATTTACATCTAATTCCAAGAGTAGTACCACTCATCTTTATTATCATGTCGGATTAAATCCACCTCAGGGTTTACATGATAATCTTTATGAGCTCCTCAAGGGGACATCATCATCCTAAATAATTAGGACACAGATTCCTTCTATAATCAACAAAGACACCACATAAATAGTGTTATCTCCCAATTCACCGAGCCTATTGATTTAATAAATCTCACCCATTGGCAAATTAAAGAAACAAACACCGAGTACACGTGCCTCGTTATTATATAGGGATTAAGAAGACGTACATCCATAATAATGAGAGGTCTTGTTCTTTTATATAGTGAGTACAAATGGAACAACCTCTTATGGTCTGCTCAATACATACAAAATGTACTAGTGTAACTTTATAGTCAAGATAGACTAATACCAAATTACACCACAACCGTTCCAATGGTTTATCTAAATCCATCTTGGTTATGAGCTATTATTTATAATCTATAAGGAACTGATAGCATGATCTTCTGTGTGACACCACACACCATATTATCTACAATATAGACTACCTGACAAAAACAATGATATATAAAAAGCAAGTATTTTGATCATAATGAATCTCATATCATAAAGATGTTCACACAAAAGCTAGGCTTTTAGTATACATCCTAATAGAAAATGGGTCGGAAGCGAAGTTCGGGTGCCAAAAATTCCCGAACTCGACCAAAGGTCGAGCCCTAGGGAGCTCGGGTCGAGGTGTATGAAGAAATGAAGAAAAATATGAAAATTAATCCTTACTCGAGTGGAGTCAGGTCGCTCGAGTCGAGTGAGATGTTTTTTTGCCAAAAGCACAACCACGCTTCCAAGCTCGAGTCGAGGCTTCGAGCTCGACTCGAGGTGCTCGTTTTCAGATTTCTCCTTATTTAAATACCATTTGACAAAAGCAGAGAACAAGTTAGTTTAGGAAAGTTACCACTCATTTTTAGGGCAATTTTCATAGTTCTTAGCCAATTTCCACTTCCTAGCTACTTAGATTCAAGTTTGTAGTTAGATTTCATTAAATTGTTCATTAGATTTGTGAATTCTCCCTTAGTTTAGTTATTTGAAGATTGTAATTCAATTGAATAAAAGTTTACATTTGTGGAGATCAAGCATTCAATTCTATTTCAATTGGCCAAATTGGTGATGTTTTCCCTATCTCTCTATTGCTATCTCATAATTGCTTTGTTTATTGCTATGTTGATCATGCTATTTGATTTTTCACCCATGGATTTTGCTCTTTACTCCATGGGCTAATTCACTTGTGTTTGAGATAATTTAAATTAGGGATGATTTGATTGCTCTTACTATAATTGTTGATGATTGTTGTTTAATTGAGATAGTTAGTTCCCTAATTGTTGATGCTTATTGTGCTTCATACATTTTTATCTCTTTTTATTAGTGTTTGATAACCCTAGCAACAAACGAGAGTTGAGCTAACGTGATTAGGGATTAATCGGGTGATAATGGTGTATAATTGTATGAATGAAATGCTTTGTAATTGAGAGATTCATTGCATTAAGAATACTCACATTTAGGCATTGTGTGATGAATGGAGACATTGTTGCATGATGTTCATACTTTCTATCTTGGTTGAATAGCAATTTGATGCAATCATAGTTGTGATCATTGATTCCTTCGTGAAGATTATCCCTAGCACCCATTCCCCTATTGCACTTCTTTGAAGTTAGTGTAGCTTACTTCCTTGCCCTTAGTTTAATTCATAGCTTAATTGTTGACTGATTGTAATTCTTGCAAATTTGTAGTGTAATTGGAACTATAACCTTGCTTGCATCAACAAATACCGAAAACTTGTATCCTAGGGCGTCATTGCATATCATATCTCATGGATTCGCTTAATTTGATTGGAGTCGTAACAATATTTGCACGACAAATACCACAATCAGGTGGCGCCCCATCAACAGAGCCGACAACATCCTACAAATTAAATAAAAAAATTAATATTTTTAAAGGAGCGCCCTCATGTGTGGAACCCCTTGAATTAGATTTATAATTTCCGACAAACAAAAATAAATTTTTAAAAATAAAAAATTTAGAGGGGCGTCATTGTTAAAGGCGGCCCTTGAATCAGATTATTGCAACGCAGCCGGACACTTTATTTTAAAAATATGTAGTGTTTGATATGATGATGTTCTATTAATGTGCTTTAATTGAAAAATGATTTTATACGATGTTTTGTGGTTTCAAAGTAATCATTGGACAATATCCTAGAAATTATGGAAATTGATATTTCTTTTTTATTTATTGGGTGAACATTTGCTCAAATTATTGAATGAATTTTGGAATTGTGAAAATTATAAACACGTCATTTTATTTTATATTTCGGCAAGTTATAAAATTTATAAATGCACTATTTTATTTTATATTATATATTGTGATTCTCATAGGAAATATAAATTCAATTTTGAGGTTCAAATTTTCTAACCACTTTTTATTTTACTAGATTTTAGCACGTGCATTGCACGTTGTGTTCGTCATATCGGTGATAGTTAATGTGTTTTTATTGAAGTTACATAAAGGTGATGTTTCACTAAATAATGTTAGTTGTTTCACTATAAAGTATGAGTTGTTTTACTATAATGTACTAACTCCTTTCAAAATTAGTATCATAAATTTGTTTACACGACTTTTAAGAAATATTGATAGTTTATATATAAAGTTATGGATCTTATGCATTTCTTTGTGTAAATTTCATATAAATTTTAGAGCGGGATGAACACATGATAAATAATGGATGAGTCATATTTTTTGTATTTCACTAATTAGTTTATTATGCGTCTCTTTATCTCTCGTGTAGAGGATTTATTTCCAATGTGGGAGAATTTTATGGAGGTATTGTGAGGTCCATTTATAAATAAAGTGATTAGTTATGAATAATGTAAATGACAATTTGAGTAATTAAAGAGAAGTTAGGAGGTGAAGATAATATTTTGTATTACACTTTTGAACATGTATGCTTAAATTGAACGGACAAAAAGGAAAGTATGCATATTAAAATTGGGCGAAGGGGAATTAATTTTGAATGATATAAGTTGTGTTAGATTAAGGAAGGTTTTGATGAGTTAAAAAGATCAACCTGATGAGCAGACGACTATGAAGAACCTAAGATCGTAGTCCGGTACTAAGCCGATCAGACTAGGTCGAGGACTGATCAAGTCACCGGAGACTAGAAGTTGCAAGTCATCCGGAGATAAGCTCAAGTCTAGTCATCTGCAGGAGACAATTATAAAGAGCTCGACGAGGTCAAGACAAGTCGAGCGTAATAAGAAAGGTGAGTCTTCACCAAGTCACCGCAGATGAGTAGAGTAAAATCAGCGAGGAGCGAAGTAGTTTTCAAGATTAAGTTTGTTAGAACCGACTAACAAACTAACCTGCCTCTTCAGACTTATAAATAGGTCTAGTTCTTATTTTTGTTAATACACTTATGCAAATTCGATTTATACATTTTTCACTACTTACATTTCTATCACAATCAATTAACAAGTTTTGAAAGAGTTTTCAAAAAGTTCTAAGTGTTTATAGAACACTTTACTTGTAATCTTCAAAATTCAATATTTACTGTAATAGTTAGATTTTAGAGAAGTATTTAGGATATTGAAGATTTGAAGATCTTTACTGAATTGTGTCGTAAGTTGAAAGTAAGTAAGTGAGTGGTAAGCAGAGTCCCTTCTTCAAGTTGAAGGAGGAGAGTGGATGTAGGATTGTTCATAATCCGAACCACTATAAAATCGGGTGTTCTTTATTGCTTTACTTTACTTTTCTGCTTTCTTTCAAATTCCAGCTTACCAAATCAAAGATTGATTTAATTAAAGTTAAAACTAAAATATCAGTTTGCTTTTGATCTTAGTAAAGTTGAGATTAAATCGAATTTCATTGTGTTACTTTGGTGTTTTGAATAAGTTTTTTTAAGATTTGTAAAAATTCATAAAATCTATTCAACCCCCTTCTAGATTTTATCCTAGAAGGCTAACTCAAGTATTCTTAATCAACTCAACTAATCGGGACCAACAAGTGGTATCGAGTAGTGTTAAGTCGTTTCGATATTGATTTTAGGTCTTAACCAAGATTCTGAAATTTGTTCTTGATTATCTTCATCTTCTTTATTTTTACTAGCTGTGCTACTAACAAGATTTTGGAGTGTTTTGTTTTCCTATCTCATCATGTCTTCAGCAAGAATAAGAAATCCAAGTCTATCTCAATTTTCAATTGAAGAATATGACTATTGGAAATTCGTAATGGAAAATCATCTCAAGGCTATCCATGATAGGATGGAGGAGGTTCTTGAAGAAGGACCTATTAAATTTTATCATGAAGGCACCAAGAATGGCACCGAATCGGCCGAATCAAGAGTCGACAAGAGAAAAGAGCTCAGAATCGACAAGTGATGAGAGGAAAATCCATAACCTATATCGTAGCTAGGACTCGAAATAATTGAAACTACGAGTAAAGACTGGATTGAAAAAGTCAAAAATGCAAATCGGCTAAGGAGATGTGGCGACACTTGCAAATGTTTGTGAAGGATCCACCAAGTGAAAGAGAATAAGTTGCGCCTTTATTACATGCGTTTGATACCTTCAAGATGAAGGAAAATGAAACAAAGGATCACCTAGATGTGAGATTAATAAATCTTCTCAACAAAGCAAATGATCTAGGAAAGAGCTATACGTAAAAGGAGATCAATAATAAGATATCGAGAAAAGTCTAATATCCTTAAAGCAACCCAAAATTTATCTTCTATTTCTCATCATACCTTATTTTCTCATCTTATAGCTTTAGAGTATGACATTCGGATAGAAGATGAGGAAGATGAGACGGAGTCAAGCACCTCATCCAAATCATTTGCTTTTGTCACAAAGAAGACAAGACGACAACCGAATTTGTAGGAGCCGATCTATCTCCGAAGGAGCAGAAGGCTTTACTCACCAAAAGGTATGATAGATTAAGAATGAAATATAAGCGTAACAAATTGAGGTTTGCAGGTAAGGATAGATCCGAGATCCAAGTCAAGAAGAAAGGAAGATGATTCTGCTGAGATGATGACAAAAGTAGGAGCCGACAAGGAGATTCAGATCTTACGCTAAAACAAATCCTAGTAGCCCTAAAAACAGATAGGAGTAACACTTGCTACACTTGTAACAAGCCGAGAAAATCTCGATTATGATTGTCCTCGGTGACTCCTAAGGAAAGAGAAGAGAAAAGGAAAAAGAGAGACAGGAGATTTGCAGATCAAAGAGCTCTTCTCGGCTGAAGAAAAGGAATCAAGAAAATCATCATCATCCTCATCCGATTTTGGATCGCATTTATGAAGTTTGTCTCATGGCTAAAGAGGTAGTCTATTATTCTTCTTTTGATAATGATTCCTATAAATGCATTTGAGATAATGATCAAACCGTTATTCAAGGATTATTGAAAGATTTAAAGATGTCCTTGGCTGCTTATAAACAGCTAGAGTCGAAAATTTGACTTTAAAAGATGAAATTCAGATTTTAATTAAAGGCAAGAAGGTGGTGAACTACCCAGAATCGAGAAAACATTCAAGGGGGAATGTTTACCCCAAGGTGAGGCTAGTACATCACCCAACTTGTCTCGAAAGACTAGAAAATGAGTTGAAATCTTTAAAAGATAAATTTGAAACAATCTATGCTAAAAATGAATTAATTAAGAAAGACAATGAGAAGCTTGTCTTCAAAATAAGTCAACTTAATAATTCACAATCAGCAATAGATCACATCTTTAATTCTTCTCAAAAATTCCATGACAAAAACAGGTCTTGGTTATAATAGGAATAATAAATCGGATGTTCGTAAACCTAGGAAATTTGTGAAGGCATCTCGAAAACTCAAAAGAGATTAGAATTGGTCCTTGGAAACCACTTTGTCGAGATAAGAGTGCATCTCCCGGTCTGAAAACAAAAATTCAATGAGGACTCCTTATCGGACAAGAGAATTTCAAGAACTAAGACAAGAAGAAATTTTTATTATAGTCCTTTTGATGGGAGAAGCAGATGCTATCCTATTTTTCCTAAGTTCAAGAAGATTAGTAAATCGATTACAATAAATTGTCATCTTCATGTGATATAATTGTCATCTTCATCTTCATCCATCTCGACTGCATTATTGGAGACCCATCGAGTAGTGTGCGGAGACACGAATGATGCTTTGGACTCGAGAGTACATTCGGTTGTTATGTATCACTTCTAACCTAAGTCTATTGAGGAAGCTCTATCGTATCCAAACTAGATAACAACCATGCAGAAGAAGCGCATCGGTTTGAAAGGCAAAATGTTTGGGAATTAGTGGAAAGACCCTTACACGTAAATATTATAGGCACCAAATGGGTGTTTAAAAATAAAGCAGATGAGAACAACATTATTGTTCGTAATTAGGCAAGATTGGTAGCTCAAGGTTACTCACAATCTGAAGGGATAGATTATGATGAAACCTATGCTCCGGTTGCGATTAGAAGCAATAAGGTTGTTCTTGGCATTTGCCGCTTATAAATCTTTCAAACTCTTTCAAATGGATGTTAAGTCTGCTTTCCTTAATGGTGTGTTACTTGAGGAAGTCCATGTGGAGCAACCTCCTGGGTTTAAGATCAATAACAAGGTCTATAAACTCAATAAGGCTTTATATGGACTGAAACAAGCTCCTAGAGCTTGGTATGATACCTTATCTCGATTTCTTGATATCAAATGAATTTTCAAAAGGGAAGATAGATAGGACTCGTTTAGAAAGGAAGTAGATGGAAACATCTTGATAGTTCAAATTTATGTGGATGACATTATTTTTGGTTCACCTAATCGAAATTATGTGAAGATTTTAGTATTCTTATGAAAAACGAGGTTTGAAATGTCAATGATGGGTGAATTAACATATTTTCTAGGCTTATAGATTTAATAGATGAGTAAGAGTATTTTTATACATCAAACTAAATATGCTAAGGACCTAATTGAGAAATTTGGGATGAGTACTAGTAGAGAAGTTAAAATACATATGGCAACTAACCTTCTCTATGGATTCGATGAGCGGGGATACCCACGGATGCAACAGTATCGTGGACTGATTGGATCCCTTCTCTATCTCACCGCAAGTAGGCCGGACATAGCCTTTGCGGTTGGGGTATGCAAGATTCCAATCTAATCTCATGAAAACTCATCTCGAGTCTGCTAAGAAAATCCTTTAATATCTCAAAGGAACTTTGCAAGTAGGGTTATGGTACCCGGTGATGACAACTTTGTGACGGGATATTCGGACTCGGACTTTGGGGGTTGTAAGATTGATAGAAAATCCACTTCATGAACTTGTCAATTCTTAGGCAACAAATTAATTTCTTGTTTATCTAAGAAACAGAGACATCCGTTGACACCTCCACAACCGAGGTGAATACATGGCACTGGAAGTTGTTGCTCTCAACTCCTCTGGATTAGTCAGGCTTAGAGATTATAACATTCAAACATCATTTGTTCCTATTTCTTGTGATAGTAATAGTGCAATATCCATGACATACAATCCGTTCGCATTCTAGGTGTAAGCATATAGACATTAGACATCATTTCATTAGATATCATGTACGAGAAAAATGACATTAGAATTGAAAAGATAGCCACTGAATCACAAAGAGCGGATATTCTTACAAAACCATTAGTTGGGTCTAGATTTAAAGAATTGTGCTTAGAATTAGGATTACTTGATGCATCATTGGTTGATTTTTAATTCTAATTGCTTGCATCTGTTAAATGTATTCCTTATTTCTTTCTCTCCTTTTCTTTAAATAAATGTCTAGAAAGAATTATCGACTAGATATGTGTCAAAGGACAATCGTGTAATGATATCATTGATTTCCTTCTTAGGAATCAAGAATCAAGGATTAGTCATATTGACCTTATCTAATATGATAATATCTTATCTAACATACGGTGAATCAGATTAGGGCACAATAGTCAGCTGATTTCTTGAAAAGCAGATGACTATCTCGCACCCTATCTCGATTTACCTCACTACTAATAGTTTTGACGAAGTTTGTTTGGCAGGAATGTGTTCCAGCTTTTTTCTAAAACTCTTCAATCGAGAAAAACACCTCACCTTTGTTTTTCCCTTGAAAACCGTTGTTCCTAAAATAACTTTCTTAAGTTTGCTTATTTCCAAATAACTGCACAATTTACTAGATTGAAAATACCGTGTTAAGTTTTGCATTAAAAACTTTGTGTTTTTCAAAATCGACTCGAAGGAATTTTTTCAAAATATAAGACAAGGTCACTTTTGACCAAGTCTCGATATAGACCCATCTAAAATAGGAAACCTATTTGCAAAGAAAAACATCTTTTAACTTACGTCAAGTATACTAATTACCTCTATATAAAGCAAACCTAATAGCCGTCTAATCCGTAGGATAAATAGTTACTTTTACACAATTCAAGACGCGTTGATACCACGCGCCGTAAGTCGATGCGGTTTTTCGCTAAGCCATTGATATTTTACACGCGCTTTCATTAATCAATGGTTAAAATTCAATTTCGAGATCGTGCCACGTATCATCTTCCCAACTTTCCTCTCTCTCTCTTTAGGGTTTAAAAACTTACCTTCTTCGTTACAAAATTTCACTTTCACATTTCCCTTATTCAAAATTTACTTGTAAATTCTTCCTTTTCTCAAAATTTACCCAAATGGCTTCAACTTCTTCCTCGCAACTCCAAGAAACCCCACTTATATAACCGCATCCACCTCGAATTCAAGATGAACACCGAGACGGTAAAAACAAACTCAAAGCAGAGATGTACGTAGATTTTGATACAACGCGAGATAGAGAATCCCGGTGAGATTCCTCGGGGATTAATCTGGAGGCATCGAGGCTGCGTGGATTCTTCTCAATGAAATCTGCAGAAAATAAAACTATGTATTTCATTGGGGGCGAGAATTTCACGGCAAATAGTGAATTCACTTAAAATGGATTCAGTACAAGCGTAGAAGGTTCTCTGTTAGAGTTTACCAAGGAGAATGTGGCCCGAATTCTTGATACCACGGCGGATGGGGTGAATCCATTGATGTACAAGGAAGAGGAATGGGAACAATCATTTGATATTTTTGCGAGGATTACTTATAGAGGGACGAGGAGAGATCTCAAAAAGCATCTTCTAAGGAGGAAGTATAGGCTGTAAATGACAATATTGACCAAATCCATCATGGGAGATCGAGTTCGCATGATGGTGTGACAAAATCCAGGTTGTGTTGAATGCGAGCTATTTATGATGGAGTCAGTGGTAGACTGGGTGGACTTGCTGTTTAGAAGGTTGAAGGAAGAAAAGGCTAGGTTGGTATACAATCTCGATGAAGGAGATTGGGTTGTCACCGTGTGAGTGCATTTCAATAAGATCACAGTCTTGATGGAAGGGCTAAATAAGAGAGTGCAAACAAGAGAGGGCAAGAAAAATATTCGAAACAAAAAGGATTGCCGACAAAGAATGAAAGACTTGGTGGGTTGCCGATTCGGATGACGAATCGACGAGGCACGGGCACAAAGGAATGAGGCAAAGCTGCAGTGGTCCAAAGACAAGCACTGAGGTATAAGGAGGCGATGTACCCGAGGCCGAGGCACCGGCACTGAGGTTGGTGTACCCGAGGGGCAACCTACTGAGGAAGCAGTGGAGTGGAACCAGAGGTCATCATACTAGAATAAGCCGGACCTGATGTTCCACTCCAGAGGAGGCCCAGAAGGAGACCGGTAAAAGCTACAGAGACCAGAGGAGAGTCTTCTGCAGCTCCCTTAAGCTTGCTACCGAGAGGAGGTCACTACGCCTGGAAATAGCAGAAGCAGAAGCAGAGGCGGAGGGGCAGATGTGGCCGGAGGATCCCAGCTCGAAATGCACTGATATCTCGCTGAAAAGCAGCCACAACAGTACTTCCTCAAACATCTCCTCCTCGATAAATCCCCACCACTCTCTAGGCGATGAAGAAGTATCCCAGCCGGTACTTCCGAGCCTCTTGAACAAATTCTACTCGATATAGTCCAAACACAAACCATCTCAACTCAACCATCCACCACTCCACCTCCCACCTCATCTCCAATCCCAGAAATTCCTCCCACCTCCACTCAACCATTTAATTTCCTAGACTTCCTCTCCACCCAAATATCCCACTCCATCTCCCAAATTAGCCCAATACACACCCCCAAACCAGATTTGGATCTATGGGAAGCTTTGAGCCGTCTCTTCGATCGATGCCCAAAGGAGATTGGTAGAACTTATTCCCGAACTTCAGTTCAATTCGAAGTAATGAAGGAATCGTTGAGGTCCTGGCCGGGTTCATCGGTGAGAGCAGAGACCTAGAGAAGATGAGTTTTTTTGTCAAGAGGTTGGCTGGGAAAACCTCATCTCCCGGGAGAAAACCCTACCGGAGTCTCGGGGATCGGGCCCATTTTATCTATTCTTTCGTAAGAGCAGCCTCCTGAATCACGTGCGAGGTCATCTTGGTATGCTGCAGAGACCTCACTGTTGCTCCTCCCAGCAGCCTCAGATCCACCTTCTCTTCCATCCTCAACCAGTGGAGAAGAGAGTTGAAGAAAAGTTTACTCAAATGCTTACATCAAAAGCTCGCAGACATCATGGATTCTATCGGTGTCACTATGGAAGAAATGCTCAAAGCATCTCGAGGTAAATCTTCTATCTTCTATCTCTAATTCGTAAAATTTTCTCGTAAAAAGAAAAGATGGCTAAAGTTAAGAAAGAGGTTGGTGAGCCGAAAAGTAAAGTTCAAGCCGATAATCAAATCTGGCCGATGAGATTATAAGAAATCAAACCTCGCCTTCCACCTATTTTACCGTTATCAAGGAGCAGCTTCTTCCTATGCTACTTGATGATGTTAAAAAGGGGGAAGATGTGGAGATTATTAAAGCCGAGCTCAACCAGATCAAGCTATCAACAAATCAATAACAGACGAGCTCACACTTAAGATCGGGATCGAACAGATAGAGGAGGCGATAAGGCGTATGAGCAGCCGAAAGAAAGAGGCTTAGCTGAAATCTGAAAGATTTATGGCCAAGATAAGGGAAAGAAAGGAAGAGGCCAAGGCCAAAGTGAAGCCGAACAGGCAAGGGTAAAGAGCCGATGATAGCCGAGAAGGGGAAGGAGAAGGAGCCGAGAGAGTCTCTGCCGCTCGCCGATGCAGCCTCGATGTCCAAAGCTGCCGGAAAAGACCTCTTGAGAAATCACCGAGCACTCGTGATCGAGGCAGAGAGAGATAGGCGGATAAAGGCTGAAAAGTCTACTATGGCCGAAGGGAAGCTAGGAGGAAGATCAAGTCCGCCAAGGAAGCCGGGCAGATCTTCGGCAGATGCTAGAAGAAATGGGTTGTCCCAACAGTTGGAGTGAGGAGCAGACACGGCTTAGAGTCAGGCCTCGGGAAAGAACCGATGCACCTCCGAAAACGATCGCGCATCCACTTGGGCAGCCAGTACATGAAGTATGAGGTAAAATGGACCTTCTTACGGTATGCCATGCTGTGGGGAGTCGGAGCGCGTTGAAGGATGAGACAATTGCATGGCATGATTGGATGGAAAAGGAGAATCCAAAATTATACCGTAAATTACTTGATGAAGGAGACGAATGGTATAATGTCGACTTAGTTGCTCCAGACTACTCATCCATTCCAATCAAGCTAACAGATGATGGCTCAATCGACAAGGAGTGGATCAGATCAACTATTAATTACGGGATTAATCAGATGAAGTTGATCGATCCAAAGGAGATTGCGGAGCTGAGAACGAGAATATTTGATCGGATGCGGCCTCCCAGAGAAAGATAG
Organism: Paraleonurus japonicus; assembly: GCA_030762865.1. Taxonomy (NCBI): domain Eukaryota; kingdom Viridiplantae; phylum Streptophyta; class Magnoliopsida; order Lamiales; family Lamiaceae; genus Paraleonurus; species Paraleonurus japonicus. The sequence continues at coordinate 6,595,490 of CM061061.1, read as the reverse complement.
ATGGACAAATTAGATAAACCTAAATTTTCTTATCTTTTATCTTTTAACTGATCCATTTGTAAATATGTAAATGTGCTCTTTGTGTGAATGAGATGTTTGGAACCTATCTCAATTACTTGTTTTAATTTTGATACTTTATTTTTCTCGTTTTGAGAAAACATAAATTTTTCTAAGTATTAATCATCTCGAGAAAATTCTCATCTCGTACTAAATTTCATCAAAATTTTTCTAAGTCTTAAAAACTTTCTCGCTTAAAAACTTTTCACTAAGTCTAAATTCTTAAGACATAAAAATATTTTCTTCAAAATTTTTAAGTGTGAATTAAAGTGCTTAAACGTGAATAAATCTGATTTAAAGTGTCGATGTGTAATAATATGCATATCTAATTATCTTGAATAACTTTGACTAATATCACCTATGAGCATGTTTTTATAGTTTTAACATCATCAAAAAGGGAAATTGTTATATCAAGGAAGGTTTTGATGAGTTAAAAGATCAACCAGCATGAGCAAACGACTATGAAGAACAGCTAAGATCGTAGTCCTGGTACTAAGCCGATCGACTAGGTCGAGGACCGATCAAGTCACCGAGACTAGAAGTTGCAAGTCATCCGGAGATAAGCTAAAGTTTAGTCATCTGCAGGAGACAATTATGAAGAGCTCGACGAGGTCAAGACAAGCCGAGTAGAATAAGAATGGCGAGTCTTCACCAAGTCACCGCAGTGCATGAGTAGAGTAAAATCACCGAGGAGCGAAGCGAGTTTTCAAGATTAAGTTTGTTGAGCTTTTCGGTTTGTTAGAACCGACTAACAAACTAACCTGCCTCTTCAAACTTATAAATTGGTCTAGTTCTTATTTTTGTTAATACACTTATGCAAATTCGATTTATATATATTTCACTACTCGATTTCTATCACAATCAATTCACAAGTTTTTCAAAAGAGTTTTCAAAAAGTTCTAAGTGTTTATAGAACACATTACTTGTAATCTTCAAAGTTCAATATTTACCGTAGTAGTTAGATTTTAGAGAAGGATTTAGGAGATTGAAGATTTGAAGATCTTTACGAATTGTAAGTTGTAAGTTGAAAGTAAGTAAGTAAGTGGTAAGCAGAGTCCCTTCTTCAAGTTGAAGGAGGAGAGTGGATGTAGGATTGTTCATAATCCGAACCACTATAAAATCTGGTGTTCTTTATTGCTTTACTTTACTTTTCTCGCTTCTTTCAAATTCCAGCTTACCAAATCAAAGATTGATTTCGTAATCAAAGTTAAAACTAAAATATCAGCTTTGCTTTTAATCTTAGTAAAGTTGAGATTAAATTGAATTTCCGTTGTTTTACTTTGGTGTTTTGAATAAGTTTTTTTAAGATTTGTAAAAATCCATAAAATCTATTCAACCCCCCTTCTAGATTTTATCCTAAAAGGTAACTCAAGTTTTCTTAATCAACTTAACTAATCGGGACCAACAAGTTGTTTCATTAAATGATATTTTTTGAAGAGTTCTTTTCTTGAATGATATATATATATATATATATATATATATATATATATATATATATATATATTACATTTAATTAACTTGTTGGCGGTAAATTAAATAGAGTTAATGATACTAAAAGAATTTGAAATTTTTTGTTGATAGAGTCTCTTAACATTAGAGGTTTCTTGTAAATAATATTTTTGGTCACTTGTTTTTCTTTGTTTTAATCAATACTTTGTAATTGCACGACGTATAGTAGTCCATAGGAGAACACATGTTCAGGAGATACACTCCAATTCACTTCTAAAATCAAACACCATAATCTTAATTCACGAGACAGAAAAACAATATTTTTCTTAAATTATTAGTATTATTAAAAATAAGCTGGTAATACATTTAATATAAAGAGAAGGGTCATAATTGGAGGAGCTGCAAATCCCAAGCCTTCAACAATGGTATCTAATGATGGCTCAAAACCTTTACAGCAATCAATCCCAAAAATGGAGCATATAAAGCAGACAACAACTAAAGAAAATGAGGAGACGCAATACAACTTAATGAACTAAACCAAAATATATAGTCACTAAAGTTGTGTTTGGATGGTGACAATATGGTAATAAAATATTGAATTTGAAACTGCAAAGCGATCCCTAAAGTCTTGCCTCTTCCAAATTTCACTCATTTGAATTTTACTTCTATTCCCTATAACTGTATATCAGTATATGTTCCATATATCATGCAATGTCTCTTTTCTTACCAATTCTACATTTTCTGCATACCGTATAAAAAAACTTGTGTGAGACCGTCTCACCGTGAAACTATTATGAAATCATTATAACATATAATAAAAATATTATCATTTTAATATAAATTGTATCATGTTTTTAATTTTTTTACTTAAAATGAAATATTTACATATATTTTTAAAAGTGATACAATTTATTTAATGCAAAGTAATTACTTTACAAAATTTTGATTTAAATACAATTTGCATACCTTTTTTGAAAGTGATACAATTTATAAATATAAAAATGATAATAGTCTCGTAATGTTCTTATGGTGAGACGGTCTCACACAAGAATTGCTCGAGTCGATAATCTTTACAATTTATCGCAATTGTTAAAAAGTTAGGGTCACCAACTGCATATATGTAAACAATGTCTCTCTTGACATTAAATTCATGGTTACAAATATAACAAACAAAGGATCCATGTAGAATTGGAGATTAAAAACTTTTTAAAGTAAAATTTAATATAGAAAAAAATTTCTTTTCCCAGCAATAAAGCATAGGATGTTTGTCTCACTTTTTTTTTTTTTTTTTTTTTGCAACTTGGGTGTTAAAACGTTCATAAAGAAGGCTATAAATGCAAGATAAACAAATAATTGTACTTAATAGTTATGGCTTTGCAATTCCTTCATAAATATTTGTTGGTCCCGATTAGTTGAGTAGATTAGGTAAAACGAGTATCAGCCTTCTAGGAAAAATCTAGAAGGGGGTTGAATAGATTTTTCAGTTTTTTTTTCAAATCTTTCAAAATTTATTCAAAGTACGAAAGTGACACAACGGAATTCAATATTAACCTCAACTTTTAATAAGATCAAAAGCAACACTCGAGATTCGAGATCTTAACTTTAATTCTGAAATTAAACTTTGAACAATAAATTGTAACTTGAACAGTAAAGATAAATAAAAGCGGTAAAGAACACCGTATTTTATAGTGGTTCGGATTATAACAATCCTACATCCACTCTCCTTCTCCAACTTGGAAGAAGGGTCTCCACTAGCCGCTTACTTACTTACTTTACAATCTTTACGACTTACAACTTGATCTTCAACTCATCAAAAATGCTAATCAAACTTCTGAAATCTAACTCTAGGAATAAGAAGTGTATTTTGAAGATGTGAAGTGAAGTGTTTTACAAACACTTAGAAAATTCTATGAAGAAATCGATAAATTGAAAACTTGTGAATTCTATGTGAAAAATGTTCAGTGAAAAAGTATGTGAAAAGAAGTGCCTAGACCTATTTATAAGTCTGAAAGAAAGTTAGTTTGTTAGTTAGTTCTAACAAATCAAAACGGCTTTAACAAACTTAATCTTGAAAACCGCTTGCTCCTCGGGCTGATTTTAATCTACTCATCTCAGTGACTTGGTGAAGACTCGCCTTTCTTATTCTACTCAGCTTGTCTTGACCTCGTCCTCGAGCTCTTCATACTTGTCTCCTGCAGACGACTAGATTCGAGCTTGTCTCCGGATGACTTGTGATTCCTAGTCTTGGTGACTTGAACTATTCTTGACCTAGTCGATCGACTTAGTACTAGAACTCGAGTCTCCACTGTTCTACATTGTTATCTCGCTAGTCTGGATTGATCTTTTAACTCATCAAAACATTCTTGATCTAACAATTTTCCCCTTTTTGATGAAGTTAAAACCTACAAGAAAGAGACACACTCACAAATTGGAAGTTAGTTTAGAGTTAATCAAGATTATTAGATAGGTATATCGGAGCACATTCTTCACATTACAAATGCATTCATTCACATTATAAAGACTTAAGGAAAAAAATTAAGTCTTTTAGACTCTTTTAGAAATACTTAAAAAAATTGAGTCTTAAGACTTAGATAAATTTTTAGTAAAAATTCTCAAGTCCGAGATATAAAATTCTCGGATGATTTATACTTTGGAAAATTTTAAGTTTTTCTTAAAGAAGAAAAAAACTTTAAAAAAATAAGACAAGTAAGACGAATCAACCAAAATATATTCATATTGGATTTACAATGATTTACATAGGAAAGATAATAGAAAAGAAAGATAAGGAAAAATAAAGTCCTCGTTTCTATTAATCTTCCCACTCGATCTTCATCTCGGGATCATCGGCCCAAATGAATACGCGCTTCCTATGCCGCCGGCATCTTTCTCTCCTTGGGCGAGTCCAGATTCAGCCTCTGCCTTCTTCAAAATTCCCTTGACCAGTCTAGGTCCGAGGATCCATCTGGTTTCTTAGCAGGGATGGCATACTCATAAGTTGGAGAGATTAGGTTGACATTGAACTCCACATCTGCTTCTTCCAAAGTGCCGATGATAGAATTTCTTATCCACCTTCTCAATCCATTCATGCCAAGCCAAATCTGGATCTTGCCGAGATGCTCCGGGGCCCTTGAGAATATACCAGTAGTATATCCACATTCCCTCCAGATTTTTCTCTGTACTGTACTGCATATTTTCCGAGGCCGGCTTAGGAGGCGAGATGTGTTGTGAAATGGTCCGAATTTCCCGCCTTGATCTCTCGATCATCCATTTACGCTCAGCGGCACTCTAGAAGACATTTGCGTCCTTCTTCTTCTTCTCGTCTCTTCTTTCCTTCTTGCCAAAGTATTCCATCTCTCTCTTGATTCTTTTGATCTGTTCCTCCGAGAGATTGGAATAATCAGCCTTTCCTTTTCCTTTCCCCTTAGCAGCAGCACAGTAACAATTTCAAATGATTTGATTCACCGATCGCTACTTCTTTTCCCTTCCCTTGGCTCATTCGGATTCGATTCTTTCAATTGAGCCAAGAGTTTCTATGTTCTTTCCTCCTACTCTTTCCTCCTCTTCTCCTCATCCTCTTTCACAAACTCTTCTTCAAGTTGACTTACCCTCACCGGTGGAGTGCAGCCAACTTATCGATTTGATTCGAGCTTCGCCCTGGCTGCCTCCGGATCACCTGTGTTGGGCTTCATGCCTACATCTTTCCCGGTCTCCTCGACCACACCTGTGAGGGCTTGTCTCTTTTCAGCCTTGCCTTTTCCCCCTTTTTAACTTCAGGTGCCAAGTTTCTAAGTTTTCCATCCAAATGAAGTTGCACTTGGCTCGAAGTCGGAGTGATCTACCGCCACCTCATTCACCACCAGCTGATTGTATCCTTTAACTTCTTCTTTTAAAGCTCTCAGCTCATCCTCCATTTCTTTCACTTTACCGGCCCGGCCACGTAGTTAGTGACATTTATAATTTTATCGGACAAAGTTACCTCTACTTCTTTCATGCCGCTAGCATCGTGTTCGTAGTCAGCTTCGACCATTCTCCTTGTCCTACTTTTGATCTTTCTTCCGAAGGTAGAATTTATATTTTTCTCTACAAGGGAGAGAATGGAAGAGATGGCAGAGGTGGGGCTTAGATCGTTGTCATCATCCTCGGTTGAGGAATCAGACGAAGATGGGATTAGTTCTGTTTGAGTTGATGGAAGAGGGATAGATTGAGTTTGGATGGTGGAAGGGAAGAGTAGGATATGATTGGGACAGGGGAGGCTTGAATTGTTGGGAGAGTAATTTGTTCAGACGAGGGTGGGGGTGATGATTGGGTTTGTATGGTAGGGGTGGTAATGGGAGATGAGGTTGGTAATATGGGTGTTGGTGGTTGAGGTGAGGTATATTCAGGTTCCGTTGTTGGGATTTGGATTTGGGTATTTGGGATTGTAGGCCGTTGGAGAGGCTCTTAGGTACTACTGGGATACCCTTCATCGCTCGTTTGGACAGTGGGATTTCAGCTGAAGTTTGAGGCTCGAAATGCCAGCTGGGGCATTTCTTCATTGCTAGGTCATGGTGATAATTGAGGGAGATGGGGATAAGCTTATACCCGCCTCTGGAATAGGGGGAGAGAGCAGCCTTCCCTTGGTTGGGGAGGGGAACCTCCAGGTGACCAATCTCACTGCTATCCGAAGGACAGGGACCTCCTCTGGTAGCAGAGTTGACAACTCCATCTGCCGCTCAGTGAGCCACCAGATTTGGTTGAGCCTTCCGAGCTCACGAGTTGCTCGTCTTGGCCGCCTTTACGAGGGATATCAGCTTCCTCTTCTTCTTCTTCTCCTTCTAAGGCAACTTTGGCCGAAGCGGCGTGACGAGCTTTCCCTTCTTCTTCTCCACAACTTTCACCAGCCTCCTCTTCTTTCTCCTCCTGGGAAACCCCGGGACCGCAGCACTGCTTGGGCTTGATTCTTCTTGAGGGGCGACCTCAGTTGCTGCCTCCTCATGTCCCTGCTCGATCTCGGCTGAGGGACCTAGGCTCGGCTCAGTGGGTTCTGGGCCCTGCTGGTCTCGTGCTTCAGCCTGCTGCTCCAAACCTTCTCGGGACTTAGCCGCACTCGCCATCTCGTCCGAGTCCTGGATTTCCTCCAAGCTTATCATCCTTAGTGAGGATTCCCTTAGCTTGGAGTACTTTTTCGTACTCCACTCTCCAATCGGCCTTCCCTATTCACTCCTTCCATCAGCACAGCTTATTTTGTTAAACAAAGTGACCACAAAGGTAGGTATCCACCCTTCGCGAGATGAGTTAAAGGTAAGTCGTTTCTTTTCCTCCTTCGGTTTGGTGATCAGCAGCTCCACCCAATTTACTCCGAACCCCATCCAAAATAGCTCACATCACACACAACTGGGTTTGGTTAACCCATCATGTGAGCTTTGCTCACCCAACACCGCCTTCGTCACCACCGTCATCAACAGATTTCCTTCTTAATAAATTCTTTTCAAATCCCTTCTCGTTCCCTTCCGAGATACCCTTGCCATCAAATCAAAGGATTGCTCCCACTGCGTCCTCTTTGTACGTCAATGGATTAACTCCCTCCATTGACGTATCAAAGGTTTTGGCAATATTCTCCCTTGAATAGCTCGAGTTGTCCCATCTATCGAGGTGTCAAACCCATCACGGGTATCATTCATCCTTGCCGTAAATTCTCGCCGCTAAGAGATCAACCGTCTGTTTTGGGGTGATTTCATTGAGAGAAATCCTCAGCCTTGATGCCTCTAGTAGACGTAGGATTTCTGCAGGTCTGGGTCTTGGGTTGTTTCGAAATCTACATACATCTCTGCTTTTAATCGGTTTTTGAAAAATTCCTCATTCATTTTGAAATGAGAAATATTTGTGGAGATATATGTAGGTTTGTAGGTTTTGGTGGTTTTGGAAGAAGATGCCATTGAAACTTTGTGGGTTTGTAAAGAGTTAGAGAATATGTAAGTTTTACGAAAGTGGAAAAGGGTATGATTGAGGAAGATGATGAATTTATAGGAGGGAAAGTTTGGAGAGATAAACCGCTTTGAAAATTAATTTTAATCTAAGCCGTTTATTTGAAATGAATTCTTGTCTTTGAATCAACGGTTAAAACTTGGATAAACGATTGGGATTCAGGCGTGTAGTTCACTAATCTTTGAAATGCGTAAAAGTTACTTTATAGATCGTTGATTTAACGGATATAGGTTACTTTATGCGGGAAGTAAGTATACTCGACGCCAACCTGTGGTTATCTTACTTATAAGGGTTTTCAAAGCAGATGAGTTTATAAAGTCATCCTGATAAAGTAACTGTCCGATTTTAAAAACAGCTTTAGTTTTAACTTTTTAGTAAGTTTAAACATTTAAATAAACAGCTCGATTTAATTTTCTAAAGTTAGGTCTTCCATCCAATCAATCCAAAAATATTTTTATAAAGAAAAACATGGAGTTTATTTAGGAACAAAGATGTCGAATAAAAGATTTGAGAATAGATGAGGTGAAACAAAGATGATCTGTAACCTATTCCCGCAAAGACATAGACTCAAGGAAAACCATTAGTAGCTTGAGGTAGATCGGATAGGGTGTAGATAGTCGTCTGATTTTGAGAAAATCAACTGACTATTGTACTCTCGTCGATTTACCTAATGTCGAATAAGTAATAATCATGTCGGATAAGGTCAATATGACTAATCCTTGATTCTTGATTCCTAAGAAGGAGATCAATGATATCAGCTACTGATTGTCCTTTGACACATATCTAGTACTGATAATTCTTTCTAGACATTGATTTAAAGAAAAGAAATAACCGAAATAAGGAAAACCATAATCGGATGCAAACAATTTAAAAATCAGCTAAAGAAGCATCATGTAATCCTATTTCTAAGCATAACTTTTAATCTAGATTCAGCCAATGGTTTTGTAAGAATGTCTGCTCTTTGTGACTCAAGAGCTATTTTCTCAATCCTAATGTCATTCTTCTCAACATGATCTCTAATGAAATGATGCCTAATATCTATATGCTTACATCTAGAATGCAGAACAAGATTATAAGTCATTGCTATTGCACTATTACTATCACGGTAAATAGGAGTCAGGTTGATGTTTGAATATTATAATCTCTAAGCTATTGACTAATCCAGAGGAGTTGTGAGCAACAACTTCCGGTGTCATGTATTCACTTCGATTGTGAAGGTGGAACAGATATCTGCTTCTTGGATAACCAAGAAATTAATTTGTTGCCTAAAAATTGACAAGTTCTGAAGTGGATTTCCTATCAATCTTACATCCTCCAAAGTCCGAATCTGAATAACCTCATTTCAAAGTTGTCATCACCGGGTACCATAACCCTACTTGCAAGGTTCCTTTGAGATATTTAAGAATTTTCTTAGCCGTCTGCAGCATTGGTTTTCTTGGGATTAGATTGGAATCTTGCATATACCCCAACCGCAAAGGCTATATCCGTCCTACTTGCGGTGAGATAGAGAAGAGATCCAATCGGTCCACGATACTCCGTTGCATCGGTGGGTATCCCTTGCTCATCTCGAATCCATAGAGAAGTTAGTTGCCATAGATATTTTAACTTCTCTGTTAGTAGTCATTCCAAATTTCTCAATCGGATCCTTAGCATATTTAGATCGATGTATAAATATACCCTTACTCCTCTCGTTTGATCAGAAGCCTAGAAAGTATGTTAATTCGCCCATCATTGACATTTCAAACCTGTTTTTCATGAGAATGCTAAACTCTTCACATAATTTCAGATTAGGTGAACCAAATATTATGTCATCTACATAAATTTGAACTAATAAGATGTTTTCATCTACTTCCTTTCTAAACAAAGTTCTATCAATCTTGCCTTTTGAAAAATCATTTAATGTCAAGAAATCGGATAAGGTATCATACTGTGCTCTGGAGCTTGTTTTAATCCATATAGAGCTTTGTTGAGTTTATAGACCTTGTTATTGATCTTAAACCCAGGAGGCTGCCTCCACATAGACCTCCTCAAGCAATACACCATTAAGGAAGGCAGACTTAACATCCATTTGAAAGACTTTGAAAGATTTATATGCAGCAAATGCCAAGAACAACCATATTGCCTCTAATTCGCAACCGGGCATAGGTTTCATCATAGTCTATCCTCGTGAGTAACCTTGTGCAACCAATCTTGCCTTATTTCGAACAATAATGTTGTTCTCATCTGCTTTGTTTTTAAACACCCATTTAGTGCCTATAATCTTTACGTGTAAGGGTCTTTCCACTAGTTTCCATACACTTTGCCTTTCAAATCGATGCAGCTTCTTCCTGCATGGCGCTTATCCGCTTTGGATTCTCGATAGAGCTTCCTCAATAGACTTGGGTTCAAGAAGCGACACATAACGGTGAAAAGACTTTCGAGTCCAAAGATCATTCGTGTCCGCACACTACTAGATGGGTCTCCTATAATCGATCGGATGGATGGTAGCTTCTCATCCTTTTGCCTATATGAGGAGAAGGATCCTCATCTTGAGTCTCGGTAGGCAACTCCTCCGACTCAACCTCACCGACGTTCCCTCTTCATCACCGACCCCCGCCGATCACCGATGTCAAGGGTGTCTCGATCCGATGGAGTCCGATCGTAAATTGTCTTCCGATTATCGGATGGGGATTCTTCTTCATCTCGATTACGAATCAAGACTAGGTAGATAGACAGTTCTATGTTTAGTCTTGGTTAGTTCAATTTTATCTAGACTTTGAAATTTGATTCACTTTATACGAGAAGGAATACAACTCATCAAAAACAACATGAGGGGTTTCCTCCACACAAAGGGTTGTCTTGTTAAAAACTCTAAATGTCTTGGAAGTGTTAGGAATATCCCAAGAATATTCTATCACCTGCATTAGCATCAAAAGTTCTTAACTTGGATTTCCCATTGTTGTGGATAAAACACTTACAACCAAAGCTACTGAAATATGAGATTCTTGGAATCTTACCCTTCCAAATCTCATATGGAGTCTTACCCTTGTCTTTGACAACTAAGCACCTGTGCAGGTGTAACAAGTCGTGTTGATGGTTTCACCCTGTAACCCGTGGGGGTATCATACTCAGCTAACATGCTCCTCGGCTACTTCCTTCAAAGTTCTATTCCTTCTTTCAACCACTCCATTTTGTTAAGGAGTTCTTGATTGGAGTGTATAGGGTAAGAGTTATTAAGACCAATCAACAAAAATATCGAACCCAAGGGAGAAAGTATGCAAACGAATTTCAAGGATAATAGTTCTAAATGGCTAAAGTTGCAACAAGCTTTTGAACTAAATCACTACAATTTGCAAGAAATTAAATGACAAGTTTATGCAAACAATCTATCAAACACTTAGAATGCAAGATCAAATAGACTAAAATCAATGGGGGAATTGGGTGCAAGGGATAATCTCCATCAAGGAATCCATGATTAACAAGCTATGATTGTATCCAAATGCAAATCAATCAAATTAGAAAGCATAAACCATCATGAAATTAATCACTCCATTAATATCACAATGCCTAATGTGAGTATCATTAGTTCTTCCCATCTCTCAATGTAGAAGTCCCCAATTCATACACTCATGCAAAATTGAAACCCGATTAACACCTAATCATGTTAGCTTCAACTCGCCTATTGCTAGGGTGATCAACCATTAATCAAAAGAGATAATTTTTCATGAAGCACAATGAAGAATCACAATTAGGGAGCAATCTAATTCAATTGATCACAATTATCAACAATCATAGCATGAGGCAATCACTTCATCCCTAATTTCAATTATCCCAAGCACAAAGCTATTAGCCCATGGTGCTACAAGCAAAAACCATGGCTAGAAAATCTAAGAAAGCAATTAACAATCTAACTACTACAAGCAATGATTTAAAGAGATCAAAGGGTAAGAACATCACCAATTAAGCTTCAATATGCAAAAATAAGAATGATTAATCTTGTACAATGCTTCAATACAACTTCAATTCTTCCCAATTCTCACCTGCAAACTTCAATTACAACCACCCAATCTACTAATCTAATGAACTAAATGTGGAATCTATCTCAATTCTAACAATCTAATGCAATTACAAGGAAATTCAAGCTACAAAATGTAAAATTCGCTCAAAGAAACTCCTAGAAACCGCTTCTGAACTGCTAGAATCAATCCTCCCTCCGTTTTGGCTTTCATTGGCTTAAAAACTGAATTTTTCGGTTTTGGGCACTCCTCGAGTCGAGCTTCAAGCCCTCGAGTCGAGGCCTAAAAGTCGCTAACACATTTCTTTAAAAATCTCTCTGCCTCGAGTCGAGGCTTAGCCTCGAGTCGAGCTTCCTGCATTTTCCTATCCCTCGACTCGAGGCTCCTCCCTCGAGTCGAGGATCCTGTCTTTTGAAATGATTTCCCTCCAAAGCATGAACCTCGAGTCGAGGTCTGTGCACCCTCGACTCCAACTCGAGACCAGGGAATTTTTATCAAGAAGGGCTCCGGTCCCGATCCCCGTTTCGTCCCGTATGTTCGCTCTTTTCATTCTAAGAATACCGGTACTCTCGGTTTGGCAAAATTCCACCGATTTACCTCGCAAAACGGGCGAAATACATCAAAACCTCACACAGTAATACTTTTTAGGCAAAAGAGTGATACTTTTCACATTTAAGCACAAAAATCACACTTTAGCTCACTTTTGCACTAAAAATAGCCCTAAAAACATGTATCAATTCACTCCAATCACACCCCCAAATCTTGAATTGTTGCTCGTCCTCGAGCAACGTAGAAACTAAGAACAAAGGAGTGAATTGATTGCAATTATGTCACATTGCATCATAGACGAAAAAATAAGACAATAGAACTCATCAATGAACATAAGTATCAAAGCAACTATCTACTAGCCATCAAGATTAATCATGCTCAAACAAATGCTCAATCAAATACTCAACACATTGCTCTTTCCATGGAGTGTTTCACTCTTCACTCAAGTGTATCAAGGTTTAAAGCATTCAATCATCAATTGCATGAACAAGTACACCATATGCTTGCCACAAGACTTAATCTCAATCAAAATCAATTATGATTAATCAAGAATCAAAGAGGTCTTTCTTCTAGGTTGTAATGTAGGCTCTTTGGAAAGGTGAAATATTTTTTTGGATAAAAGTGACTAAGTAGTAGAGACTTGAATGAAAGCTAATCAATACAATGGACATCTCTTCACTTTTCATCTAGCACACTCTTCCTTTTGAACTTCAATGATCAATCCACCATTCACTTGAGCTTTCTTTTTTTAAGCTCACAAATTGAATTTTTCTTTCACTTCATGTTCACATTTTTTTTTCACAATTCAATCTTTTTCACAACCTTTCTTTTCTTTCAATATTCATCACTTAGCTCATCATCTTCCCCACACTTAGCAATCAAATCACCATCATTAGCCAACATTCAAGCTCAACTAAATATAGGACAAGAAAGGCTCATAAAAATAGGCTAATGGTTTCAATTTCACTTGGTTTGCCAAAGAATAAGGATAATAGGCTCAACATGGCTCACTAAGGAAATCAAATGTATTTGGTGGGGAAGTATTTGGCAAAGTAACTCATCATATCAAACATGGCCTCTTATCACTTTCAAGACATCACACAAAGATCAATATCAACAAGTCTAGTGGCAAGTTCTAGTATACAAATCATGAATGATGCACTCACAAAGGAATCATATCAACCGTATAAAAATGTACGATTATTAAGGCACAAAGCTCACGGACTTAAATTGAGCAATGAATCAAGTATCATCAATCACATCCATCCTTACACCATAAATCAAGAAACTAGCATCAAGCTACAAATCTACTAATGATCATATCAAAATCCAACGAGTCTTGCAATTCAAACTCGAATGCTCATGTACATAATCTCAAGCACACTCACTACCACATGAATGATACTCAAAGATATATCAATGAATCCACAATTAAGCTCAAGATAAAGAACATGGAATCATGGGAATAAAGAAATCCAAAGGATCATCAAGTCACAATCACCAATAGACAATAAGCTCAAAAATAGATCAAGAAATCATAGCATCAATTAAATCATCCATCCAAAACATCAAATCATCACAAGTCATCAAAAGACACCTCCCCAAACTTAGACAAGTCTAAGTTTGAAAGGAAGTGTTTTACCCATAATCATTCAATCTTCCTCTTCCTATAAGCCTCCAAAAGCTCCTCAATTTCTAGCAATTCATCACACCTACAAGGATCACAAAAATAAAACACATTAAACAAAGCAACACACAAAACAACAAAAACAACAAAGAACAAAGAACAAAGAATGGGTTGCCTCCCATCTAGCTCTAGGTTTAACGTCCTTTGCCGGACGGAACTCGAAGAGTTCACACTTCCCTTTCACTACCTAAGTAGGGCACATCCTTGAGATCAAGAGCATCCAAAACCTCTTTTTGTGAGTGAACATGATAGAGCTTCAACCGGTGCCCATTCACTATAAACCTTTCATCCTTGTCATTCATCACTTCAAAGTATCCATTAGGAAAACCTTCACAACACGAAAAGGTCCACTCCATCTTGATTTGAGTTTACCGGGAAAAGCTTTAACCTTGAGTTGAATAGTAACACTTGATCTCCTTCTTTAAACTCCTTCCGTCTAAGCCTTGCATCATGCCACTTCTTGGTCTTTTCCTTAAAAATCTTTGAACTCTCATAAGCTCTCATCCTAAACTCATCCAACTCATGTAATTGTAGAGCCCTCTTCTCTCCCACAAGTACTTCATCAAAATTCAACTTTTTAAGAGCCCAAAATGCTTTATACTCCAACTCCACCGGAAGATGACAAGCTTTTCCATGCACACTAATTGATAGGGAGACATGTCAAGGGGTGTCTTAAAGGCGGTTCGATATGCCCATAATGTGTCATCAAGCTTTGTTGCCCAATCCTTTCTACTTGTCCTCACCGTCTTCTCCAAAATTCCTTTAATCAAGCGATTAGACACCTCGGCTAAACCATTCGCTTTGCGGATGGTAAGGAGTAGCAACCTTGTGTTTAACATCATACCTTAATAAAAGCTTCTCCATGGCTTTGTTAACAAAATGGCTACCGCCGTCACTTATCAAAATCCTTGGAACCCCAAACCGTGTAAAGATTCTCTTCAAGAAGGCTATCACCACTTTAGAATCATTGCTTTTGGTTGGAATGGCTTCTATCCATTTAGTAACATAGTCAACCCCTACTAGGATATATTGATACCCCTCCGACGGTGGAAATGGCCCCATAAAGTCAACTCCCCATACATCAAAAATTTCCACTTCTAAGATATTGCTCAATGGCATCTCGTCCCTCTTGTTAAGGTTCCCTATCCGTTGGCACTTGTCACATTCCTTGATAAATCTCTCACAATCCTTGAAGATGGTTGGCCAATAGAATCCCGCCAATAAAATCTTCCTTACGGTCTTGGACGTGCTATAATGGCCTCCACATGGTAGAGAGTGGCAATGTTTCATGATTTCCTCCCCTTCCTTCCTTGTCACACACCTACGAAGCACTCCATCTACCCCCACCTTGAAAAGGTATGGATCGTCCCATACACAATGTTTGACCCGGTTGTAAAAACCTTCCTTTCAAAAGGATTCATTTCCGGTGGCAATTCTCCACTTGCTAAGAAATTAGCATAATCGGCAAACCAAGGAACATCCCCTTCCTTTACCACACTCATGACTTCTTCAATACTTAGCAATCCCTCATCGGGAAAGGTCTCTTCAACTTCCTTGACATCTCTTTCCATCTCTTCTACTTCTTCAAGTCTAGAAAGGTGATCCGCTATGACATTTTCACTTCCTTTCTTATCCACAATCTCCATGTCAAATTCTTGCAACAATAATATCCAACGAATCAACCTAGGCTTAGCATCCTTTTTCGACATGAGGTACCGAATTACGGCATGGTCGGTGTACAATAGTTTTCGACCCTACAAGATAAGGTCGAAACTTATCAATAGCGTACACCACCGCAAGCATTTCTTTCTCGGTAGTGGTGTAATTGACTTGGGCCGGATTAAAAGTCTTGGAGGCATAGTAGATAGCATGAAACCTATTCTCTCTCAATTGTCCTAAGACGACCCCCATAGCGAAATCACTTGCAT
Organism: Paraleonurus japonicus; assembly: GCA_030762865.1. Classification (NCBI taxonomy): domain Eukaryota; kingdom Viridiplantae; phylum Streptophyta; class Magnoliopsida; order Lamiales; family Lamiaceae; genus Paraleonurus; species Paraleonurus japonicus. The sequence continues at coordinate 6,579,861 of CM061061.1, read as the reverse complement.
CACACATGATCATGAAGGGCTTTGTCCAATCCGGAGTAATTAAAATTGGTGCACTCGTCAAAGCTTCCTTCAAAGACCTAAAAGCAATCAAACAATCACCATTAAACTCAAATGGCACATCTTTTTCTAAGAGATGAGATAAGGGTTTAGAAATTTGAGAAAAGTTCTTTATGAATCACCGATAGAACCCGGCATGTCCAAGGAACGATCAATTCCTTTCTCATCCTTAGGTGGAAGCAACTTCTCAATAGCCACAATTTTTGCCTTATCCACTTGCAATCCCTTTGATGATACATGATGTCCCAACACAATGCCTTCCTTAACCATTAAATGACATTTCTCCCAATTTAGCACCAAGTTTGTATCTTCACACCTTTGCAAAAGCAGTGTCAAGATTAGTAAGGCAATTATCAAATGACTCACCAAATACGGAAAAATCATCCATAAATACCTCCATGATTTTCTCAATTAAGCTATGAAAAATTGACATCATGCATCTTTGGAAAGTGGCGGGAGCATTACACAGACCAAATGGCATTCTTTTCCAAGCAAGCGGCCCATACGTGCAAGTAAAAGTAGTCTTTTCTTGGTCTTAGGTGCAATCATAATTTGATTGTATCCGGAATAACCATCCAAGAAACAATAACACTCAAATCCACTTAACCTATCAAGCATTTGATCAAGAAAAGGTAAGGGAAAGTGGTCCTTGCACGTGGCCTTATTAAGTTCTCTATAGTCAACACACACTCGCCACCCCGTAGCTACCCTTGTCGCAATTGATTCATCATTTTCTCCCTTTATTACCGTAATCCCCCTTTCTTAGCCACCACATGCAAGGGAGAGACTCCAAGGACTATCGGAAATAGGAAAAATCATATTAGCATCTAACAATTTCACAACTTCTTTCCTAATTACCTCTTGAATATTAGGGTTCACTCTACTTTGGGGTTGAACTACAGGTTTATGGTCCTTTTCAAGCCTAATCTTATGCATACAAATTGAAGGATTTATACCTTTTAAATCATCAATGGACCAACCTATGGCGGATTTGTGCTTACGAAGAACATCAAGTAATTTGGTTACCTCATCAAATGTAAGATATGACGATACAATTACCGGGCAACCTTCATTTTCCTCCAAATAAGCATACTTCAAGTGCTCGGGTAGTGGTTTAAGGGATCCTTTCACTTTCTCTTCACTTAGCTTCCCGTATTCATTGTTCTCCCAAGGTTGATTGGAAAATCCTTCGAACTTTATCTCTTTCACCTCCTCCACTTCCAATGCATCCTCACAATTATAAGAAACACAAGATTCATTAAGAACATGATTATATGATGGAATAACATAATCTTGAGAGAAAAGAGTATAAGAAGAGTCCTCCCAAGCCTCTTGAAGGCATGAATCAATCACATCCACAACGTGGGCATTCCTTCTTCTCCATGGGGTGCTTCATCACATCCTTCATTGAAAAATGAAGCTCTTCATTATCAAGCTTCAAAGTAAGCCTTCCTTCATTCACATGAAACACCGCTTCTTGCGGTAGCTAAAAATGGCCTCCCTAAGATCAATGGTACATCTTTATCCTCCTCCATCTCAAGTACTACAAAGTCATGGAAACACAAAGTCTTCTACCTTGACCAAGACATCCTCCACAATACCTCTTGGAATAGTAGTTGACCCATCGGCAAGTTGAAGAGTTACGGTAGTGGCTCCTAACTTCCTTGGTTGAGCCTCATAAACATGGAAAATGGCATCAAGTTAATACTTGCCCCCAAGTCACACAAGGCATGCTTCTCCAACCCATTACCAAGATCACATAAAAGCGTAAAGCTACCGGATCCTTCAACTTTGGTGGAAGCTCTTGTTGAAGCATGGCACTACACTCCTTGGTCAATTTAACTAACTCCGGCTCTTCCATCCTCCTCCTTTTTGCTAGCAAATCCTTAAGAAACTTCGCATAGTGAGGCATTTGCTCAAGGGCCTCCGAAAAGGAATGTTGATATACAATGTTTTGAAAACCTCAAGAAATCGAGCAAACTTCTCATCTAGTGCTTTCTTCATGTACCTTTGAGGATAAGGCACGGGAACAACCGTCTTTGGAATCCCTTTTTCATCCTTCTCAATAATCTTTTGCTTTGCTCTCTCTTCCCTTGCCATCAACCACTTTGGCTTCTTCTTTTCTTCCTCCTCCATCACCTCTTGCTTTTTTCATCACAACTTTCATAATGCTTATCCTCTCCATCACCTCTTGAAGGCAATTTTGGTCCTTCATACCGTGCACCACTCCTAAGCTCGATGGCTTGACAATACTCCTTTGATTCTTTCTTTGCAAGTCATCCACCGTAGACGTGAGCTTCCCAACCGTAGTAGCAAGTTGCCCTACTTGATGCTCGATCGTCTTAAAACGCGTATCCATTTGCTTCCCTATATCATCAAGCCTTGAATCATTAGCTTCCAACATCTTCACAATCAACCCCAAAATCTCCTCCGTAGAAGCCTTTCCTTCATTGTTTGGAGCCTTTGCACCCGGATCAAATCTGGGAGGAAATTGAACGGCGGCTCTCGGATTGGCATATGAAAAATTTTCATGTCTCCTCCATGTATTCCCATTAAATGGAGCTTGCGGTTGAGGTTGATAGCTTCCTTTGTGAAAAGCTATTTTGGTAAGGCATTTGGTAAGGCCTTCCTCCTTGATAGTTTCCTTGATAGTTTCCTCCTTGATAGCCTCCTTGGAATGGAGGCCTACCCATATAACTCACTTCTTCCACCGGCAATGAACTTGGCCCAACATCAACATGAGGAACGGATGGACTCACACTTGCTTGGCTTTGTGAAGTCGTAAGAGCTCCCAATCGGTCCATCATAGTCATCATCATACTCTTCATACTCTCTATCTCATCAACTTGTGACACTCTATGATGTGCTCCTCTATTAACCGACACTTGGAATGAGTCTTGAGCTATGTTTTCCATAATTTCATTCATTTGCCCCACGGTTTTAGACCAAATCGATCCATTAGCACAAGCATTCAAAAACGACCTATCCCCATCCGTCAAACCATTGCAAAAGTACATAATGGTTTGCTCCTCCGGAAAACCGTGTTGAGGACAATTAATAAGTAACATGCCATACCTCACCCACGCCTCCGGTATTGTCTCCCCATTCTTTTGTCGAAAATGGGAAATAGCCTCCTTCGCTTGCACGGTCTTTGATGGTGGGTAAAATTTCATCAAGAATTTCTTTGACAATTCCTCCCATGTCCGTGACGGTCCCGGGCGGTAATGAATTAAGCCATGCTTTTGCTCTTCCTTTCAATGTAAAGGCAAAGAGCCTCAACTTCTTCGCATCTTCGGGTACCCCATGGTATTTTGTAGTGTCAGCAATCTCAAGAAATTGTGCCATATGTTGATGTGGGCACTCATTTTCATCTCTACCCTCAAATTGCTTCTCCCTAAGCATTCTCACCAAAGCGGGACTTATCTCGAAGTTATTAGCCTCTATCCTCGGCCTTGCTATCCCATCATAATGCTCTCTAAGTTGTGGTTCAAAGAACTCTCTCAAAGGCCTTCCTTGAGGTGGTGGCTCATTTACGGGTTGTGGTTGGGCATTTGGTACGTGAGGTGGCTCATGATATCGTGGCTCTTGATTATACGGTATATGGGGATAGTATGGTGGAAATTGTTGTGGATGAGGTGGATAGTAGGGATATTGATGAGCTTGAGGTGGATAAGGGTAAGGATTTTGGTAGGGATAATTTTGTGGTGGCATCCCTTGAGGGAAAGGGCCACTTGAGCATGGAAATGATTCCCATTACCTCCATTCTCTCCTCCTCCTACTCCTTGTCCATGTATCTCCTCTTCTTGAGGATCACCCACTAATCTCTCCTCATGCCTTTGCTCTTCTCCTTCCATAGCTTCCTTCTTCTTCTCACACGATTTCTTCTCAATGTAGCCTCAATTTCGGATTTAGTGGCAAGGGTGGAACACCACTTGATCTTGTTAGCATACACCTACAATGCCACAAATCCAAGGATCAAATTCTCACCAATAAAATCAACAAAAACAAAAATAATAACAACAACTAGCCACTTCAAACAATCCTCGAATCTCACTTATTGGCGCAAAACTAACTCCCGCAACGGCGCCATTTGATTGGAGTGTATAGGGTAAGAGTTATTAAGCATACCCAATCAACAAAAATATCGAACCCAAGGGAGAAAGTACGCAAACGAATTTCAAGGATAATAGTTCTAAATGGCTAAAGTTGCAACAAGCTTTTGAACTAAATCACTACAATTTGCAAGAAATTAAATGGCAAGTTTATGCAAACAATCTATCAAACACTTAGAATGCAAGATCAAATAGACTAAAATCAATGGGGGAATTGGGTGCAAGGGATAATCTCCATCAAGGAATCCATGATTAACAAGCTATGATTGTATCCAAATGCAAATCAATCAAAATAGAAAGCATAAACCATCATGAAATTAATCACTCCATTAATATCACAATGCTTAATGTGAGTATCCTTAGTTCTTCCCATCTCTCAATGTAGAAGTCCCCAATTCATACACTCATGCAAAATTGAAACCCGATTAACACCTAATCACGTTAGCTCAACTCTCGCCTATTGCTAGGGTGATCAACCATTAATCAAAAGAGACAATTTTTCATGAAGCACGATGAAGAATCACAATTAGGGAGCAATCTAATTCAATTGATCACAATTATCAACAATCATAGCATGAGGCAATCACTTCATCCCTAATTTCAATTATCCCAAGCATAAAGCTATTAGCCCATGGTGCTACAAGCAAAAACCATGGCTAGAAAATCTAAGAAAGCAATTAACAATCTAACTACTACAAGCAATGATTTAAAGAGATCAAAGGGTAAGAACATCACCAATTAAGCTTCAATATGCAAAAATAAGAATGATTAATCTTGTACAATGCTTCAATACAACTTCAATTCTTCCCAATTCTCACCGCTAACACGTTTCTTTAAAAATCTCTCCGCCTCGAGTCGAGGCTTAGCCCTCGAGTCGAGCTTCCTGCATTTTCCTATCCTCGACTCGAGGCTCCTCCCTCGAGTCGAGGATCCTGTCTTTTTGAAATGATTTCCCTCCAGCATGAACCTCGAGCCGAGGTCTGTGCACCTCGACTCCAACTCGAGACCAGTGGAATTTTTATCGAGAAGGGCTCCGGTCCCGACCCCCGCTTTCGCCTCCCTTATGTTCGTCTTTTCATTCTAAGAATACCGGTACTCTCGGTTTGTCAAAATTCCACCGATTTACATGCAAAACGGGCGAAATACATCAAAACCTCACACAAGAATACTTTTTAGGCAAAAGAGTGACACTTTTCACATTTAAGCACGAAAATCACACTTTAGCTCACTTTTGCACTAAAAATAGCCCTAAAAACATGTATCAATTCACTCCAATCAGTTCTTGCTGAAGATGTCTCATGAATAATTCCACACTCATTGAAAAGTTAGATAAACAAGAATTCAAAAATTATGTACCCTTATCACTCCTTATTTTAATAATATTAACACCCTTTTCGCTCAATCTGTCGAATGCAGCATCGGGGATCTTGTTTATAGTCTCATTTTTCTTGAAAAGAAATATAACAGTGTATCTAGAAAAGTCATCTACTACAACAAGAGTATATTTCCTTCCACCGAAATCGAGAGGAGAAACAGGTCCAAACAGATCCAGATGAAGTAGTTGCAACACACCGCTTTCGGATGAAGAGGAGTTAATACTCTTAAATGAGTGTCTAGGCTGTTTACCTTTCTCGACACATCACATTTAAGATCAGTGGATAAAAGTTTTTCAGGTAATCCCTTGACAAGGTTCTTTTTAGCCAGCTTACTAAGGGTCTTGAAATTCAAATGACTAAGCCTCTTGTGCCATAGCCAATCGAGGTCTTCTCCACCCTTAGCTATCAGACGGTATTTTTGGGATAACTATTAAAGTTGGCCACATAGACATTACAATGTCTGAAGCCGATTAAGAGTACCTTATCCGAAGAATTATCTAAAATATCACATTTATCCCTTGAAAATTTGACAAGAAAACCTTTATCACAAAGCTGGGAAACAGATAATGATTATATTTCAAACTTTCAACAAAATATACCTCGTATACCCGAATATCCTTGATAATTAGAGTACCTACACCTTTAGTCGACCACAATTATTGTCACCAAATAAGACTCTTGGACCATCAATGCTTTGGAAATTTGATAACGACCTCTTGTTATGGGACATGTGTTGTGAACAACCACTATCAATGTACCATATGGAAGCTAAAATCTCTTCCTTGAGTGATGATCCCCGTGAATCCCGAAAAACAGATCGCTTATAAGGTACCCTAGTGATCTTGGGTCCTTGAAGGTCAAGTATCACTTTAGGTAACCAAACAAACATCTCATCCCCAAACAATAAATCGACTTGGATTTTCTACCAAATTCGTCTACAATTGTATCACTTTTAAAGGATAACTTGTTGTATTCAGATTGAGTAATTTTCCTAAACTTAGGAAATGTGGGATAACATCTGCTCCTTCCATCAAAAGGATTATAATAAGAATTTCTTCTTATTTAGGTTCTTGGATTTCTCCTAGTGCGATAAGGAGTCCTCATTTGAATTTTTGTTTTCAAGGTGGGAGATGCGATCCTTACTTGACTAATTGGTTTCCAAGGACCAATTTTAACCTCTTTTGATTGATCGGATGCTTTCACAAATTTCCTAGGTTTTTGTACATCTGATTTACTATTTCTATCATAACCAAGACTCGTTTTGTCATGGGATTTTGAGATGTATTAAAGATATGGTCTATTGCTTTGTGAATTATTAAGTTGACTAATTTTGAAGACTAGCTTCTCATTGTCTTTCTTAATTGATTCATTTTTAGCACAGACTACTTCAAATTTGTCTTTTAAAGTTTTCAATTCATTTTCTAATCTTTCGGGTAAGGTGGCCGATGTACTAGTCTCACTGGGGAAAACATTCCTCCTTGAATGTTTCCTCAATTTACGAATAGTTCATCACCTGTTTCCTTTAATTAGAATTTGAATTTGATCCTTCAAAGCCAAATTCTCGTCTCTAGCTATTTATAAGCAGCGAGAGATGTCTTTAAATCTCTCAATAATTCATAAATAACAGTTTGGTCATGATCGAGATGCAGATCGACATGAATCATTATCGGAAGATGAATAGTAGATTACCTCTTTAGCCATGAGACAGATTTCATCATCGATCCAAAATCGGATGAGGATGATGATGATTTCTTTGGCTCCTTTTCTTCAAATAATAAAGCTCTTTGATCTGCAAATCTCTTGCCTCTCTTTTTCCTCTTTTCTTCCCTTTCTTTAGGAGTCGAGTTGAGGACAATCATAGCTGAAGTGTCTGGCTTGTTGCATGTGTAGCAAGTATCACTCTGTCGATCTGGGGCTGGAAGGATTTCTTCGGACAGGTGATCTGTATCTTCTTGTCTAGCTCCTGCTTTTATCATCATCTGTAGACTCATCTTTCTTTCTTTACGATCTGGATCTTGATTTATCCTTTCCTGCAGATCTCAATTTATTTCTTTTATACTTCATTCTCAATTTATCATACCTTTTTGGTGAGTAGAGCCATCTCGCTCCTTCAAAGATAGATCGGCTCCTACAGGACTCGTTGACAACTTGTCTTCTTTACCGACAAAGGCAGAGACTTAGATGAGGTGCTTGACTCCATCTCATCCTCCTCGTCTTCTATTTGAATATCATATTCTAGAGCTTTAAGATGAGAAAACAAAGTATGGTGAGTAATAGAAGATAAATCTTGAGTAGCTTTAAGGATATTGGATTTCTCCCTCCATCTCTTGGTTAATGATCTTAGAATCTTGTATTAATCTCTTTCTCTGTATAATTCTTTCCAAGGTCACCGCTTTGTTGAGGAGATTAGTCAACCTTACATCTAACCGATCCACGAGACTCATTTTCCTGCATTTTGAATGTCTCAAATGCATGCAAGGTGACTTCTGACTTGTTCTCTTTAACTTGTTCAGATCCTTCAAAGACATTGGCTAGAGTCGCCACATTTCTTTGGCAGTTTTGCATCTCTTAACCTTCTCTATCCAATCTTTACTTAGAGTCTCAATGATTTCGATTCGAGCTACTTGATCAAGATTGTAGATCTTTCTTTCATCATTTGTCAATTCGTAACTCTTTTTCTCTTATGCAGTTCTGGATTGGTGACTCAGCTCCGAGTGCTAGTGCCTCCATGATAAAATTTTATAGGTCCCTCTTAAAGAACCTCTTCCATCCTATCATGAATGGCCTTTAGGTGATTCTCCATCCTAAATTTCCAGTAATCATAATCTTCAATAGAAAATTCAGGTAGATTCTGGACTTCTTGCTTTTTCCCGATGACATGATGAAATAAAGAAACAAAATGCTCCACAAAACTTATTAGTAGCACTGTTAGTAATAATAAAGAGAACGAAGAAAATCAAGATAATTTAGAATCTCGCTTAAGACCTAAAATCAATATCGTAACAGACTTAACACCGCTATGATACCACTTGTTGGTCCCGATTAGTTGAGTAGATTAAGTAAAACGAGTATCACCTTCTAGGAAAAATCTAGAAGGGGGTTGAATAGATATTTCGCTTTTTTTTTTCAAATCTTTCAAAATTTATTCAAAGTACCAAAGTGACACGGAATTCAATATTAACCTCAACTTTTAATAAGATCAAAAGCAACACTCGATATTCGATCTTAACTTTAATTCTCGAAATTAAACATTGAACAATAAATTGTAACTTGAACAGAAAGATAAATGAAAGCAGAAAGAACATCGATTTTATAGTGGTTCGGATTATAACAATCCTACATCCACTCTCCTTCTCCAACTTGAAGAAGGGTCTCCACTAGCCGCTTACTTACTTACTTTACAATCTTTACAACTTACAACTTGATCTTCAACTCTTCAAAAATGCTAATCAAACTTCGAAATCTAACTCTAGGAATAAGAAGTGTATTTTGAAGATGTGAAGTGAAGTGTTTTACAAACACTTAGAAAATTCTATGAAGAAATCGATAAATTGAAAACTTGTGAATTCTATGTGAAAAATGTTCGGTGAAAAGACAGCTTAGTTTGTTAGTTAGTTCTAACAAACCGAAAATCGCTTTAACAAACTTAATCTTGAAAACCGCTTGCTCCTCGGCTGATTTTAATCTACTCATCTGCAGCTGACTTTGTAAAGACTCGTCTTTCTTATTCTACTCGGTTTGTCTTGACCTCGCCTCGAGCTCTTCATAGTTGTCTCCTGCAGACGACTAGATTCGAGCTTGTCTCCGCATGACTTGTGATTCCTAGTCTTGGTGACTTGAACTATTCTTGACCTAGTCTCGATCGGTTTAGTACTAGAACTCAGTCTCCACTGTTCTACATTGTTATCTCGCTAGTCCGGATTTGATCTTTTAACTCATCAAAACAATCTTGATCTAACAATATTTATAAGGTTCCTAAAAAATCTCTGTAAACATTAAGTTATGTAACTCATTATTCTACCATCTTTATGCCGACGTTTTAAATCTTATTTTCATAATCCAACGTTAGTTTCTTATAATTACATATAAATTCCAATAGAAATACTCCTTAAAAGAGATAGAAAAATAGGAGCAGACTTATCCACCATATCAAATAGGATTTACCCTTGACCTCACAAGTGCATCAACAGCTAGTTTCGCAAAATGTGCTTAATATTAGGAAAGAATTTTATAACTCAACGTAATAATCACAAAATCTTCATCAAGCCAGCTTTGGTTAATCTATTGACCAAAATTATAATCCACAATTACGTTGACTAAATAAGACACCATTAAAGTATAAAAGATAAATTTTCATGCACACCAATCCGTATCTTTTAAAGGATTATAACATTATTTTCTGGAAAAAAAGAACAAACTATATTTTTTCTACCATCATGATAATTACACCTATTACAAAATGTATAATTATAGTTCACTTAATTTATTGTTTCAGTTATGAAACTACCACGGAAGATTGTACTGTGTAGTAGAATTATAGTACAAGACAATGTCAACATAGGAATTTTCACTAATGAAGTTTTAACAATAACCATTAAATAGAATAGATACTAACAATTAAAAGAAAAGAGTAACCTGCATCATGTTTCCTGTCTATAAACTTCTCTAGCAATGCATTTTTGCACATTCAGCCATCATATACGATAACCATGAAAATGCACAAAAGATACATCACAAGTAGGAATAGAAGCCAAAAAAATGTGAGTTCATTTAAAGTATAATTCACAAGATATGAGACTTAATTTCTAACAATTTCTCTAGAATTGCAAAACTAAAAGCTGGAGATTATCTTTTAAAAAATATCTTCAATTGAAGATGTTGGTCCCCCAATAGTGAAAACAAGTGAACCTTCGGAGATAATCTAGAGGGGGATTGAATAGATAATCTAAATCTTTTGCAAAATTCAGATTATCAATTCAAATTATCAAAGATGAATCTGGAAATAGTTTTAAACTCAATCTTTCAAATAGGATCTAAAAGTAGTCTGAAATAAATTTGTTTGAACAAAGCAGATTATCAACGAAAAATAAATGCGTAAAGTAAATAACAAAGGATTTATAGTGGTTCGTATCAAATGATCCTACATCCACTCTCCTCCTTCAACTTGAAGAAGGGCCTTGACTTACTTACTTACTTACTTACTCACCGATGATTACAATTACAATGGTTTAACGATCTTCGTCTTTCAACATATCTTCAAACTAACAATCTATCTAGAAAATCAAAAATACGGTGTAATGTGTTTGAAGATATACAGAGAAGTGTTCTTTAAACACTTAGAAAATTATGAAAACTTCGTGAGTGCTTATCAAAAATGAGAATATCGAGTTATGAGTGCTAAGAGTCCTTCTATGAACTGTGCTTGCTTTTATTTATAAGCATGTAAGACGGTTAGTTTGTTGTAACAAACTAAAACCGCTTAACAACCTTTTCCTTAAAATCGTCTTGACCTCAATTGATCTTGAGTTAGTCATCTCGCTACTGATTTGGTGAAAACTCGTCTTTCTTATTCTACTCGGTTGGTCTTGACCTTGTCTTGAGCTCTTCATTATTCTCTTCAACGAGATGACTTCTTCAAGACTGTCTTGGATGACCTTCTTCTTCCCGAGCTCACTGACTTCATTAGCTTTACCTAGTCTCGATCGGCCTAGTACTAATGCTTACTACATCGAGATGTTCTATACAATCTCGGTTGGTCCTCTTATTTACATGAGCTTGTCCTAGTCTATACACTTTAACTCATCAAAACTAAAAGCCGATCTAACAATTTCCCCCTTTTTGATAAAATTAAAACTACAAGAAAGAAGCAAACTCACAGTGGCGTTAGTCAAGGTTATTCACGATAATCGATAAGCATTCTTAGCATATAAGCATCTTTTACTCAGATAAGTTCACATAAGAGCACCAATTCATACTTAAGAAAATATTCACACTTAGACACTTTCATTCTTAAAAAAATTTTCACAAAAAACTTAAGAAAATTTTACAAGATAAAAGTTTTTATCGATTATCCACACTTAGAAAAATTTCTTAAAACATTTTAAGTTTTGAGACTTAGAAAAATTTTGAACTTCCGAAAGTAAATAAAGCATAAATCATAAAACATCGATAGGTTCAAAACATCTCATATATTCATCGATAGGGATTATAATTTATAGATTGCAGCACTTAGATAATCAAAAGATAGAAAAAGATTAAGCTTTTATCTAAATTTCCCATCGGTTTGATTCGAGCACCACCACCAATCAAAAACTCTCCTCCTAAGCCGCTTCAAGTCCTCCTCTTGAATGAATCCAAACTCTGTCTCCACCCTTTGTACGATTCCCTTGACCCAGTCTAGGTCAAGAGTCCCGTCAACTTTCTTGGTTGGAACCGCAAACTCGAAGGCTGGAGTGATTAGGTTGACGTTGAACTCCTCATTAGCTTCAACGAGCAGCCGACGATAGAAGTCTTCACCTACCTTCTCTATCCATTCATTCCATGCTAGGTGCGGATCCTGCTGAGTGGCTCACGGAGCTTTGAGAATGTACCAAAAGTACATCCACATTGCGTCCCGAGTTCTTATCTTTGTACTCCTTTACGTATTGACCACAAGCCATCTTTGGAGGAGCTAAGGTGGTGTGGTATGTCTGAAGTTCTCATCACCTTGGCCTTTCATCGGCCATTTCCTTTCGATTCTGCTCCCAGTTACGTTTGAACCTTTCTCCGCCTTCTTCAACCTCCTTTTCTCTTTCTTTCCAAAGAACTCTTTTTCTCTTGATTCTCTTGATTTGTTCTTGTAAAGATTCGAGAAGTTAGCTTCTCTCTTACCCTTGCCCTTAGTAGCAACCTTCATGCTTATATCGGTGATCTTGGCTCATCACCTACTACCTTCTTTCCCTTACCCTTGGCCTCAACTTGTTCAAATTCCTTGAGTCCGGCCAAGAGTCTCTCCGACCTTTCCTCCTCCTCCTTCTATCTTCTCTGCTCGTCTTCCTCATCGCCTCCTCGATCTGACTCACCCTCGGGTGGAGAGCAGCCAACTCATCTGATTTAATTCGCACATCTTCCTTGGCTGCCTCCCGGATCGGTGCGCTAGCCTTAGTCTTGAGCTCTTTCGTTGTTTCCTCAATCGCAATCAGAGGGCTTGCCTTCTTTCTTCCTCCTCCTTTTCCCCTTTTTGACTTTATCGAACAAGTCCTTCAGCTTCGTGTTTAGATCGGAGCACTTAACCTGAAGTCGAGACTTGTCCAGGCCAGCTCATCTACCACCGTCGCGTTGTACTCTTTCACCTGATTTTTCAGCCCTTGCACCTCCTCCTCCAAAGTGCCTTCACTTTCTCGGTGAAGACAGAGTTAGTCAAGGAAGTAATTTTGTCGATCAGATTTACCTCGACTTCCCTCATGCTTGCTATCATCATTTCTGTCCCTCCCTCTACCATCCTCTTCGTCTTCGTCTTCTTCTTCATCTTCTTTGAGAAGGCAGACTTCATCTTCTTTTCTATCTTAGTAAAGATCGAAGAGAAGGTAGATGTTGGACTCAGTCACTGTCGTCATCCTCGGATGAGGAGGGATTTGTGGTTCTTGAGAGGGTGGTGGAGGGGAAGGGGAGCGAATACTGTATATTTTGTAGAAAGGAATAGGAAGGGGTTGGGGGAGGGGTTGATTGGACTTGAGGGAGTGTGGTGGTTTGAGTTTGTGGGAGGAGTAGATTGGGTTTCGGGAAGAGGGTGGGAGTGGATGTTGGTAGAGTAAATGGGGTGTGGGCAAAGGCGAGGACGGTTCCTGGTTTGTTGGATGGGGATGTTGTGGGTTGATCCGATAATGGGGTAGGTGTGGTGGTTTAATCAGTGGGGTTGAGGTTGGGATTTGAATGGTTGGGGTTGGTGTTTGGACTAATGTGGGTTTCTCGTTTGAGAGGCTCCGAGGTGCCAACCGGGCACACCTCTTCATTGCCGGGAGGGGATTGGGAAGAGACAGAGAGGGATGAGTTGGTACCTTCTTCCCTTTTGGGGATAAAGCAGCCTTCCTTAGCAGGAGATAGAGGCACCTCGACTTGGCTAACCTCACTGCTATTTGAAGGATGAGCACCTTCTCTCGCTAGCAATGTTGTCTCTTGGACTTGCTCCACCTCCTCTCGCTTGTGAGGACCCCTCATCGGATGATCCAGATGACCTGGATCTCCACCTCTTGGATGCCCTTGATTTCCTCCTCAACCTCCTGCGAAGAGGAACCTCGGCTTGTTCCTCCTCTTGAAGCTGCGTTCAAGGGAACTTCCTCAACTTCGCGTGGGAGCGGCCTCGAGGCTCGGCGGTTGGTCTCCTCACCGCCTCTTCTGCCACTGCCACCCTCTAATCACGAGCCTCATCTCGACTCATCGTCTCAGTCAGGCATTCCCTCAATCTTCTCATTCCTAGACAAAATTCCCTTTTGCCTTGAGAATTTCTTCGTCCCCACGCTCCAATCTACCACCTTATTCATACCTTCAATCGGTACAATAATTTTATTAAATAGACTTACCGTAGTGAGAGTGGTCCATTCCCGGTGATAAGATCAAACGTCAATCTCCTCTTTTCCTCCTTCAGCCTCTTAATCAGTAAATCCACCCGGTTGACTTGAACTCCGTCAATGATCGCCGCATACAACACAATCTTGGTTTTGACAACCCATCATATGAACTCGATCACCCAAAATCGATTTTGTCACAATCTTCATCAAGTCAGAATTTTCTTCTTAAAAGATTCTTCTTCAAGTCCCTTCTCGTTCCCCTGTTTGTCACCCGAGCCGCCAAGTCAAAAGACTCCTCCCGGACATCCTCTTTGTAACTTAGTGGGTTCACTCTTTCCATCAATGTATTGAATATTCTAGCAATGGCTTCTCGGGTGTATGACAGGTTGGGTACCATCTACCTCCGTATCGAACCCATCATCGAGAATCCTTCAAATTCACCGAAAACTCCGCTCCCAACAAATCCAAGGTTTTGTTATATTTTGATCTCATAGAACAGAACCCTTTGAGTTGCGACCCTTCGAGTAGTTGGAGAATTTCAGCAGACTACCTATCCTGTCGTCTCGAAGTCGATGTATATTTACGCCTTGACTTACTCTTGAATATGTCAATATTCATTTTGAAATTGGACTTTGAAGATGATATGAAGGTGGGTTTAGAAAATTTAGAGGTTTTGGAAGAAGATGCCATTTTCGGAAATTTTGAAGTAAAAACTTGAGAGAATTTGGCAGTAAATTAGGGCTAAGGTTTTTGTAAAAGTGAATTGAATTGGAGAAAGTAAGTTTTTAAATGAAAGAGAGAGAGAGAGAGAAAAAGCTGGAGAAAATGGTTATGTGGCACGATCGATTTAATCTTACTCGTTGATTTGTATGTGGCACGTGGAGTATATCAACAACTATATATAATAGGCGCTTCACCTCCGGCGCGTGGCATTAACTCGGCTTTGGAATTGTAAAACGAACCGCCCAAGCTACGGATTAGACGGCTAATAGGGTTACTTTATGCAGAGATAGTAAGTATACCGACGTAGCCGGAATATACCTTTCTTTGCATAAAGGTTTCCTATTTAATCGGGTTTTATCGATTTGGTCAAAAGTGACCTTGTCTTAAATTTTAAAAATTTCTCCAAGTCTGATTATTTTAAAAACAAAGATTTTTTAAGACTGAGTTAATTTCATGTCATTATTTTAAATAACCTAAGTCTTATATTCAAATATAACTAGTATATAAGAATATTAAACTCAACTGGGGTTTTTCAAAAAGACAACTCATCTAAAAATATTTGAAATAGATGAGTTGTAAGAATGATTTTTGAAAATAATTTTCGAAAAGAAAACAAGAAAAGGTTTTGTTCGGATAAGGAGGTCTTTCAGATGAGAAGGTTTTAGACTGATCTAACAATATTGTTTATAACCCGTTCTCGCAGATACAAAAACTTGAGAAACCATTAGTAGCTAGAGTAAGTCAGACAAGTTACACAAGCTCATCTGATTCTTAGCAAAATCGATTAACTATGTTCTTGTCGATTTACTTAATATCGTATAAGAAATTATCAAGTTAGATAAAGTCAATTTGACTAATCCTTGATTCTTGATTCCTTTGAAAGGAAATCAATGATATCACCTGTGATTGTCCTTTGACACATACCAAGTCGATAATTCTTTCTAGACATGATTTAAAGAAAAGAAAGATAAAGAATGTACAAGATACATGCAATAGAAGTCATAAATCAGCTAAGGATGCATCAAGTAATCCTAATTCTAAGCATAATTCCTTAAATCTAAACTCGGCTAAAGGTTTAGTCAAAATGTCAGCTCTTTGGAAATCGGTCAAAATTTTTTCTAGTCGATGTCACCTTTCTCAACATGATCTCATATAAAGTGATGTTGAATGTCTACATGCTTGCACCTAGTATGTAAGACTGGGTTCTGGGTAATAGCTTTGACACTATTACTATCACAAAAGATTGGTACATCTTTAGTGATAATATTATAGTCCCTTAGTTGTTGACTAATCCAGATAAGTGTGAACAACAACTTCCAATGCCATATACTCACTTCGGTGAGTGGAAGTTGCTACGGAGGTTTGTTTCTTAGACAACCATGAAATCAGCTTACTTCCCGTAAATTAGCAAGTTCCAGAGGTAGATTTTTCTATCTATCTTGCACCCACCAAAGTTTGAATCGAGTATCCCGACAACTCAAAATTATCATTAGTGGATACCACAATCCTACGTTTAATGTACCTTTCGTAAATTTAAGAATCTTCTTGGCTGCCTCAAGATGACTCTTCTTTGGCTTTGCTTGAAACCGTGCGCAGACAACCACCGCAAAAGATATGTCAGTCTACTAGCGATTAGATTTAATAATGAACCTATTAGGCCTCGATACTCTGTTTAATTCGTGTCTTCCTTGTCGTTCGGATCCATTGAGAAGCTTGTCATCATAGGTATTTTGGCTTCTCGGCTGGTACCTATTCCAAACTTTTCAATTAGATCCTTTGCATATTTAGCTTGGCTTATGAAGATCCCCTTCTTAGTCTGTTTGACTTGAAGTCCAAGAAAGTATGTCATTTCTCCCATCATGGACATTTCAAATATGTATTTCATGAGATGACTGAATTCTTCACATAAAGATATGTTAGGATTAGAATTTGTATGTTTTGATGATGTTCCTAAAACCTAAGTGTAATAGGACCAGTGAGCACATTAGTCACCGGTGATGATCTAGATAGGGTTTATGTTTTAGTCTAGTTAATCTTGCTAGGCCCGACACGAAGATCCATATTGGTTGAGAAATCAAGGCCGCTGATAAAAAGACTTAAAGATCAAAGAAAGATTACATTCGAAGATACCTAAAAGGGCTTCGTGAAGATCAAGAAGAGATAATAAGATATATGCAAAAAGGGTGGTGTCAAGAAAGGTTAACGTGAAGACAAATAGGTTGGAATCCTTGCTACAAAGCAAGCTTGGGGACTGTGAAGCAAGATGTGTAGGATTGCTAGAGTTGACTTTGAGAGATTTATCAGATTGATAAAAGTCAAGAATTAATCGAGAGATACTCATAATCAATCTAGAGAAGATTGGATTTCCAATCAAGATCAATCAAGAGATAATTGATTGATATTAGACAATCAATTATCCATGGTCAACAAATCTTCCAACGGTCACTTACCATTTCTTGAAGAATCGATTGACAAATTAGCCTAACGGCTAGTCAAATTCAGGAGCATATAAATTGAAGTGAAGGATTTTTTAAAATATATACGCGCGAGAAACATCAAGAAAAATCTATTCACACATTGCAAGTACACGCATAATTCTTCGTGCATAAATCGATCCAATTCGTTGATATTCTTAAGAGATTTATTTTTGGTCAAGGAAGTGTAAATCACCTTTCATTATCTTTATGCGAGAAAAGGTTGATTATTTCAGATCTAAGAGTTAACACTCGAAGATCACATTGTTTGTACCAAGGGCAGGAACTTGTTAAACTTCCCGTGGTCAAATCCTCAAGGAGATTAGAGGAGACAAGACCAGTTTGGTGGATAGTAAGGCCCCTGTGGAATCGGGGAGAGTGGACGTGAGGATCGTTATATCCGAACCACTAAGCTTTCTCGCATACATACTTATAACCGCTCATTCATCATCGTTTTAATAAACCTCGCATCAAACTTGCTAAGTATTCATCACCAAGGTTTTATTAAAAGGGTTTTTCAAATACACACGAGATTAGCTTCCGCACTATCGAAGACTTCGAGTTTCCGAAGTCTCGTTGATCTCACTTAGCACACTCTAAGTACCTTGCTGCGAAGACATCAAAGTCTTCTAACCTCACACTCACTCACGAAAAGTTGAAAAAGTTTTGAGTGTGGTAAAGTCTATTCAACCCCCTTCTAGACTTTCCACCTCCTTGCACATCTCGTTCGGGACCAACAAGTGGTATCGAGCGGTGGTTCAACCGACCACCGGCTTTGGTTACCAATAGTCTTTGTGGAAAGACTGTTGTGGTCACTTGAACATATCTTTTTGAAAAATCTTTTTCATAAAACTCATTGCATTTAGTGCATAAGCTCGTTTTTATTACTAACAATGAGTTCTCATAAGAGCAAGAAAAGAAAGCTACGATTTCTCTATTGAAGACTATGACTACGGAAATTTCGCATGGAAAATCATCTTGGTGCAATTCATGATAGAATGCTCGAAACTCTTGAAGATGGACCAATAAAATTTTATTGGGAACCAGAAGTTCTCGGAAGCAAGTGGAGCAGTAAACATCTACTCGACGAGAAGGTTGAAAAGAAAAGGAGTGAGATGTCAAATGATGAAAGGAAACTATTTAATCTTGACCAAGTTGCTCGAACCGAGATCATAGAAACTCTAACCGAGAGAACTTACGGAGAAAGTCAAGACATGTAAGATCTGCCAAACAAATGTGGGAAACCCTAGCACTTTTGTGTGAAGGATCGGAGCAAATTAAAGAAAATAAGTTGCAGTCTATTCTACATTCGTTTGACACATTCAAGATGAAGCCTCGATGAGACAATAGATCGAGTTGGACTTAAGACTCGACAAATATAATCAATAAGGCAAGTTCTTTAGGTAAATCTTACACCGAGAAGGAGATCAACAACAAAATATTGAGATCTCTAACTAGCAAATGGAGAGTCAATATTACAATGATTAAAGATACAAAAGAATCGAGCAAAATCAGTCATCATGAGCTATTTTTGCACTTGAAAGCTCATGAATATGATCTCGAAACAAGAAGAAGACGAGGATGAAGGAAATTCAAATTCCATGGGAAAGGAAGTTGCTTTCAAGGTCACTTCAAATCAGTCATCTAAAGAGCCTCGTTGGAGAGGATTTAAGCTTAAAAGAACAAATTGCTTTCCGACTAGAAAGTTTGATAAAATGAATTCAAAATTTGGGAAATACGAGAAAACATTGGAAGAACACAAAGAAAGCTGGTTTCGAGATCAGGAAACAAATCTTGATAAATTCGGATAAGAGATCGAAGATTCCAAAGATGATAGAAGGTTCAAAACTCCAGAAAGAAGAAGTAGAAGATAGTCCAAGAAGAAGGTACTTTTCTCCTAAAAGGGATTCTAGCCCAAGAAGATCTTCAAGAAGTGATGCTTGCTATACTGTCATAAACTGGACATTTCAGTTATGATTGTCCAAAATTAACTCCTAGAGAAAGAGAAGAAAAGAGGTTAATGAGAAACAGGAAGTTTGCCGACAAGCGTGCTTTAGTGGTCAAGAGGAGGATACTCTCTCAAGTGATACAACATCATCTTGAGACTTCTCTTCAGACAATGATTTGTGTCTTATGGCCAATGGAGATGAGGTATTTTCGATTCCTGCTCTTCGTCCGCTTCCCGTGTTTCTCTTGCAGAAGAGTTTGACCATAACTTTGTTGATAAGTTAATGGAAGATCTCAAAACTGCTATAAACGCTTACAACCGTGTGGAAAAGGAGAATGTGAGCTTAAAATAAAAAATTGATCTATTTACACAGGAATCCATTAGCAAGTCATCTGGGACATTAGCAGACTTTAATCGTATAATTTTAGAAGAGTTAAACACTCTTAAAATGAAGTACACCGAATGGTCTGCTTGGTAGAAAGGTTGCTTGCCGAGAATCTTGAGAAAACTGATCGGTTGAAAATTCTACAAGCAAAGTTTGATGAACTTTTCCATCAGCATGAGCGTGAGGAACGTTTAAGTTTGAGGTTGGATCAATCGAACAAAGCTTCTCATGCTTTGTTCAAACAATAGTTGACTCATCTCAAACACCTAACGTAAAGAAGGGAATTGGTTTTGCCATTGCCCAATCCTCACAGTTCAAACAAGTGTACTTAAGAAGAGTACACATGTTAAGGGTAATGATTTGGTAGGAGAGGGTTCCAAACCTAAACCTACCGATAAGAGTAAAAGGTTGCTGACCCAAAGAAATCGGTTGAATGGGAAGAAGAGTAGTTATACTCAACAACCTAAACAACTCGACGAGGTATCAAAAGAAGGGGGAATCCCAACTTAAGAAACCTCGCCGAGGTCGGAAAAGTAGACATCACCGAAACCATCTCTCGTGGAGACAGTCTCGGTGAAGACTACACAACCTAAGCAAACTTCAAAGCTTGCTAAACAAACTACTAAGTCTTCGCACTCGTGAGATATGAATCTTTTGATGGCTCAAGTAGAACGTATCCTTATCATCAAAACCCTGGACCATTGCACAACGGCTGATCACTCCATCTAGAGGACCTCGAGAAGGATCAAAAGTCTTCTGGAAGGAACACACCAACACCCATAGACATACATTCAAGAAGGCACCAAAGGATGAGATTGTCTATGTTCATATGTATGGCGTAAGGATAAGATCTTTTGAACATGATAAGAAGAATCTATTCCTATGGATTCCTAAAGATTGTGCTAACTCTCAAGGACCCAAATCTAAAGGGTACCTAAAACTTAACTAAACGTGAAGGATGTCGTGGGGCATGAAAGAGATGTTAAGCCGGAAATACTGCGGTACATCGGCGGTGGGTGTTCAAGCATATGATGGAGACAAGTAACTTTTGAGCTCAATAAAATCACAAAATGGCCCATGGGTGGTATTTGGAGACAATAACTTTGGTATTACCAAAGGTGTTGGGACTCTATACATTGGAGATGTACGTGTTGATGAAGTTTTCTACGTGGAAGGATTAAAGCATAACTTGCTCTCGGTTTCACAATTTTGCGACAAGGGATACTCGCTTAAGTTCTCTAGTTCTCGTGCGTTGTTTTAAGTGTTTTAAACGATCGGGTGCTCTTAACCGGCACGAGAAAGGGCAATGTTTATGTTGCGAGAATTTGAATGTTCAAGCAATACATGCCTTGTAGCAATACATGCCTTGTAGCAATGGCAAGAGCTTTTAAGACCAATCGCAAAATATCGAACCCAAGGGAAAAAGTATGCAAACGAAATTCAAGGATAAGTGTTCTAGATGGCTAAAGTTGCAACAAGATATAGGACTAAAATCTCTATAAGAATGCAAGAATTTAAATGGCAAGATTATGCAAACAATATATCAAACACCTAGAATGCAATATCAAATATACTAAAATCAATGGGGGATATGGGAGCAAGGGATAATCTCCATCAAGGAATACATGATTAACAAGCTATGATTGTATCCAAATACAAATCAATCAAATTAGAAAGCATAAACCATCATGAAATTAATCACTCCATTAATATCACAATGCCTAATGTGAGTATCCTTAGTTCTTCCCATCTCTTAATGTAGAAGTCCCCAATTCATACAATCATGCAAAATTGAAACCCAATTAACACCTAATCACGTTAGCTCAACTTTCGCCTATTGCTAGGGTGATCAACCATTAATCAAAAGAGACAATTTTTCATGAAGCACAATTAAGAATCACAATTAGGAAGCAAGTTAATTCAATTGATCACAATTATCAACAATCATAGCATGAGGCAATCACTTCATCCATAATTTCAATTATCCCAAGCACAAAGCTATTAGCCCATGGTGCTACAAGCAAAAGCCATGGGTAGAAAATCTAAGAAAGCAATTAACAATCTAATCAACACAAGCAATGAATTAAAGAGAGCAAAGGGTAAGAACATCACCAATTGAGCTTCAATATACAAAAATAGGAATGAGTAATCTTCTACAATGCTTGAATTCAACTTCTCTTCTCCCAAATCACAGCTTGAATCTTCAATTACAATGAATCAAAATGCTAATCTAGTGGACTAAAAGTAGAATCTAATCTAATTCTATCAATCTATAGCAAATACAATGGAAATCAAGCTACAAAGTGAAAAATTCGCCTAAGGAACCACTGGACACCGCTCTAAACCGCTAGAATCAAGTTATGCTCTGTTTTGGCTTCAATGGGCTGTAAAACTACAATTTTCGGTTTTGGCACTCCTCGACTCGAGCTTTAGGCCCTCGAGTCGAAGCTCAAGAGTCGCTAACACGCTTCTTCAAAATTTCTCTGCCTCGAGTCGAGGCTCAGCCTCGACTCGAGGATCTTGCCATTTTTCCATCCCTCGACTCGAGGTTCCTCCCTCGAGTCGAGACCGCCGCCTTTTGAAAATCCTTTCCCTCCAGCCTATTCCTCGAGTCGAGGTCTGTGTCCCCTCGATTTGTGCTCGAGACCAGGGCAATTTTATCGAGAAGGGCTTCGGGCCCGACCCTCGTTTTCATCCGGTATGTTTGTCTCTTCATGCTAAGAATAACGGTACTCTCGGTTTGTCAAAATTCCACCGATTTACCTGAAAAACGGACGAAAAACATCAAAAACTCACAAAGTAATACTTTTTAGGCAAAAGAGTGATACTTTTCACATTTATGCACAAAAATCACACTTTAGCTCACTTTTGCACTAAAATAGGCCCTAAAAACATGCATCAATTCACTCCAATCATACCCCCAAACTTGAATTGTTGCTCGCCTCAAGCAACGTAGAAACTAAGAACAAATGAGTGAATTGACTGCAATTATGTCACATGGCACCATAGATGAAATATAAGACAATCGAACTCATCAATGAACATAAGTATCAATGCAACTATCCACTAGCAATCAAGATAGATCATGCTCAAACAAATGCTCAATCAAATACTCAACACATTGCTCCATCCATGGATTGTTTCACTCTTCACTCAAGTGTATAAAAGTATAAAGCACTCAATCATCAAATTCACAAACTTGCATACCATATGCTTGCCAAAAGACTTAATCTCAATCAAAATCACTTGTGATCAATCAAGAATCAAAGTGGTCTTTCTTTTAGGTTGTAATGTAGGCTCTTTGGAAAGGTGGGATGTTTTTGGATAAGAGTGACTAAGTAGTAGAGACTTGAATGTAAGCTAATCAATACAAATGCACAATCTCTTCACTTTTCATCTAGTAACACTCTTTCTTTTTAACTTCAATTATCAAGCCACCATTCACTTGAGCTTTCTCTTTTTAAGCTCACAAATTGAATCTTTCTTTCACTTCATGTTCACCTTTTCACAATTCATTTTTTTTTCTTCTTTTCACAACCTTTCTTCTTTCAATATTCATCACTTAGCTCATCATTTTCACCACACTTAGCAATCAAATCACCATCATTAGCCAACATTCAAGCTCAACTAAATATAGGATAAGAAAGGCTCATAAAAATAGGCTAAAATGGTTTTCAATTTCACTTGGCTTGCCAAAGAATAAAGATCATAAGGCTCAACATGGCTTACTAAGGAAATCAAATGTATTTGGTGGGGAAAAATTTGGCAAAGTAACTCATCATCTTATCACTTTCAAGACATCACACAAAGATCAATATCAACAAGTCTAATGGCAAGTTCTAGCATACAAATCAAGAATGATGCACTCACAAAAATATCAAATCAACCGTATAAGATGTACGATTATTAAGGCACAAAAGCTCACGAGGTTAAATTGAGCAATGAATTAAGCATTATCAATCACATTCATCTTTACATAATAAATCAAGCATGCTAGCTTCAAGCTACAAATCTACTCATGATCAAATCAAAATCCAATAAATCTTGCAATTCAAACACAAGTGCTCATGTACATAAATCCAAGCATACTCAATACCACATGAATAATACTCAAAGATATATCAATAATCCACAATTAAGCTCAAATTAAAGAATGAGAAATCAAAAGAATAAGGAATCCAAAGAAATCATCAAGGCATAATCATCACTAAACAATAAGCTCCAATATAATCAAGAGAATCATAGCATCAATAAAATCATCAAACCATCAAAATCCAAATCATCACATCATCAAGTTAATCAAGAGTACAATCACCACAAAAGTATAATTCAAACAAACACCTACCCCAAACTTAGACAAGTCTAAGTTTGAAAGGAAGTGTTTTACCCATAAGCCTTCAATCTTCATCTTCCTTTAAGCATCCTAGAGCTCCTCAATTCCTAGCAATTCATAACACCTTCAAGGATCACAAAACCCACATTATTCAAAGCAACACACAAAACAACAAAAACAACAAAAAGCAAAGAATGGGTTGCCTCCCATCAAGCGCTAAGTTTAACGTCCTTTGCACGGACGGAACTCAAAGAGTTCACACTTCCCTTTCACTACCTAAATAGGGCACATCCTTAAGATCAAGAGCATCCAAAACCTCTTTTTGTGAGTGAACATGATAAAGCTTCAACCGATGCCCATTCACTATAAACCTCTCATCCTTGTCATTCATCACCTCAAAGTATCCATTCGGAAAACCTTCACAACACGAAAAGGTCCACTCCATCTTGATTTGAGTTTACCGGGAAAAAGCTTCAACCTTGAGTTAAATAGGAGCACTTGATCTCCTTCTTTGAACTCCTTCCTTTTAAGTCTAGCATCATGCCACTTCTTGGTCTTTTCCTTGAAAATCTTTGAACTCTTATAGGCTTTCATCCTAAACTCGTCCAACTCATGCAATTGTAGAGCCCTCTTCTCTCCCACGAGCTCTTCATCAAAATTCAACCTTTTTAGAGCCCAAAATGCCTTATACTCTAACTCCACCGGAAGATGACAAGCCTTTCCATACACTAATTGATAGGGGGACATGTCAAG
The DNA here is from genome assembly GCA_030762865.1 of Paraleonurus japonicus. Lineage (NCBI taxonomy): Eukaryota > Viridiplantae > Streptophyta > Magnoliopsida > Lamiales > Lamiaceae > Paraleonurus > Paraleonurus japonicus. The sequence goes on along the minus strand of CM061061.1, from coordinate 6,555,154 downwards.
AGGCATCGTAAAGGCGGTTCTATACGTCCATAACGCGTCATCAAGCCTTGTTGCCCAATCCTTTCTACTTGTCCTCACCGTCTTCTCCAAGATACCTTTGATCAAGCGGTTAGACACCTCGGCTAAGCCATTCGTTTTGCGGGTGGTAAGGAGTAGCAACCTTGTGTTTAACATCATACCTTAACAAAAGCTTCTCCATGGCCTTGTTAACAAAGTGGCTACCACCGTCACTTATCAAAATCCTTGGAACCCCAAACCGTGTAAAGATCCTTTTCAAGAATTCTATAACCACTTTGGAATCGTTGCTTTTGGTCGGAATGGCTTCTATCCATTTGGAAACATAGTCAACCCATACAAGGATATATTGATACCCCTTCGACGGTGGAAATGGCCCCATGAAGTCAACTTCCCATACATAAAAATTTCCACTTCTAAGATGTTGCTCAATGACATCTCATCCCTCTTGTTACGGTTTCCTATCCGTTGGCACTTGTCACATTCCTTGATGAATTTCGTAATCCTTGAAGATAGTTGGCCAATAGAATCCCGACAATAAAATCTTCCTCACGGTCTTGGAAGTGCTATAATGGCCTCCACACGGTAAAGAGTGGCAATGTTTCATGATTTCCTCCCCTTCCTTTCTCGTCACACTCCTCCGAAGTACTCCGTCCACCCCCACTTTGAAGAGGTATGGATCGTCCCATATGAAATGCTTGACCCGATTGTAAAAAACCTTCCTTTCATAGGGATTCATCTCCGGTGGCAATTCTCCACTTGCTAAGAAATTCGCATAATCGGCAAACTATGGAACATCCCCTTCCTTTACCACACTCATTACTTCTTCAATACTTAATAATCCCACATCGGGAAAGGTCTCTTCAACGTCCTCAACATCCCTTTCCCTCTCTTCTATGCCTTCAAGTCTAGAAAGGTGATCCGCTATGACATTTTCACTACCTTTCTTGTCTACTATCTCCATGTCGAATTCTTGCAACAATAATATCCATCGAATCAACCTAGGCTTAGCATCCTTTTTCGACATGAGATACCGAATTGCGGCATGGTCGGTGTACACAATAGTTTTCGACCCTACAAGGTAAGGTCGAAACTTATCAAAAGCATACACCACCGCAAGCATTTCTTTTTCGGTAGTGGTGTAGTTGACTTGGGCCGGATTGAAAGTCTTGGAGGCATAGTAGATGGCATGAAACCTCTTCTCTCTCAATTGTCCTAAAACGACCCCCATAGCGAAATCACTTGCATCACACATGATAATGAAGGGCTTTGTCCAATCCGGAGTAATTAGAATAGAAGCACTCGTCAAGGCTTCCTTCAAAGACCTAAAAGCAATCAAACAATCATCATTAAACTCAAATGGCACATCTTTTTCTAAGAGATGAGATAAGGGTTTAGAGATTTGAGAGAAATTCTTAATGAATCGCGGTAGAACCCAACATGTCCAAGGAAAGATCGAATTCCTTTCTCATCCTTAGGTGGAAGCAACTTCTCAATAGCCACAATTTTTGCCTTATCCACTTGCAATCCCTTCGATGATACATGATGTCCCAAAACAATGCCTTCCTTGACCATGAAATGACACTTTTCCCAATTTAGCACCAAGTTTGTATCTTCACACCTTTGCAAAACAATGTCAAGATTAGTAAGGCAATTATCAAATGACTCACCAAATACGGAAAAATCATCCATAAATACCTCCATGATTTTCTCAATTCAGCCATGAAAAATTGACATCATGCATCTTTGGAAAGTTGCGGGAGAATTGCAAAGACCAAATGGCATTCTTTTCCAAGCAAACAGCCCATACGTGCAAGTAAAAGTAGTCTTTTCTTGGTCTTCGGTGCAATCATAATTTGATTGTAACCGGAATAACCATCTAAGAAACAATAGTACTCAAATCCACTAAACCTATCAAGCATTTGATCTAGAAAAGGTAAGGGGAAGTGGTCCTTGCACGTGGCCTTATTAAGTTCTATATAGTCAACACAAACTCGCCACCCCGTAGCTACCCTAGTTGCAATTGATTCATCATTTTCACCCTTGATTACCGTAATCCCCCTTTCTTGGCTACAATATGCAATGGAGAGACCCATGAACTATCGGAAATAGGAAAGATCATATTAGCATCTAACAATTTAACAACTTCTTTTCTAATTACTTCTTGTATGTTAGGGTTAACTCTCCTTTGTGGTTGCACTACGGGTTTATGGTCCTTTTAAAGCCTAATCTTATGCATACAAATTGAAGAATTTATACCTCTTAAGTCATCAATGGACCAACCTATGACGGATTTGTGCTTACGAAGAACATCAAGTAATTTAGTTACCTCATCGGATGTAAGATATGATGATACAATTACCGGACAACCTTCATTTTCCTCTAAATAAGCATACTTCAAGTGCTCGGGTAGTGGCTTAAGGGCTCCTTTCACTTTCTCTTCAAATGGCTTCCCCTCTTCATTGTTCTCCCAAGGTTGATTCGGAAAGCCTTCAAACTTTATCTCTTTCACTTCCTACACTTCCAATGCATCCCTATCACAATCATAAGAAACACAAGATTCAATAAGCACATGATTATAAGATGGAATAACATAATCATTAGAGAAAAGGGTATAAGAAGAGTTCTCCCAAGCCTCTTGAAGGCATGAATCAATCACATCCACAACATGGCATTCCTCCTTCTCCATGGGGTGCTTCATCATATCCTTCATTTAAAAACTAAACTCTTCATCATCTAGCTTCAAAGTAAGCCTTCCTTCATTCACATGAAACACCGCTCTTTGCGGTAGCTAGAAAAGGCCTCCTAGAATCAACGGTACATCTTTATCTTCCTCCATTTCAAGTACTACAAAGTCCACCGGAAACACAAAATCTTCTACCTTGACCAAAACATCCTCCACAATGCCTTTTGGAATAGTAGTTGACCCGTCGGCAAGTTGAAGAGTTACGGTAGTGGCTCCTAACCTTCCTTGATTGAGCCTCTTAAACATGGACAACGGCATCAAATTAATACTTGCCCCCAAGTCACACAAGGCATGCTTCTCCAACCCATTACCAAGATCACATAAAAGAGTAAAGCTACCCGGATTCTTCAACTTTGGTGGAAGCTCTTGTTGAAGCACGGCACTACACTCCTTGGTCAATTTCACTAACTCCGGCTCTTCAATCCTTCTCCTTTTTGCTAGCAAATCTTTAAGAAACTTAGCATAGTGAGGCATTTGCTCAAGGGCCTCCGAAAATGGAATGTTGATATACAAGGTTTTGAAAACCTCAAGGAAACGAGCAAACTTCTCATCTAATGCTTTCTTCATGTACCGTTGAGGATAAGGCACGGGAACAACCGTCTTTGGAACCCCTTTTTCATCCCTCTCCACAACCTTTTGCTTCGCTCTCTTCCCTTGCCACCAACCACTTTGGCTTCTTCTTCTCTTCCTCCTCCATCACCTCTTGTTTTTCTTCATCACAACTCTCATAATGCTTCTCCTCTCCATCCTTACCATTAGAAGGCAATTTTGGTCCTTCATACCGTGCACCACTCCTAAGCTCGATAGCTTGACAATACTTCTTTGATTCTTTCTTTTGCAAGTCATCCACCGTAGACGAGAGCTTCCCAACCGTAGTAGCAAGTTGCCCTACTTGATGCTCGATCGTCTTGAAACGAGTGTCCATTTGCTTCCCTATATCATCAAGCCTTGAGTCATTAGCTTCCAATTTCTTCACAATCAACCCCAAAATCTCCTACGTTGTAGCCTTTCCTTCATTGTTAGGAGCCTTTGCACCGGATCAAACCCGGGAGGAAATTGAACGGCGGCTCTCGGATTGGCATATAAAAAATTTTCGTGTCTCCTCCATGTATTCCCATTAAATTGAGCTTGCGGTTGAGGTTGGTAGCTTCCTTGTGGCCTATTTTGATAAGGCGTTTGGTAAGGCCTTCCTCCTTGATAATTCCCTTGAAAATTTCCTCCTTGATAGCCTCCTTGGAATGGAGGCCTGCCCATATAACTAACTTCTTCAACCGGCAAGGGACTTGGATAAACATCAACATGAGGAACGAATGGAATCACACTTGCTTGCCCTTGTGAAGTAGTAAGAGCTCCCAATCGGTCCATCATAGTCATCATCATACTCTTCATACTCTCGATTTCATCAACTTGTGACACCCGATGGTGTGCTCCCGATTAACCGACACTTGGAATGAATCTTGAGCTATGTTCTCCATTATTTCATTCATTTGCGCTATGGTTTTAGACCAAATCGATCCATTCGCACAAGCATTAAAAACGACCTATCCCCATCCTCAAACCATTGCAAAAGTACATAATGGTTTGCTCCTCCGAAAACCGTGTTGAGGACAATTGATAAGTAACATGCCATACCTCTCCCACGCCTCGGTATGGTCTCCCATTCTTTTGGCGGAAGTGGGAAATAGCCTCCTTAGCTTGCACGATCTTTGACGGTGGGTAGAACTTCATCAAAAATTTCTTGGACAACTCCTCCCATGTACGTACGGTCCCGGCAAGAATGAATTAAGCCATGCTTTTGCTCTTCCTTTCAATGTAAAGGTAAATAGCCTCAACTTCTTCGCATCTTCGGGTACTCCATGGTATTTTGTAGTGTCGGCAATCTCAAGAAATTGTGCCATATGTTGATGTGGGCACTCATTTTCATCCCTTCCTTCAAATTGCTTCTCCCTAAGCATTCTCACTAAAGCGGGACTTATCTCAAAGTTATTAGCATCTATCCTCGGCCTTGCTATCCCGTCATAGTGCTCTCTAAGTTGTGGTTCAAAGAATTCTCTCAAAGGCCTTCCTTGAGGTGGTGGCTCATTTACGGGTTGTGGTTTGACATTTGGTATGTGAGGCGGCTCATGATATCGTGGCTCTTGGTTATACGGCATATGGGGATAGTATGGTGGAAATTGTTGTGGATGAGGTGGATAGTAGGGATATTGATGAACTTGTGGAGGATAAGGATATGGATTTTGGTAGGGATAGTTTTGTGGTGGCATCCCTTGAGGGAAAGGGCAAACTTGAGCATGGAAATGGTTCCCATTACCTCCATGTTCTACTCCTCCTTCTCCTTGTCCATGTACCTCCTCAACTTGAGGTTCACCCACTATTCTCTCATCATTTCTTTGATCTTCTCCTTCCATAGCTTCCCTTCTTCTTCTCACACGATTCCTTCTCAAAGTAGCCTCAATTTCCGGATTTAGTGGCAAGGGTGGAACACCACTTGACCTTGTTAGCATGCACCTACAATGCCACAAATCCAAGTATCAACTTCAAACCAACAAAATCAACAAAAACAAAAACAAAAGCAGCAAATAGCCACTTCAAACAATCCTCAAATCTCACTTATAGACGCAAAAACTAACTCCCCGGCAACGGCACCATTTGATTGGAGTGTATAGGGCAAGAGCTTTTAAGACCAATCATAAATATCGAACCCAAGGGAGAAAGTATGCAAACGAAATTCAAGGATAAGAGTTCTAGATGGCTAAAGTTGCAACAAGATATAAGACTAAAATCTCTATAAGAATGCAAGAATTTAAATGGCAAGATTATGCAAATAATATATCAAACACCTAGAATGCAATATCAAATATACTAAAAGCAATGGGGGATTTGGGTGCAAGGGATAATCTCCATCAAGGAATCCATGATTAACAAGCTATGATTATATCCAAATGCAAATCAATCAAATTACAAAGCATAAACCATCATGAAATTAATCACTCCATTAATATCACAATGCCTAATTTGAGTATCCTTAGTTCTTCCCATCTCTCAATGTAGAAGTTCCCAATTCATACAATCATGCAAAATTGAAACCCGATTAACACCTAACACGTTTGCTCAACTCTCGCCTATTGCTAGGGTGATCAACCATTAATCTAAAGAGACAATTTTTCATGAAGCACAATTAAAAATCACAATTAGGAAGCAGTGCTAATTCAATTGATCACAATTATCAACAATCATAGCATGAGGCAATCACTTCATCCCTAATTTCAATTATCCCAAGCACAAAGCTATTAGCCCATGGTGCTACAAGCAAAAGCCATGGGTAGAAAATCTAAGAAAGCAATTAACAATCTAATCAACACAAGCAATGAATTAAAGAGAGCAAAGGGTAAGAACATCACCAATTGAGCTTCAATATACAAAAATAGGAATGATTAATCTTCTACAATGCTTGAATTCAACTTCTCTTCTCCCAAATCACAGCTTGAATCTTCAATTACAATGAATCAAAATGCTAATCTAGTGGACGAAAAGTAGAATCTAATCTAATTCTAATAATCTATAACAATTACAATGGAAATCAAGCTACAAAGTGAAAAATTCGCCTAAGGAACCACCTGGAAACTGTTCTAAACCGCTAGAATCAAGTTATGCTCTGTTTTGGCTTCAATGGGCTTTAAAACTACAATTTTCGGTTTTGGCACTCCTCGACTCGAGCTTCAGGCCCTCGAGTCGAGGCTTAAGAGTCGCTAACACGCTTCTTCAAAATTTCTCCTACCTCGAGTCGAGGCTCAGCCCTCGACTCGAGGATCTTGCCATTTTTCCATCCCTCGACTTGAGGTTCCTCCCTCGAGTCGAGACTGCCTTTTTGAAAATCCTTTCCCTCCAGCCTATTCCTCGAGTCGAGCTATGTGTCCCCTCGATTTGTGCTCGAGATCAGGGCAATTTTATCGAGAAGGGCTTCTGCCCGACCCCCATTTTCATCCGGTATGTTCGTCTCTTCATTCTAAGAATAACGGTACTCTCGATTTGGCAAAATTCCACCGATTTACCAAAGAAACGGATGAAAAACATAAAAACTCATAGAGTAATACTTTTAGGCAAAAGAGTGATACTTTTCACATTTATGCACAAAAATCACACTTTAGCTCACTTTTTGCACTAAAATAGGCCCTAAAAACATGCATCAATTCACTCCAATCAGTCCCGTATCTCCTTTAAGCTTCGGTGGCGTAAAATACACTCACGGTGGTGGTAGATGACTATTCAAGATTCACTAGGCGAGAGTTGAGCTAACGTGATTAGGGATTAATTGGGTTATAATTGTGTATGATTGTATGAATTGGGTGCTTCTTAATTGAGAGATTAATTGCACTAAGGATACTCACATTAGGCATTGTGTGATTAATGGAGACTTAATTGCGTGATGGTTCTATGATTTTTATCTTAGTTGATTAGCAATTTGATTAAATCATAGCTTGTTGATCATTGATTCCTTGATGGAGATTATCCCTAGCACCCCTATCCCCAATTGATTTTTGCTACTTGTTCTAGCATACCAAGTGTTTGATAAATTGCTTGTTTAGTTGTTTGATTATAATTTTAGCATTTGTATTGTGTTTTTGAGCCAAAAGCGCATTTACAACAATAGTCATAGAGAACTTGTATTTCTAGGGACTTACGGCCATACTTTTCCCTTGGGTTCGATAAACTTGGTTGTCTTAATATCGCTTGTCCGATTACCGCAATCGTGAAGCATGGTTGTTAACCATTGGGTGTTCAAAATTCGGTTATTAACCAAAGGGCATTAGTAGTCTTGGAAGCTAGTAACATAAAGGTGATTTTTTAATAAAAATTGGAAGAAAATGATGGAAAGAAGCTTCCTTCCCTTGTGATGGCTGAAATTTTGGTGTTATGGGATGCTATGTCGTGGCCCGTATTATTCGGGTCACGTTGTGGCTCTTGCCGCGAAAATCGATATTTTTCTTGAATTTTGATCTGAAAATGATTCTCTTCATTTGAAAATTATTAGGGACTTTAGTTCACTAAATTTCATATTTGAAACTTGAATTTCATTCACTTATGATTTTGGTCCTTTATGTTTTTGTTTCATATTTAAGTGTTAGGGCGCTCCGGTTACGTAGTTCACCGATGTCCAAGAATTTGAAATATAGAAACATAGAAATGCTCACATTTAATAAAACATAAATTTATTAAAGCATTACTCAATTAAACTCGATTTTTTATTTCGGGTGTTACAACTAAACCTTCTCGGTGAAAACACTTAATCACAAACTAAGATGATGACGGCTTTCACCGCTTGTTGACTATGGAGAAGACAACTAGTACTTCAGCTGTAGAGAATTGATCTCTTTGGGAATCTTTAGTTTGATTTGAGAACATAAATTTATTAAAGAATTAATCAATTAAACTCAATTTTTTGTTCCGGGGTATTATGGCTAAACCTTCTCAATGAAAACACTTAATCACAAACTAAGATGATGACGGCTTTTCATGTTGTTGACTATGGAGAAGACAAGTAGTATTTCACTGTAGAGAATTGATCTCTTTGGGAATCTTTAATTTGATTTGAGAAAATAATATCTCCGTAGTACTTAGAAGTATTCTAAGATAAGCTGCAACGAATAAATATGTATAACTTTAATGAAAACAGTTGAAAGTTGAAAATAAGATCAAAAGTTCTACAACCACCAACCAAGGAAGGTGACAACTACTATTTTGTAAACTGAATGAATGCTTTTACGAATATGATGTAATGAACATAAGAAATATAGTGGTTCGAAGGTGTATGTAATCCTTATACATCTATTGTTGCACGCTCAATGCCAAATCCACTAGAACAATATGTTTTAATAAAAAAAAACTCAATATCTCCTAGCTAGACTAGTTCCCCTCACTTGATGGAGTCACTTAGATCTATCAATCATGTAGTGGAAATTTTGAGAGTTCACACTAAGTTCACTAAAGACTTTGGACACACTCGAATCGGCCTCACACAGATGACCTTCTAAACAAAGTAGTAAAGCAATACAAAGGATTTCAATCTAGGTAGAGACACATTTTTTTGAAGAATTGATCCTAACAATAAATTACTTCTCAAACCTAACTTTGAAAGAGAGTTTTTCAATAATAACTATTAAATCTCTCTTTGCTTGGAGTGCTTGTTTTTGCTTAAATGTGAAGGGTTGGTTTACAAGCTATTGGATCCTTCTAATAGAAGGAGCTTGAGGTTCTACCCGTTGGAGAGATAGATCCCTAGTCTCCAATTGCCTTCTTGTCATGTTTCAAAGTGGCTGCACAAGGAGGAGTACGCAAAAGTTAATGCTTTAAATGCATGATTGTTGGGCGAACATCCAGCCTCTCGACCTTTCAAGCGAGCCGCGTCAAGTCTTTCAGGCTATTCGAATACCCGTGGCGCTGCAGCTAGATTAAGGTTAAGGAAATAAAGTAGCATCTCATTACAAGCTCGAGCTTTTAGCTTAGTGGCAAGCGCTTAATCCTACAATTGGTATCATAAAGCACGAGTCACGAGGTTCGAATCCTCCCAAGAGCGAAAAGTATCATGTACGAGCAAGGTGCACTCTTTGGGGGGATTGTTGGGCGAAAATCCAGCGGTCTATAGACTTTCAAGCGAGCCGTGTCAAGTTCTTTCAAGCTAATTGAATACTCGTGGCCTTTGAGCTAGATTGAGGTTATGGGAAATAAAGTAGCACTTCACTACAAGCTCGAGCTTTTAGCCTAGTGGCAAGCGCTTGATCCTACAATGGTCCTTTTTGAAGATCCTAAGATGTGCTTTGACAAGGATAAGTTGTCCTTGTGCCACTTGTCAAAATATGACTAGTCTATTTTGAAATGTGTATCTTGATACATTAGGTAAAGAAAAGTTGTATTTAGTTTTGATGTGTTAAAAAGTGTAAAATAGGATGACCGGTGAGCATTATGTATAGACGGTTGATGTAAGTATTTGTAAACAAAGCTAAGTACAAATAAGATAAGGACAGGAAGTCAAACTAGGTTGAGAAAAGCAGACTAGGACAAAACATCGAGATAAGGACAAGAAATCGAGATGAGGACCAGATATCAGATGGGGATGACACATAGAAGACGATTAAGAATCAACACAATGAAGACAAAGACACCAGGACAAGGAATGAAGGCGAAGACGGGGTGAGGCGAGTAGCGACGATGAAGTGTTAGAGAAATTTTGTACAAGTTTCAAGAAGCGGTTTCAACTAACCAAGAGGAAGTTACAAGTTTCAGCTTATACTTATTACAATGACCAAAACGAGAATTCAAGGAAGTTACAACTACTAAATGAAGATCTCTATAAATAGGGATAGAAATTAGTTTAGAATTAAAAGAAAAACTTTTTGGTACTTTGCATTCACAACTATTCACACATTTTATATACACGAGTCACAAAAGTTGTACACATACACAAACGTTCTATACATTTTCCAGTTTAGTGTTTGTAGAATACTTTTCACAGAACATCTTCAAGCCATAAATATTCAGAAATTAGGAAGAAATCGTTGTAAGGCTGAAGATTCACAATTGTAAGTAAGTAAGCAAGAAGGAAGAAAGTCGGTAAGTGAAGACCCTTCTTCAAGGTTGAAGAAGGAGAGTGGATGTAGGATTTTTATAATCCGAACCACTATAAATACAGTGTTCTTTATTGCTTTGATTTACTTACTTGTTTCTTTTCAATTTTCAGTTCATTAATCACAGATTAATTTCAGGATTAAAGTTAAACCAAAATATCGGTTTGCTTTTGATCTTGTTGAAGTTGAGTTTAAAATTGTTTCTTGTTGTGTTACTTTGGTGCTTTGGATAAGTTTGAGAAGATTTGTAAAAATCTAAAATCTATTCAACCCCCTCTTCTAGATTTTTCCTAGAAGGTTGTTTGAGTTTCTTCTAAAAATCTCAACTAATCGGACCAACAAGTGGTATCGTGAGCGGTGTTAAGGCATTACGATATTGATTTTAGGTCTTAACCAAGATCCCGAAATTTGTTCTTGATTATACGTATTTTCTTTGTTTCACTAATGATTCTACTAACAAGATCTTGTAAGTGTTGTGGTTTTTCTGTTTCACCATGCCTTCTGTTAAGAGCAAGAAATCTAGGAGTTTACCTGATTTTTCAATAGAAGAATATGACTATTGGAAGTTTAGAATTGTTAGACCAAGATTGTTTTGATGAGTTAAAAGACATTCCAGATAAGCGAGACTATGATGTGGGCCGAAGGCGAGTTCTAGTTCGAAGGCGATCAGGACTAGGTCAAGATTAGTTTAAGTCGGTGAAGACGAGGAATGACAAGTCATCTGGAGACAAGCTCAAGTCTAGTCATCTGCAGGAGACAAATATGAAGAGCTCGGACGAGGTCAAGATAAGCCGAGTAGAATAAGAAAGGCTAATCTTCACCAAGTCGGCTGAGGCAGTAGGAAGAATCAGTAGAGGTTTTAAGCGGTTTTCAAGAATAAGTTTGTTAAGCGGTTTCAAGTTTGTTAGAACTAACTAACAAACTAAGCGACTTTTCAGACTTATATATAGGTCTAGGTTTTTCATTTTTATATATAGAACACTTATGCATATTTGATTTCACACAATTCACTATTCAGATTTCACAATCTTTTCACAAGAATTTCTAGAGAGTTTCAAAGAGTTCTAAGTGTTTTTAGAACACTTTTCCAGTAATCTTCAAAATTCAATACACACTGTAATAGTTAGATTTCTAGAAGAAGAGTCTAGGAGATTGAAGACTTGAAGATTTGTACAAGTTGTAAGTTGTAAGTGGAAGTGAGAAAGTAAGCAAGAGCAGAGTCCCTTCTTCAAATTGAAGAAGGAGAGTGGATGTAGGATTTTAAAATCCGAACCACTATAAATCCAGTGTTATTTCTTGCTTTCTTTAATTTTCTGTTTATTTTACAATTGTGTTACATCAAGAGTTAAATTCAGAATCTTAACTAAAATCAATATTTCAACCTTGCTTTTGATCTTATAAGAAGTTGAGTTTTTATTCTTAATCCGCTGTGCTCAATCGATATTTTGAATTAGTTTTGGAAGATTTGAAAAATCTACAAAATCTATTCAAACCCCCTTTCTAGATTTTGTTCTAGAAAGCATTCTCAAAGTTTTAATCAACTCAACTTTCCGGGACCAACAAGTGGTATCGTGAGCGGTGTTAAGTCATTACGATATTGATTTTAGGTCTTGAACAAGATTCTGAAATAATCTTGATTTTCTTCATTTTCTTTCATTTCTAACAGTGCTACTAATAAGCTTTTTGTGGAGTATTTTGTGTTTGTTTCATCATGTCTTCAGTAAAAGTAATAAGTCCAGGAATCTGCTGAATTTTCAATTGAAGAGTATGATTATTGGAAATTTAGGATGGAAAATCATCTTAAGGCCATTCATGATAGAATGGAAGAGGTTCTTGAGGAAGGTCCTATAAAGTTTTTCCATGGAGGCACCAAAGACTGGAGCGAGAGGCAGTGAATCAAGAACTAGGCAAGAAAAGAAGAGTTACGAATTGACTAATGATGAAAGGAAGGTCCACAATCTTGACCAAGTAGCTAGAACAGAAATCATAGAGACTCGAGTAAAGATTGGATAGAGAAGGTTAAGAGATGTAAAACAGCCAAAGAAATGTGGCAAACTTTAGCTAATGTTTGTGAAGGTTACGACCAAGTGAAGGAGAACAAGCTACACAAGATTGCATACATTTGAAACATTCAAGATGAAAGAAAATGAGTACGTGGATCGGTTTGATATGAGGTTGACCAATCTTCTTAACAAAGCGGTGATCTTGGAAAGAATTATTCAGAAAAGGAGATTAACAACAAGATTTTGAGATCATTAACCAAGAGATGGAGGGAAAAATCCAATATTCTTAAAGCAACTCAAGATTTATCCTCTATTACTCACCATACTTTATTTTCTCATCTTAAAGCTTTAGAATATGACATCCAGATAGAAGATGAGGAAGATGAGATGGAGTCAAGCACCTCATCCAAATCTGTTGCCTTTGTCGATAAAGAAGACAAGGTGTCAACAGAGGTCTGTAGGAGCCGATCTATCCTTGAAAGAGCAGATGGCTTTACTTACAAAAAGGTATGATAAATTGAGAATGAAATATAAGAGAAATAAATTGAGATTTGCAGGTAGAGATAGACAAAGATCCAGATCGAGATAGGAAGGTAGACAAATCTTGAGATGATGACAAAAACAAGAGTCGAGACAAGAAGATACGAGATCACTGTCGGAAGAAATACTTCTAGTCCCGAGATCGAGATAGGAGTGACATTTGCTATACTTGCAACAAGCCAGGACATTTCAGCTATGATTGTCCTCAACTAACTCCTAAAGAAAGAGAAGAGAAGAGGAAGAAAAGAGACAGAGATTTGCAGATCAAAGAGCTTTGTTGGCTGAAGAAAAAGAGCCAAAGAAATCATCATCATCTTCATCATCCTCATCTGATTTTGGATCGAGATGATGAGATCTGTCTCATGGCTAATGAGGTAATCTACTATTCATCTTGAGATAATGATTCTTGTCGATCTGCATCGATCATGACCAAACTGTTATACATGAATTATTGAGAGATTTAAAAACATCTTTAGCTGCTTATAAACAGTGGAGACAGAGAATTTAATTTTAAAGGATCAGATTCAAATTCTAAATAAAGGCAAGAAGGTGATAAACGGCTCAGAGGCGAGGAAACATTCAAGGGGAATGTTTTCATCGCTGAAGCTAGTACATCAACCAGCTTACACGAAAGGTTAGAAAATGATGAAAACTTTAAAAGATAAATTTGAAGTAGTCTGTCTTGAAAATGAATTAATTAAGAAAGACAATGAGAAGCTTGTCTTCAAAATTAGTCGACTTAATAATTCACAATCAGTAATAGATCATATTTTTAATACTTCCCGAAATCTCATGATAAGACAGGACTTGGTTATGATAGGAACAATAAATCGAGATGTTCAAAAACCTAGGAAATTTGTGAAAGCATCTGCTCAATCAAAGGATATTAAAATTGGTCCATGGAAACCAACTAGTCGAGATAAGGACTACAACTTCGATCTGAAACCAAGAATTCAACCGAAGAATTCCTATCGGACTAGAAGGAATCCAAGAATCAAAATAAGAAGATTTTCTTATTATAATTCTTTTGATGGAAGGAGCAAATGCTATCCTACATTTCCTAAGTTTAGGATAATTACTCAATCTGAATACAACAAGTTGTCATTTAAAAATGATATTATTGTAGGCATGATTTGGTAGAAAATCTGAGTCGACTTGTTGTCTGCAGATGAGATGTTTGTTTGGATTCCTAAAGTGATTCTTGACCCAAAAGGACCCAAGATCACTAGGGTACCTCAAAACTAATACATTTCACGAGGATTCACGGGGATCATCACTTAAGGAAGAGATCTTAGCTTCAATATGGTACATTGACGGTGGTACATTCACAACATATGACCCATAACAAGAAGGCTTATCAAATTTTCAAAGTATTGATGGTCCAAGAGTTGTATTTGGTGATAATAATTGTGGTCAGACTAAAGGTATAGGTACTTTGATTATCAAGGATATTCAGGTATCCGAGGTATATTTTGTTGAAGGTTTGAAACATAATTTGTTATCTGTTTCTCAGCTTTGTGATAAAGGTTTTCTTGTAAAATTTTCAAGGGATAAATGTGATATTTTGGATAATTCCTCGAGATAAGGTACTATTAAGCGGCTTCGCACGGGGTAATGTCTATGTGGCCAACTTTAATAGTTGTTCTCAAGATACTTGTCGATGGCTAAGGGTGGAGAAAATGTCGGTGGCTATGGCATAAAAGGCTTAGTCATACGAATTTCAAGACCCTTAGTAAGCTGGCTAAGAAGAACCTTGTTAAGGGATTACACGAAAAATTTTTATCAAGCGATCTTAAATGTGATGCTTGTCAAAAAGGCAAACAGCCTAGACACTCATTTAAGAGTATTAACTCCTCCTCATCCGAAAGAGTATTACAACTCCTTCATCCGGATTTGTTTGGACTGTTACTCCTCTCGGCTTCGGTGGAAGGAAATATACTCTTGTTGTAGTAGATGACTTCTCTAGATACACTTGGGTTATATTTCTTTTCAAGAAAAATGAGACTATAAACAAGATTCTGATTTGTTCAGACAAATTCGGAATGAGAAGGGAGTTAATATTATTAAAATCGGGAGTGATAAAGTGCGAAATTTTGAATTCTTGTTTATCTAATTTCTTCAATGAGTTTGGAATTATTCATGAGACATCTTCAGCAAGAACTCCTCAACAAAATGGAGTGGTTGAAAGAAGGAATAGAACTTTGAAGGAAGCGGCCGAGAAGCATGTTGGTGAGTATAATACCCCTCATAGGTTACGAATTTGAAGCTATCAACACGACTTGCTATACTCGAGCAGGTGCTTAGTTGTCAAAGATAAGGGTAAGACTCCTTATGAGATTTGGAAGGGTAAGATTCCAAGGATCTCATACTTCAAAGCTTTTGGTTGTAAGTGTTTCATTCATAACAATGGGAAATCTAAGTTAAGAACTTTTGATGCTAAAGCGGTGATGGAATATTCTTAGGATATTCTAATACTTCAAAGGCATTTAGAGTTTTTAACAAGACAACCCTTTGTGTGGAGAAACTCCTCATGTTGTTTTTGATGAGTTGTATTCCTTCTCGAGATAAAGTGAATCAAATTTCTGAAAATCTAGATAAAATTGAATTATCCAAGACTAAACATAGAACTATTTATCTACCTACTCTTGACTCGGAATCGGATGAAGAAGAATTCCCATCCGATAATCGTAAGACAACTTCCGATCAGACTCCTTCGAATCAGACACCTTTGACATCGGTGATCGGACGAAGTCGGTGATGAAGGGGAAAACGTCGGTGAGGTTGAGTCGGATGAGTTGCGGTGAGACTCAAGATGAGGATACTTCTCCTCATATAGGCAAAAGGATGAGAAGCTATCATCCATCTCGATCGATTATAGGAGACCCATCTAGTAGTGTGCGGAACCACGAATGATGTTAGACTGAAAGTCTTTTCGGTTGTTATGTATCGCTTCTTGAACCCAAGTCTATTGAAGAAGCATTATCGAGATCCAAAGCTGGATACTTGACCATGCGGGAAGAAGCGCATCAGTTTGAAAGACAACATGTATGGGATCTAGTGGAAAGACCTTTACACGAGAAAGATTATAGGCACCAAATGGGTGTTTAAAAATAAAGCAGATGAGAACAATATTATTGTTCGAAATAAGGCAAGACTCGGTTGCACAAGGTTATTCACGGTCGAGGGAATAGACTATGATGAAACCTATGCTCCGATTGCGAGATTAGAGGCAATAAGATTGTTCTTGGCATTTGCATATAAGTCTTTCAAAGTTTTTCAAATGGATGTTAAGTCTGCTTTTCTTAATGGTGTGTTACTTGAAGAGGTCTATGTAGAGCAGCCTCCTGGGTTTAAGATCAATAACAAGGTCTATAAACTCAACAAAGCTCTATATGGATCAAACAAGCTCCCGGAGCTTGGTATGATACTCTATCCGATTTCTTGACAACAAATGGTTTTTCTAAAGGTAAGATTGATAGAACTTTGTTTAGAAAGGAAGTAGATGGCAACATCTTATTAGTTCAAGTTTATGTAGATGACATAATTTTTGGTTCACCTAATGCGAAATTATGTGAAGAGTTTAGCATTCTCATGAAGAACAGGTTTGAAATGTCAATGATGGGAGAATTGACATATTTTCTAGGCTTACAAATTAAACGAGATGAGTAAGGGTATATTTATACATCGATCTAAGTATGCTAAGGATCTGATTGAGAAATTTGGAATGACTACTAGCAGAGAAGTCAAAATACCTATGGCAACTAACTTCTCAATGGATTGAGATGAGCGGGGATACCCACCGATGCAACGGAGTATCGTGGGTGATTGGATCTCTTCTTTATCTCACCGCAAGTAGGCCGGATATAGCCTTTGCGGTTGGGGTATGTGCAAGATTCAGTCTAATCCCAAGAAAACTCATCCGGAGACGCTAAGAAAATTCTTAGATATCTCAAAGGAACCTTGCAAGTAGGGTTATGGTACCCGGTGATGACAACTTTGAGCTAACAGGATATTGATTCGAGACTTTGGAGGATGTAAGATTGATAGGAAATCCACTTACGGAACTTGTCAATTTTAGGCAACAAATTAATTTCTTGGTTATCTAAGAAGCAGACATACATTGCCACCTCCTGAAAAGTGAGTACATGGCATTTGGAAGTTGTTGCTCTCAACTCCTGCGGATTAGTCAACGGCTTAGAGACTACAATATTCAAACATCAATTTGTTCCTATTTCTTGTGATAGTAATAGTGCAATAGCAATGACTTACAACCCTGTTTTACATTCTAGATGCAAGCATATAGATATTAGGCATCATTTCATTAGAGATCATGTTGAAAAGAATGACATTAGGATTGAGAAAATTGCCACTTTGAATCACAAAGAGTGACATTCTTACAAAACCATTAGTGAGACTAGGTTCAAAGAAATGTGTTTAGAATTAGGATTACTTGATGCATCTTTAGCTGATTTCTAATTGTGTGCATTTGTTTCCTTATTTCTTTTCCTTTCTTTAAATTAATGTCTAGAAAGAATTATCAGAGACTAGATATGTGTCAAAGGACAATCGGGTAGGCGATATCATTGATCTCGCTTTTAAGAATCAAGAATCAAGGATTAGTCATATTGACCTTATCTGAATTGATAATTACTTATCGACATTGAGTAAATCGAACAAGGACATAATATTCGGCTGAACGTCGAAGACAACGGATGACTATTTACATCCTATCGATTTATCTTTAGCGTCGATGGTTTCTTTTGAGTTTATGTCTTTGCGAGGAGCAGGTGATAGATAACTCGATTCATTCTTTTATTCAAACTTCTTTATTCTTAACCAGAGTGATCTGTTTTTAAAAAAAAAAAAAAAAAAATTTGTTTTAGAAAAGTAATTCGAATGTGTTTTGTTTAAACCTGGTTTGAAAAATGCTAAAAAGTTACATATAAATTGTTGGTTTTCAGGATCGAGACAGTTACTCTATCGAGATGACTTTCTAAAACTTATACATTTTTAAGCCGATACATTTTTCAAACCCATCTGTTTAAGAAACCTTTAGTTGAAGTAAGATATCATGTGGTGACGTCACACATACTTACTTCTCTGAATAAAGTAACCTATATCGGTCAAATCAACGATCTATAAAGTAACTATTTACGCATTCCAAAGGCAATTGCATTTCACGCTACTGGATCCTAATCGTTTATCTTTGTTTTTAACCGTTGATTAATTCTCGGTAAAAACTTTTTGAATAAATGGCTGAGATTAACTCAAGTTTTCAAAATGGCGGTTTCTCTTTCCAATCTTCCCCCTATAAATACATCTTCTTCTTCCCTAAAACTTTTTCTTTCCTTTCTCGGAAAACATGCATATTACATCAAACCCTTTTTCAAATTCATAAAACTTCCAATGGCATCTTCTTCAAAACTACCAAATCTTATAAACCCACATACATTTCTACAAATATTTCTCACTTCAAAATGAATGAGGAATATTTCAAAAACCGTTTGAAAGCGGAAATGTATGTTGATTTTGAAACCACCAATGATCCGAGAATCTGCAGAGATTCTTCGTCTTCTTGAAGCCTCACAACTCGAGAGGTTTTCTTTCAATGAAGTCTCCTCAAAAGCAGGCTGCGGATTTCTTTGAGTGCGAGTTTTTGGCTAGAATGGAGGATACCCGGGATGGGTTTGATACGTCGTGGATGGGACTACCGAAGTTATTCCAGGGCAAAACATTGCGAGGATATTTTGATTTCACGTCAATGGAGGAGTAAATCCATTGGCGTATAAGGAGGATAGTTGGGAAGAATCATTCGATATGATGGCGAGGTTGAATTCTGAGGGGAACTTCGCGAGGATACGAAGAAGAACTGTTGAGAAGAAAATATAGAGCTGCGATGACGGTAGTTTAAAGCTTGATCTTAGGTGAGCAAAGCTCACATGATGGGTTAACCAAACCCAGTTGTGCGTAATGCGAGCCATCTTGGATGGTGTGGAAGTGAATTGGGTGGAGTTGCTTTGTTGTTCAAGCTCGGGGAGGAGAAGAAGCGGCCCGACTTTCAAGTCAAATGCGAGAGGGCTGGGTTCCTACTTCGACAGTCAGTCTCTTCAATAAAATCACGATTTTAATTGAAGGGCTGAATAGGGAAACTGGCGGAGAATAGGCACTAAAAGTATTCAAAGCGAAGGGCATCCTCACAAAGGATGGATCGGAGGGTGTTCAGAACTTCGGATGATGAGTCGATGCGGCCCAGAGCTTCGAGTGTGGCAAGGCTGCAGAGAGTCGAGATCCGCGGCCCGAACAAGTTGAGGTGGCCCCAGGTGGAGGTCGAAAGCAGAGGACATGAAGCGGCAGCAGGCTGAGGTCGCACCTCAAGTCCAACCTGCTGAAAGCAGTTCTTGTGGTCCCGAGGATGTTTCGAGGAGGAGGAAGAGGAGGCTGGTGAAAGCCGCGGAAAAGAAGAAGGGGAAAGCTCATCTCGCTGCTCCTGCCCGAGGATGCTTGAGATGAAGAGGAAGAAGAGGAAGCAGAAATTCCCTTGGTGAGGAGACCAAGGCGAGCAGCCCCGAGCTCGAAGGATCCACCAAGTCTGGTAGCTCCGAACAACGAGATAGATCCATCAACCCCTGCTACGAGAGGAGGTTCCGGTCCTTGAGATAGCGGCCGAGGTTGGTCATTGGAGGTTCCTCTCTCCCCAACCGATGAAGTCATTCTCTCCCGATTCACAGGCGGTACAAGTCTTTCCACATCTCCTTCCTTATCTTCCATTCCCGGCAATGAAGAAATGCCTCGAGCTGGCATTTACGAGCCTTTGCCTCGGCTGATCTCCCACCGGTCCAAATAGGCGATGAAGGGGTATCCCAGTGGTATCCCAGAGCCTCTCCAACGGCCTACAGTCCAAATCCCTACAATCCAAATCCCAACAGTCCAAACCGATATCCCACCTCTACCATCATCACCACCACCTGAAATCCCACCCCCACCTTCATCCGAACAAGTACCTCTCCCTACAGTCCAAACCTCTCCAATCCCGATAATATCTTACTCCTCTCTTCCAACTATTCAAACACAATCTATTCCTCTCCCATCTTCTTCACGGAACAAATAATCTCCTCGTCGACTCCTCAACCGAGGATGAAGACAACGACCTAAGCCCAACCACGCCTTCTCATCTATATTGTCCCTTGTCGAAAAGAAAGTCAATGCTACATTCCGAAGGAAAATGGAAAGAAAGACAAGGAGGATGGTCAAAGTCTATGAATCGACACTATGCTAGCCGGCATGAAGGAAGTTGAGGTAACATTAATACGATAAAATCATAAATGTCACTAACTCTGGCTTTGTTTGGTAAAGTGAAATCAATGGAGGAGGAGGCCGAGGACGTTGAAGGAGGAGGTTATGGGATACAATCAGCTAGTGGTGAATGAGTTGGGCTGTGAGACCACCTCGAGACTTCGAGGGTCAAGTGCAACACTCTCTGGGGATCTGAAAACTTTCGAGACTTGGGCTGCTGAAGTTAAAAAGGGGAAAAAGTGAAGAAAAGAAGAGACTAGCCCTCACATTGTAGTCGAGGAGACCGAGAAAAGAAGTGGGCATGAAGGCCAACACAGTGATCCGGAGGCGGCCGGGGAGGAAGCTCGGATCAAATCGATGAGCTGGTTGCTCTCGGTGAGGGTGAGTCAAGCTGGAGGAAGCGTTGAAAAGAGGATGAGGAGAAGAGGAGGAAAGAAGAGGGAGGAAAGGTCGAGAAGCTCTTGGCTCGAGTTTAAAGGATCCGAATGCGAAGGAGCCAAGGGGAAGGAAAAGAAGTAGCGATCGAGCCCAGACGAGATCGGTAGAACTTATTACTACTGTGGTCAAAGTAAAGGAAAGGGAAAGAGGAAGGCGATTATTCCAATCTCTCGGAAGAAGCAGATCAAAAGGATTAAGAGAGAGATGGAATATTTTGGCAAGAAAAGAAAAGAAGAAAGCAGAGGAAGAAGAAAGACTCCAACGTGTTTTGGAGATGACTCTTTGGCGAAAATGGTTAATCAAAGACCAAGGCGGTGGAAAGTTCAGGCCATTCCACAACACATCTGCCCCTCCTAAGTGGCTTGTGGGAAATATGCGGTGAGTACAAAGAAAAGAATCTGGAGGGTATGTGGATATACTTGGTATATTCTCAAGGGCCCCTGAGCAACTCAGCAAGATCCAGACTTAGCTTGGCATGAGTGGATGGAGAAGGTAGATCTTGAGTTCTATCATCGTCTGCTTTGGAAGAAGCCGATGTAGAGTTCAACGTCAACCCGATCTCTCCAGCTTTTGAGTATGCCATCCTGCCGGAAATCGAGATGGATCCTGGACCTAGACTGGGTAAAGGGTATTTTGAAGAAGGCAGAGGCTGAATCTGGACTCACTCAAGAGGAGGATATAAAGCGGCTTAGGAGTCGGGTATTCAATTGGCTGATGATACCGAGATGAAGACCGGTGGGAAGACTAATAGAAACGAGGATTTTTTTCTTTTCCTTATTTCTACTTTTCTATTATCTTCTCATCTGTAATCTTTGTAAATCCAATGTGAATATACTTTGTTTGATTCATTATATGTGTATTAATTTCTTAAAGTTTTATTTTCTGCTTTAAGAAAGACTTAAAATTTTCTTAAGTAAAAGTCATCGAGAATTTTATCTCTCGAGACTTAAAAAATGTTTTCAAAATTTTAACTAAGTCTTGAAGACTCATTTGGTTTTCTAAGTTTTTTGGAAGTCTAAAAGATCTAAAGTTTTTATATGTGAATAAATCTGTTGTAATGTGAAAAATGTGCTTTGATACCTATCTATTGATCTTGATAAACTCTAAACTAACTTCATTTGTGAGTGTGTCTCTTTCTTGTAGGTTTTAACTTCATCAAAAAGGGGGAAATTGTTAGACCAAGATTGTTTTGATGAGTTAAAAGAAGCCATTCGAATAAGCGAGACTATGATGTGGAGCGAAGACCGAGTTCTAGTTCGAAGGCGATCGAGACTAGGTCAAGATTAGTTTAAGTCGGTGAAGACGAGGAATGACAAGTCATCTGGAGACAAGCTCAAGTCTAGTCATCTGCAGGAGACAAATATGAAGAGCTCGACGCAGGTCAAGATAAGTGAGTAGAATAAGAAAGGCTAATCTTCACCAAGTCATTTGAGGCAGTAGGAAGAATCACCGAGGTTTTAAGCGGTTTTCAAGAATAAGTTTGTTAAGCGGTTTCAAGTTTGTTAGAACTAACTAACAAACTAAGCGACTTCAGACTTATATATAGGTCTAGGTTTTTCATTTTTATATATAGAACACTTATGCATATTTGATTTCACACAATTCACTATTCGATTTCACAATCTTTTCACAAGAATTTCTAGAGAGTTTCAAAGAGTTCTAAGTGTTTTTAGAACACTTTTCCGAGTAATCTTCAAAATTCAATACACACTTGTAATAGTTAGATTTCTAGAAGAAGAGTCTAGGAGATTGAAGACTTGAAGATTTGTACAAGTTGTAAGTTGTAAGTTTGGAAGTGAGAAAGTAAGCAAAGATGCAGAGTCCCTTCTTCAAATTGAAGAAGGAGAGTGGATGTAGGATTTTAAAATCCGAACCACTATAAATCCCAGTGTTATTTCTTGCTTTCTTTAATTTTGTTTATTTTACAATTGTGTTACATCAAGAGTTAAATTCAGAATCTTAACTAAAATCAATATTTCAACCTTGCTTTTGATCTTATAAGAAGTTGAGTTTTTATTCTTAATCTGTGCTCAATCTCGATATTTTGAATTAGTTTTGGAAGATTTGAAAAATCTACAAAATCTATTCAAACCCCCTTTCTAGATTTTGTTCTAGAAAGCATTCTCAAAGTTTTAATCAACTCAACTTTCCGGGACCAACAAGAATGGAGAACCATCTCAAAGCAATTCATGATAGAATGGAGGAGGTTCTTGAGGAAGGACCTATCAAGTTTTATCATGGTGGCACAAGTGATGGTATTGGATCAAGTTGCAAGAACTAAAATTATTGAAACACGAGTAAGGATTGGATAGAAAAGGTGAAAAGATGCAAGACTGCCAAGGAAATGTGGGAGACTCTTCTGGAATCTGTGAAGGATCCGAACGAGGTTAAAGAAAATAAATTGCACTGTTCTACATGTTTTTGACACTTTCAAGATGAAAGAAGGAGAGTCTCGTTGATCAATTAGATGTTAGGTTGACAAATTTATTGAACAAGGCGGTGATTTGGGAAAAAACATATACGGAGAAAGAAATCAATAATAAAGTGTTGAGGTCATTGAGCAAAAGATGGAGAGAAAAAGCTAATATTCGAAAGCTACTCAAAATCTGTCCTCAATTTCACATCACACTTTGTTTTCTCATCTAAAGGCATTAGAATATGATATCCAAATTGAAGATGAAGAAGATGAAGCGAGAATCTTCAACATCTGGAAAGGTCTGTAGCATTTGTTCATCAAGATGAATGCGAGAAGATCTCCAAGGCATCCGATTTGTCTATGAAGGAGGAAATAGCTCTTCTATTGAAAAGATATGAAAGATTGAAGATGAAGTACAAA
This sequence comes from Paraleonurus japonicus, assembly GCA_030762865.1. Lineage (NCBI taxonomy): Eukaryota > Viridiplantae > Streptophyta > Magnoliopsida > Lamiales > Lamiaceae > Paraleonurus > Paraleonurus japonicus. The sequence continues at coordinate 6,531,661 of CM061061.1, read as the reverse complement.
AGAAACAAGAGAGACAGTCAGGTCGAAGGAACTATAGATCATACGAGAGATGAAAAGAGTTCGTACAATAATAGAAAGAAGGATCGGACAAGGAATCATAAGTCACCTATCGGACGAGGAGATAGTAGTCCAAAAGCAGACGAGAGGAGATATGTGTTATACATGCAACAAGCCTGGTCACTACTGATTATGATTGTCCTCAACTCACTCCCGAGAGAGAGAGAAGAAAAGAGGAAGAAAAGAGATAGAAGGTATGCTTGATCGAGAGAGCTCTTCTAGCCGAGAAAGAAGAAGTTCATGAGACATCATCATCCTCATCCTCATATTATTTTGGATCGAGATAACGATATCTGTCGATGGCAAAAGAGGTACATTACTATTCATCCTCGGATAATGATTGTGATACCTTATCGAAACTGATCCTAGTCTTATTGGTAAACTTTTGAAAGATTTGGAGACAGCTCTATCGCTTATAAACAGATAGAGACTAAAAATTTTAATTTAAAGAATCAAATTCTTGATCTAACTAAGGTCAATCAAACTAAGAAAAGTGAGAAACCGAATGTACATTCAAGGGGGAATGTCGGTGAGATGATCACTAGTTCCTTGTCCGATAAGACAGATAAGTTAGAACAAGAATTGAGTTCTTTGAAAATAAAACTTTCAAATATCTATTATGAGAATGAGAGTTACAAGAAAACTAACAGAGAATTAAATCTCAAGTTAGGACTTCTAAATAACTCCCAAACCACAATAGATAAAATCTTCAATACTTCACAAAAGTCTAGTGATAAAAGCTGGATTAGGTTTTGATAGGAATAAGAAAAATGATCCAATAAAACCTAGAGTCTTTGTCAAAGCAACTAAACCAAAGATAGAAACTAGATTTAGTCTGGAAACCTAAGGAATTAATTACCTCATCGATAATGGAAAGAAGAAAGCAGACGAGGAAAGAAACTCCAAAGGTTAAACCTAAGACTAAATCAAAGTCTTATCCTAGGTATAATGGCTTTGCTGGAAGAAGCAAAACATATCCATTCTTACCAAGATTCAAGATAATTTCAAAAGATCAGTTAAATAAGATTGATCTTGAAAGTCTTATCTTAGTTGATAGATATGGGTGTAAAGCTGCAATCTATGGTTTTAAGGAACATTGATATCTTTTTCGGATTCCTAAAAATCAACTTAACATGAAAGGACCCAAAGTACAAAGGGTACCTAAGCAATAAATTTGTGATTGCAGGAAGATAAGAAGATAGTTGATAGAAGAGACATTCTTGAGGTCATACGGTACATTGACATGGTCGTTCCAAGCACATGACCTATGAAAGACGACTTCTCTCTAACTATCGACTATAGATGGACCAAGAGTAATGTTTGGAGACAACAACTATGGACTTACCAAAGGAGTAGGGACACTAATGATTGGAGATATTCAAGTACATGAAGTTTACTACGTAGAAGGATTGAAGCACAATCTACTATCCGTATCACAATTTTGTGATAAAGGGTTTTGTGTCAAATTTACTCATAATGCATGCTATGTTCTAGATGGTATCAATGAAAATATTCTATTAGCTGGAGTCGAGACAAGGTAACATTTATGTTGCAAATTTTAAAAGTTGTTCTAAAGATACTTGTCTTGTTGCTAAGAGTTCGAGATGACTTAAGTTGGTGTGGCACAAACAACTTGGTCACTTAAACTTCAAAACTCTTAACAAAATAGCAAGGAAATCTTTAGTTAAAGGACTCCTGATAAAGTATTTTCAAATAACCATGTGTGTGATGCTTGTCAAAAAGGAAAACAAACCAAAGCTTCTTTTAAAACAATAAGTAGTCCTTCTTGAGAAAAGAATTAGGAACTTCTTCACATGGATCTTTTTGGTCCAATAACCCCTCTCGGCTTTAGTGGAAGAAAATATACCTTGGTAATTGTTGATGATTTTTCAAGATTTACCTGGGTTATTTTCTTGTACAAAAAGAATGAGACTATGATTAAGATTCCAGAATTTCTTAAAAAGATTCAAAATGAAAAGGGATTAACTATTGTTAAAATTAGAAGTGATAAAGGTACTGAATTCCTTAATAAATTTATCACTAACTACTTGCATTGAGAATAGCATAGCTCAGAAACATCTCAGTAAGGACTCCACCACAGAACGGAGTAGTTGAAAGGAGAAACGAGAACCTTGAAAGAGGCGGCTAGATCAATGTTATCCGAGTATAATACTCCTCACGAGTTTTGGGCGAGAAGCATTGTACTGACATGTTATGTTCAAAATAGAAGCTTAATTGGTAAGGATAAGTGTAAAACTCCCTATGAAATTTGGAAGGGACGACCTCCCAAAATTTCATACTTTCATGTATTTGGTTGTAAATGTTTCATACACAACAATGGAAAATCTCAATTAAAAATCTTTGATGCCAAGATAGCAGATGGGAAATTCTTAGGATACTCATCTATATCAAAGGCATATAGAGTTTTTAATAACACAACCTTGTGTGTAGAAGAAACATCTCATGTGGTATTTGATGAATCCTCTTTTGAGTTTGATAAGACAGGGGACATCACAAAGATATCGATGATCTGGATCGATGACTATCAAAGAATCAACCATAAAATTCTACAATCAAGAATCGAGACTCGGATGAAGAGGAAGAATTAGACAAGGGAAAAGAACACGAAAGATCTTCCTCACCGGTGATCTACCAACTAATCGGACGACTAGTACATATGATGATCGAGGATCGAAGGTAACATAGAACCATCTGAAATAAATAATTCGGATAAAACTTCATCCACCGTAAAAGATAAAGGTAAGAAAATAATGGCATATCATCCAAATTGAGCAGATAATCAGAGATTTAGATTTGGTGTCCAGACGAGGACTCAACTAAATCAAGATTGTATGTTCGGTTGCTATGTGTCATTACTTGAACCTAAATCTATTACTGAAGCTCTAATCGATTCCAACCGGATTAATACCATGCAAGAAGAACTAAATCAGTTTCAAAGACAAGATGTGTGGGAGCTTGTTGAAAGGCCTCATCATCAAAAAGTCATTGGAACTAAATGGATCTTTAAAAACAAAAGGGATGAAAACAATATTGTGGTTAGAAATAAGGCCGGACTAGTTGCTCAAGGTTATTCACAATCGGAGGGCATTGATTATGATGAAATCTTTGCACCGAGCTCGTCCGGAAGCCATAAGATTGTTTTTAGCCTATGCTGCTTTTAAAAGATTCATAGTTTTTCAAATGGATGTTAAGTCAGCATTTCTAAATGGAATCCTAGGCGAGGAAGTTTATGTAGAGCAACCTCTGGTTTTGTCAAAGGAGACAAGGTTTATAAACTAAGGAAAGCTCTATATGGACTTAAACAAGCACCAAGAGCTTGGTATGACACCTTGTCGATTATTTAATTCAAAATGGTTTTGTTAAAGGTAGAATTGATAGAACTCTTTTTAGAAAAGAGTTTGGTTGTGATCTTTTGTTAGTTCAAATTTATGTTGATGATATAATATTTGGATCAACTAACATATCTTTGTGTGAAGAATTTAGTTCTCTTATGAAAAGCGATTTGAAATGTCCATGATGGGATAGATGACTTATTTTCTTGGACTTCAAGTCAAACAAACAAAGAAGGGAATATTCATCAACCAAGCCAAATATACAAAAGATCTTATTGATAAATTTGGAATAGGTACCGGTAGAAGCTAAGATACCTATGATGACAAATTTTTCAATGGATCAGATGAGAAGGGAGAAGACACTAATCAAACCGAGTATCGAGGTCTAATCAGTTCTTTATTATATTTAGCTGCTAGTAGACACGATATTTCATTTGCGATTAGAGTCGTGCTCGATTTCAAGCTAATCCAAAGAAAAACCATCTTGAAGCTGCAAAGAAAATTCTCAAGTATCCGAAAGGAACTATAAATGTTGGATTGTGGTATCCGGTGACGACAACTTTGAGTACATGCGGATACTCGGACTCAGATTTTGGTGGGTGTAAGATAGATAGAAAATCTACATCCGGTACTTGCCAATTTCTTGGTAGTAAGCTGATTTCATGGTTGTCTAAGAAACAAACATCTGTAGCTACTTCCACAATGAAGCCGAGAGTATATGGCGGTGGAAGTTGTTGTTCACTGATGATCTGGATAAGTCAACAGCTAAGGGACTATAACATTATCACCAAAGATGTACCTATCTTTTGTGATAGTAATAGTGTTATAGCTATTACCCGAACCCAGTCCTACATACAAGATGCAAGCATGTAGATATCGAGACACCACTTCATCCGAGACCATGTAGAGAAAGGAGATATCGAGACTAGAGAAGATTCTTACTAATTTTCAAAGAGCAGACATCTTGACAAAGCCACTTGCGAGACAAGGTTTAAAGAACTATCTGTAGAATTAGGATTATTAGATGCTTCTTTAGTTAATTTATAATCTTATTTCTTGTTTTTTTCTTTGTCTCTCAATTAGTTTATTATGTCTAGAAAGAATTATCAGGACTAGATATGAGTCAAAGGACAATCGGTAGGCGATATCATTGATCTCCTATTTTGGGATCAAGAATCAAGGATTAGTCATATTGACCCTATCTCGACTTGATAATTACTTGTTCGACATAGTTAAATCAGACGAGGACACAATAGTCAACCGACTTCAATAGAATCGGATGACTAGTGTACCTTATCCGACTTACCCTTGGTACTAATGACTTGTCTAAGTGTCTTTTATTTGAGAAAGAACAAAGTTTAGTACACATCTCTAAATACAAGACAAGGTTTATTTATCCAAGTGTTCAGAAATGCAGAGACGGTGATGCTATCAATTCGGACAAGGTGAAGGTCCAGAAGTTTCTCTTAAATACTCTTAATTATGAATATTGGGTTCATATAATTAATATATGAATTTAATATCATAATTCTTTTAACATTTATTCAAAAATGAAGTTACTCAAGATGTTAAAAATATTTTGTTTTACAAAATAAAAAGGATAAGGGTTCAAATTTTTTGTTTTCTAAAATTTTTTTATCTCTCCAATTAATCGAAAAGTATTTTCTTAAATAAGTAATTCTGTCAGAGAGAAGTTACTACGGACCCGAAATTTTATCAAATTTACTTTTGAAATACGCTGAGTATGCTTCACGCGCTAGAAATGGAGGTGGTTTACGAAATATGAACCGTCTCAACCTCACGCGCGACATATTAAATAATATTCTCTGCACTTTTCAAAATAAATGTCATAATTACATTAACGGCGATTTGAAAGCCTACATTTACACTTTTGCAGGAAATTATTAGTTTTATAATTGTTTAATATTATATTTTCCATATAAATAGGAACTCGTGTGCATAATTTCATTTACGCACACATAAAACCCTTCATATTTTCTCAAACCTTTCTTTTCCCTCCTAAACCTTCTACATTCATCAATGGCGGATTCTAAGAAAGCAAAAATCAAGTTCGAGTATGATCTTACTTCTATTCGTGATAGAACTAAATCGAAATGTACGTCGAATGGGATATTTCAACGGACCACGAAACAAGAGAGATTCTGAATCTGCTTGAATCACGAGGATTAAAACGATATTACACGATGAAACCATCGAGAAATCTGATCGCGTGGATGATCTGTGTGCCGAGTTCTTAACTAGGCGAAAGCAATGTGAGTTTGGAATCACAAATCCGAACCAAAGAGAAGAAGAGAAGGGTGGTTTTATCTATTTCGAGATTGGAGCAATCTTTGGGTTAAGCACCACCGGTGATAATCCGTTTACATACAAATCGGCGAATATTTGGAAAGTTTCCGTTTGATGGCCAGAGGTCTTACCAAAATACAACCGCCAATTTGAAGAGACCAATGTTGAAGAGGAAATACAGACTTGATGTTGATTTTGACGAAGTGTATTTTGGGGAACAATAGAGCCACGATGGGCTAACCAAGCCAAGGATTTGCTGTTCGAGGGCTATATTTGTGAGCTGAGATAAATTGGGCGAGGCTGGTTTCTTCGAGGATAATGGAAGAGAAGAAAAAATTCACAAAAGACCCCTATATCGAGATGAGTTGATGAAATGGTCTTTGACCAAAATTGCAAGTATGATGGCCAGGATCACCATCATACTTGAACACAAAGTGAGGACAGCATAACCTCGATCGAGTGTAGGTGTAAAGAAATACACCATACGAAGGGGCTTCGATTAAAGACGAGAAGCTATATGGACCGACGGATTCTGAGTGAGATGGAGATGCTCCAGCTCCACCTCCAGCTCCTAGGAAGAAGGCTTCAAAAGCCAAGGCAAAGGAGGCCAAGACGGTGTTGGTTGATGAATCCTCGTCTCTGCTTTGAGACGGAGGAAGCGAGAGGAGGAAGAGGAGGAGACAGCCTTCCCAAGGGGGAAGTGTCGCAGTGAGGCGGCAAAAGTATCTCGGGCAGATGGAGACTGTGGATGTCTCGTCTCGAGGAAGAATCGAAGAAGGAGAGGAAGCCAGATCACCATCTTCATCTTCGTCCTCATCCGAGGATGGAGTACCTAAACCCTCCACATCCCAACCTCGGCAATGAAGGGGCGAGATGAGGCCGCCGCCTCCGAGCCTCTAAAACGGTCCATTCCCAAAAGTCCAACCCAAACCCAACCTTCATATGATCCATTTTCTTTCCTACCCTCAACCTCATCCGAACCGAGATCTATTCCTAAACCAACCCAACCCATCCTGGGATAATGAGTCCAACTGAAACCTCTCTACGGATTCTAGGAAAGAAGTTCATACTAAGGCAAGAGTCCACTCTCAAAGACGAGCCCGAGCTACTTAAAGAGCTGATTGATCTATATCTTCTAAGAAGACTCAGCCGGGCTCTTTTGAAGAAACGACTATCCTAATAGTAGAAGCAGGGGGAAATAACCCGGCTATCTTGGAGAAAGAAGTCCTCAAGAAGGCAAAGCTTAAATCATTCCAGGATATCCTAACGAAAACACTTTTGTTGACTATATCTTACAAAGGGTATACCTTGGAGATGAGACCCCGAGAAGAGGTGGAGAAAGCGGTTGAGAAGGGGAGGAGATGAAAAAGATGAGATGCCCGAAAAGAAGTTGAGGAAGAAAGGGTGGAAGAAAGAGTAACCTGGTGGAGTCGCGATGAGCCAGTGAGATGGATACGGTGAGGAGGCACAAACAGAGCAGGTTGTGGGGCAAGAAACAATGAGGTGGAATCGATGTGCCGGCTACATCGACGCATTTGGCGAGATTCCCCTCCACCTCTTTGTCTGTGAAGGCTGATATTGAGGAGATAGATTTAACTCTATTCTCTCCCTCACGAAGAAGCGAGACCTTGCCCTCCACATCTCGCGTCGTATCCGATGTAGAAGTGCTGAAAGCGAGAAGTTGAGAATCGAAGAATGCTTGTCCGAATGCCTTCCAGATGGTTCCAAGTGTCATAACTTCCTCAATAAAGGAAAACATAGAAGGCTGCGGTCCATGAGAAAACCAAGATTGATCTTTACTTCTCTGGAATTAGACATGAAGAGAACATGGTCAAAGTAAACCAAAAGGTGGCTGAGGAGATGAACTCTCAAGATGCTGGATCAAACAATATGTTCGAGACGCATATCGCCAAATCAGGTGATAGTGTTGAAGAACAGGTGAAAGAGTCTTGGAAAGCAAAGGAAGCTTCATTCTCTCAAGTTCTAAAAATGCACTGGCCATGGAAAAAGACAGGACATACAACCATTCTCAAATAGTTCATGGAGGATGAATTCGCATTTAACCGAAATAAATTTCATAAGAAGTGCCTTGAACAGCTTTGATGAAGACAGGAATGGTAAGAGAAGAACTCATTGGGCAAATAAATCAAGTAGCCACTATCTGCAACACCCGATTTCTTGATGTCAAAAAGGAGGAAGATAGTGAGCTCAAGAAAAGGATTGAGTTACAGGATGATCGGTGATGGCCCCGAATCCGAGGATAGATGTGTTTTACGAAGAGCCGTTGAGAGTCAAGAAGAGAAGAAGAAGGCAGAAAAGAGAAATCTCAGAGAGCCTTGAGAAGGCTGAAAAGGAGAACAATTGAATCCAGAGAGCCTTGAGAAGGCTGAAAAGGAGAACAAGTGAGTCCACCGAATACGATCCTCGAATCTGACCGCCACCCACCGCCGATCATGCTCTGCCCCGACAATCAAATCTCCCTCATCCTCATCTAAAGCAAATGGGAAAGCTAAGGCTTCAAGCCAAGTTCGAAGACCTGGGCGAGATGTAAGAGGAAGCAAGAGTGCTAAAGAGGAGGAGGGAAGAAAAGGAGAGAAGCTAAGAGGAGGAGGGAGCAAGAGAAAGCAATGGGAAAATTTACGATAGAAAGAAGAGGAAGTGGGTTCAAATGTCGAAGAATAAAGAAGGAGAAGAGATCTTTCGCCCATTCCATAGAAACAGATGATGTGCCCAAGGAAATCATCCCATGGATCAACAGCCGTATGGAGAGCTTATAAAGGGAATGGATCTTCCTGTTTCATGTACGCAAAATAATCACTTGGGGCAATGCGAGAATATTGCATTTCATGAATGGTCGGAGGCAAAAGATCCCAACTTCTATCAAGCACTTGATCGATCTCGGAGACTCGAGTTCAATGTGGACATAGTCGCACCACCTTATTCAACCATGTGCTCCGCTTACGCAAGATGGTCATCTAGACAGGAAAAGGTAAAGCGAGATGCTAATCCAAGCGAGAGACGATGGCCAATCTAGCTGAAGGAGGAGAGACATTGAGTCTAAAGAACCGTGTCTTTATTTGGATGACCATTCCGTAAGAAGACAGTGGTACGACTAAGTCTATCTTTTACTACTCTTTTGATTTTCTCGATATGATGAATGTGAAAAATGTGCAAGTCATGTGAATATCTGTGAAATATATCTTTTGAACTACTTTCACAAAACTTGGTTGTTTTACTAACTTGTTTTTTTCTAACTAATTCTTGGTATGAGTAACTCGGCTTATAAATTTATAACACCGAATCATCTCGACTTTTTCTAAGTGTTTACTTGATTATCCGATCTCAATCTTGATTAAAGTATTGCTACGATCATCCGATTGTAAAGTCTATTGCTCGATTATCCGACTATGTGTTTGTATATCTTGTATTATGCTTATCTTCAAAATATGCTAACATTTTCTTTTCTTGGTGTGTTTTAACATCATCAAAAAGGGGGAAATTGTTAGGTAAAGAAAAGTTGTATTTAGTTTTGATGTGTTAAAAAGCGTAAAATAGGATGACCAAATTGAGCATTATGTATAGACAGTTGATGTAAGTATTTGTAAACAAAGCTAAGTACAAATAAGATAAGGACAGGAAGTCAAACTAGGTTGAGAAACAGACTAGGACAAAAACATCGATAAGGATAAGAAATCGATGAGGACCAGATATCGATGGGGACGACACATAGAAGACAGATTAAGACTCAACACAATGAAGATAGCACCAGACAAGGAATGAAGACGAAGACAGGTGAGGCGAGTAAAGACGATGAAGTGTTAGAGAAATTTTGTACAAGTTTCAGAAGCGGTTTCAACTAACCAAGAGGAAGTTATAAGTTTCAGCTTATATTGTTACAACCGACCAAAATGTAATTCAAGGAAGTTACAACTACCAAATGAAGATCTCTATAAATAGGGATAGAAATTAGTTTAGAATTAAAAAAAAAAACTTTTTGATACTTTGCATTCACAACTATTCACACATTTTATATACACGAGTCACAAAAAGTTGTACACATACACAAACGTTCTATACGTTTTCCATTTTAGTGTTTGTAAGTAAGTAAGAAATCGTTGTAAGGCTGAAGATTCACAATTGTAAGTAAGTAAGCAAGAAGGAAGAAAGTCACTAAGTGAAGACCCTTCTTCAAGGTTGAAGAAGGAGAGTGGATGTAGGATTTTTATAATCCAAACCACTATAAATGCAGTGTTCTTTATTGCTTTGATTTACTTACTTGTTTCTTTTCAATTTTCGGTTCATTAATCACAGATTAATTTCGGGATTAAAGTTAAACCAAAATATCGGTTTGCTTTTGATCTTGTTGAAGTTGAGTTTAAAATTGTTTTCATTTGTGTTACTTTGGTGCTTTGGATAAGTTTGAAGATTTGTAAAAATCGAAAAATCTATTCAACCCCCCTTCTAGATTTTTCCTAGAAGGTTGTTTGAGTTTCTTCTAAAAATCTCAACTAATCGGGACCAACATGGTCATATCAAAGGATAGATACACACACTTTCTTCCCTTATAAGCTATTAAATTTTGTTGTGACATAGAAATAATTTAAGGGGCGATGCTCGCATGAAGACGCGAGCAGACGCTTTTTAACGAGCACAATGTGTGTCCCGGAGGGGGCTCGCCTCTATCACGCGAGGAGAGATGACCCCGAGGAACCCCAAAGAAATGCCAATAGGCAACCAGCCAGAGGACAACCCTCCCGAAGAAGGGAAGAGTCGAGATCAAACCGCGATCGAAGGAATCGCCCGTAAAAGGAAAGGATCTCGCCGCCAAGAGAGATTCGCAATCAAGCCACGTGGACAACCCCGAGAGGGGTCAAAGTCTCGATCCTCCGGCGATACCTTGATAGGCGCATTTAATTCCGCATCTGTCTCATTAATTATACCCAATCCCGTGGGATTTGGGGACGGCCAATTGGCATGTATAAATAAGACCTACAAAGATAATGAAAGGGATCGAAAAATATCCAACCTTAAGCACGGGACTCACTCTCCCACCCAATCTTTGCATTTATTACTTTCGGCACCTATATCCTTCGGAGAGGGTCAATAACACGCAGATATTGACCGTCGATCGAAGTGATTAGCATTCAATTAGTCTTAATCCAGTTCATTAAACAGTCGATTAAATACCCAAATAACCGATCATTGGGTGACTTAATCGGTGTAACAATAATTGGCGCCGTCTCGTGGGAAACGCTAGACAAGAAAAGTCACTCCCAACCGAAATTTCTTCGTTTTCAAGTGAAAGCCATGGCTAATCGGCCTTAGCGCACAAGTGAGCCATGATGGTGGAGAACAAAGAAGGCGTAACAGCCCAACTCGCAACATTGATGACCAAATTCCTCTACCCCTCCAGAGTATCGAGACTCAGAGCAGTAGGCGAGCCATCCAGCAGCTCCAAGCTCGGGCCCGGAGCTTGAATCCTGTGCACGGCCCGTTGCTATTCCCGCCGAAGGCCCTTCCCGGCCTCAAAAGGGAAAGAGGAAGGCCGGGACCAGGAGGTCGAGAGCCGGGACCGCTGGGGCACGTCGGCCGAGCGATCGGTGTTTGATCGTCTTGGCTCCCAAGCCCGAAGGCTTGATTTCGACGAGCGGCCCGGTGTCGCCCCAAGGGAAGTCCTCCACCGCAGCCCGCAATGTGCCCAGAGCGCCATAGTAGCCCGGTCTCGGTCCCGATCCACGATCGTATCGGTCCTAATGTGGCACATCGAGCCTACTCCCAGCCTGACCGATTTTAGTCGCCCTCCGGCGGAAGCTGGACCTTATCGAAGGTCGTGTGGATGCCGCGCGAAGGCATCCCCAAGAGGGTGGCTGTTAATCAGCCCCTCTCGGGGCCATTGAGATGGCGGAGGTCAGACCAAGATTCTCGCCCCCACAAACCGCCTATATGAGGGAAAGACCGACCCGGAGGTCCACTTAAGTAAGTATATAACTTACATGACCGGGAGGGGGCGTCGGATGCCACAAAGTGTCGTTTGTTTCCGCCGACATTAGGTGAACTAGCCCACAAGTGGTACACCTCTATCCCCGCTCGCACGATCGGCGACTTCACCGATCTTAGCGAACAGCTTGTCTCTTATTTCGCCTCCAAATTGCTCGCCTGTGCAGCCGGCAGAGGCTCATGGGCATCAGTGACGGAGAAGGAATCCGACGAAGAGTACCTCGATAGGCCGGAGGAGGTGCTCCTCACGGGGAGCCCGTTAGCGATGAGCCGCAGCCTTCACGCGGCAATGAGCGGGCTCAGAGCAGATTCACACATGTTCCGTCATATGACAAAGCAAAGATCCGTCTTCCTACGCTGAATTCAGATGGCGAGCGGGTGACCTGATTACCCGGCGAAACTCCTCGCCCAACGCCTAGGGGAAGTCAAGGCACCCTTTGCCGAGGCGCTTGACGTCACCCCGCCCGTGAAGAAATCTCATCACGCAAAAAGGCGGGAGCAAGCCAAAGTCCAAGGGACCTTCAAGAGTTTCGAGGGGGTGGAGGTTGTGGACAAACTTTCGTGTTCACCCGCCTATGTGTTCAATGCAATGAAGGGAGAAGGGGTATTCATCCCACCTAAGCCTCTCAAGAACAATACCGCGAGAAAAGCCTCAAGCAAATTCTGCGCCTTCCATGATGGTCCCGGGCATAATACGAGCGAATGTAGAGATCTTCTCCGACAATTGTGGAGGCTATACGAGGAGGGCAGATTGGGCGAATACGTTAAGAAACCAGCCGCGCGTCCAAGACAGACGGGAGGAGCGAGGGCCTCCTCGCAGAGCAGAGAAGAGGAGCACGGGCAGCCGTGGTCGCCGCGGAGGTTGACGCGGATACAGCGGTGATGATGTTCCCCCTCCAAATCGTGGGGACGAGTCCAGATGATCCAACCAGAGGAGGATGTTGCCTAGGCGGATTAACTCCCGTCCTCGCCATGTCAAACAAAAAGCGGAAAGCCGAACTCCGCGCCATCGACAACATCCTCGCTGCCGCACCTCCCCGAGCCAACAATTTCAAAATCGGCCATAATCAGCTTCTCCAACGCAGATCGCGAAGGTCTCTTTTTCCCAAAGAATGAGGCTTTGGTCATCTCAACCAAGATTCTTGGGATGACCGTGGAGAGAATCCCGATTGACAACGGCTATTATCGCAACATAATATTCAAGTCCGCCTGGATCAAATGGGCAACCCGACCAAGTTCATCAAGCCGTATGACCTGCGGTGAAAGGTTTTGGGGACACGACGGTGGTCCCCTATGGGAGGATCAAGCTATCGGTGGAGCTCATGATTCCCGGAATGAGAAAATTAGCATCACTAGGCCATTAGAGTTTGTAATCGTCGACCAGCCCAAATATCTATAATGGCTTTTATGGTCGACCTTTTCTTGAGACATTTGAGGCGGTGGCCTCCTCGTACTTTTATTGTATCAAATTCCCCACCCCGAGGGGGAAGTTGGCACCGTAAGAGGCAATCAAAAAATGGCAAAGAAGTGTTTGAACTATTCCGGTCTTGAATTTATTTCCGCACATTTCTTTGACTTGCAATGTAACACTTTAAGGGAAGACAAAGCATGGAGGCAAATCGCAGCCCGGAGCTTGCCGGGCGAGACCCTCCGCGGGCATCTCGTTGAGACACGCGAGGATTTGGAGCCAAGATCGGGCTACAAACCCGCAACCATGGACTTGGATCCAAGGGCAACTCCCGTGATCCACAAGGCCTCAAATGGACCGCTCCGGTGGAAGAGCCGGTGCGTGTCCCGGCCGAATCCGTCTCGCCCGAGCTTGAGTTCACCATAGGGTCAAAAGTCCCTCTTATATGCGGGATGACCTCGTTAAGTTTCTTCGAGAGAATGTCGGTGTGTTTGCGTGGTCGCATCAAGACATGGTCGGGATTGACCCGAAGCATGCCCGCCATCATCTTAAAATCGATTCGTATGACGACCAATCTCGCAAAAAGGAGGAAATTTGGTCCAGAGAAATCTGCCTTACTGGCCGAAGAGGTCAGAAACTCTGGATAACAAACTCACCGAGTTCGCGAAGATGAACCCTGGGTTGCCAACGCGGTTCTCGTCAAGAAGGCGAACAACACGTGGAGGTTGTGTATCGATTTCACCGACCTCAACTCGGCTTGCCCGAAGGATCACTTCCCGATGCCGCACATCGACCACCTCGCCGACAGACCGCGGGCATGAGATGATGTCATTTATGGACGCGCTTTGCCGGGTATCACCAAATACCCATGGCGGAGGAGGACATCAAGCACACTTCTTTCCTCACGAGAGAAGAACATTTATTCCTCGGAAGAGGATGCCTTTCGGCCTCAAGAATCGGGCAACGTATCAAAGGTTAGTAAATACAATGTTTGGCGACAGATTGGGAAAACAATAGAAGTTTATATTGACGATATAGTTGTCAAGAGTTTGAAGAAGGAAGATCATCTAAAAGACCTCAAGAAAATATTTTCTATCCTTGAGAAATACAACATGAAGCTCAACCCAAAAAGTGCGGCTTTGGGGTAGGATCTGGAAAGTTCCTTGGCCACATCACAACTGAGAGAGGAATCGAGGCCAACCCGGCCCAGATCAAAGCTATCCTCGACATGGAGGAACCAAAATCGGTGAAGCGAGGTTGAGAGATTGACCGGGTGTCTCGCGGCTCTTAGTCGTTTCATCTCGCGATTGGGCCACAAAAGCAAGCCTTTCTTCGCATCAATAAAAAGGTAAATTCTCTTGGAACAAAGAAAGCCAGCTCGCGTTCCAAGAACTCAAGAAGTATTTGAGCAATCCCCGAGATCCTCGCCAAGCCCTGTCAGGAAATCTCTTCTTTTGTATCTCGCAGCCTCGAAACAGCGATAAGCGCTGTCCTCGTGCGGGCGGAGAGGCAACAACATCTTCCCATCTACTACGTTAGCCAAGTGCTACATGATGCCGAGCTTAGATATTCTCCCTTGAGAAGCTCGCATACGCGCTGGTCATGGCCGCGAGGAAACTTCGAGCATATTTCTTTGACCACTAGATCCAAGTCCTCACAACCATGCCACTTCGCCGGTACTCCACCGTCCGGACACTAGTGGGCGACTCCGAAGTGGGCCACGAACTCGCCCAATACAGCATCTCAAATGCTCCACGCACCGCGATCAAAGGGCAAGCACCGGGCAGACTTCGTGGCAGAGCTCACTTTCCCAAGTAACCCTACGAAGCTCAAGATTCCCCCATGGAGACTCTATGTCGATGGATCTTCCACTTCAACGTGCGCCGGAGCAGGTGGTCCTCATCGGACCGGAGGGCCAATGTTTTACAAACGCGATAAGGTTCGATTTCCGTGCCACAAACAACGAAGCCGAGTATGAAGCCACTCAGTCTCGTGGCCTCGAATTGGCAAAAGCCATAGGAATCCGACATCTCCACATTTTCATGGATTCCCTTCTCGTTGTAAACCAAATGAAGGGGGAATACGAGGCCAAGGGGGAACACATGGTGAGGTACTACGAACACGCCACCGCCCTCGTGAGTCATTTCACCAAGTGTTCATCGAGCAGATACCTGCCGAGCACAATTCACAAGCGAGACGCCCTATCTAAGCTCGCAACGTCGGAAGGCGCTGCGGACATGTCTAATATCGTCCTAACAAAACTTTCCCGCCTCGATCGCCGAGGGTCTAATGGCCACACCACCGAGCAAGGAAAGCTAGATGTCTCCCATCTTCAAGTATCTCGACACGGGAATTGCAGAGGATTGGGACCGAGGCTCGTCGCCTTCAGCCTCCGAGCAGCGAGGTTCTTGATTCTCGATGGCCAGTTGTACAAGCGCAGGCTTTACCCTACCCCTTTTAAAGTGCATCACACCCGAAGAGGGCCACGTCGTTCGTGGAAATCCACAACAGCGTGTGCGGAAACCACGCCGGAGGCCAATCGCCGGTCTATAAAACGATATGACAAGGATACTTTTGGCCCACTTTAAAGAAAGACGCGATCGCCTACGCGAGAAAATGTCACGGTGCCAAGTAGTGGCACCAAACATCAAGATCTCGCGGAGAATCTTAAATCCATATTCAGCCCGTGGCCATTCGCCTTGTGGGGATCGACTTAATTGGACCATCGCCAACGGCCCCGGGCGGATGCAAATTTGCGGTGGTTGTCGTCGAGGGAAACAGTTTGACGGCTTTGAAATCATGGAATTCTACGAGCATTGGAAAATAAAGAGGCTATTTGCAACACCCTATCACCCCAGACTAACGGCCAAGTCGAGGCGGTCAACAAAATCCTCAAACATACCTGAAGGCCAAACTTGAGGACAAGAAGGGAAGTGGGCCCAGAACTCCCGTAAGTGCTGGGCCTACAGGACAACAACCGTAAACTCCACCGGAGAGACACCTTTCGCACTCACTTACGGCACAGAGGCGCTTATCCCGTCTCAAGTCTCGGTACCCACTTATAGAACCTCTCAAATTCTCGGCGAGCGTAACGAGGCCGCAAGGCGACCGGACCTTGACATGTTGGAAGAGCGTCGCCTCGGCGTCGGTTCACAGAACGCAGCCTACAAGCGAAGCTCGGAGAGGTACTACAATACCAAGGTCAAGGCTCGACGATTTTCAAAAGACGAATTAGTTCTTAAAAGGTCCCATGGCCCGAGCACCGGGTATTTGGCCCGAATCGGGAGGGCCCATTCAGTGGTGTCCGAGTGGCTACCCGGCGGGGCATACGAACTAGAGCACCCCGATGGCACTCCGGACCAATACCCTCGAACGCCAGCCATCTCAAAAATATTACCAAAGTGACTTGAGCTAGTAATAAGATCAATCGAACCTCTTCGCATGTAATAGATTGTGCTGTGGTTTTTTGAATATTAATGGAATCACCATTTCATGAGAAGTTGTTTAAATTCCTTTTATGGCTTACTTTGGAGAGCGGTAGAGACTCACGACGGTTTACGCTCTCGCCAAGGAACCACGGGCCTCGCCGTGGGGTTAGACCCACGTGGGCACCAAAGTCTCCCGACGAGGCTCGAAGCCCGCAGAGCATAAAAGTCTACACAGGGATTACACCCATAGTAGCATGGAGACTCGCACGAGAAGAATGGCCTCGCCTGCGAGCACGAAAGTCTCACGATGTGGCCTAAGCCCACGTCGCCAACGTCTTGCGGTCGCACGAAACCGTCCCGTTTGACACCTAAAGTCTCGCGCGAGAAGAATGGCCTCGCCAAATGAGCATGCAAGACTCTTGGTCGAACAATAAAATTCCCAACGAGCACTAAAGATCCCCGGCGAGCGCAACCTCCCGCCGATCGCTTATCTTTTTAGCATTTCTGGGTATTTAAATAGGTTGCATTGTTTAACATTCTTGAATTGGTGATTTCGCGAGTTCATGAGAGTGAAGAGTTGCAGGAGAAAGTCTTTGAAGTTAAAGGCGCGAGCAATAGATAAAAGACAATTTCTCATTCATATTTGAAGGGCGGCCTACGGCCGAAGTACAAAAGTCCTAAACCCTAAACCTTAAACCAAAAGTAGAACAAGGATAACAACGGCAATGGGACCTCTCGCCTTTTGTAGCAACAGAACGAGAGTTCAAGGTACAAGAAAGAGAATTCAAGGTACTAGAAAGAGAATTCAAAGTACAGAACGAGAGTTCAAAGTATTGTTCAACTCCGCTCGATTCCCATTACCTCGCTCTCCGCCGGAACTCCAGCCGTCTCTCCAACCACCGGGTCCTCGCCACCCGTCACCCCGCCACCGTCTCCGCGCCCGCCGCCGCCTCGCCCCGCCTCATCTTCGTCCGCAGGGATCGCAAAGCGTGTCCCGATAGGGGAACCAAGAAAGGTCCACCCCATGGACGGTCGCTGTGTCCTTGAGAGGGAACTCCAGAGTAGCCGGGACAGCATGCGCGGGAGTCGAGGACATAGGCCTTGAGCGACCTCTCTAGGGGGCGGAATCCATCTTCGCCCTCTTCAGTCGCGGATGGCGTCAAGATAGGCGAGGAAGTAGGCAACGTCACCCATGACATCCGCATCCTTGACGGGTTCGGTGCGGAAGTCTTGAGCTCGATCTCGGCCGACTCGGCCCTCCTCGCATCGGCTTCACTGGGCGATCGCCTCTTCGGCCTCCTTCTTGGCAGCAGCGAGCCGCTCCGAGAAGTTGGGCACGGGCCCGGCGGCAGCGTGCCATGAGGATTCCGTAGCTCCCACCTTCTCACGCTCGGCGAGCGCACTCTCATGTGCGGATCGGGCAAGGCGGAGGTTGGCGAGCTTCATCCCGAGCGGCGGTCGGCTCCGTGATTTGCCCTCCAGCACCGCTACCCGCCCGGCCATGGCGTCCCTCTCCCCCTGTTGGTGGATGGACCGCTTCACCTCCTCATCTTGGGACCGGAGAGCCCGCCGCGAAGCGATTAGCGCTGGGAGATCAGGATATGGCTCACCATGAGCGCGCTCGCGGTTGAAGTTGACCGCAGCTTCCAGGCTCGTCCATCCAGCCTCCCAGAGAGGTTCCGCATGGCCGATGCGATGTGCGCGGGAGTCCGGTGGCCGAGCGCCGCGAGGCGAGGAAGTTGTGGATTATTGGGGCCTCTGGATCCCATCGGCGATCGGCTGAATGAAGAACGGAAGTTCGAGATAGAGGATCGTGGGACGAATAAGGAGTTGCGGGAAGCGTAACTTACCGGCTCTCCATCGCCGGATCACGACCCAGGAAGGTGGGATCGGAGGGATCCTTCGCAGTGGGCACCGCACCCGCAGAGGTCCCCTGTTCTCGGGAGGCGACATCGTGTCGCGATTTCTTGCGAGCTTCGCGGGAGGACCTCCATCACTTCGTCATCCTCCTCCCACCCGGGCGGGTCCGACCCTCCCTTTCCGGGC
The DNA here is from genome assembly GCA_030762865.1 of Paraleonurus japonicus. NCBI lineage: Eukaryota > Viridiplantae > Streptophyta > Magnoliopsida > Lamiales > Lamiaceae > Paraleonurus > Paraleonurus japonicus. Next base: position 6,513,065 of record CM061061.1, on the reverse strand, counting down.
GATGACCCGAGGGCACGTGAGGACCCCCGAGAAGTAGGTCGGGCAATGCCCGCGGAGCGGTTTTCACCCGCGATGGATCTTGGGGCCCCCAACGCACTGGGGGCACGAAGGTTGGCTGCTCTGGGGCCGCGTTTCCTTCCTTGTGCTTGTTGTGCTCTTTCCCCAACCCGCCGCGATAGCTTGAGTTTGCCCATCACTTGGGGCAAGTGCGGAAAACGGGATCACAGGAACTACAAGAAAACAGTCCATCTGTCGATTAATGGCGAATATCGACCGAGGGACAAGAAGGGCGAGCACATGCTTACTAGGTTCGAGGTCCACCTCGCGGGGACGGCTGATAAGACGAGCTCGCTTGTACGCTCAATACCAATATTCCTTTCCAAAGTGCCTCTCGGTCTCGGGAGCTCCTTAATTTACTCCAAACACAACTCAAAATCCCAATTCAGCTCTCCGGGCGGCCTTTGAGTCCCGCAAAGACAAAAGAGAAATTAGATCGGTAGCCTTCGACATTAGAAGGGATGTAAGTCTTACTCGCTCGTTTTCGATCAAACTCGAGTGGGACAAGCAAGAGTGGTCCCACGAGCAGCCCAGTTGCCTTCCAGGCCCCCGCTACCTGTAACCAGCGGTGCGTCCCACTCATAAACTTTGTTCGGGACACCGGCGATAAGGGGCCCATGCTTGATTTCAGATCTGACCCCATCTTTCCCATCCGCGAGATCAGTACACGTACAAAAGCTCCTTGGAGCTTGGCATCCGGAAGAGACGGTGCTCGCGAAAGAGCACCAAAGAGGGCCATCAAACGCCTCCATCCATTAGGATGCAATCGAATGGGGCCACCTCCCGTGCCGTGAAATAGTAAGAGAGGCATGGCGGGAATGGAAATCGGACTCCAGCCTCCATCATCGCAAAATTCGTGGTAATCATCCCGGAGGGGGCTGGTCGGGTCGCTCATATGACCTCGGGCGATGAAGGTGCACCGACGAGGGAATCTCCCATTGCTCGCGAAGACGGTGCAGTTCGGCCTGGGTTACCGAGCTCTCCCAAGCGCCGAGTCACATGGCCAATGAGAGGGTTACGCTCGCCAAATCATGCTATCATCTCGCTTTCACCCTCTCATACGGCACGTGGCCAGTAAGCGGCAAAGTCGAAGTCGGGCACCGGCCCCGCCACCCGATCCATGAAATGCACCAATTCTTCATAGGTGCGGGCTCGGTCCGTTTTTGATCGTTCCTTCTCCTCTCCACAGCCTCCTCCTCCAGAGCACGAGCGGCTTCACCTGTGGCTCCCTCCACCTCGTCCCCTTCCGAAGAGCTTGATTCGGGCCGAGAATCGGGACCGAGGTCGGAGTCGGTGCCTTCCTCATCCTCGGGGCTGCCGCCGCTAACGTAACCCTCTCGGGAGACTTAAATCAACCCCAAGGTCGCCTAACCCGGCGAACTCTGGGGCTCCCGCCAGATGACGCATCCCCACCTCGAGACGGCACGGCCAAAACAGAACGGGGCAACCGGCCGCCCAAACACCACGTCCAGTGCCTTCTAGGTTCCGCTGCACTGAGCCCCCATCACTCGGCCGGCCGGGACCACCGGAACCACTACTACCAATGCCCGTCCTTCGATCCATTCCGAAACCAAAGGGGAAAGAAGAAAGGGAGGGAAGTGTGAAAGTCTTACCTAAGAATGCGAGATGGAGATCAACGTAGATCTTGAGTGAAGAAGCTCTCGGTGGAATGGGCCTCTCAGATTCTCGAGGAGCGTAAAGATGAAAATGGTAGAGACTTTCCCTATTTATAGATATGGGAGAGGGGCCTCTCAAAGAATTACCTTAAGTAAGTAAACGGGGGCCCAGGGGAATTTTTCAAAAGTTAAGGCCCCAGGTGTTATCTCTCGCCTCAGGACAACGCGCGCGTGGGTCTCCCGCGCCATTAATACGGCGGCCCACGCGCCTAGAAAACAGCGCCCACTCGCCCACTTTCAGTGAAGGGCGCATCGGTTACCGTAAAGCCGCCACATGACGTCATCGGGCGGTTGAAGGGACATCACGAAACATCCGAGAAAAGCAATCTCGCGTCGGGTCACACCCGCTCCGGCCCGAGCACGGCCGGGACCGAGTGGGGCAATTGTTGTGATATAGAAATAATTTAAGGGCGATGCTCGCATGAAGACGCGAGCAGACGCTTTTAACGAGCACAATGTGTGTCGGAGGCTCGCCTCTATCACGCGAGGAGAGATGACCCCGAGGAACCCCAAAGAAATGCCAATAGGCAACCAGCCAGGGACAACCCTCCTCGAAGAAGGGAAGAGTCCGATCAAACCGCGATCGAAGGAATCGTCCCGTAAAATGAAAGGATCTCGCCGCCAAGAGAGATTCCAGCAATCAAGCCACGTGGACAACCCCGAGAGGGGTCAAAGTCTCGATCCTCCGGGCGATACCTTGATAGGCGCATTTAATTATGTACTGTCTCATTAATTATACCCAATCCCGTGGGATTTGGGGACGGCCAATTGGCATGTATAAATAAGACCTACAAGGCATAATGAAAGGGATCGAAAAACATCCAACCTTAAGCACAGGACTCACTCTCCCACCCAATCTTTTGCATTTGTTACTTTCAAGACCTATATCCTTTCGGAGAGGGTCAATAACACGCAGATATCGACCGTCGATCAAGTGATTAGCATTCAATTAGTCTTAATCCGATTCATTAAACAGTCGATTAAATACCGAATAACCGATCATTGGGTGACTTAATCGGTGTAACAACAAATTTTACTAGGCTTTAATAAAAAGCCTTCACAAATAACTAAGTTTAATTTAAGAATTAACTCTTAATTCAGACTTTATAATTGTTAAGTTGATTCTCTAGGTATGCCGACCTTCGGCTATCGACTTCTTCTTTCTTTACTGATTGTTTATACTTGCAATTTGTTTTTTTGTTGGTTGACTTCCTTTTTCTTCTTTAAACTTCAAAGACTCTTAATACTAGATTACTTAGAAAATAAATTTCTAAGTCTTGACTTATTCTACAGCTCACAAGCTTCTCTTGTACACTTTATTACAACTACTATAACACGTACATAGAACAAGAACCTATTCTATTACATGTTTTGTGAAGAGAGTTTTCGAGAGTTAAAGAAGTGATTAATATCCTCACCGGTTAATTACTCCGGATGGAGTCCGAGGGATTTGTCATTTACACCCATGCATCCTTATTCGGACTAGGATGTGTCCTTATGCAGCACGACAAAGTTATTGTATATGTGTCCCGATAACTCAAAATGCACGAGCAAAACTATTCAACGCATGATTTGGAGTTAGCCAATGTGGTTCATGTGCTAAAGATATAGAGCCACTACTTGCATGGAGATAAGTGTAAGATCTACACGGACCATAAAAGCCTAAAACACTATTACACATAGAAAGCGTTGAACACGAATCAAAGGAGATGGTTAGAGTTGTTAAAGAATTACATTGCACAATCCATTATCACCTCGGGAAGAAAAATGTGGTAGCTAACGCTTTGAGTAGGAGAGAAAGTGCGACACTCGGCGCCATGCAAACCACACAAGAGTCATTACTTAAAGAATTTTTCGAATGAGCATGGACTTTTCGAACAAATGTTGTCACGAGTCCCTAATCTATGCACTCTCGCTGCAATCAACCTTGAAGGAAAGGATCGGGGACGCACAAAAGGGCGACCAGTTTCTCGAAAGAATGAGAATGCAGGTAGAGAAAGAATCCATCAAGGTTCTTATCATGAACACCGACAGGACATTGATGTTCGAAAATAGGGTTTACGTACCTAATGATGGAGAGCTAAGGAACGAGTAAAGAAGAACACAATACATCTTACACCATGTGTCCCGAAAAGATGAAGATGTTACGAGGATTGAGAGAATTTTTTGGTGAAGAGGCATAAAGCGAATGATAGCTCACTTTGTCAAGAGGTGTTTAACTTTCCAAAGCAAGTTAAAGCAAATCAACAATGACCATCAAGATTACTACATCCTTGAAAATGTCGAAATGGAAATGGGAAAATATCACGATGGACTTTGTTACAAGACTCCTAACACAGACGGGAATCACGATGTCATCCGGGTTGTCGTGGATCGACTAACGAAAATTGTCCATTTCATTCTCGTTAGAATGACATATTCTTTGGACAAACTCACTCGGTTAGAATGGAAAGTAAGACTGGATGGAGCACCTCTCAATAGTTTCGACAGAGATCCTCATTTTACTTCCAAAATTTGGAGAAGTCTGCAACAAGCCTTGGGAACAAATTTAAGTTTTAGCATTGCATACCACCCACTGATGCATCGACGATCGAGAGGATCATTCAAATCTTGAACAACATGTTGAGCATGTGCCTTAGACCTCGAAGGAAGTTGGGAAACCTACCTTCCTTTGGTGGGGTTCGACCGCAACAATAGTTATCAAGTCACGATACAGATGGCATCATTCAAAGTGCTCTATGGGAAGAAGTGCAGATCGCCAATTTGTTGGGATGAAGTTGGAATTCATAAAATTATAGGGCTAAAACTCGTGGAATGATCGGTGAAAATTATTTCAAAATCAAGGAAATGATTATGACAAAGACAGATCGACGTAAGTCTTGTGCCGACACTTGAAGAAATGATTTACATTTTTAAGTAGGTGAGAAAGTGATCTTGATTGTTGCACCAATTAAAGGGTTAATTCATTTTGGAAGAAGCGCTAGCTGAAATCCCGCTTACATAGGACCGTTCGATATCTTGGACAAGATTGGAGACATAGACTATCGCTAGCTTTACCACCGGGCCTATCTTAAATACAAAATATCTTTCACATTTCTTCCATCCGAAAATATATGAGCGACTTAGATCACGTATCGGTCTTAGGAACTTGGGATTAAGTTGTGGCTTAACCTACGAAGAAGTATTACTGACCATTTTGGGAAGAAAAATACATATCCTTAGGAATTGAGAAATACCTTTTATATTAGTTCATTGGAGTAGACATGGAAAAGAGGAAGCCACTTCAGAAAGAGAAGATGAGATCTTAGCGAAGTATCCACAATGTTTAGAGAAAACGAATAAGTAAATTTTGGGGACGAAATTCATTTAAGAGGGTAAGGATGTAATACCCCGAACCAAAATCCTAAGGCTCCATTGGGATGGAGTGCTTTGAAATCAATGGGTTTGAGGATAATATACCATACATTCACACAAACTAAAATGAAGAAAAACTAAATGAATAGATTTGATTCACTCAAATATTAAGCACAAGTGGGAGAAGTGAGAGGATTTCAAATGACTAGGTTTTGTTGGGTATTTGAAATCCTCCAACTTATAAATAATATTTGTGTGAACCAAATCCATTCATTTAATTTTTCTCCATTTTAATTTTAAATGACTTCATCCAAAAGGAGCCTGAGTTATTTTTTATGATTAAATAAATATTGTGTTGAGTTATATGTGTTGTCAAATATATGATTTTTAGGAAGGCGCATTTAACATTTTGAGCTAGAAACACTCCGAGCACTTTCAAGAATATGAAAATGAGGTTTGATTTATGATGAATAAAATATAAGAGTTGATTGTTATTCAAAGAAAAATTATCGGAAATCCAAATCGAACTCGTACTTTATTGAACAAAGAATAATATTATATAAATAATAAAAATTTTGACGACAATCTTATCGTGTCTAAATAATATGAATTACTAAAAAAATAAACTCAATAATGCATGAAAAATTATGTGATACAACTTATGAAATTAAATAATGCAATTATCTTGTTTCTTTTAGTTTAGTAATTCATTAAATACTTTGTGGTGAATTGATATGTTTTCGAAATATCTCTTTCCCCTCTCTATAACAACCGAAAGTCTCATTTTTAATAGACAGAAAAACCCAACCGCAAGTCTCTTAGTTTGTGTTTGGATGGAGGGATTCGGAGGGGTGGATTTATAAATCCCCTCCCAAATCCATTATGTTGTTTGGATGAAAAATGAAATCAATAGATTTATAAATATTTTGATACACAAATATTTTTCTCTCCCTCCTCAATTTTCTTAAGCTAACATCTCTCTCTCATTTTATTTCTTCATTCTCTCTCCATTCTTCTTTTTCTCACTCTCTCTCTCTCTCTTCTCTCTCTCTTAGAGATGTTAAATGGGTTGTGGACTGGCCCGTTTAGCCCTAAAAATGCAGAGTTAGGTCCATGGATTTAGTTGTCCATTTAAAATTGGGTCTTATTAGCCCAAACCGGTTAGCTCGCGGGCTAAGCGGGCTAGCCCGATGGTTTCGGGGCTGGCCCACTAGCCCATTTTTTTATATACATAATTAATTAAATTTTTTATACTTTCATTACTTTTTTTTCTTTTTCATTAGATAAAACCCTTTGTCTCCATTTGGATGGAGTGGATTTGAAATCAAGGGATTTGAAGATAATATATCATGCATTCACACAAACTAAAATGGAGAAAAGCTAAATGAATGAATTTGATTCACTCAAATATTAAGCACAAGTGAGAGAAGTGAGAGGATTTCAAATGACTAGGTTTTATTGGGTATTTGAAATCCTCCCACTTATAAGTAATATTTGTGTGAAGTAAATACATTCATTTAATTTTTCCCTATTTTGATTTGTAAATGTATGTTATATTATCCTCAAATCCATTGATTTCAAAATACTCCATTCAAATGGAGCCTTTATATTAATGAATATTTATTTTTGTAAAATATACAAATTAATTCTCGTTGTTTATCAATTATCATATTGTTTCCTTTATTCGAATCATTATTTTTTCTCTTAATGTACCGGTAAAATTTGAATTGAGCTTTTATAATTGTTAATGTTTGAATTGAACTTTTATAATTATGTTTAACTATGTTGATGTAATTTTAATTAATTTATGAACAATTTTTAGATTTTAAGTTTATGTTGTGTTGTATTATGATTATAATTTACTATTTTATATTTAATTTTTTGGAGCCCGTTAGTGGTTCGTTTAGCCCGTAGCCCGCTAGGGTTAGGGTTAGGATTAGGTTCCAATAATTACGGGTCCGCTAAAAATGAACCGGTAAGGCCCGGGACCGTTTAGGCTCGTGACCTTGCAGAGCTGACCCTAATTTAACATCTCTATTCTCTCTCTCTCTTACTCACTCACTATATCTATTCACTCTCTCTCTCTCTCTCTCAAATTTTTCTCTCTTCACTCTCTCATTTTCTCTCTCCACACTCTATCCCATCTCTCTGTCCACTCTCTCTCCCTACTACTTCACTTTCTTCCCCCACTATTTCTCTTTCATCTCTCTCCCCACTATCTCGGTAACAAAATTTCATCCTATTGTTATGGGAATATTTTTTCAAAGTACTAACAAAGCTGATTGCTACAAGATTGGGGCCTATTCTCGAGGGACTTTCTCGGTTTCTATTTGGGTTCCTTCCGGAAGAAAATAAGAAACGGCATTACTCTTGCTTCGGATACATTTATAAGAAGAGTTAGTCTTGTGTGAGACCGTCTCACAAATCGCATTACGTGAGACGGATCCTCTTTGACCCGAATTAATAAATCAAGTTATTGGAAAAATGCAGACCAAACACTCGTTGCCCGGCCCAATCTATGATCTCGCCTAAATTTCAAAAATCCACACGGCCCGAGCGATTGTGGAGATATCACATAATCTTCTGAGAGGGACAACGCTACAAAATTTGACGATGGGCTCGCGACAAAGCGAGAAGGAGACAAAGTGATGTTCTGAACCAAAACTGAAACCTAGACCAAAAAATAAAGAAAAAAGTTGCATATGTGTAGCAACGACATATCCCAATATCTTTGATGTTAAGGGAAGCGAGATAATATTTTTGGGAATTCAACATTGCTTAGCAAATTTAATCCGCAACTATACTAAAATCCGATTCCACAAAACTTCATCTCGTTGGATCAAGAAGTTTTGATGAGTTAATAGAAGCGGCTCGGATGATCGACGATCTCAGAGAACAGTGAGATTGAGACCATAAGCCAAGATGATCGACGGGGTTAAGAACCAATCTAGTCGGCGAGTGCTGGAAGAGTACAAGTCGTCCGGAGACGAGCTTGAGTCTAGTCATCTTCGGGAGACAATTATGAAGAGCTCGAGACGAGGTCAAGACAAGTGAGTAGAATAAGAAAGGCGAGTCTTCACCAAGTCACCGCAGAGACGAATAGAGCAAAGTCACCGAGGTCTAGAGCGATTTCAAGATTAAGTTTGTTAAAGCGGTTTTGATTTGTTAGAACCGACTAACAAACTAACTGTCTTTTCGAGACTTATAAATAGGTCTAGGCACTTCATTTAAAATACACACTTCACACATGATATTTAGAATACACAGAATTCACAAGTTATTTTCCGTAAATTTATTCTCTCAAATCACAAGTTTTCAAAAAGCTCAAAAAAGTTTTCCAAGATTTCTTCATAGATTTTTCTAAGTGTTTGTAGAACACTTCATTGCACATCTTCAAATACACTTCTTTTTCTTAGAGTTAGATTTCGTAAGTTTGGTTAGCATTTTGAAGAGTTGAAGATCAAATTGTAAGTTGTAAGTTGTAAGGCCGTAGAGTAAGTAAGCAAGCGAGATAGTGGAGACCCTTCTCCGAGTTGGAGAAGGAGAGTGGATGTAGGATTGTTATAATTCGAACCACTATAAAATGCGGTGTTCTTTCTTGCTTTATTTACTTATCTGTTCAATTTCTATTTTATCATTCAAAGGTTAATTTCAGGATCAAAGTTAAAATCAATATCGGTTTGCTTTAGATCTTATTAAAGTTGAGTCTAATCTTGAATTTCCGTTGTGTACATCCGGTATTTTGAATCGGGTTTTGAAAGAATTGAAAAATCTACAAAATCTATTCAACCCCCTTCTAGATTTTATCCTAGAAGGTTAGCTCAAAGTTTCATAATCAACTCAACTAATCGGGACCAACATCATCTCTACTATTTTTCTTGAATCTTTAATTCTTTGTTTTTAATTTTACAACAGTTCTCCTTAAATTATAGGTATCCCAGTTGGAGTTTTGTTGGTGTTTTCCTTAAAATATTATCACTTTTTAGATTATTTTTTTTTTAAATATTACTACCATTTTTTTAAGAGGAAATCTTATATGAGACCGTCTCATGCATGAGACGGACATGAGACGGAATCACTTTTTAATAAATTGTTATCACTTTTTCAAAAATTGTTATCACTTTTTTAAAAGTGATAACAATTTATTAAAAAGTGACTCGTGTCAAGCATGAGACCGTCTCATACAAGTTTTTACCTTTTTTTAAAACATTATCAATTTTACTTAACATTTATCACTTTTCTTTATACCATTATCACTTTTTAAAAATATATTACTATCATTTTTCTCACTTTTAATAATTGTCTTCTGTTAATTTTAAAGTTTAATATGATATATATTTGGTGTATGTATTTGTTGTAGAAAGCAAAGTTGATCTTTGGTCCCATTGTTGATGACAGTGAAACAAGTAATTCTTGTTTGAGATTCGTGAAATAGATTTACTTTTTAATAAATTGTTGTCACTTTATAAAAAATTATTATCACTTATAATGTTAATTGTATCACTTTTCGGTATTTTATCACTTTTATACTATTTTGTATCACGTTTTAAAAAGTGATAACGGTTTAATAAAAGTGATTTCATCTCATGAAATGAGATTCGTGAGACGGTCTTACACAAATTTTTGTCATTTTTCTATATATGGTCAACATTTTTTTAAATGTTACTTTGTTGCATTATATTGACTCATCGGGAGTACCATTGATAATTATTTTGTGCTACATATCCGTAACAATAGGTGTTGCTTGATTGTACTTAATCATCTAAATGAATATGATTGCACCATTGATAATTATTTTGTGTTACACCGTTACTTTTCACAAATATACTATCACATTTCACTAAAACAAAATGTCACTTTTTACTAAAATATTATCACTTTTAATTTAAACACAATCACATTTTGAATTTTAAATTTCTATAGGTTTGTGTATAAAATATGTCACTATTTATATTACATTAGTCAATAATTGAAAAATGATAATGTTTAAGTGAATAATTTAACAACATATTAAATATTACAGAAAGAATCAATAAAATATACACTTTTCACTTAAAAATTATCACTTTGAAAATAGTGATAATATTTTCTTTAAAAGTGACAAAACACTTTTCTTTAACACATTGTGGATATTCTCATGGATTTAAATGTGCGTCTAACACAAGTCTTTGTCATAACTAATAAAAATATTGTTACAAATAAAAAAAAAAAAGTCAAACTCTTATATAAACTAGTTTCATCGTTAAAGTTTTTAAGTAATACTTCACTAGTCTCAAAATGATGGTCCCTTTTTTTTTCCAAAATATAGTTTTTTTCATTATGAAATTGTGTAAAATATTAAAAATACACATATTTAATAAATATTGAAATTAACATGTTTATCATTTGTAATTGTATTTAATATTTTAATAAATAAGAAAATATATGAAAGTTTAATTTTCGGCCATATCGTACAAGTCTTTGTCTTAAGCTGTTTGTTGTCAATTGTAGAGCATGTACTTGTATCACTTTTTATACATATCACTCTTTATTTATAATTTTAAACAAGAAAAGCTGTCACTTTTCACATAAACATTATCACTTCTTAATAAAAATTATCACTTTATATTTATATATCCAATATAAGTATCAATTTTAATTATAACTTTGAACAGAAATTTATCACTTAATCACTTAAACTTTATCATTTTTGATCAATTATCACATTTTATTTATATTTCAATACAAGTATTGCTTTTAATTTGAAAATTATCACTTTTCATTTAAAAACTATTGCTTTTTTATAAAGTATATCAGGTTATGTATTTATATTTTTTTATTAACTATAAACCATAACATATATGAACTAACTCTTTAATTTATAAAAATATTATTTTACGTATTACACCTTTGAATTCATAATTTTAAACTAGAAAATTATTATACCGAAAAGTTATAATATTTTAAAATTAACATATATTTAACATATAAATGAAAGTTGATGATTTTTAATTGATAAATTAAAAGTGATAATTAATTAAATAAGACATCAGACATCGCTTCTATTTTGCATTTGAGTCTTTGTTTCTTCTAGTTGATTTCTTTAAAAAAAAAAAAAACTTAAATGACTCATATGTCTACAGTTTTTTTTTTTTTTTTTGAGTTAATATATATTTTAGTTGACGGAACAATTGCATTTTGAATAGTGGGCCATGGACATGAAACCCGTACACCAATGAAATGTGGGTTGGGCGCGAGGTGGAACAGGGGTGGTTGTGTTGGGAACAGTTTTGGTTAATCGGGCTCCGTATTAAATAGTGAGTTAAAGAGGGATCCGTCTCACTAAATAAGTTTCGTGAGACGGTCTCACACAAGTCTTTGTCTTATAAGAAATTCGGCTAAAATTACGTGTATTCTTGGTTTATTGCGGGACTATGGGAAATTATCGGGACAAGTTTTCAACCCTACTAAGTCTAGAATTGTAATACCCATAATTATATAATATATAATATATATTTAATGTAATTTTTATTTTATTTTATTAATTATTCCTATTAATCTTTTAAATCCCTAATTCAATTTCACCCTCAATTTTTAAATTCTAATTTAAATTTAAATTTCAATTTCAATTCTTATCTCCCAATTAGATTATAATATTTATTAGTCCTTATCTCACTCAAGCCCAAGCCCATTCCTAATACTTATTTATATAAGAGTTTTAACCAAGAAAAACTACGCACACAAATTAAATCTCATATTTCTCAAAGACGGCAAATGGCTTTCCGATTTCTCAAGAATAACGGTATTTTCGTTCTACCAAAATCTTTTCAATTTCTAGTCTTTAATTAATTTAATGTATATGAATTATTAAATATATTATTTCTCATATGATATAATATATATATATATATATATATATATGTATGCATCTGTTAATTTAATTCATGTGTGTGTGCATTGTGCGTGAGATTAGTGATTTGTGTGTGTTGTGTTTGTGGCGTCTGTGTGTGTACTAGTGTATGTGTGTGAGTGGATTTTATTTTGTATGTGTGTCAATGGGTGTTAGTGTGTGCGTGTGTTTACGTATGTGTGTGTGTGTGCGTTTTGTGTGTGCGGTGTGTGTGTGCGTTTTGTGTGTGCGGTGTGTGTTTTTGTGTGTGTTTGCAATAAAATTATTTATGCAGTGTGTAGATATTTATTTAATATTATATATTTTAATTTTATTTTATTTCATTAATATTATTTTATTTTACTATTATATTGTATTAATAATTTTATCTATAAGCTTAATTTTGCGAGTAATTCATGTCTCACTACTATTAATATAAATTTAGTTGTTGTACAATTTGGGAATTAGGGTTTTAATTTAGGGATTTAGATTCCCAAATTAATTTATGATTTCTTATAATTAAGTCCCCAACTACGACCGTTAGTCCTCTTGGAAATTTGATTAGGATATGTGCTAATTAAATATAAATAATTATTAATGTTAGGTGACGAAAGTTGCGAAGGCTAATTTTACGAGGCTATTTGTTACACTCTGCAGTGATCAATTAAGGTGGGGATTTAATTGCTCTAAGCTCTATAGTGGTATCGTAGAGTATTGCATATTTTATTCAATATTTAATACCTATTGTAAATTATGTGATTATCTGCTTGAATTATATTATTCCATGTTATTCTAATAGCCAGGGCCCTTATGAGGTCCTGGATCGACGGTCTTCGGGTGTATCCCTGCCGTGCTCAATGGCAAAGTTTAATAGCCAGGGGCCCTAATGTGGTCGGGATCGACGGATCTTCGGGTTTAACCCGCCGTGCTCCATTCTACGTGTGAGAATACCAGAGTCTTTAAATGGCTTTGGGAAGGCTCACAACTCCATTTCTATGTTGGCAAAGTATTATTGGCAAAGTGGCAAAGTATCAATGGCAAAGTTTATTATTGGCAAAGTTCATGTGAATTTATTAAATTTTAGTTGATTATCATGTTTTTACTTGTGTATTAAATTTTGAATAAATTTTATCTCCGCTTAGTGTGCTTGCATACTCACCCCCCAATAAACTCATTTCGGGTAATGAAATGGACGGCGAGGAGTGATGACGAGGGACATCATGCTCATGCTTTTACTTTTACTATTTATTTAATTAATGAATTTATGTTGAACTTAAGAATTTATGTTTTTTCTAGAAATTATTTAATTATTTACGTTTCACGTAACATTATTTCACTTTTGAAAAATTAGACGTTAACTCTTTCATATAAAGTTTATCGTTGTTTTATTCCAAAATTAAATTTGACGCCTCAAATTTTTTAATTTCTATTACTTATTTAAAATCTAAGTCTTCAAAAATTAGGGCGTCACGGTGTGGTATCGGAGCAGTCTACGTTCTTGTAGACTTGTTCAAAATTTAAGTGTCAAAAAATTATTTTAAGTGTATTTTATCAACGAAAAAAAAAAAAGAGTTCATTTATAAATGTTCGAGCATATGTCGCCCATCACCGCCTCACCGTTTCAGCTTATAAGGTACAAAATTTTATGTTTTAATATATGCGAATTATGTGATGTCTTGATGCATAAATTGACATGCTTATATGAACTCTATGTGGGATGCTAGTTGAAACCTTATTATTACTTGATTACAATAGTCTTCTCCATATTTAGAGGTCTCTAGTGTAGTGCGTGAAACGTAGCATTTTTACTTAGTCTGTAACAAAATATCTTAGGTTATGGCTCGCCGAGGTAACGCACGCAACCAAGCTGATGTTCCCAACCCGACTACTCAAGGAGACTTCCAAGATAATGCTAATGTTGTGGAACAATTCCGTCGCTACAAGCCACCCACCTTTAATGGACGCGATGGACCCGCTAGTGTTGAAGAATGGTTTCGAGCGTTGGAACGTATCTTTCGTCTCGTTAGATGCACGTCTCGGCAACGTGTAGCTTGTGCTGAATTTCAATTGGTGGAGGATCTTTGATCATTGGTGGGAAGGCTACTCGGAGATTGAGAAGCGAAGAAGCAAGAGATGCACCGACGTGGGAGGAATTCAAGGAAATCGTTATGGAGAGATTCTTTCCAGACACTTATCGGGAAGAGATGGAGTCCCGATTCTTCAACTTCCAACAAGGAAACCTGACTGTGGAAGAGTACGAGAGACAATTCAGCAATATGGCTCGTTTTGCACACCATATGGTGGATACCGAACGTAAGAAAGCTCGAGAAATTCAAGAAGGGGTTAAGACCGGAGATACGGAGCATCCTAGCGGGTCATGGAGACATGCCTTTTAGTGACTTGGTGAGAAGAGCTGGTGAAATTGCATCAAGCCAGCAAACCGAGAAAGTGAATTCGAAACCGATAAACCTTTGGGAAAGAGGAGATGGGACGGTTATAACCAGAACAACAACCACGGTCGAGAATAAGCAAGTAAAGTTTCGAGGAGCCACGGGTGCTAATGCTCAACCAATCAAACCCACTTGCGCCAACTGTGGGAAGAATCACGAGAGGAGAGTGTCTTGCGGGACAAGGAAAGTGCTTGAGTGCCGTGGCCGGGCCACTCCCATTCTGTCCTAACTTCCGGAGGTGAATCCGGCTCCTAAAGGCAAAGCACGAGTTTACTCTATGTCCGGTCATGAGGATGGAGGTCAAGAACACCACCGATACCATGACAGTATGTTGACATTAAATAAAGTTCGATTCTAGCTTTGTTTGATACGGGTTCGACACATTCTTTTATATCCACAAAGTGTTGTGCTAAGGTTGGTTGTAAGGAAACCAACAAGGTCGAAGCACTTGATGTTAGTATACCCTCGGGTCAAACGGTGGTCACAGATAGAGTAGCTAAGGATGTGAATTTAGAAATCTGGTAGAAACTTAGATGCTAACTTATATGTCATAGAAATGAGTCACTTTGATGTAATCTTTGGCATGGATTGGTTGTCCAAATATCACGCTAGCATTGATTGTGGAAAGAGGGAAGTGGTGTTAAAGCTACCAAGTGGAGAGGAATTGGTTTACTTTGGATCAAGGACGGGAGCTAAGAGCCTTATCATAACAGCTATGAAAGCCATAAAGATGCTACGAAGGGGCAAATCAAGGGTATTTGGTCAATGTGATGGGAACCCCTACTCGTGAAACGAAGATAGAAGATGTCCCGGTGGTTCGAGATTTTCAAGATGTTTTTCCGGAGGATTTACCCGGTATCCCACCCAAAAGACAAGTGGAGTTCACGATAGATTTGTTGCGGGATCGGCACTCCACATCAAAGGCACCATATCGAATGGCACCGAAAGAGTTGGAGGAACTCAAGGTACAGCTTACAAGAGTTGTTGGACAAGAAATTCATTCGACCAAGTGTCTCTCCTTGGGGAGCACTGTCCTATTTGTGAAGAAGAAGGATGGGACGATGAGGATGTGCATCGACTATAGGGAGTTGAATCGATTAACTATCAAGAATAAGTACCCACCGCCGAGGATCGAAGATTTATTTGATCGGTGAAAGGAGCCAGCGTCTTTTCTAAGATAGACTTGCGGTCGGGTTATCACCAGTTGAAAATCAAGGATAGTGATATACCGAAGACGGCATTTAGGACTCGATATGGGCATTATGAGTTCACGGTAATGCCTTTTGGTTTGAGCAACGCTCCTACAAAGGTATTCATGGATCTCGATGAACCGAGTCTTCCACCCGTTCTTAGATCAGTTTGTCATTGTGTTTATCGATGACATATTGATCTACTCAAAGAACAACAAGCAACACGAGGAGCACTTGAGCATAATACTAGAGGCACTTCGGAAGGAGAAGTTGTATGCGAAGTTCAAGAAGTGCGAGTTTTGGCTTGATCGGGTTGTGTTCCTTGGACATGTTGTCACCGCTCAAGGGATAGAGGTTGACCCAAACTAAAGTTGAGGCGCTTAATGATTGGAAGACGCCTACCAATGTTAATGAAGTTCGCAGCTTTTTGGGCTTGGCCGGATACTATAGAAGGTTCATTGAAGGATTTTCAAAGATTTCTTCACCAATGACCCGTCTAACGAGAAAAGGGGAAAAGTTTGAGTGGACGAGCCGGTGTGAGGAAAGCTTCCAAGAATTGAAGATGAGATTAGTTTTCGCCCCTGTTTTGACAATTCCGAGATACATCCGGAAGTTTTGTAATTTACAGGTGATGCGTCAAAGCAAGGTTTAGGATGTGTTACGATGCAAAGCATGGCAAGGTAATTGCTTATGCCTCGAGACAATTGAAGAATCATGAGATGAACTACCCTACTCACGATTTGGAGCTTGCGGCGGTGGTCCGTGCTCAAGATTTGGAGGCATTATCTTTATGGGGCAAGGTGTGAGATTTATACAGACCATAAAAGTCTAAAATATTTCTTCACGCAAAAAGAGTTGAATATGAGGCAACGAAGGTGGTTGGAACTAGTGAAGGATTACGACTGCACCATTCACTACCATCCGGGTAAGGCCAATGTGGTGGCGGATGCGTTAAGTCGTAAGGATAGAGGAGAGTTGACATGCTTTTTGACACAGCAAGAGGAATTAGTAAGGGATTTTGCCAATCTACGGATAGAAGTGGTGGGATCGCCAAGGAATGTTGAGGCGATTGTAGCAGCTATGGTGATTCAACCTTTGTTACGAGACAGAGTTAGAGAAGCACAAGACAAGGATGGATTCTTGAACAAGATGAGGAAGCGAGCACTAGATGGGGATGGTAAAGGCTTCATGGTAGCATCCGATGGTGCTCTTATGTTTGAGGGGCGATTGTGTGTACCCAAAGATGAAAATTTGAGAAGAGAAATCCTAGAAGAAGCTCATTGTACGCCGTATGCAGCTCATCTGGAGGAACTAAGATGTACCGAGATTTAAGGACAATGTTTTGGTGGAGAAACATGAAAGGTAGCATCGGGAAGTTTGTGGAACAATGCAGTATGCCAAAGCAAGTTAAAGCCGAGCACCAACGACCGCCGTGGCTGCTTAAGCCTCTTGAAATTCCGAGAATGGAAGTGGGAGCACATTACCATAGATTTCGTGAGTGGGTTTGCCACGGTCGGTTAGAGGAAATCATGCTGTATGGGTCATTGTGGATAGATTGACGAAGTCTGCAGACATTTTCTAACCGTAAAGATGACTTTCGGGATGGATCGGTATCACAAATATACATTCGAGAGATTGTTAGACTTCATGGGGTTCTGTCTCAATAGTATCAGATCGAGACACTAGGTTCACTTGAAGTTTTGGAAGAGTTTACAAACCGCTATGGGGACGAAGTTGAGATTTAGTATGACTTTTCATCCGCAGGTCGATGGACGGTCGAGAAAACTATTCAAATTCTAGAGGACATGCTACGAGCTTATGTGTTGGATCTCGGTGGAAATTGGGAGTCTCATTTGCCACTAGTTGAGTTTGCTTACAACAATAGCTATCGTGCAACGATCGGAATGGCACCTTATGAAGCATTGTACGGACGGAGATGCGAGTCTCCCTCTTATTGGGATGAGGTTGGTGAAAAGAAGGTTTTAGGACCAGAAATTGTCGAACAAACTGTTGGGGTAATACAAAAGATTCGAGAAAGAATCAAGGTAGCTCAAGATAGACAAAAGTCTTATGCCGACAAGCGAAGGAAACAGCTAGAATTTGCTCAAGGGGAGAAAGTATTCTTGAAGATCTCACCTACGAAAGGAGTTATTCAATTTGGTGGCAAGGGAAAACTGAGACCAAGGTACATTGGTCCTTTCGAAATTCTAGATCGAGTCGGCGACCTAGCCTACCGGCTTGCTCTGCCCCCATCTCTTGCGGCGGTGCACAACGTTTTCCATGTGTCCATGTTGAGGAAGTACGTACATGATCCAAGCCACATCGTCAACTACTCAACCTTGGAGGTCAATAGGGACATGTCATATGAGGAGGTACCCGAACTCATCTTAGAAAGAAAGACTCACAAACTTCGGAATAAAGATGTAGCTCTCATCAAAGTACAATGGAGTCGACATGGAAAAGATGAAGCCACGTGGGAACGAGATGATGAAATACAAGCAAAATACCCAAACTTCCTACTACGTGGTAAGTTTTAAAATTTCGAGGACGAAATTATTGTTAATGGGGTAGGTTGTAATACCCATAATTATATAATATATAATATATATTTAATGTAATTTTTATTTTATTTTATTAATTATTCCTATTAATCTTTTAAATCCCTAATTCAATTTCACCCTCAATTTTTAAATTCTAATTTAAATTTAAATTTCAATTCTTATCTCCCAATTAGATTATAATATTTATTAGTCCTTATCTCACTCAAGCCCAAGCCCATTCCTAATACTTATTTATATAAGAGTTTTAACCTAGAAAAACTACGCACACAAATTAAATCTCATATTTCTCAAAGACGGCAGCGGCTTTCCAATTTCTCAAGAATAACGGTATTTTCGTTCTACCAAAATCTTTTCAATTTCTAGTCTTTAATTAATTTAATGTATATAAATTATTAAATATATTATTTCTCATATGATATAATATATATATATATATATATAAATTTATTCGTATTATATATATATATATATGTATGCATACATTAATTTAATTCATGTGTGTGTGCATTGTGCGTGAGATTAGTGATTTGTGTGTGTTGTGTTTGTGGCGTCTGTGTGTGTACTAGTGTATGTGTGTGAGTGGATTTTGTTTTGTATGTGTGTCAATGGGTGTTAGTGTGTGCGTGTGTTTCGTATGTGTGTGTGTGTGCGTTTTGTGTGTGCGGTGTGTGTGTGCATTTTGTGTGTGCGGTGTGTGTTTTTGTGTGTGTTTGCAATAAAATTGTTTATGCGGTGTGTATATATTTATTTAATATTATATATTTTTATTTTATTTTATTTCATTAATATTATTTTATTTTATTATTATATTGTATTAATAATTTTATCTATAAGCTTAATTTTGCAAAGGTAATTCATGTCTCACTACTATTAATATAAATTTAGTTGTTGTACAATTTGGGAATTAGGGTTTTAATTTAGGGATTTAGATTCCCAAATTAATTTATGATTTCTTATAATTAAGTCCCCAACTACGACCGTTAGTCCTCTTGGAAATTTGATTAGGATATGTGCTAATTAAATATAAATAATTATTAATGCTAGGTGACGAAAGTTGCGAAGGCTAATTTTACGAGGCTATTTGTTACACTCTGCAGTGATCAATTAAGGTGGGGATTTAATTGCTCTAAGCTCTACAATGGTATCGTAGAGTATTGCATGTTTTATTCAATATTTAATACCTATTGTAAATTATGTGATTATCTCGCTTGAATTATATTATTCCATGTTATTCTAATAGCCAGGGGCCCTTATGAGGTCCGGATCGACGGGTCTTCGGGTGTATCCCGCCGTGCTCAATGGCAAAGTCTAATAGCCAGGGGCCCTTATGAGGTCCGGATCGACGGGTCTTCGGGTGTATCCCGCCGTGCTCAATGGCAAAGTCTTATAGCCAGGGGCCCTAATGTGGTCCGGGATCGACGGATCTTCGGGTTTAACCCGCCGTGCTCCATTCTACGTGTGAGAATACCAGAGTCTTTAAATGGCTTTGGGAAGGCTCATAACTCCATTTCTATGTTGGCAAAGTATTATTGGCAAAGTGGCAAAGTATCAATGTCAAAGTTTATTATTGGCAAAGTTCATGTGAATTTATTAAATTTTAGTTGATTATCATGTTTTTACTTGTGTATTAAATTTTGAATAAATTTTATCTCCTACTGAAAGTGTGCTTGCATACTCACCCCCCAATAAACCCATTTCGTAATGAGCTGGACGGCAGAAGTGATGACGAGGGACATCATGCTCATGCTTTTACTTTTACTATTTATTTAATTAATGAATTTATGTTGAACTTAAGAATTTATGTTTTTTCTAGAAATTATTTAAATGTTTACGTTTCCGCCGTAACATTATTTCACTTTTGAAAAATTAGACATTAACTCTTTCATATAATGTTTATCGTTGTTTTATTCCAAAATTAAATTTGACGCCTCAAATTTTTTAATTTCTATAACTTATTTAAAATCTAAGTCTTCAAAAATTGGGCGTCACAAGAATATACGTGTCTGCTAGAAATAAACATCACTTGCGGAAGGCTTTTGGTGTTATTTGTGGTACACTTCCTTTTATCTATCTTGGTGTCCCTATTTCTATAGGTGCATCAAAATCAAGATTTTTAAAACCAATAGCTGATAGATTAGTTAGTAAATTTTCAAAATGGAAGAGAAATACTTTATCTCTTGCCGGTAGTATTTGTCTTGTGAATTCTGTGATAAGCGATTCTCTTGTTCACACTATGATGGTGTATAAATGGCCTTCAATGTTGAAATCTATACAAACCGCCATGCGTAATTTCATTGGGTGGGGATATTTCTAGGAAAGGTCACTTCAATGTTGCTTGGTCTAAATGTTGTGCTCCTAAGAGGGAGGGGGTCTAGGTTTTAGATCTTTGAGAATCGCTAACGCTGCTTACAATTTTGCTTTTGCGTGTGATGTCATTTGTGATACCGAGGGTCCGTTGTCCTTTATTCATAATAGGTCCTTTAATTTCCAAAATAGGCTGCGTAATTTTGGAAGTGTTACATTTCTTTGGTCTGGTTTTCGGCCTCATTTTTCGCATATTATTTACGAGTCTCGTTGGATTCTTGGTCAAAGACTCTAATGTGAGTTTACGGAATGATAATTGGCTTGGATTTGTGATTGCGGACCATCTTAATATTCCTACGCATGTTAGGAAAACACTTTGAATTTCTAAATAAGTGACTATTTTTTTTTTTTTTTTTGTGATTGCTGGCACTTTCACTTAAACTTCTTCATGAATTTTATTGATATTGTTAAGTGCATTGTATCTTTTGAAATGTCTTGAGGATATGATCATCGTGTTTGATGTCATTCAATTGATGGCAAATTAACATCAAAGCGGCTTATGACTACTTAAGGGTTTCGTACCACGAGGTACACTACAAAAAACACAGAATTAATGAGGGGAATTAACGAGGGGGTGAAACCCTCGTTAATTACCGAGGGCCTAGACGAGGGCCAATTTAACGAGGGTTTACGCGAGGGATTTGGGCCCTCGTTAATTACCGAGGGCTTTAGCGAGGGAATGGTGCCCGTCGCCCCAACACGGTATTAGCGAGGCGCGCCTCGCCAGCCCAATTTTACCGAGGGCGGGGTCCCCTCGCCAGGCCCAAATTTACCGAGGGCTTGGGCCCCTCGGCTGAGCCCCTCGGCAAGCCCGAATATATACAGTCCATCAATTTCTTTTCTCCCCACGCAGATCCCCTTTTTTCTTCCCCACCGCCGCGCCGCGCCGCCTCCGCCGCCCGAAATTGGACCACCCACTAGTTGGGCTTTGTTGTACTCATTCCTAGGAACATTCCTACGGTAAGTTTTTATGATTTAATCGGTTAATTTTGTTGATATTTTAGTGGGTAAATTTTGTATTTTTCATATGCATATTTATGAAATTTTTTTATTATTGCTTAATTATTTAGTGTTAATTTGTGTAATTATTATGTGTATTTTAATTATTAGTAATTATTTAGGATTAATTAGTATTATAAGATTAATTTGTAGTAATTACTATAAGATTAATTTGTAGTAATTAGTATGTATGTTATATATATAAATTATTAGTAATTTGTAGTAATTAGTATAAAATTAATTTGTAGTAAGTAATTAGTAGATATGTTATATAATTAAATTTGTAGTATAAAATTATTAATTATTTAGAGTTAATTAATTATTTTTCATATGCATGTATTTGTGTAATTTTTTTGTTATAGGTATCGATTGAGTAATTATTTAGTGTAAATTTGTGTAATTGTTATGTGTACCACCGGGCTCCTCTCTTAAGTGGGAGACTGGTTCGATTCCCTTCGGGAACGAATTGGAGTGGGAGGTATAAGGGGACTTGGAGAATTTGGAATTGTAAGGAGATTTTGCGAACTAACTTCTAACCACTAACAACTAACATTTACCGATCAAAAAAAAATTAGAGTTAATTAATTAATTAATATGTATGCTAGCAATTAAATTTATTTTTAATATTATTATAATTTCAATTTAATGGCTATAATTTATATATTTGTAGGTGTGTACGCAAATTGAAAAAGATTCGATCCGGTCGTCTAATTTCATATACTACACGCCATCACTATAACCGTAAGTATTCTTTTTTAATTAATTATTTAAATATGCTTTTAATTTAATTATAATAATTATTTGATTTAAAATTAATTATTTTGCATGCATGATATAATAATTTATATATATATATATATATATATATATATATGATGATCGATGTTCGATCAAATTTTGCATGTTAGTTCAATTATATTAATTTTGAAAATTGAATCGATGTTCGATTCAAGTTGATGTTGGAGTTGAGGGTTGATGAATTGTTTGGTATTGTTTCTTTGTAGAATGTGCGTTCGACTTGATTAATTTTAATTAAGTTGGAAATGGATGCACTAGGAATTAACTTGATATATTAAGCGGGGATGCGATAAAATAAAATAAAACTCTGAAATTTTTAGAAAATATATATATTAATAATAGGAAAAAATATATTAACTGGAATTAATTATGATTTAATTAAATTTTAAATCTTCATTAATCAAAGCAGATCTATTGCTATGAATTATTCAAGCCGTAGTTGGATGTATGGTCCAAGAACGATTAATGACATGATATCTCCCGAATTTCTTAGTGGACTTGAATCGTTTATAGAATTCGCTACTAGTAACCGGAATGGATGAGTGGGGAAAGATTAGGTGTCCTTGCTCGAAGTTCAAATGTAGGAACCAGAGTTTTAGAGAACCCATTGACGTGAAATCACATTTGTTTAGACATGGGTTTATGTCTAATTATCACAATTGGATTTTGCACGGTGAGCAAAATTGGAATTCTATACCACACTATGATCGGCCGGCGTCGACTTCATATAGAGTTGACGACACCGCATCATCTAGCTCGTACCACAATATGATGATGGACTTAACTTCTGGTCCTAACATTAGTTTCCAAAATGTGGAATAAGAGTCCCTTAGCGAGGAACCTCCTAATCGGCATCTGAACATTTTTGACATGCTTCGTGCGGCGGATCGGAGATCTGTATCCTGGTTGCGAGTCTCATTCTCATTGTCATTCAATGCCCGTCTTTTAAACATTAAAACCGAGAACAGTATCGCAGAAAGGGGTTACAATCAAATGGTTGAGTTGATTAGTGAGATTTGCCCTCCGAGAAAATCTGGTGCCCAAGAAATTTTTGATACTAAACAGGTTGATGGGTGGGATGGGTCTTCTGTAGAGAGGATTGATTGTTGTGCAAATAATTGTATGATATATTGGGGTGCATACAGGAACTTGAATCGTGTAAGGTTTGTGGTCGGTCACGATTCAAACCTCGCTAGACGTGGTGTGGATGGTCGATGGAAAAAGAACAGTCCTTTCAAAGAGATGTTCTATTTTCCTATCATTCCTCGATTGCAAAGACTGTATCGCCAAGACTACCGCTAAGGATATGATATGGCATGCTAGTTGCTATAATGATGAGGTTGGTGTTATGCGTCACCCGCAAATTCATTGGCTTGGAAACACGGACTATTCATATCCGATTTTGCAAACGAAATACGGAATGTGAGGTCGGGTTTAAGCACTCGATGGTTTTCAGCCGTTTGGACACTGGAAAACAGTATTCATCATGGCTGTGATAGTGACACCGCATAATCTGCCCCCATGGTTGTGTATGAAAGAACAATTCATGTTTTTGACGGTTTTGGTACCTAGTCCTAAAAATCCAAAGGATAATTTAGATGTATTTTTACGACCACTAATTCATGATTTGAACATCTTGGGGAAATGGGGTGGAAACGTATGATGTTGCTAGAAAGCGTAATTTTATGATGCGAGCCGCATTAATCTGGACCATTAGCGACTTTCCGGCCTTACTCAATGCTGTCTGGATGGAGCACCGCTGGAAGGACTCGCTTGTCCATATTGTGCCGAGTACTCGATGCCTTCACTTTAAAACTCACCAGAACAAATGTGGTTTGATAACCATCGTAAGTTCTTACCTGTGGACATCCGTATCGCAGGAGCAAGACCGCATTCATGAAGAATACAGAGTTACTGAGATGACCCACCACCCATCCGAACAGGTGAAATGCTTCTACAAGAAATTGATTGGTTGGGAGTATCGAAAGTGATCAAGAGGGTGATGAGGCCCACAACAAAAGATTAGATGGTGGCCGGAGGAAGAAAAGTATTTTTGAGATTTGTCATATTGGAGTACCCTCTTGATCCGGCATGATTTGGATGTGATGCACATTGAAAAAAATGTGTTTGATAATTTGTTCTACACAAAGTTGATGAATGTGGAAGGGAAAACAAAAGACACAAATAAGTCTAGGGATGAACTTAATGAATATTGTCTTCGTCCCTCTCTAGAGAAATGTCAACGCACAGGAAAATATCCCAAAGCTTGTTATTCACTTGATAAGAGTCAAAAGGATGATGCGTGCGGATGGGTAAGCGAGTTGAAGTTTCCCGATGACTATGTGTCTAACTCCGTCTCGATGTGTAGACTGGAGCAAATTGAAGATGTTTGGGATGAAGAGTCATGATTGTCATGTGTTTATGCAGAGACTACTCGATTGCTTTTCGTGAAACTACTGCCGCCGAATGTGTGGAAAGCAGTTAACTTCGCATCCATTACGATTGAGAACATGGCTCGATTGGAAGCAGATATTCCAGCTTATATTGTGTAAGTTGGAACGTATCTTTCCGCCCGGCTTCTTCAATTCGATGGAGCATCTGCTCGTGCACCTTGCATACGAAGCAAGGATAGCCGGTCTGTGCGGTATAGATGGATGTATCCATTTGAGAGGTAATTTATAACTCTAAATTATTTGATTACCTAAAATGGTTATATTATACATATATATAACACTTGATTCATTTAATTAGGTATCTTTACAATTTAAAGCTAAGTGTTGGGAACAAGGCGCATGTTGAAGCATCGATTGTAAATGCGTATTTTACGAAAGAGGCCTCAATATTTTGTTCCCTCTATTTCGCGATCACGTTCGAGACGAGGCGGCACAATGTACCTCGTAATTACGATGGTCGTGGCGAGGTACCCCAAGTAGCGAAAGGTACTTTGTCCATATTTATACCTCTCGGTCGACATCTTGAAAAGATAAACAAAAGATGGATTGTAGATGAGGAGAAAAACACAGCTCATACGTACGTGTTCTTGAATTGTCCCGAGTTGCAACCGTATATCGAGTAAGTTTATAACGTTCAATTTTTGTTAATTACAACGTCAATCCGTATATTAAATAATCAAATCCCCTTTTGTAGTATGTTTTTCGAGCAATCGCAACAATTCCAACCGGGACTCTCGAGAGCCGAACAAGATGAAAGACTACAAGAGGAGTTTGCATCGTGGTTTGAGCAACTTGTAAGGATAAATAATATTCAAAATCGGTGGATACGTGATCTTTCTAGCGGACCTTCGAGTTGTGTCACCACATACCACTGGATATTACAAATTTCACACACGAACTTATGGCTCATCAAAATCTACTTCAAATTGTGGAGTTTGTATCAAGGGTAAAAATTATGATGCAGATGAGAATGATTTCTACGGGATCCTTGAGGAAGTAGTGCAATTGGAGTACCGGACGTATTGAGAAAAATGTTGTTCTGTTCAAGTGTGAGTGGTTTGATCCATCTGTGCCAAATGGAACAAGAGTACATCCTCATTACAAACTTGTGGAGCGTTAATCAAAGGGAAAGATACGGCCGCTATTATCCTTTTGTGTTAGCAAGTCAAGCCACTCAAGTTTACTATTGCAAGTACTTGGGAAAGCATAGAAATGAATGGTTGGCCGTTTGCAAAATCAAACCGAGATCCTTGGTCGAAACCGTGCCAACGAATGAACAAGAGCTTCCCCTTTCAAGACGACCTTGAGTCCCAAATTAATGGTGTACAAACGGATGATGATCCAATCATATTGTGATGTCAACGGTGCATTAATTGATATTGAAAATAATGAAGAAGAGGAAGAGGAAGAGGAAGAGGAAGAGGAAGAAGAAGAAGAAGAAGAAGAAGAAGAAGAAGAAGAAGAAGAAGAAGAAGAAGAAGAAGAAGATGATGATGATGATGATGATGATGAGGAGGAGGAGGGGGAGGACGAGGAGGAGGATGAAGACTCGGATGAATATTGAATATATAGTGTAATAATTATTTACTATTGAATAATGTAATAATTATGTGTGTTTCATTTGCATGTTATATATATGATGAATTATTTATTATTGAACCATGTAATAATGTGGTTTTATTTAATTATTGTTACGGATGAGCGGACCGTCTGGATCGAGGGGACGAGCTGGGTCTAGAGGAGTCGGGTCGAGCGGACCGTGCGGGTCCAGTGGATCGAGATGCCAGTGGTACCGCACGTACCCTTCCTTCAGGAGAATGAGGACGAGGCCGTCGGCCCCGAGGCCTATGAGGACCATCATCCAGTTCAGCGGGGGTCCTGCATATATGGATCTACCAGGGCACGTAAGTTAAATACTTGTGAATAATAAACTATGTCATATTTATATGTCTATTAATTTTGCGTGTTTATTCCCTTTTTGCAGGTTGATGTCATCGAATGCGGTATCGAGGACTATTCGGGAGATTATGTCTCGACATATGGAGCCGGTGCATTCACTTTCCGGATGATATCTCCCGAGAGGCTGCGATCATCTTGGGAGACATTTCGAGATACATTATATTTTGTTATATATTACTATTTAATATAATATTTTTAATTTATAAACTTTAATGCTTATTAAGTACAATAATATTTTGTTTGGCGAGACAAACTAGGTGGGACCCTACTGCTACGAACTCAACGGAGGTGTATGAGTTGTTCCTTCGTAGGGCAGCAAATAGATGCACTGATATGCTAAACAACGTGAGAACGTTGTGGGTCACCAAGCACCAGAGGCTTGGATGGGATGACGTCGTCTTCAATGGACTGCTCGCATCGGGATAGAGAAGACGTCGTCTTCCTTTTGCTTCATCTATTACTTCGCTCAATATCACAATTCCATCCATGATTTGTCTCCCTCCCACATATGCGCAGATTGATTTTCCGATTTTAAAGCATCCAAAACCTTCGCCACCTCCCCGCAAGAACTTTTCAAATTATCTTATATATGCTTCCAACAAGTGATATGGAGTGCTGAACTCCTCAAAATTATCGCTTCCATCTTTCTTTGAAATCAACACCTCAAATGAAGTATTCATCCCCTCACTAGCTTTCCATTCCTATGGAAATCCTCCATTGCCACCATCACATCTTTTTAATAATTTCCCAACAATTCTTGAAAAATGCAAATGAAAACCCATCTCGGTCACGGGCTTTTGTCCGAATCACACTTCTAAATAACTCTACGCACCTCCTCTTCTCGTGAATTCACTTCTAAAAATATGTTATCATTATCTCCCGGTTTGTTTTTATTAATTCTTGAGAAAATTCCAGGCACTTTTCTTTGTTGCATTGAAAAATGCTTTGGAAATGATCAAATGTTGCCTCTTTCACCGAATCCGCACCCTTTAGCCATCGATCATTATAGTGAACCCCCACAATTTCGTTCTTTTTGTTTCTCCTATTTATCCACTTATGAAAGAAACTTGAATTCGTGTCCCATTTTGGAGCCGAGTTTGTCTTTGCTTTTTGATTTTGCATGCTCTCCTTCAGTTTAAGCATCTAACTAATTCTCGCCGTGATTCCGTTTCTCTCAATGATTTCCTCTTCTTCCAACCCAAATAGCATCATCAACAAAGCATCAAGCGTCTCACTTTGGTGCTTCTTTTCATTAATTTTTTCATCCAACATACCAAAAACTTCTCTCGTTCCACACCTTTAGATCATTCTTAAGGCATTTTAATTTTTCCTTAAGAATAAACCCTCCCCACCCTCTAACTTTATAACTGTCCCATTTGCTCTTAATAAACTCCTTGAATCCTGGATGAGAAATCCAGCAATTTAGGAACCGAAAGGGTCTAGGTCCCTAATCCACACTAGTGTTTTCGATAAAAAAATGGTGCAGTGATCGGAAAAGCTTCTCCCTAAGCCTTTTAGTCGTTGGTTTGGCCACTTGCCCAACCATTCATCATTCATTAACATTCGATCCAGTTTACTCTTGCTTGTTCCATCAGGTCTATACCATGTAAATGCATTACCAATCGGAGGAATTTCTACTAATTTGTTAGATTGTATGAAATTCTCAAAGGTTGTTATCTCCTTGTATCTCCTCCATCGCTTCGCTAATCCTTGCAGATCGATTTCTAATGGAGTTGAAATCTCCAATGACACACACGCAATACCCAACACTTTGTTCTATCACTCCCGATATGACTTCCCACAATAGTTTTTCTCGCTCATTTGACATGGAGCATAGACATCCAAGATACAACATAGTGTGCCATCCGACTTCAAAACCATTCACCACGAGAACCTCTCTAGTGTGCCAAGCACTTGTTTTTCTGAATACGTTTTCATTCCAGATTGTAAGTATTCCCCCGATCTTCCTTCCGCTCCCTTAAACGCCCAATCACAAACTCTGTATCTCCAAATTGATTTGTATATTCTGTCCTTCATGTTTTCCATCTTTGTTTCTTGGATACACACAATATCCGCATTGCATTTAATTGCCAAACTCCGAATTTCCCTCCTCCGAGCTTTCTTCCTCATACCTCTTGAATTAAATCGAACATCTTCATTTATTTATTGTTCTTTCTATCCCTTGCTTGCTATCTTCTTTCCCTTTTTTTTTTCTCTTGTCTCTCTGCCCGTTCCAATTTCGAGATTTCCTCCACCATTGCTTCATCGATATCTTTCCTTTAAGCCCCAATTTTTCCCCAAATTCCACGTATCATCGCCTCTTCAAATATTTCCTTTTCCTCTCGAATTTTATCATACCTCATCTCCTCAAAGCTTTTTGCTCCTTGTGTTTATTTTGTCTCCTCTTCTTTCCTTTTGCTTTCTTCTTCTCACCATTATTTGTTTCTTAACTTACCTCGGCCTTGTTGATGCTAATAGCTCTTCCTCTCCATCATCGAGGGTCTCCCTAATCATTCCTTTGGATCTACTTTCAACCTCGATTATTTGATCGACCTCCATCGCTTGTTGATCCTCATTTACCGGGGTGACCACTTTTTCTCCTAGGTTCATGTAATAAGCTGTTGCCTCCATCACCATCTTCTTTGAGATCGAAAGGGGATAAATTTCCCTTCTCCTTTTCTTTAGCCTCCGTTCTCGAACATTCACCATTGGAAAGACACTGGGTCTTCTTTAGCTTATAATATTGGGCTTTCTCCTTGAGTATTCCTTTTATTCTTTGGGATTTTTTTTTTTTTGTGAGCCTTTATATGTCTCGGGGCCCTTATCAATTGTTTGGGTTGCCCCCAAATTTTCGTTAAGGCCCATTACACAAGGGTCTTCCACATTGTTCAAACCTCGACCTTGATGGAATAAGTGTTGCTCAACATTTTCCTCTCGGATAAGGACCCACTACCGCCGCCATTTTCCCCACGCGCACCACGTGAACTCTCTCAAATATGTCTCGCATAGATTAATGCGTCATTATTTCCCATGCATGATTCACTTGAATTTTCGACCTCTTCAACCGCCCTTTTAAGCATTTCATATTCCCCATTAGCCGCTGCATCTCCGATGGCCACCAGATTCCGACCAGCAATCATATTCCTTTTAAGCATGTACGATTCCTCCTCTTCGACTATTTTGATATGGAACTTTGAACCATCAATCATGACCAACACGAGACCTCTAGATATTTTATAGTTACTGAACACATGTTCAACCTAATAGTAACACCCTTGAGAGCACCTCTAGATATTTTACTGATTACAAGAACACATGTTCAACCTAATAGTAACACCCTTGAGAGAACCTAAGAGCAAATTTTTTTGGAAATGCCCGTGAGACCCGACTCCAACCCACGCAGATCCGCAAATTTTTTATATATAGATTTTTGTACAGATCTTAGGTATATAAAATATTATGTATGAGAATTTGTCTTTTCTTAATAATCGTGCCTCCCTCCCTATAAAAGAAATTATGGGACGGAGGGAGTATCTCTTAGCTAACGACCAAAGGTGTTTCAATTATAAAAACTCAAACAGCTACCTTGCCTATAAATTCTGAGCAAGTTTGCAGAGCATTGGCATAGCTGTTCAGAATCAAGAAAAACTAGGGGAACTGGCAAAGAAAAATTTTATTGAAATGTCACATAAATATTACTACAAAAGATTGGATGAATGGAATAGTTATAATAATAAATAGAAAATATAAATAACAAAATAAAAATGCAGAGAAGTCAAAGAATAATGGCCCTTTAATAGCCAAAGAATGGAAGAATAACAGCCAAAGAATGATACTGCAATCTACGTATATAAATATATAGCTTGTATATTTCCTGTTTGGAGAAAAAGATTACATGGTGATACCATTTCAATATACCACAATAAAACAACAAAGAAACTTGTGTATATTCTTACATTATATATATAAATATATTTATATTTCCATCATCCATATAAACTTAGTGCACCAGCCCCTCATTATTCACCTCCGCTACAGCATGCTTCACAACAGCTAAAGCAGCCTAAACACGCCAATGCACCGAACAACTGAGAGAAAGCGATCACACATTGGTCGTTCATCTTCGAACAAACATTAATACAGCACATGCAACAGCAGTGGCTGCAAAGCCTTCCACAGCAGTCAGAAACTCCCTTTACAAAAACTTCAGCACCATCAGGGGTTTCGGATCACCAAATCCTGGAGATATGTTTTCAGCAGTCGCGCTTAAATTTCCAAAACCGAGTCTTATGTTGTGCAGTGTGGTTATCTTTTGTGGTTGTAATTCTTCTTTCTTATGATGATCCACTTTCCTGGAGGCCTGCAACTAAGCTCTTTCAATTAAAATCGGGAAAGCCATAGAAAGCAAATGAAGAAAGGTAATACGGGTAATATCATTTTGTCTTTAAAGTTTATCTTTTTCCAGTTTTGGTCTCCCCCTCTCTCACTCATTATCAAATTTGGTCCTTGAACTACATTTTTACTCTCACATTTGGTCTCACCGTTAGTTGACCATTCATGAACTGGCATAATCAACTACTTGGGGGTGCTATATGTGATATTTAAAAAAAAAAATGATTATTTTTATAATTACACTTAAGTTCACACTTTTAAATTATTATATTATATTGTTAGTCAACGGATGGTCAACTAAAGGTGGGACCAAACATGTACTTCCGGACAAGTTTGATAGTGAGTGAATGAAGAGGATCAAAACTGGAAAAAAGTAAACATCAGGGATATCAAGGTAATTACAATTGCAGTAAAAAGTTCCAACAAGCATAAAAGTGTCACTACTGCAAACCATCGTGAAGATAAATTTGCATTCTCATACTCAAATAATGAATCAAATGCGTACCTTTTGAGCAGTGGTTGAATCAGCTTTCGCTTTCGTTTTCAGAGTCTCAACCAAAACCATGTCTGCATATTCAGAAACAATGGCATTTTGCACGCTCATCTTTGCTATCTGTCAATAAAGAAAGCAGCACATTAATGACTTCAATCTTGTAGGCAGCATAATGCTTTTTTGTTCTCTCCGACTCCATTGAATAATTGAAAGAAAGTCGAGTTTCAATATGTGAACGGGGGATGTTCAATGATATTAATGACCATATACACACTAAACTTTCTGTTTGATATCCTCAACTCGTTTAAAATATATTTTTACAGGAGTCAAAGGGGGCACAAATCAGACTGGACCTTAATTGTTGCAAAGTTTAAAAACTAATTTGGGAATTACCTTATCCTCAAGCTCCTGATTCTCTGAGTACCAGGCCTGAGATGTCAGTAGCTCGATCTGACTCTTGGCTACCATCTGTTGTAATTCAAAATCAAACAAAATGTAGACAATGTTATAAGATGATCAACTTGAAACAAGGGGCATCTTTAAAGTTGAAGGGCTAAAAGAAACAAACTAATAACTTAATTACACATTAAAATAAGATCGATAGCTCTAATTCAAAGCACATTCACCAGGCTTTTGAATAGACATGAGCTTCATTATGAAAGTTAAAAAGCTAACACAAAGATCCAAGTTATTTGAATGGAATCATAATAATTGTGACTTTAAGCAATGGACCATCATTACAGATATCTCAACAAAGATATTTTGTAACGTATAAGCTCCAAAGTTAAATAGTGATTTTAAACAAACAATATTAACTGCATTCTTGCACATAGAGTGGAATTTTTACAGCCTAACTGCATTTATTTACCAAACAACTATTACCTTCCCAATGGGAGTGTCCTTTGCCTCTTCAACCCTCAGTTCTAAAGGAAAACTGCTCATATCTGCAAGGCTACCATTAACTTTAAGGGTATCTGGAAATTTTCCGCGGTATCTGCCTGACACGATCAAGGGTCTTTCAAGCGAAAGGTCTGGAATTTGGGAAGGAAACACCTACCATGAACATTAACTCTTTGTTTAAAAACAAAGACTTGAGAAGTGCATAACCCATGATATGGATCTAGTCACTATGAAAATAAAGCATAAAAATGACTGGTAAACAAAGAAAGAAGAGAAGAGAAGTTTATATCAAAGCCATAGCATTTCATTGTGTTATGGAAGTGAAAAGACAAAATAACAATACCTCAAGATCATCAAGTTTATCAAGATTCTGAAAAGCAATGTCTGCAAGAAAAATAGATGATGCTCTAGCAAAAGTTCTTCCATTCGATCCTCAATGGAATCTGCCAAATCATAGTAAAATAAGAAATAAAGGAGTAGGAATTCCTGAGACAAATTTATACAAAGGGAGAAAAATTATAATCAAAATAACAGTTCTTTTTTTTTTTATTATTTTTGGCTTTACTGAATGATATTATATTTACCATGACAATATAAGATAAAAATATATAATCAAAATATGTCTACGTACGAACAAGGAGAAGCAGTAGACCTAGGGGAAATACTTACACTTTTTAGGCCAATATGATTTTGATGTTTCTGTAGTACTTGATTGTATACAAGATGAAAATATCGTTATCACAATAAATATCACAAGTTTAGTTTTACAAATATATCGCTGGATATATCGCATATCGATATCGCAAAAATTGTACTCCCTCCGTCCCGAGAGAACCTTTCACACTTGATTTTTTCAACAGTTTTTGTGTGCGAGTTATTTCATAGTAATACATTTACAAAAGTTATTTTATATGAATGATATGCTAGTTGATCTTATTAACTAGCATATCATTCATATAAAATAACTTTTGTTAACGTATTACTATGAAATAACTCTTACACAAAACCGTTGAAAAAGTTAAGTGTGAAAGGTTCTCTGGGACGGAGGGAGTAAAAATAACGGAAACCTTATTAAAATCTTAGAAATTTAACAAGATATTTTAGAGATTATTATAACATTTTATTATGCACATGTTCCATTTAAATTACAATAAAATTATATGTTTAAAACAATCATATGGTTAATATATTTTATAAACACTGTCTACGATGAAAAATAGTTAACATAATACATAATACAAAATAACTAAATATATACGATAATATACAGATTAATATTAAAATGAAGACCTACGAAGTCCAAAAGTAGTAGTAAGAATGTCATCTTTGTCCAAACCAAGTAGTTCCTTTCCAACATCATTTTTACTTGTAATCTATAAATATATAAAATTAATATAGTTAAAGATGTGAAGAGAGTCTCAATTTCATACCTTGAATATGATTGGTTCATCATGGATTTGTGATGCATTTATGCTATTTTTACAGACCAATATATCATATAAAAAAATTTAAAAATAAATACAAATGAAATAATAATAGAAGGTTAAAATTATTTATTAAAACTGAGAATTTTGCAGTCTTGTAGGTTAATTGATTGATATATCCATGGAATATATTCTATGTAAAAATAAATAAATAAATAATTTTTATAAATAATTAAAAAAAAGCAATTTTTTTCAGATATTGTGATATCGTGCGGTATTTACACAATATCCAGGAAAAATACACTACGGCTGATCGATATTGATAGCAATATTTTGCGATATTTTCACGTTATTCAAAAAAATACATTACCCTAATATCCATACCTCAATCTCATCTTTTTATGATATATCCGCGATATTTCAATACTTGATTGTATATGCATTTCATTTCTGTAACTTCCCTTTAAATAGTTGGACTTGGAGAAATATAAAATAAATCTGTTCAAAGCCTTTCATGCTATAAAACTTCTCTGAAAAAATTTCAGATTTTATTAGGTATACAAGAATGTTTTAGAATCACTCAGATGCTTATTTCCAGTTTTCTAGTATATACTATAAAATCCAGATCATCTTTCCACATTTTATACTGAACTAAAAAAAGATGCTATCTCACTGTCCACATTTTAGCAAGGCATTTCTTCCACAGGACCAAAAGAAAAAAGAGTATTGCTTCAGCATTCACGGAAACATGGGCAACAAAAGCTCCAACTAACTTCTAAACTAACTTTATATAATCAATCACTTTGTGGGAGATTGAATAATAGACATGGTGATGGTTAACTAAGTGTGTTTAGAGACCAAAATCTTAGAACTTATGAGCCCATTTCGCTTTATTTTCACATGGGATCTTTCTAGTTTACTTAAAAATTTGAACATACACGTTTTCACATTTTCATCAAAAATATAATTTAATTTCACATAAACATATTCTTGGAAGTCACAATACAATTTCTTCTTCAAATACATTAATAAATGGGAAAATTGCAGGTTTGGTCGTCGAAATATGATTATGTTCATATAAAAGGCCCTCTATCATATAACTTTGTGAGATTTTGGTCCTTTTTCCGGAAATTGTCGACAAAGAAAATATTCCAGTCATGTCAGCAATATCTGGAAAAAATGACCAAAATTGACAAGATTGAAAATTTGAGGACCATCTTTTTAGGTCGTGGCTTAGAAGACCATATGTGAAAATGGTCTAATTGGGACCAAACTGGCAATTGTTCCTAAAAGAAATACAAATGAGTATATATTCAATTACACCAAACCCTAAAACGTTTCCAATCCTAGAAATGATGAAAAAGGACTCGAGTTTCCACCATCTAGTTAACCGTATATCATATGACAAGTTAAGTGAGACAAAAAGGGTAAAACTGTAGTTGCCTCTTTTGACAGGTTTCCTATTTGTTCCCAGCCACAATGTGCCTTGCTATGAGTAATGAAATTTGAAGGCCACCTTCTGAAGTACACAATTCTTTTAAATAAACAGTCTAAAGGCACGAGCATGGTTCTATTATTAAAATAAATATGTGCATTACAAAACTAGATGGATTCTCCTTATACACGACTTTTTCAACATAAAGACTTCAAACATTTCAAGCATAATATATCAACACAGTACTCAGTAGATTATTAAAGGAGGAAAGATGTTCAGTTGAAGAAAAGCTTACCCATATCAATAGCAGCATCATGATGCCCTCGACTAATCATTGCAAGCATCCGAAGAAAATAGTGATTACAAAACATACCTAACAAGTTAAAATTGTGATTTTAGCTAACCATGAATAATGCAATGGGATTAACGTTCAAATAAATAATGCATGGGAGCAATTATATCATGAGATGATAGAGGAGTTATGGAGTTATTATCAAATCTTTATTAGTTCTTCATCAAACATCAGTAATGCTAGGCAAGAAAGAATCAAACTAGGCAATAACTTATGATATTCCGAAGTGTTTAGGCATCTCCTTCCAAGGGAGTAGTTTTTCATCTCAGAATAGCCAAAGAATTTTTTTATTGAGCATAAATTGAGATGAAATTCTACATATAATGTCCCGAAGGGAAACAACGCAAAAGGTATGTCTAAAAAGTAAAGATGTGCTGAGAATTTATTGTATCACAGGAAGGAGGCAGTTAAATTCTGGAACGGGACTTCTTGGTTTAGGAAGTTTCCGAATCCTTAATCATAACTGAACACCGTTTCTTAATCAGATTATAAACTTGCACTCTGACCAATAAGATTAACTGCTACCATTAATACAAAAAAAAAAAAGGAGTTTTTCGATCATGTATAAATTTGAAAACCTACAGATACAAAAATGCATACCAATGCCCATTGTGTATATTCTTGGGCGAATATTTTTATGGTTTGCTAGCTCTTTTCTCATGACATCACAGATATTTCTCTCATCTTCCACAGCTCCATCGGTAATGAGGAAAATGATTGGGATTGAGTCGGAACTATCAGATAACATCTTAAGGGCCTGAATTAAAGGAGTAACTGTTAGAATTGTCATATAATATTTTCCATGGTATCGTTTAAGACAGAGTAAAATAATAAACACACTGAGTTTCCAAGTAAATTTTCCATGGTATCATTTATGAAGAAAAGGTAAAATAACAAAACCACTCTTTCCTACTATTTGTGCCTTATTCCAGAAACAACACATATGCATCAATTTCCACAAGTGACATAAGTAAAGAACCAATTTAAAATGCTGAAAACACAAACGAAAGTGCTCCAATCATGTCTCATCAAAAGCACGTTAACACTTCAAATATCCCATAAAAATTATAACAACCTAGACACTAACAAACGTGCATGAAGGCAGGTATATATTTGCACTTCAGCATTATCACTTCATGGGCTATCTATTGCTGCAGGATACAAGAACGTAACTTTTGACTGAAATTAACTAATAAGTAAACATCCTGCAAATGAATGAATGCGAGAATGCAGTCGCATTCCCTTCATAGCTTAACATCCAGGTATATGCAGTGCCATAGCAAATAAAACAAGTAGTTATGCTTCAGTTAGCTCTCTAGTACTACTAACATCAACCCTATGCAATCATTATACATAATTCACATATAGTTTCAGAAGAATGAAATACCTGATTCAGCGGAAGCAGAATGTTTGTGTCACCACCAGCTACAAAATT
This sequence comes from Paraleonurus japonicus, assembly GCA_030762865.1. Classification (NCBI taxonomy): domain Eukaryota; kingdom Viridiplantae; phylum Streptophyta; class Magnoliopsida; order Lamiales; family Lamiaceae; genus Paraleonurus; species Paraleonurus japonicus. The sequence continues at coordinate 6,475,905 of CM061061.1, read as the reverse complement.
TGTATTAATCCACTCAGTAACATTTTCAATGACTTCTGGCGTTGCTGGCTCTAGAGTCGAGGAAAACAGATACGTATCACCATTGAATGCAAGTACATTAAACAAATCCTTGGAATCAAGCTTGGCCAGTGCAGAAAAGAGGGCCATTTTTGTATCTTCGAGGGGTTTACCCCTCATACTTCCACTTATGTCAACAACAAACACCACTTCCTTTCTGAAAACCTTTATAACACAGAACATGGAATTCCACAAGTATTAATCCATAAGAAGAACAATGGCAAAGAACAAGAGAAGGTTATCAGATGGAGAATTAAAATGTTCAATAGCATTCTTTCTCAATAAATGTATGTGCTGACTATATTTTTGAAGTAACAGAATTTTGTAGAGAGGACTTGGACATTAATTTACCTTTCCATTCTGCTGTTTTCCTGGGAAAAGGTAGCAACAGAACATATCTCTATGATCTACATCTTGTAACAATGGAGGACTCAAGAGTACAGAACCAACAGTGTGACTTGAAGACACCTGAACACAGTCAAATTAATTGTACATGAAAGCATGTTCTTCCTAATTTTCCTTTCGAAATAAAGTACAAGATCATTTGCTGTCTTCTGCAAATATCATACATCAGATTGCAAACAAAGTAAGAACATGAAATCTTACAGTGTATGAAAACATAAAATCGCTGCTAGACCATGAAAGTACTTCAGAGTCGTACAAGAAACCCAACTTTCCTGCTTGTCGTACTCGCTCCTAATAATAAGAAGAAAAAGAAATTGAAAAAGAACTGCTATATCCTTCTTCCTTAATCCATAGCAACCATCAGAACCAGAATATAGTGGTACCTTCAAAGGATGACTAGTTGTCCTGCACAGAATCTCCGTTTCAGAACCAGCATTAACATACAACTCTATCTTTTCCCGTTTAGCGAACTTCTTTGCAGCGGGTGTTACATATTCAGGAAAAGTAAATGGAATGTTCAAGGTGACTTGGCCATCATGATACAATAATTTTTGGGACCATCTAAGTTTAACAGATATATTGGTTCCTCCGTTGACCTGAAAAGATTATAACATTAAAATTCATAAAATGAATACAGTCATCCACAATACAACAAAAAAATACTGAAAATATGAAAAAAAAAAAAAAGTAACTTGCCTGTGGGACCGTGAGAGTAAAGATATCAGCTTTCAAGAAGCCCCCTCCTTCAACTTTTGCAACATTCTCCATACCATTTTCATTGTCCATGGCAATGAATTCAGTACGATACGATTTCCTGGGTACCTCAACCTCCACACCTAGAATTGAACCCTGTTAGCCAAATAATATCCATTTTGAGAACTAAGAAAATATCAAGTCACTCATATGAAGCAACAAAGTGTACAATATATTTTACAACCTCCAACATGATTAATGAGATGAAAATCAAAACAAAATATGGAAACCATGAATAAAAAAATTAAGTCTCATTTCCAATAAAATAAATAAAACATACTTCAACTATACATCCACGAGACAAGAAAAGTAGATGAGGTAAACACAAGGTTTCAATGATTTCAACCAAATCCAATACACGCTGAAACTGCCTTTCCTTTCTTCTGTAACTACAGTGTTACTTAGGCATCCTAAAATTACTAACATTCGTGAAGCACAAGCCTGTGCCCTACCGATCAACTATATTCCCTTGCTTCAGTAAAAATCGTGAATAAAATAAGATTTCACTTTCTTGTACAATATTATACTCCTAATTTTTTTTTTTTTGGACAAACAATATTATACTCCTATGTCCAGCCATTAAAAATCACTACTTCTTAAATATGAAGAGAAAAGAAATGAAACTATGAAGACAAAAGAGTTGCCAGATGTGAATATAAATTTTATGATGAACCCAAATCACTAGCATTCACCCAAAATCATCCACTCAATAATCACAGAATATATAACACCAAGTTATTCAAGTAAAACAGCAGTTCCATATAGCCGTTCAACTTCAACCTAATAAAGCTATCGTTACATGAATAATCCACAAGCCAGATAAATATTTAAGTCATTTTTAATGAAAACGAACAGAATAAGTTAGCATCGAAAAAGCATTAAAGATTAACGTCACTTGAAGGTACCTGTTCACCCATGGGAACGGCGATGCGGCAATCACAGCTGCGGCTGCCCATGACGCAATGGACGCGCCACGTGCCGCTCACCGTAACAAACGCGGTATCGAGATAGCAATCAACCTCCAGGGAAACCTTATTCATCTGGAGCGGGATCAAGGCTGGGGGATCGCACCTCCCGTGCACGTGCGGCTGGTAGCTCGGCATATCCGGATTGTCGACAATAGCCGGGTCGATTATCACCGCGTACAGCATGGGAGAATTGGGGAGGTAGGAGTATCCGGCGGCTCTCTCCATTGGCGTCGCCGGCTTGGGCGGCGCCACAGCCCTGTCCTTGCCGAAGTATATCCTTTTGGAGAGTCGCAGCCCATCCTCCACCGCGGCCTCGAAATCCTCCGCCATACAGGTGATGGAAACGACAATCCGAATGTTATTATCACCGAAAAATGCGATCGCTGAGCAGAATTTTCTACTTTTCGTGCAGCTTGTAGCCGACGATTTAGGTTATGGTGTTTATTAAACGAAGTTTTTGGCGAAAGAGATGGCCGTTGGAAATGTGGGCGGTGGGCCCACCTCCTCTGCTGTAGAGCAACAAGAATGATAATTCTAGCTACTTTATTGGCAAATATGTTGTACGTAGATTGAAAGGTACAAGCTGTTGAAGCTGTAGATAAAAATCATGGAGAACGGAGGGTACTATAGTCAATTCGTATAGCCCCAACGGTTCTTTACTTTGCGTAGCCATTAGATAAGGACGAACGCACAAATTCCAAAACTCTATTTCGACGATTTAATTGTTGCCAGCGAAGCACAGGCCGGCCCCCGGCTGAATATTTCTAAGACAAGGCAAATTGTGCTCACTAGAAAATAGTGTGCTAATATTTTTATTTAATATTATACTATAACTAAATTGAATGTTTTTTTTTATCAGAAAAAGAAATATTTTATTAAAACAACCAAGTTATAGGTAAGAGAAATGCCTAATAACTTGAATCAGAGTACAAAATTTGCTATACAAAAACTTATCCAATCTACTCCCAGAAACAAATTACAACACCTATTCCATATTTCACTTAACATCTGCAATATTTAATGAAAAGCCACGGACTGCAACTCCATTCTATGTACTCCCCCTTCCAAATAGTTTCCTTGTTGCAAGAAAGTCAGGTCCATAAAAAGATTTAGGTCTGCCATTAATCTATCTCTTGGTGCTTGATCTCCTCGAAAAATAATGGCATTTCTAATTTTCCAAATCAACAACACCGCACACTCCCATACACACACCATGAAAGATTTTCCTTTTTTACCTCTTAATAGACTACTAAAATGTAGTATATTAATCATTAGTATAGAGGAAAATGCAAAGATTCACACCAATCCAGTTAAGACAATTCATCCAAATATTGTATGTAAAATCACATTAAAAAGATATGTCTAACCGATTCGCGTGTGTGTCACAAAAGATGCAGTTTACACTCACTCCATTTGGCAAGCAATTTCTCCTTTGCAAATTTGTCTTTGTTGGTAGTCTTTCCCGGATGGTCCTCCAAGAGTACACACAAACTTTTGTTGGTACCGCCTTATTCCAAATCAACTCAAATTCCTCCTTTGGTTCTACATTCTCCTCCATTTTTGTTGTGACAATCTCCTCGTACGCTGATTTCGTTGCATATAAGTCTTGTCTTCTTGATCTCCATTTCCATGAGTCCATAACTCCCTGAATAGGACATAAAGAATTAACAACGAGATAATAATTCATTTAACAAGGATAACGATAACTCTCTTTCTCTTAACTCCCTCCTCCATCTCCACCTCCACCTCCAAATTCCCTCCCTCCATTCTCCCATTTCACTCACTCTAGACTCCCTATCTAAGGATAAATGAAACAATCTATTGACCAATCTTCTAAACCATAAAATTTATAAAATAAAAACCACAAAATTTAAAAGAATGCGAAATAATAAGTAAAAAATAAATTTTTCTCATCAAATAAATTAGGAAATTATATTTAGAAAATTAACAAATATCTATAATTCCGAATTAATTTTTCTCTTCATCCCCACAACAGATTAGATTAAGATTAAGAATATTTGTTGATTTTCTAAATATAATTTTCTAATTTATTTGATGAGAAAAATTAATTTTTGTTAATATGACTTTTGAAGGATTTTTTAAATCGTTTACTTATTATTTTGCATTCTTTTAAATTTTGTGTTTTTATTTTTAGAAATTTTAAGATTTAAATGTTTATTTTATTATTAGATTTTTTAAGTTTAATTATTAATTTTTTTATCTATTAAAATATTTTTGTATTTTATTTAACTAGTTTCAGTTTTATAAATAAATGAATGGTGTTAAAATTATAATTTTATTAATAGATTTTTAAGTTTAATTATTAAATTTTTTATTTATTAAAATACTTTTTGTACTTTATTTAACTAGTTCAAGTTTTATAAATAAATGAATAGTGTTACAATTATAATTTTATTATTAGATTTTTAAGTTCAATTATTTAATTTATTATTCATTAAAATATTTTTTATATTTTATTTAACTAGTTTTAGTTTTATAAATAAATGAATGGTTTTATAGTTTTATTAGATTTTTATGTTATAAATAATATTATTCTAATTGATAAATATAAATAAGGTATTTAATTGATAAATAATATAAAAACAAAATGAAAAGGCCAAAAAAATTCTCTGGCGGGTGACTGTTTATTGACATGCTATTGTAGGTAAAAGGACGAAAATCAATTTTTGCAAACTTATAGGACCAAAATCAAAAGTGTATAAGGTCGGACGAAACTCAAAATCATGTCAAGTTCTTGGGCATACAAAACTTTAATCCCCAGATTTTAAAATATCTCCCCACCATCCTACTATTTTTCTACCCCTCTCAAAATTTCCCGTCCTCCAATTACAACCCCACCTTGACGTTATGACTTTTACCCACAAACTGTCTCTCACCCAGAGCCCTCCATAACCATTTGCCTAAAAGAGCCAAATTAAAACTCTCCAAGTCCTTCACCCCCAAACCCCCAAAATTTTTTGGATAGCAAATCTCGACCATTTTACCCAAGAGATGCTTTTATCACGCTCCCCACCCCCAATAAGAAAGATCTTTGTAATTTCACAATATCATTCAAAATTTTCTTTGGTGCACGGAAAACGGATAAGAGGAAGACGGGAAGTGAAGATAGAATCGAATTAATGAGTGTTAGACGTCCCCCAATGGAAATCTTAAAGGCTGCTCCACTTACTCACTCTTTTCTTTATCTTACGTATCATGTACTCCCAATATGAAATTTTCTGTGCGAACATCTCACTTATATTCCCAGGATACATAAATAGGATACGCCCTTCACCGCATCCCGAACATTAGCCTTCTCTTCCACCCATTCGTCCTCCACATTTAAACCGATTAAACCGCATTTGTTCCGATTTATTTTGAGTCCGGAAATAGCTTCAATTATACCGATGAAACTCCTCAAAAAATTCACATTTTCCTCCGAAGCGGCCCCTTAAAATAGTGTGTCATCTGCGTATTGTAGATGAGACAAGCAAACCTTATCTCTACCCACCTCCATTGGTTTAAAATGGCCGACTTCCACTACTTTCTTCAACAACTCGCTAATACCTTCACTGCTAAGAGGAAGAGAAAGGGAAAGGGGATCCCCTTGTCTCAAAACTCTTTCCAAATTTAAATTGTCTGAAGGTCTACCATTCACCAAGACCGAGGCTTGAGCCGAGGACACACATTCCATCATCCAATCTATCCAAGTGCTGCAAAAATTCATTTTCTCCATTGTTTCCCTCAAGTATACCTAATTCATCGAGTCGTATGCTTTCTCAAAATCAATTTTGAAAAGCATACTTCTCGTTTCTTGGCCTTCGCATCCTCCATCGCTTCAATCAAAGATACCACGCTATCCACTAGTTGTCGCCCCTCTATAAATGCGGATTGATTCTCCGAAATTATCGAGCCCAAAACTTTGCTTAACCGATTCGCAAGGACCTTTGCAAGAATTTTATAAACCCTTCCTATTAAAGAAATTGGCTCGTAGTCTTGCAAATCGAAAGCTTCCTCTTTCTTTCGAATGAGGACAAGAAAAGAAGGATTCAAACCCTTGGCCACCTTCATTTGGTGAAATTCTCCCATAAACCGCATGAAGTCCCCTTGTACATCTCCCAAAAATTCTTATAAAAGCAGAAATTGAAGCCATCTGTCCGGGGCTTTTGAACTATCGCACGATTTGATTGCTTTCCAAACTTCTTCCTCACTAACAGAGCAATGAGCATCTGGTTATCCTCTTTGAAAATTTTGCTTCCCAAAATCCTCGCCGAAACTAGGCCCGATATGTACCCTTCTACTAATGTGAGACTTGAAGAACTCAAAAATGCCATTTTTTACCTCTACAACATCCTCCTTCCATTCTTCATTAATATTAATCCCCACAATCTCGTTACATTTCCGGCGCTTATTAATGCATCTATGGAAATAGCTCGAGTTTGCATCTCCTTCCTTAATCCATTTTGATCTTGCCTTACGCCTTAACAAGCTATCTCTTCTCTTCACATCATTCAAGAACAAAGCTCGCTCTGTTTCTTGCAATGATCTCGGACTCCTCCAAGCCCAATGCTTCGTCAAGTAAATCCACTTCAAAAATTTCTTCTTTCCTCTCTTCAATTCTTTTGTCCAAAGAACCAAACTTTGTGATATTCCGTGTCTTCAAATCCGCTTTAAGCCTTCTCAACTTATCTTTCTGTAACGAAACCCCCACCCCTCGTTGTCATAACTATTCCATCTTTCCTTGACGAAGTCAATAAAACCAGGAGCACTAATCCAAGCATTTATCCACCTAAAAGGTTTGGGACCCCAATCCTCAACTTCACTTCCAATCGGGCAATGGTCGGATAAGGATCTCGACAAACCCATTTGAACCGAATTTGGCGGCGTGAAAACCACCATCGTTAATTAGCAATCGGTCTAAGCGACTTTTACACGTGCCGTCCGGTTCGTACCACGTGAAAAATCTCCCATGGAGAGGTAGATCAATAAGTCCCGAAGTTTTGAATAAAGCTATTGAAAGCATCAACGTCTTTTTTGGAGACTCGGCTCTTATTCTGCTCTCTCCGTCGCCCTTCTAACCGAATTGAAATCCCCGCCACGCATATGCACGAATTTGGATATTGAGATATCACTTGCAACACCCTCTCCCATAAAACCATTTTGTCTACAAGCAAACAAGGGGCATAAATATTAATCAAACAACAGTCAATTCCCTCCACACTCCATATGCCGTTGACAATTACCGCTCCTTCCATGTGCCAACAACTAGAAGTCGAAAATGTATCTCCATTCCAAACCGAAAGAATTCCCGAGCGACCTACAGAGCCTCTAAAAACCCATTCAATTTTACCATCACTCCATATACTTCTACACAAATATTCATCGATGTTCTCTTTCTTAGTCTCCTAAATCATACAAAAATCTATTTTCTTCTTCCTAATTAATTCACCCACCTCTTTACATTTCGCCTGCTCCCTAACCCCCTTATATTGTAATCGAGAACTCTCATTGATTACAAGTCGTCATACTCCTTACTCAACAATTTAATTCTATCATCCTCTTCCCTAAGTGCATCAAAGCGATTAAAAATACTCACCTCGTCGCCTCGCTTTCCAGCCCCAACGATTTAACTAATATTATACAATGTACGAAATAATACTACACCTGTAACCAAACTAATACTATACAATACACCGAAATAATACTATACCGTAACCAAACTAATTATATACAATACATGAAATAATATTACATCAGTAACCAAACTTTGTGCACACAATTTTTATTGTACACAATATGCACACAAATACTACTCTTAAGATAATTGTCGATTAACTTCACTTTTATATGGATTATTATTATTATTATTATTATTATTATTATTATTATTATTATTATTATTATTATTATTATTATTATTATTATTATTATTATTATTGGATCCAATTACGAATAGAAATGCCAAAATGAGCCCGGCCCGATGGGTTAGTCCATGCCGCTCGGTTTTAGGATTAGATTAGGCTTAATATTTAGATGCCCGACAAGAACCGAACCTAAAAGCTCGGCCCGTTGGACTTTTCCAAAAATCAGCCATAATATTTTTTTCTTTTAAATTTTAGTGATATACCATGTAATGTAAGTATGTTAGATTGTTAATACAAATTAATTAATATCATCAATTAAGTATGTTAATTATAAGAAAAAGTAAGAACAAAAGAAAATTTAATAAATATCTCCGAATTAAGTATGTTAATTAAGGAATAAAGAACAAAAGAAAATTGAGGCCTGGTGCCATTGAATTATCGTTTATTTGCTTTGAATTGTTGAATTGATTTAAATTTGTTATTAAATGTTGAATTTATTATCAACTTTTTGAGTTGTTTAATTTATTTTTGTACTTTGTTATGAATAATCGAACTTATTATGAATAGTTAAATTGTTTGTTTGAACATATTATCAATTGTTGAAATTATTATTAGATTATTAAATTATTATTTAAAGTTATTATAAATCATTTTAGTGTTTAACTTGGGTCATTTATTAAAAAATAAAAAAATTTGCCCGGTAGCCCGCCTAGGCCGGGTTAGGCCTGAGAATTGTAGGCTCGGAACACAACCAGGCCTAGTCCGGCCCGGCCAGCCATACATGTATGGCTCGGTGGGCCTTCACCGGCCCGGGCCATTGCCACCTTGTTGTTACCCATTCTAAATCTAAGAGATTTGTGGTTAATGTGGCTTGATTTAACAGATAAAACAAGTAAGAATTCAAATGAACTTGAACAATAAATGTTTGAATAAATACAAGAAAGCGGTTTAAAGAGAGAGAATTGTTGGGGTTGTTAAGCCAGATCTTTAATATGGATTCTAGGATCCATTTATTGTGCCTTAAAGGCTCTATTTATAGGGAAAATGTGCTACCCTAGCATCCCACGACTGAGGAGATGCATGCATTATATGCATGGATCCTCATTTAATGTGGATTGACTGCGACCCTTACTTGGCCGTGCCACAGACCACTCTTGTCCCACTAGGTCCGCCATTTGGTAGGGGATTTTCGACATTCTTTTGATTCTTTTCTATTACTAGGTTATATGTTTGACATTAAATTCTAATCACTACGGTGATATTTTTCTATCTATAGCTTGATCTTCTCGAACTCTAGACTCTTTGTACGATGGTGTGCCGGACTTTGGGCGAGTGATGAGCCGGATGATGATTCTCGACGGCAATGTCCTAGTGGGCAAGCCGATGTCTCGGGCGACCCACATCTTTGGGCGAGCTAGGTATTTGGGTTTCCCGCTCGCCCGTCTATTGTTCTCTACTTCAGGTGGGCCGAGTTCACGATCTCTTTATTGGGCCTATCCTACACTTCTCCCAAATATTCGTGATACAACAATTGCCACTCGGTTTGATTCTTTGAGGGACTCGTGGAACGAATCGGTAGTCTTTGAGTGCCCCAAGTGATGCGGAGTGAAAACGGGTGTAACTTTTGACTTCGAGCTCGAAAATTTTGTCATAATATCTTTCCAAAATCAGGACTAAAGGTGTGCGTGAAGGTTATTTGGTTGGATTAATGAGTTTTGTATGATCCATTTGCTTGATGATGCTTTAATCTCATGCTTATTTATTTATTTATCACAAGGAGACTTGAGTATTTTGAATTACATGATGGGTATTGGGTTTAATTGAGTAAATAGAGTTTATATTAGTTTAATGCAAGGATACTTGATTAATTCCATTAGAAAAACATCAATTCTACATTAATTGCTTAGATTAAGAGTCGGGTAATTAGTGAGGAGACCAAAGGGTAGGGGCCTTAGCATCGAAGGGTGTTCATGCAAGGATAACTTATTGACTCGTGTAATTTCTGGGGGTAGAGGGTAACTTCATCATAATCAATCATTCATGCTTAATCGTAATGTGAATCCTAGGCTTACCAAGTACATGTTTATGTTTTATTAATTGGATTTCTCTTATCAATTAACCAACAAAAGAATACCATTTGAATTCATTCTATAGTCGATTACTAATTTGATGAAAAGTACCCAAGCACCATTTCTCGTTGTTTGAAACTCGTGTGTTCGTTCATTTATTACATTTAGTGTTAATTGTTTATTTGCTTATCATTAACACATCACTTCTTATGGCTTGTATTACAATTACAATTAGACTTGTAGTTCCAGGGATATCCCCTTTGATTCCCTTAGATCGATAATTTAATCGGGTGCTTGCTCACTACACGATCCTCCTACATTTAAGAGGTGAGTGTCGATTTGCACGTATGACTTTTCTACTAAGACTAAGTCCTACCAGGAAAGACTACTTCTCACACTTGATTTTAGTTTCAAGTATGCTTTTGAAATTTCTTTACTGCTTGGAGTGCTTGTATGCTTGTGTTGTCCAGGTATCGATACAAGCCGCCGGCTTTCTCTGTTTATAGAGGAGGCTTGGAGTTCTATCCGTTGGAGAGATAGACTCCTAGCCTCCAGCTTATCTTATTCTTATCTTTCAAGATGGCTACACGAGAAGGAGTATGAAAAAGGTACGCCTTAAATGCATTGTACTTTTGCAAATCCTAGGATGTGCTTTGGACACTTATAGATTGTCCTTACGACACTTGTCAAAATTTGATTGACTCATTTGAAAAATGTGAGTACTTGGTATTTGAGAGTAGATTCATACACTTCCTTCTCTAATAAGTCATCTGAAATTATAGAAGCTTAGTAATATAACACTTAATCAAGGTTAATTAAAAAAATTAACTTTAAATATTAGGTTAGCTATTAAATCTTCTCTCCTGTAATGCTAGTATTGACACTGGGTCGTCGGCATTGGTTGTCGACTTCTTCATTCTTTACTGACTATATTTACTTAAGCTTCTTAGTTTGGTTGCAACTAGACTGTAAGGATATGAAATGAAATGTAGTTTTGATTAGATCCCAAAACCCCTGAGTATGTTGAACTACCTATTAGGTCGGTTATTAGAGTCGAGGTTAGACAACTTACTTGTTAGGAAGCCGTATTCTTCAGTGCAATGTAAAGTGATTTAGTAGAGGGAGAACTCACCCGAAGACTAAGAGATTACCTCAAGCACCCGATCAAGATGAAGACAAGAAGATCAAGTCCTCAAGATCAAGATGGAGGTCCACTAATTCAGGTCACCTGTACCAAAGCTATCGGTGAGCTGAATCAGTGAATATAAATGATATTGTTGCATTGAAAGCTCGAGACATTTATTGTATTTGGTTACTTGGATTTGGGAACCAAGTGTTTGCAAAGAAAAGGGATGTCAGCTATTTATGTTTTATCATCAAGGTGATAAGCAACTTAGGCTATCGATTATAAGAGCCGTTTTGACTCTCACCAACCTGTCCCGGTGGACCAATGAGAGGATGCCACCTCATGTACGGACTCGACACAAGCCCCGACAACCCGAGACCGACCCTTGTTTCAACCGGTCAAAATTTGCAAAAGGTGAGATTTGATATTTAATGCAGCCATTCCATATCATGCAAAGGTGGTACGCCCTAAGAGAAGTTGATTTGATTAGTGCACCTTGGCACTATAAAATACAAGGAATTCCAAAGTGGAAAAGAATTCCCGTTAAATTAGGAAAGTGGACGTAGAAGATTCATCTCTCGAACCAATATAAATCCTCTGTGTTCATTACTTGTTTTCCTTATTTGTTGAACGCTTTAAATTGAACTAGTAAATAGAACTCGATGGTAAAATTGTGTGTGGTAATCAAATTAGGTAATTAAAGGGTAAAACAATTCAGGGCTCACATGCCACATGCTCATGCTAGTCTAGATATTTGGCCACTGTTTTGCTTGTAGCATTCAAGAGGGTCGGGTATCTCGAACCAAGCCTTAGGCCACTCGAATCAGGGAACCTCTCATCATGCAATCCCTTCGGATCACCCGAACATTACCGATTGAAGTAGTTTTTCGGGTAAGTGTTATTAAGACCAATCAACAAAATATCGAACCCAAGGGAAAAAGTATGCACATGAGGCCCTAGAAATACGAGTTCTTAGTGACTAGAGTTGCAACAATGGATGGCACTAACACTACCAAACACTTGCAAAATACAAACAAAAACAAGCAAACAAATGATCGAACACTTAGAATGCGAGAACAAAAACAACAATAAATGGTGGGATAGAGGTGCTAGGATTAACATCCATCAATGAATCATCAATCAACAAGTTACAATTGAATCAAATTGCAAATCAACTAAGATAGAAAGCATAAACCATCATGAAATTAATCACTCCATTAAAATCACAATGCCTAATGTGAGTATCCTTAGTCTTTCCCATCTCTCAATGTAGAAGTCCCCAATTCATACAATCATGCAAAATTGAAACTCGATCAACACCTAATCACGTTAGCTCAACTCTCTACTTCTATTGCTAGGGTGATCAACCATTAATCTAAAGATACAATTTTACACAAAGCACAATTAAGAATCACAATTAGGAAACAAACTAATGTGAGTATCCTTAGTGCAACTAATCTCTCGATTCAAAACACCCAATCTACACATTCATACACAATTATCACCCGATTAATCCCGGATCACGTTAGCGCAACTCTCTTCTATAGCTAGGGTGATCAAACACTAATCTAAATAGATAATTATGCATGAAGCACAAATGAGAATCACAATTAGTAAGCAATCTACTCAATTGATCTCCAATCATCAACAATCATAGCATCATCAATCAAATCATCATTAATTTCAATTAACCCAAGCACAAGCGAGTTAGCCCATGGTACCACAAACAATACCCATGGGAAGAAGATAGAATTGATCAAACACAAAGCAAATCACAACAATTAAGAAATTAAAGAGACAAAAGAGGAAAAACATCACCAATTGATCTTCAATCAACAAAAATAGGAATGCTTGAGTTTTCAACACCAATCTCCAAATGAATTACAAGCTTGAATTGAAGGAATTACAAGATCTAAGGCTAATCTATGGCTAATCTACCAACATCAATTGAAATCTAAGTCTAAATCTAACTTCTACTCTAACTACAAGGAAGACATTGGCTTGGGGCCCGAGAAATCGCCCCAAAACCGCTACTAACCGCTATTCTAATTGTGTATCTAAGTTCTCCCCAAATGCTCGCTTCTCCCCTTTAAATACGAAAATTCTGAAAACCGCCTCGAGTCGAGGGTAAGGCCTCGACTCGAGGCTTCGCTTTGTCCCATCCCTCGACTCAAGGGTCATGCCTCGAGTCGAGGCCGCCGCCTTTCTTTCGATTTTGGTCCTTTCGCATAGCCCTCGACTCGAGGCTCATGGTCCTCGACTGCAGCTCGAGTCCGTGACACTTTTCTCGCACGGGGCTTCGGCCCCGACCCCGTTTTCGTCCGAAATGATCATCTCTTCATTCTAAGCCTAGTGGTACTCTCGGTTTGACAAAATTCCACCGAATTACCCGCAAAATGGACGAAAAACATCAAAATCTCACAAATAATACTTTTTAAGCAAAAGAGTGACACTTTTCACATTTAGGCACAAAACTAACACTTTAGCTCACTTTTTGCACTAAAATAGGCCCTAAAAATATGCATCAATTCACTCCAATCATACCCCCAAACTTAAATTGTTGCTCGTCCTCGAGCAACGTAGAAACTAAGAACAAAGGAGTGAATTGATTGCAATTATGCCACATGGCACTATAGATGAAAAATAAGACAATCGAACTCATCAATGAACAAGTATCAATGCAACTATCCACTAGCAAGCAAGATAGATCATGCTCAAACAAATGCTCAATCAAATACTCAACACATTGCTCCTTCCATGGAGTGTTTCACTCTTCACTCAAGTGTATCAAGGTATGATGCACTCAATCATCAAATTCACAAACTTGCACACCATATGCTTGCCAAAAGACTTAATCTCAATCAAAATTAATTGTGTTCAATCAAGAATCAAAGAGGTCTTTCTTCTAGGTTGTAATGTAGGCTCTTTGGAAAGGTGGGATAAATTTGGATAAGAGTGACTAAGTAGTAGAGACTTGAATGTAAGCTAATCAATACAAATGCACAATCTCTTCACTTTTCATCAAGTACACTCTTTCTTTTTACTTTAATAATCAATTCACCATTCACTTGAGCTTTCTCTTTTAAGCTCACAAATTGAATATCTCTTTTCATTCATTTCTTTTTTTTTCAATTCAATGTTTCTTCACAACCCTTTTCTTCTTCTTTCAAGCATCATCACTTAGCACATTATTCCCACCACACTTAGCAATCAAATCACCATCTTTAGCCAACAATCAAGCTCTACTAAGCATAGGATGAAAAGACTCATAAAAATAGGCAAATGGTTTCAATTTCACTTGGCTTGCCAAAGAATATGGAAATAAGGCTCAACATGGCTCACTAAGGAAATCAAATGTATTTGGTGGGGAAAAATTTGGCAAAGTGACTCATCATTCCAAACATGGCCTCTTATCACTTTCAAGACATCACTCAAAGATCAATATCCACAAGTCTAGTGGCAAGTTCTAGCATACAAATCATGAATGATGCACTCACAAAGAAATTATGTCAACCGTATAAGATGTACGATTATTAAGGCACAAAAGCTCACGGGCTTAAATTGAGCAATGAATCAAGCATTATCAATAACATTCATCTTCACATAATAAATCAAGCAAGCTAGCTTCAAGCTATATATCAACTCATGATCAAATCAAAATCCAATAAATCTTGCAAATCAAGCACAAGTGCTCATGTACATAAATCCAAGCATATTCACTACATAAAGAATGATACTCAAAGATATGAGCAATAAGTCCACAATTAAGCTCAAGACAAATCTAGCCCAAAAATATATATGCAAGAAATTCAAGATACCAATATAGTTTAATCAATAATAATCAATAAGCTCAACAAACCCATAATTATAAAATAGTATAAAAGATAGGCAAAGGGAAGAGAAACACCTCCCCAAACTTAGACAAGTCTAAGTTTGAAAGGAAGTGTTGTACCAATAAGCCCTTAAACTCCATCTTTCTTCAAACATGTAGGGATCATCAAGCTTTTATGCACTTTCCACTTGATCTTGCATTTTCTTGCAATTTCAATCACTTCCCAAGCAAATATAGTGAGTGTACCTACAATAGCATAAAAATTATCAAATCATTACCACTAAGAGATGCACATCAACAATAAATGAACAAACACCCCCAAACTTGAATGATAACATGAATTCAAGGTTTAGAATGAGAGTGATAAAAATATATGCAACTTCTAATGATATCAACATTAAGCTCAACACTATATGAATCCCAAAGCATAGAGCATAATTTCCTAAGCATGAGCAATTAAGTAGAAAGCCAAATCTCCCAAAAATCAAACAAAAACACTAATCTACCAAAAGAACACAAGAAAAGAAATAAAAAGGATGGGTTGCCTCCCATCAAGCGCTATTTTTATTGTCCTATGCCGGACTTATTTATTCACTTCCACATCCTTCATCGGAATGGCCAAGGGTAGCGATCCTCCTTCCCATTATATCTCAATCTTTGAGCTTCATAATCTAGGAGGTCCACATAATAGATAGGCCAACCACCCAGATATATCTTGAACATTATTCTTGGTGGATTCGCCTCTTGCTCTCTCACCATCCTCCTTCTCCATTCCTTTTTCCCAAGGATGCCCAAGCAATTCCTTAATGCTTTCCTATAGTCAAAGTGCACAAGAGGTAAAATAAAATCATTAGAAGCATCATTTTCAATAAAAGTATGAATTGAAGAGTTTGAAGGTATAGAGATGCTCATTTCAATCTTCAATTCCTCATTTGGTGCTTCGAGATTTGCTTCCTCATTAAAGCCTATGTCCATCAATGGACATTCCTCTTCCTCACTTTTGACAAGGAAGTCTTCTACTTTTGCCTCTTTGCTTGGACCCTCTACCACATCTTCTTCAATTGTATTTTCTTCCTCCCCTTCTTCTTGATTCTCCATGATGGTTATGTCCTTCACTTGGAGTAGAAAATATTTGAGTTGACTTTTTATGACCATGAATTGAGCTTCGGTGATCTCCATGTTCCCCTCTAGCCATGAATCAACCAATGCCTTGGTCTTATAAATGTTCTCATATAAGGGTAACATTTCTTCACATCTAGGGTCATTGTCCTCAATTCCCTTCAATAGCACTCCAAGCATTTCTTGCAATATGGCTCTCATCATAGAGTCCCCATTCTTCAAATTGAGGAGAAGCTTGTGGCATTTGGTAGTCAAAATCATGGCTTCTCCCATAGTCATAATAAGCCCCTTCCGATGCCTCTTGACACTCAAATCCAAGAGATAGATCAAATGTTTGATCATAAGGCTCATAGTATGGGAACATCTCTTGAGGTTGGGGAAGAATTTCTTCATATCTCCAATTTTCATAATTGGATGGAACTTGTTGCAATTGAGAATTCTCTTCAAAGCTCATCCAATTTTTGCATCCAAAATCTTCAAAATGTGGAGAATACACCGTACTATCTTGATAATAATCTTGATTCCACATGTATGAGTTGTATCCTTCTATCTAGACAAGATAAGCAAGTATCAAATTCCAACAAAAATAACCAAACAAACACAAACACAAACACAAAGGCAACAAATAGCCACTTCAAACAATTCCTAAGTCTCACTTAAGGCGCAAAAACTAATTTCCGCAACGGCGCCATTTGATTGGAGTAGTTTTTCGGGTAAGTGTTATTAAGACCAATCAACAAAATATCGAACCCAAGGGAAAAAGTATGCACATGAGGCCCTAGAAATACGAAGTTCTTAGTGACTAGAGTTGCAACAATGGATGGCACTAACACTACCAAACACTTGCAAAATACAAACAAAAACAAGCAAACAAATGATCGAACACTTAGAATGCGAGAACAAAAACAACAATAAATGGTGGGATAGAGGTGCTAGGATTAACATCCATCAATGAATCATCAATCAACAAGCTACAATTGAATCAAATTGCAAATCAACTAAGAGAGAAAACATAAACCATCATGAAATTAATCACTCCATTAAAATCACAATGCCTAATGTGAGTATCCTTAGTCTTTCCCATCTCTCAATGTAGAAGTCCCCAATTCATACAATCATGCAAAATTGAAACTCGATCAACACCTAATCACGTTAGCTCAACTCTCGTCTATTGCTAGGGTGATCAACCATTAATCTAAAGAGACAATTTTACACAAAGCACAATTAAGAATCACAATTAGGAAACAAACTAATGTGAGTATCCTTAGTGCAACTAATCTCTCGATTCCGAAGCACCCAATCCACACATTCATACACAATTATCACCCGATTAATCCCGGATCACGTTAGCGCAACTCTCGTCTATAGCTAGGGTGATCAAACACTAATCTAAAGAGATAATTATGCATGAAGCACAAATGAGAATCACAATTAGTAAGCAATCTACTCAATTGATCTCCAATCATCAACAATCATAGCATCATCAATCAAATCATCATCAATTTCAATTAACCCAAGCACAAGAGAGTTAGCCCATGGTACCACAAACAATACCCATGAGGAAGAAGATAGAATTGATCAAACACAAAGCAAATCACAACAATTAAGAAATTAAAGAGACAAAAGAGGAAAAACATCACCAATTTATCTTCAATCAACAAAAATAGGAATGCTTGAGTCTTCAACACCAATCTCCAAATGAATTACAAGCTTGAATTGGAAGGAATTACAAGATCTAAGGCTAATTTATGGCTAATCTACCAACATCAATTGAAATCTAAGTCTAAATCTAACTTCTACTCTAACTACAAGGAAGACATTGGCTTGGGGCTGAGAAATCGCCCCAAAACCGCTACTAACTGCTATTCCGAATTGTGTATCTATGTTCTCCCCAAATGCTCTCGCTTCTCCCCTTTAAATACGAAAATTCTGAAAAACTTCCCCTCGAGTCGAGGGTCAGGCCTCGACTCGAGGTTTCTGCTTTGTCCCATCCCTCGACTCGAGGGTCATGCCTCGAGTCGAGGCTGCTTCCTTTCTTTCGATTTTGGTCCTTTCGCATAGCCCTCGACTCGAGGCTCATGGTCCTCGACCGCAGCTCGAGTCCAGGGCACTTTTCTCGTGCGGGGCTTCGGCCCGACCCCCATTTTCGTCCGAAATGATCATCTCTTCATTCTAAGCCTAATGGTACTCTCGGTTTGGCAAAATTCCACCGAATTACCTGCAAAATGGATGAAAAACATCAAAATCTCACAAATAATACTTTTAAGTAAAAGAGTGACACTTTTCACATTTAGGCACAAAAACTAACACTTTAGCTCACTTTTTGCACTAAAATAGGCCCTAAAAACATGCATCAATTCACTCCAATCAATTACATTTCAAGGGACTAGAGTTAAGTTTGAAAAGTTGCATTCGGAGTGTATCCCCCTCCCTCCCACATACACCTAATTACCCTATCTGTGACCTACAAGTGGTATCGAGCCGTGGTTCAAAAGACTAATGACTTTGAATACTAGCTTCAGAGGAGAAGCTCATGTGGTCATATACGAACCGATCTGTCATGCCTTATCGATTAACCATTTAAGCTGCTCTCTATGGCTTTTAAAAGCAATGATGCACAGTTCCCAAGTTCTCCGTGGAGAACTATGATATCTGGAAGTTCGGGATGGAAACTCATATGTCGAGTCATCCATGACATGATGTGGGAAGTCATCACCAATGGACTAATAGAGATCATGAAGACCAACAACTTTGCCAACAATGAACCTAGAGTAGAGACCGGTGGGTCGATCCCCAAGCCCAGAGGAGAATGGACGGTGATGAAATCAAGCGGTACAACCTAGACAAGGCTGCCAAATTTATCCTGCTGAAGGCTGTTGATGATGCCCATGTTGGAAGACTTATCAAATGCAAAATCGCTAAAGAAATGTGCGATGAGTATGTAAATATGGGAGAAGGATCTCGACAAGATCAAGGAGAGCAAACTTCTCCTTGTTGTGCAAAAGTATGATGCATTTGAAATGCTTGAAGGAGAAAGCATAGATAATATGGAAAATAGATTCTACAATATTCGAATGAAATCAATGCCTGGGAAAGGAGTTCCTAAAGAAGGACATATCTTTGAAGATCATCGAGATCTTTACCTAAAAATGGGATGTCTTTACGGCCATGCTCGAAACACAAAGGATCTAGGAGTTATGTCCTCCCAACAAATATTTTCAGAGCTAAAAGCTCAAGAATTTGATTTCAATAGAAGGAAGAATGCCAAGAAGGCGCCAGAGGAATCTGTTGGAACCACCGGATCACCGACTCTATATGATTATCGTATTTGGGATCACCGTATGAAACACGCAGCGAAAAAGGAATCATACCTATTCATCTTAATAGGTGAAGATGAACCAGTTCTAAGGTTAGAATCTGCCGATCAAGGATGAACCACAAACTTCACGATCTTCTGCCGTATTCTTATCCCTTTCCCTTGGACGTCGTGTGGGCGACGATCTTCCAAGGGAGTCGAATCCGCCTCCTCTTTTCTTACATTTTTTTCACCGTATGTGAGGCTCAAGTTGGGTTTATTTATAGGCTACAACAGGGACCCTAAGGAGGAATTAGGGTTGGGCCTCCCGATGGGCCTAGGCGTCTGTGTTCACTCCGAACACTCCACTTAAGCCCATCAATTATAACTTGGTCCACTAAAGAGTTATAATTGAACTACCATCCTAATCCCATATTACAATATGGGCTCCTTTATTATGTGTACGTTTATTTCCCGTATTTAAGATAACGAATGTCCATAAATTAAATAAGTTCTTGACAACTTAATTAATTTACATCTAATTCCTAAAGTAGTACCACTCATCTTTATTATCATGTCGGATTAAATCCACTGCAGATTTACATGATAATCTTTATGAGCTCCTCAAGGGGACATCATCATCCTAATTAGGACACGGATTCCTTCTATAATCAACAAGACACCATATAAACAGTGATATCTCCCAATTCACTGAGCCTATTGATTTAATAAATCTCATCCATTGGAAAATTAAAGAAATAAACACTGAGTACACGTGCCCGTTATTATATAGGGATTAAGAAGACATACATCCATAATAACAGAGGTCTTGTTCTTTTATATAATCAGTACAAATTGAACAACCTCATATGGTCCCGCTCAATACATACAAAATGTACTAGTGTAACTTTATAGTCAAGATAGACTAATATCAAATTACACCACAACCGCTCCAATGGTTTGTCCAAATCCATCTTGGTTGTGAGCTATTATTTATAATCTATAAGGAATCGATAGCATGATCTTACGTGTGATACCACACACCATATTATCTACAATATAGACTAATCACGGACAAAAACAATGATATATGTAACAATCATAAAAAGCAAGCAATTTGATCATAATGAATCTCATATCAAAAAGATGTTCATACAAAAACTAGGCTTATAGTATACATCCTAACATCTTCATCCTCTTTTAAGGGAGTTGCTTTCAAAGCAAAGTCAAAGAACACGAAAGCCCTCCACCATCACCGGATCCAAGAAATCGGATACATCTCAATCCAAAGCTGAGATGAGGGAAAAAATGAACTCGATGGCAAGAAGATTTGAAAGATCGAACTCTAGATTCGGTAAGTATAAGAGGTTCTATAAAGATGTGAAAGACAGAAGAGGTTCTCTCGAACTGTCTCTCGCCGAGTCAAGGAAGCTGAAGAGCACAAGCTCGAAGATAGAAGGAAGGATTTTAAATATCCCAGCAAGCATGAAGGATCATCCTCAAGAAGAAAGGAGGAGAATAAAGATGAAGCCTGGAAGTGTTATCGAGTGTAACAAACTAGGTCACTATCAATATGAGTGTCCTCGGTTGAGTTCCAGAGAGGAAGGAAAGGCAAGCCAAGAGAGAGAAGTGCCTAGTGTTGTTAACCAAAATATTTATGAGTGATTAATGTGGCTTGGAATCGGTTAAAACAAGTAATAAACGAAGAACACAAGAATGGGGAAGAACCCGGAGGTTCTTCCCTTGAAGATGGCTTTGGGAGTCCCATGGGGACCCCTAGCCTAGAGTGTATAATGTTGTAGCCAAGAATGTGTTGTTGGTTTACAAGGGTTGGGGCTCTATTTATAGAGCCCCCAAAATGTAAAGCTAAAAGCTAATAATTAATTATAAATCCTTTATTTTAGGATTTATTTACAATTGTTGATATAAAATCCTGACAAGATCTACTTTACATTAAATGGACTTGTCCTTTCCTCGTAAAGGTGTTAGTACTTTGTCGCTTGATGAGCTATCTTGCGTGCCGAGCTCGCCGAGCCGTCTGGCCGCCGAGGCTGCGAGCTTGGAGAACTAGTTAGACATGGAGAGCGGTCTAGTTTGCCTGCCTTTATGCTTAGGTGGGATACCCCCATGATGTCTTGGTTTGCCTTCCGAGGTGGAGTATTTTACGAAATATTCGTGTTACAACAATTGCCCCCGGTTCTGTCAAGTGTCTTTGGGAGTCGAGCCGGTAATGTGGAGAGCAGATTTTCTTTGAAAGCATCAAGAACGTATCGCCTTGTATTGAGGTCGGAGTATAGGATTCATACTTTTCGGGTTTCTTGTCGAGATCTGCCGAGCTACCTAGCCGCCAGCTTGCCGGCCATTGAGCCTAGCCGCTCGCTACCTAGCTGCCGCGAGAGATGAGCTCGTCTCGGGAAGTGAGCTCGCCTCAAGGAAGGAGCTCGTCCCGGGAGAGGGGACTCGTCCGGAGAGGTGAATATATCTCGAGGAGAGCTCGTCGGAGAGGTGAGCTCGTCCCGAGAGACGGACTCGTCCGGAGAGGTGAACATGTCGATGAAGAGAGCTCGTCGAAGCGGTGAGCTCGCCTGAAGGAGTGAGCTCTGCCCGGAGGGGTGGACTCGTCCGGAGAGGCGAACAAGTCTGATGAGGACAGCTCATCGAAGAGGTGAGCTCGCCTAAATGAGTGAGCTCGCCTCGGGAGAGGAGTGAGCTCTGTCTCAAGGAGTGAGCTCGCCCGGAGGAGGTGTACTCGTCGAAGAGGCGAACAAGTCGATGAGGAGAGCTCGTCGAAGAGGTGAGCTCGTGCAGAATGAGTGAGCTCGTCCGGAGAGGAGGACTCGTTCGGAGAGGCGAACAAGTCTCGATGAAGAGAGCTCGTCGGAGCGGTTAGCTCGTCGAAGGAGTGAGCTCGCCGGGAGAGGCAGACTCGTCCCGGAGAGGTGAATATATCTCGATGGAGAGAGCTCGTCGGAGCGGTGAGATCGTCACGAAGGAGTGAGCTCGTCCGGAGAGGTGGACTCTTCCGGAGAGGTGAACATGTTCGATGGAGAGAGCTCGTCGGAGGCGGTGAGCCTGCCTCAAGGAGTGAGCTCGTCCGGAGAGGTGGACTCTTCCGAGAGGCAAATAATTACTGATGAGGAGAGCTCGTTGGGGCGGTGAGCTCGTCCGGAGAGAAGAGGCTCGTCGGAGAGGTGATTGGAGTGTATAGGGCAAGAGCTTTTAAGACCAATCGCAAAATATTGAACCCAAAGGAGAAAGTATGCAAACGAAATTCAAGGATAAGAGTTCTAAATGGCTAAAGTTGCAACAAGATATACGACTAAAATCTCTACAAAATGCAAGAAATTAAATGGCAAGATTATGCAAACAATATATCAAACACCTAGAATGCAAGATCAAATATACTAAAATCAATGGGGATTAGGGTGCAAGGGATAATCTCCATCAAGGAATCCATGATTAACAAGCTATGATTGTATCCAAATGCAAATCAATCAAATTAGAAAGCATAAACCACCATGAAATTAATCACTCCATTAACATCACAATGCCTAATGTGAGTATCCTTAGTTCTTCCCATCTCTCAATGTAGAAGTCCCCAATTCATACAATCATGCAAAATTAAAACCCGATTAACACCTAATCACGTTAGCTCAACTCGCCTATTGCTAGGGTGATCAACCATTAATCAAAAGAGACAATTTTTCATGAAGCACAATTAAGAATCACAATTAGGAAGCAAGCTAATTCAATTGATCACAATTATCAACAATCATAGCATGAGGCAATCACTTCATCCCTAATTTCAATTATCCCAAGCAAAAGCTATTAGCCCATGGTGCTACAAGCAAAAGCCATGGGTAGAAAATCTAAGAAAGCAATTAACAATCTAATCAACACAAGCAATGAATTAAAGAGAGCAAAGGGTAAGAACATCACCAATTGAACTTCAATAGACAAAAATAGGAATGATTAATCTTCTACAATGCTTCAATTCAACTCCTCTACTCCCAAGTCACGGCTAAAATCTTCAATTACAATGAATCACAATGCTAATCTAGTGGACTAAAAGTAGAATCTAATCTAATTCTAACAATCTATGGCAATTACAATGGAAATCAAGCTACAAAATGCAAAATTCGCCTAAGGAACCTCCTGAAACCGCTCTAAACTTGCTAGAATCAAGTTATGCTCTGTTTTGACTTCAAATAGCTTTAAAACTGAATTTTTCGATTTTGGGCACTCCTCGACTCGAGCTTCGTGCCCTCGAGTCGAGGCCTAAGAGTCGCTAACATGTTTCTTCAAAGTATCTCTGTCTCGAGTCGAGGCTCGGCCCTCGACTCGAGGAATCTGCCAATTTCCCATCCCTCGACTCGAGGCTCCTCCCTCGAGTCGAGATTCCTGCAATTTTGAAAATCTTTCCTCCACCCTGACCTCGAGTCGAGGTTCCAGTGCTCCTCGACTCCGTGCTCGAGACCAGTGGCAATTTTATCGAGAAGGGCTTCGGGCCCGACCCCGTTTTCGTCCCGTATGTTCGTCTCTTCATTCTAAGAATAACGGTACTCTCGGTTTGGCAAAATTCCACCGATTTACCTCGCAAAACGGACGAAAAACCTCAAAATCTCACAAAGTAATACTTTTTAGGCAAAAGAGTGATACTTTTCACATTTATGCACAAAAATCACACTTTAGCTCACTTTTTGCACTAAAATAGACCCTAAAAACATGTATCAATTCACTCCAATCATAACCCCAAACTTAAATTGTTGCTCGTCCTCGAGCAACGTAGAAACTAAGAACAAAAGAGTGAATTGATTGCAATTATGTCACATGGCACTATAGACGAAATAAAAGATAATCGAACTCATCAATGAACATAAGTATCAATGCAACTATCCACTAGCCAACAAGATAAATCATGCTCAAACAAATGCTCAATCAAATACTCAACATATTGCTCCTTCCATGGAGTGTTTCACTCTTCACTCAAGTGTATAAAGGTATAATGCACTCAATCATCAAATTCACAAAATTGCACACCATATGCTTGCCAAAAGACTTAATCTCAATCAAAATCATTCATGATCAATCAAGAATCAAAGAGGTCTTCCTTCTAGGTTGTAATGTAGGCTCTTTGGAAAGGTGGGATGTTTTTGATAAGAGTGACTAAATAGTAGAGACTTGAATGTAAGCTAATCAATACAAATGCACAATCTCTTCTCTTTCATCTAGCACACTTTTTCTTTTGAACTTCAATGATCAATCCACCATTCACTTGAGCTTTCTCTTTTTAAGCTCACAAATTGAATTTTTCTTCTTTTCATTCACTTCATATTTTTCTTCACAATTCAATCTTTTCACAACCTTTCTTTCATCTTTTATGCTTCATTCATCACTTAGCTCATCATCTTCCCACACTTAGCAATCAAATCACCATCATTAGCCAACATTCAAGCTCAACTAAATATAGGACAAGAAAGGCTCATAAAAATAGGCTAAAATGGTTCCAATTTCACTTGGCTTGCCAAAGAATAAGGATCATAAGACTCAACATGGCTTACTAAGGAAATCAAATGTATTTGGTGGAAAAAATTTGGCAAAATAACTCATCATATCAAACATGGCCTCTTATCACTTTCAAGACATCACACAAAGATCAATATCAACAAGTCTAGTGGCAAGTTCTAGCATACAAATTATGAATGATGCACTCACAAAGGATTAATATCAACCGTATAAGATGTACAATTATTAAGGCACAAAAGCTCACGGGCTTAAATTGAGCAATGAATCAAGCATTATCAATCACATTCATCTTCACACAATAAATCAAGAAAGCTAGCTTCAAGCTACAAATCTACTCATGATCAAGTCAAAATCCATTTAGTCTTGCAAATCAAGCACAAGTGCTCATGTACATAAATCCAAGCATACTCACTACCACATGAATGATACTCAAAGATATATCAATGAATAAGGAATCAAAAGACCATCAAATCACAATCATCAATAGACAATAAGCTCAAAAAGATCAAGAGAATCATAGCATCAATAAAATCATCAACCATCCAAAACATCAAAATCATCACATCATCAAGTCAATCAAAAGTACAATCATCACAATAAAGAGTACAATTCACCAAGAAGATAAGCATCTAAAAACTAAGGAGAGGGAATGAGGGATAGGGGGTAGCCCTAGTAGTCGGACGACGGCGGTGGAGGAGGGTAGCTCGGCACGAAGTTCCACGAGCTCATCTCTGTAGGAGGGCATACATGTCATTTTGAGTCTTCATAGACTCCTCCTGCATCCTCCTAGTCTCTTCATTGAATCTGCGAGAATCCTTAATCATACGGAACATCTCATCTGGCGGGTCGAGGCTCTCAATATGCATCTTCCGACTATACGCCCACATCTGCTCCGTCAAAATCCATGGTCTCGAGATGAACTCCCCGCCTCATACTCTCTACTCCTCATCTCGTCTGCCGGTACATGTTGATCTCTCGGTGATAATCCTCATCCATCCGGACGGGCGGCTCCTCCTGCTCCGGCTCCTCATCATCCTCATCCTCGAATCATCATCTCCTATCTCTACCTCTGCTCCCACTACAACACCCTCATCATCATCGAATCGGAATCGGAACATTGTTGGCCTTCATTATCATCATCGTCCCCCTCATCTCGAAGAACATCCCCATGCTCCCTCGTGTAAGCATCTATGGCATCGGTGTGGCGCTGCGACCACATGCGCAGTTGATGGTCACAAAAGCAGGTGGATCCAAAAACCGTCGTCAACCTCTTATTAGGAAGAGGGAATCGGCCACCGTGGTGCTGCTGAAAACACCACGTCCTACCGATACGATCAAGTGTCCTCATGCGTCGCATGGTATCGGTAGTAAGATCGGGACCATCTAATGCTGCGAGGTTATGAGTAGGGATCCCGAGAGATGCTCACTATCAAGGTAATCATTCCACCAAAGTTGATCTTCTTGAATTTTGTGCCCGTCGCTCTCTCAAACAAGTAGCAGAGGTATGCGGCCGCATTAAATCTCACTCCATGTAAGAAGCACCACAAGACGTACAACTCTTGAAACCCACGACTCCTCCTTCCGATCTCGCGAATATGGTACTCGCGAGGATCTTCTCTAAGTATCGGACCACCGGGTTCGAATGTGCGTGCTCTTAGACTTCCCAGTACGAACTCGGGTTGGCTAGGTGCCCCGAATCGAAATACGCCTCCGAGAACTTTTGGCGTTATACTCCTCCCTAATGTTGAGCAATGATCTATCGGGGTCGGTGGGCGCACTAAGGATCTCGTTGACCTCGTCCAAAGTCAAGTCATATTCATTCCCATAAGCATAAAGGTGATTTTCCTCGCAAACTTGTTCCTCCTAGATTTGTGGACCTTAAGCGTGCAAAGGAACTCGAGAGTAAGTCCAAGATGAGTCCGAGGCCTCTTGGCTAGGAAGCCTCCCATGCCTACTTGCTCAAGCAGTCGAGGGATATCATCCTCAATCCCCATAGATAGCATGCAATTATGATCGACTAATCGAGTTTTGACCACTTTCTTGTACAACTCGGCATAAAGGATGATATGCTTCCTCCATTTATAATCATCCCACTGAATTCCCAATTCAGCGGGCGTCTGTGTGCAAATCGTATTGCCTCTTCTCTCTCTCGGATTTCCGCATCCGAATAATTATGGCCATCCACTCCCCTAAACATGGTTCCTGCACAAATAATCCCAAAAGCACAAATTATTCCCACAATTAAAATGCAAGCTCAAAATATCACTCTACCATGGACGAGTCAACAAAAATACATCCAAGCTTAACAAAATTCCTAGTGACTAGGCAATAAATCCTCAACAAATGGTCAATGAGTTAATAAAAGCAAATATAGTCAATAGAAGTGCTCAACTAATCCTCAAAGTATACATACTTAACTAGATGGCTTCAACAATAAACACCAAAGAATTAAGCTCATCAAATATCATGCAATTAAGCTCCTAAAAATTATATCCACAAAACATGAGCCAACTAGCAAGCATTTAGACAACTAAGCATCATCAACAATAAACTTCTATCATCACCAAACCTCAAATTGACCAATTATACCAACAAATGCACTAGGAAATCCTATCATGCCCAAAAATCCAATTCAAGCCAAATTCACAAATAAACGAGCAACACAACATATACAATCCTAAACATGCTCCTAAAATCCTCAATTAACTCAAATATTCTCCATAATGGCTTCAATTTATCAACATCAATCATGCATACCAAGTGTTTGACAAAATGCCCAAATGAAATTCCAATTCAAATAAATTCATGCACTTTTATCAACACCCAAGCATTAATCATTCACCAATCATGAAATTGAAAGCCAAAAGATGATGAATTACATACCTTAATTGGGATAAATCGGCTTGAAATGAGCAAACTTGGACACCCACGCACTACTCACCAAAAACCCCAAAATTGATGCACAAACCCTCAAAATCCACTCTTTAATGCACTAAGATAATAATGTGATGAAATTATGGTGATTAAACGGTGAAAATAGTGTGAACTTGACGAAAATAGGGTAGAGACGGCGAAGGGATCGTGAATGCTGAGAAAACCCTCGAGTCGGGGTTACGAAACTGCATCTGCATTTTTATAAAAGACACCGGCCTCGAGTCGAGGGTCAGGCCTCGACTTGAGGTTCCCTAATTTTCAAAAGCCTCGACTGAGGGAGGAACCTCGAGTCGAGGGATGTGCCGATTTCAAAATATTTTCTAAGTGTCAATGCCTCGACTCGGGGACTATGCAAGCTCGACCTACGGTCGAGTCCAGGAATTTTTACGATTCCCGGGCCCGACCCGACCCCCAAAACTCCTAAAAATGACCTCTACGCCCCTAACGAACCCAAATATGCAAGAAATTACCGTGTTGGTCCCTCGATTTAAGTCCGTCGCTATCGAGGAGACCGGGTTGTCTTCCTTTATGCTCATTTTCACCAACTTTTAAGCTCTCCTTTCCTTCTCGATTCCTTGATTCCTTTTTCAATTCCCTCGTTTGTCAATCTTCGTAGTGAATATACCTACAAACGGGCACAAATAGTCATCAAATAATCATCACTAAGGGATGCATTTCTACCCTAAATGGCACACACCCCCAAACTTGAATGAAGATATGCATTCAAAATTTGAGTATGGGAATGATACAATTATGCAACCCTTAAATGATATAAACAATTAAGCTCAATATTCCAAATACACTTTATCCATCAACTAACATCTTCTCCTAAGCATGAGCAATTCCCAAAAATCCAAGGCAAAAATTCTACAAAAAGGACAAAACACAAACACAAAACAAACACACCAAAGCAATAAAACGATGGGTTGCCTCCCATCTAGCGCTAGGTTTAACGTCCTTTGCCGGACGGAACTCAAAGAGTTCATACTTCCCTTTCTTTGTCAATGTAGAGATCGGCCTTGTGCTTCACTAGATGTTCCTTTACAAAAAGGCAACACCCCACACTTATCCTCTAAGAGTAGCTTTCCTCCTTCTTTGATTTCTTTCACCGTAAGCACCTCTTTGGGTCTTTCGACTCCAAGTAGCCGACTTCAATTTGATTCACACCACACCACTTGATCTCCTACTTCGAACTTTTCCTCCCTTTTCTCAAGTGGTGCCTTTTTCTCAATCAATACTCCCAAACTTGAGTCATGCTCAAGTTTGGTCAAATCTTTCTCACCTTCTTCCTTCTCTTGTTCACCGGGGTCAAGCAAAGGGTCCTTTGTTGTTTTCTCCTTCCTACAATCATCAAGGGAAACACAAGACTTGTTAGAAATGATTTTACAAGAGGGAAGGAAATGCTCATTAACTAAAGGATGAGTAGAAGTAATAGGTGTAGAAACTTCCCTTTCAATGAAAGGCATTCATCAACAATCTCTATGTATCCACACGTCTTCTTCTCTACCTTGTTTTGAGCTTCCTCATGAACTCTTGTAAATGTAACTTCCTCACCATTTGAACTCAACTTAAGCTCTCCTTTCTCCACATTAATCATAGCCTTGCCCGTTGCAAGGAAAGGTCGACCAAGGATGATAGGTGCCTCAAGTTCCTCCTTCATATCTAATACAATGAAATCCACCGGGAATATTGATGGAGATAAATATTATATTAATATTTATATTAGTTTTAGAATATTTTATGTTATTGTTAGTGGGCCGGGTTTATAAGCCTAAAACCCTAGTTTATATTATATATAAGAACATTGTATGTAGTTGAATGATGAATTAAAAATATTGAGATTATTCCTCTTCGAGACGTGTTCGTCTCTGTCTCATTTTACATTCTCCTGGGTATTCTCGGTATCAGCGAGTTTCGTAATTATTATTGCGCTTGCGCTGCGTCGTGGTATCTAGAGTCTTGGCAACGCTCCTATTACGATGCCGCCTCGCCGACACGAAAACATTGGTGCTCCCGCCATGGACAATTTGCGTCAACAAATTGCAGATCTTACCAAGGCTGTTGAGGCCCTACGCGTCCAACAAGCAACCCACACCGCAACACCTCCGAATCTACCGCCACGCCGGCACCGTGATCCCAACCCAATTGTTGATCATCGCGTTCCCAAATTTATCGGATCACTTGAACCTGCAGAATTCTTGGATTGGCTTAATACTATTGAAGACATATTCGATTTGCAGCGTGTCCTGCAGACGATCGCCGAGTGGAACTCATAACCGCTCGATTCGCGATCGGGCCACCGCTGGTGGCACCAATTCCGCAAATGCGCGCGTCAAGGAAAAGCAGAAAATCAATTCATGGACCAAATTAAAGAAACATCTATTGAGGGAATTCTTGTCCTTCAATTACAATGAAGTTCTCTAAAAATTGCAGAATTGTAAACAAGGCTCTCGATCCGTCGGTGAGTATTCGAACGAATTCTCCCATTTAATTTCTAAAATTGATATCTCCGAATCACACGATCACCGTGACCCGCTACATCGCCGGCCTTCGATCTTCGCCGGGATGCGCTACTCCAACTCACTCCGCCTACTCTCGCAGATGCACACCGGAGAGCCGTCCTGTTGGAACGACGGCAAGCGCCCCGATATCGGCACCAGCACCGCCACAGCGCCTAGCGTCGCCCACGGTCCCTCCACCCGCCGCGTCTCCGACGTCGGCGATCGACCCTCCTCCGCGCGAGACACCACCTGCTCCGGCGCCGAGGCTTGCCCTCCACCGTGCGCCGCTCTGCAGTGCTGCCTCGACCGCCGCCGCCGCACCGCCGCGGTCATAGGAATTGATCGCCGCCGGCCGCTCAAGAGGAAGTAGGGACGTATGCTACTGCCCTAATTAAATCCATTGGGCCTTCTGGTATGGGTAATAGACTTGGGCTGCAAAATTCAAAGAAAGATGATGAAAGTAGGCTACTTGGGATATATTGGGCACGACAATCATTTATTAGATAATATTTTTTCTGTTGGGCCTTGTCCTTTAGGTGATAACTCTAATGGGCTCAATTCATTTGATGACGAGTCCTTTAACGAATTATTTGATTACGAAGGGCCACCGATATTTGATGAGGAATCCATTTATGATATTGAGCACGAAGCCGAGTCATTACAATTTTCTCGATATGGGTTTCGATAATGTTGTTGAGCACACCCTGTTGGAAATTTGAATTAAGGGTTTAATAACTATTATTATATCATTATTAATGATAGTTATTTTAATCTTTTTGAAATATGGATTTGCATACCGCCTCGAATTTTAGCAAAAGTTCGCATGCGGATATCTTCGAAGTCAAGTCTCCCGAGGCATTCCTAAATTTTATTTTTCCCGGAGACGAACGCGTTGTTGCCTCTATTATATTCCTGGATATAAATATTGCTGCAGATTCGAGGACGAATCTTTTCGAAGAGGGGAGAATGATGGAGATAAATATTATATTAATATTTATATTAGTTTTAGAATATTTTATGTTATTGTTAGTGGGCCGGGCTTATAAGCCTAAAACCCTAGTTTATCTTATATATAAGAACATTGTATGTAGTTGAATGATGAATTAAAAATATTGAGATTATTCCTCTTTGAGACGTGTTCGTCTCTGTCTCGCTTTACATTCTCCGGGTATTCTCAATCAACGGAGTTTCGTAATTATTATTGCTCTTGCGCTGCGTCAAATATGAGTTTACCAACCCCTACTAACACATCTTCAATAATCCCAAATGGTTGAGCACATGATTGATCCGCTAATTGAAGATTGATGTTCGTAGGAATCACCTCTCCTAGATCCAATTGCTTGAACACGGAAATGGCATCACATTAATACTTGCTCCTAGATCACACAAGTCTTGAATGTTTACCTTCTCTCCAATCTCACATGGGATAATGAAGCTTCCGGGATCCTTTTTCTTTTGTGGCAAGTGTCTCTCCAAGATTTCTTTGCATTCTTCCACTAGCTTGAGCATCCCCTTCTCATCCCAACTCCTTTTCTTGGACATAATTTCTCTCAAGAACTTCTTATAATGTGGAACTTGTTCAAGGGCCTCCAAAAGTGGGATGTCGACATGCAAATTCTTGAAAATCTCTAAAAACTTACCAAACTCTTCATCAAGTTTCTTCCTCTCTAGTCTCTTTGGAAACGGAACTGGATTAGCCTTCATTGGAACTCCCCATTCATTCTTCGATTTTTCTTCCTTCTTTGCATTTCCCTCACTTTCATCTCTTCTTCACTTTTCTTCTCCTCCACAACCACTCTTTCTTGTCGAACTTCTTCTTCATTCACCCCCTCTTCTTTGGACATTTTAGGACCTTCATAGCTAGTGCCACTCCTTAACTTGATTGCACTACAAAACTCTTTAGGGTTCGGCTCGGTAGTAGATGGATACTTTCCTTTGTTTTGTAGATGGTCCACCGTAGACGAGAGCTTCCCAACCGTAGTAGCAAGTTGCCCTACTTGATGCTCGATCGTCTTGAAACGAGTGTCTATTTGCTTCCCTATATCATCAAGTCTTGAGTCATTAGCTTCCAATTTCTTCACAATCAACCCCAAAATCTCCTCCGTGGTAGCCTTTCCTTCATTGTTAGGAGCCTTTGCACCGGATCAAATCCGGAGGAAATTGAACGGTGGCTCTCGGATTGGCATATGAAAATTTTTGTGTCTCCTCCATGTGTTCCCATTAAATTGAGCTTGCGGTTGAGGTTGGTAGCTTCCTTGTGGCCTATTTTGATAAGGCATTTGGTAAGGCCTTCCTCCTTGATAATTCCCTTGAAAATTTCCGCCTTGATAGCCTCCTTGGAATGGAGGCCTACCCATATAACTCACTTCTTCAACCGGCAATGAACTTGGACAAACATCAACATGAGGAACTGATGGACTCACACTTACTTGGCCTTGTGAAGTAGTAAGAGCTCCCAATCGGTCCATCATAGTCATCATCATACTCTTCATCGACTCGATCTCATCTACTTGTGACACCCAATGATGTGCTCCCGATTAATCGACACTTGGAATGAATCTTGAGCTATGTTCTCCATTATTTCATTCATTTGCCCCACGGTTTTAGACCAAATCGATCCATTAGCACAAGCATTCAAAACGACCTATCCCCATCCGTCAAACCATTGCAAAAGTACATAATGGTTTGCTCCTCCGAAAACCGTGTTGAGGACAATTGATAAGTAACATGCCATACCTCTCCCACGCCTCCGGTATCGCCTCCCCATTCTTTTGTCGGAAGTGGGAAATAGCCTCCTTAGCTTGCACGGTCTTTGACGGTGGGTAGAACTTCATCAAAAATTTCTTAGACAACTCCTCCCATGTACGTACGGTCCCGGGCGGTAATGAATTAAGCCATACTTTTGCTCTTCCTTTCAATGTAAAGGCAAAGAGCCTCAACTTCTTCGCATCTTCGGTACCCCATGGTATTTTGTAGTGTCGGCAATCTCAAGAAATTGTGCCATATGTTGATGTGGGCACTCATTTTCATCTCTTCCTTCTAATTGCTTCTCCCTAAGCATTCTCACTAACGCGGGACTTATCTCAAAGTTATTAGCATCTATCCTTGGCCTAGCTATCCCATCATAGTGCTCTCTAAGTTGTGCTTCAAAGAATTCTCTCAACGGCCTTCCTTGAGGTGGTGGCTCATTTACGGGTTGTGGTTGGGCATTTGGTATGTGAGGCGGCTCATGATATCGTGGCTCTTGGTTATATGGCATATGGGGATAATATGGTGGAAATTGTTGTGGATGAGGTGGATAGTAGGGATATTGATGAGCTTGTGGAGGATAAGGATATGGATTTTGGTAGGGGTAATTTTGTGGTGGCATCCCTTGAGGGAAAGGGCCAACTTGAGCATGGAAATGATTCCCATTACCTCCATGTTCTACTCCTCTTTCTCCTTGTCCATGTACCTCCTCAACTTGAGGTTCACCCACTAGTCTCTCCTCATGCCTTTGATCTTCACCTTCCATAGCTTCCCTTCTTCTTCTCACACGATTCCTTCTCAAAGTAGCCTCAATTTCCGGATTTAGTGGCAAGGGTGGAACACCACTCGATCTTGTTAGCATACACCTACAATGCCACAAATCCAAGTATCAAATTTTAACCAACAAAATCACAAAAACAAAAACAAAAGCAACTAATAGCCACTTCAAATAATCCTCAAATCTCACTTATAGGCGCAAAAACTAACTCCCCGGCAACGACGCCTTTTGATTGGAGTGTATAGGGCAAGAGCTTTTAAGACCAATCACAAAATATCGAACCCAAGGGAGAAAGTATGCAAATGAAATTCAAGGATAAGAGTTCTAAATGGCTAAAGTTGCAACAAGATATAGGACTAAAATCTCTACAAAAATGCAAGAAATTA
Source organism: Paraleonurus japonicus (assembly GCA_030762865.1). Classification (NCBI taxonomy): domain Eukaryota; kingdom Viridiplantae; phylum Streptophyta; class Magnoliopsida; order Lamiales; family Lamiaceae; genus Paraleonurus; species Paraleonurus japonicus. The sequence continues at coordinate 6,441,544 of CM061061.1, read as the reverse complement.
AATGGCAAGATTATGCAAACAATATATCAAACACCTAGAATGCAAGATCAAATATACTAAAATCAAAGGGGGATTAGGGTGCAAGGGATAATCTCCATCAAGGAATCCATGATTAACAAGCTATGATTGTATCCAAATGAAAATCAATCAAATTTGAAAGCATAAACCATCATGAAATTAATCACTCCATTAATATCACAATGCCTAATGTGAGTATCCTTAGTTCTTCCCATCTCTCAATGTAGAAGTCCCCAATTCATACAATCATGCAAAATTAAAACCCGATTAACACCTAATCACGTTAGCTCAACTCTCGCCTATTGCTAGGGTGATCAACCATTAATCAAAAGAGACAATTTTTCATGAAGCACAATTAAGAATCACAATTAGGAAGCAAGCTAATTCAATTGATCACAATTATCAACAATCATAGCATGAGGCAATCACTTCATCCCTAATTTCAATTATCCCAAGTACAAAGCTATTAGCCCATGGTGCTACAAGCAAAAGCCATGGGTAGAAAATCTAAGAAAGCAATTAACAATCTAATCAACACAAGCAATGAATTAAAGAGAGCAAAGGGTAAGAACATCACCAATTGAACTTCAATAGACAAAAATATGAAGGATTAATCTTCTACAATGCTTCAATTCAACTCCTCTACTCCCAAGTCACAGCTAAAATCTTCAATTACAATGAATCACAATGTTAATCTAGTGGACTAAAAGTAGAATCTAATCTAATTCTAACAATCTATGGCAATTACAATGGAAATCAAGCTACAAAGTGCAAAATTCGCCTAAGGAACCTCCTGAAACCGCTCTAAACCGCTAGAATCAAGTTATGCTTTGTTTTGGCTTCAAATGGCTTTAAAAATGAATTTTTCGATTTTGGGCACTCCTCGACTCGAGCTTCAGGCCCTCGAGTCGAGGCCTAAGAGTCGCTAACATGTTTCTTCAAAATATCTCTGCCTCGAGTCGAGGCTCGGCCCTCGACTCGAGGAATCGCCAATTTCCCATCCCTCGACTCGAGGCTCCTCCCTCGAGTCGAGATTCCTGCAATTTTGAAAATCTTTCCCTCCACTGACCTCGAGTCGAGGTCTGCGCTCCCTCGACTCCGTGCTCGAGACCAGTGGCAATTTTATCGAGAAGGGCTTTGGGCCCGACCCCCGTTTTCGTCCCGTATGTTCGTCTCTTCATTCTAAGAATAACGGTACTCTCGGTTTGGCAAAATTCCACCGATTTACCCGCAAAACGGACGAAAAATCTCAAAATCTCACAAAGTAATACTTTTTAGGCAAAAGAGTGAAACTTTTCACATTTATGCACAAAAATCACACTTTAGCTCACTTTTTGCACTAAAATAGGCCCAAAAACATGTATCAATTCACTCCAATCAAGAGGCGGACTCATCCGAAGAGATGAACATGTCGATGGAGAGAGCTCGTCGGAGCGGTGAGCTCGTCGAAGGAGTGAACTCGTCCGAAGAGGTGGACTCGTTCGGAGAGGCGAACAAGTCTAATGAGGAGAGCTCATCGGGGCGGTGAGCTCGTGCGAGAGGCGGACTCGTCCGTAGAGGTGAACATGTCGAGGAGAGCTCGTCGGAGAGGTGAGCTCGTCGAAGGAGTGAGCTCGTCCGAGAGGCGGACTCATCCGGAGAGGTAAACATGTCTAACGGAGAGCTCGTCGGAGAAGTGAGCTTGTGCGAAGGAGTGAGCTCGTTCGGAGAGGTGGACTCGTCGAGAGAGGTGAAAAATCTGATGGAGAGAGCTCATCGGAGAGGTGAGCTCGTCGATGAGGAGCTCATCGGAGCGGTGAGCTCGTCGAAGGAGTGAGCTCGTCGAGAGGCGGACTCATCCGGAGAGGTGAACATATTCGAGGAGAGCTCGTCGGAGAGATGAGCTCGTGCGAGGAGTGAGCTCGTCCAGAGAGGCGGACTCGTTCGGAGAGGTGAACACATCGAGGAGAGCTCATCGGAGAGGTGAGCTCGTCGAAGGAGTGAGCTCGTCCGGAGAGGCGGACTCGTCCGGAGAGAGGAGAGGGTCGTCCGGAGAGGTGGACTCGTCTCGGGAGAGGTGAACAAATCTGACGGAGAGAGCTCGTCGAGAGAGGTGAGTTCGTCTCGATGAGGGGAGCTCATCGGAGCGGTGAGCTCGCCTCAAGGAGTGAGCTCGTCCGAGAGGTGGACTCGTCGGGTGAGGTGAACATATCTCGAGGAGAGCTCGTCGGAGAGATAAGCTCGCCTCGAAGGAGTGAGCCTGCCCGAGAGGCGGACTCGTCGGAGAGGTGAACATATACTCGAGGAGAGCTCGTCGGAGAGATGAGCTCGTGCGAAGGAGTGAGCTCGTCCGGAGAGGCGGACTCGTCCGGCGAGGTGAACATATCTCGAGGAGAGCTCGTCGGAGAGGTGAGCTCGTCAAGGAGTGAGCTCGTCCGGAGAGGTGGACTCGTCCGGAGAGGCGAACAAGTCTCGATGGAGAGCTCGCGAGAGGTGAGCTCGTGCGAAGGAGTGAGCTCGTCCGGGAGAGGTGGACTCGTCCCGAGAGGCGAACAAGTCTCGATGAGGAGAGCTCGCCCGGAGAGGCGGACTCGTCCAAAGAGGTGAACATATCGATGGAGAGTGCTCGTCGGAGAGGTGAGCTCGCTCGAATGAGTGAGCTCGTCCCGGAGAGGTGGACTCGTCCGAGAGGCAAACAAGTCTCGAGGAGAGCTCGTCGAGAGAGGTGAGCTCGTCGAAGGAGTGAGCTCGTCCGGAGAGGCGAAGAACTCGATGGAGAGCTCGTCGGAGAGGTGAGCTCGTGCTGAAGGAGTGAGCTCGCCCAGAGAGGTGGACTCGTCCGGAGAGGTGAACATATCTCGATGGAGAGAGCTCGTCGGAGAGGTGAGCTCATCTCGAAGGAGTGAGCTCGTCCCGGAGAGGTGGACTCGTCCAGAGAGGCGAACAAGTCTCGAGGAGAGCTTGTCGGAGAGGTGAGCTCGTCGAAGGAGTGAGTTCATCCGTAGAGGTGGACTCGTTCGGAGAGGCGAACAAGTCGATGAAGAGCTCGTTGGAGAGGTGAGCTCTGCGGAAGGAGTGAGCTCGTCGAGAGAGGTGGACTCGTCCGTAGAGGTGAACATATCTAATGGAGAGAGCTCGTCGGAGAGGTGCACTCGCCTGCGAAGGAGTGAGCTCGTCCGATGAGGTGGACTCGTTCGAGAGGCGAACAAGTCGAGGAGAGCTCGTCGGAGAGGTGAGCTTGTCTCAAGGAGTGAGCTCGTCGGAGAGGTGGACTCGTCGGAGAGGCGAACAAATCGATGGAGAGCTCGTCAAGTAGTGAGCTCATCTCGGGAGAGGTGGACTCGTCCGGAGAGGCGAACAAGTCGATGAGGAGAGCTCGTCGGAGAGGTGAGCTCGTTTGAAGGAGTGAGCTCGTCGGAAAGGCGGACTCGTCGGAGAGGTGAACATATCGATGGAGAGAGCTCATCGGAGAGGTGAGTTCGTGCGAAGGAGTGAGCTCGTCGGGGGAGGTGGACTCGTCGGAGAGAGGCAAACAAGTCCGATGTAGAGCTCGTCGGAGAGGTGAGCTCGCCTGCGAAGGAGTGAGCTCGTCGGAGAGGTGGACTCATCCGGAGAGGCGAACAAGTCGATGTGGAGAGCTCGTCGGAGAGGTGAGCTCATCCAGAAGGAGTGAGCTCATCTCGGAGAGGCGGACTCGTCGGAGAGGTGAACATATCGAGATAGAGAGAGCTCGTCGGAGAGGTGAGCTCGTGCGAAGGAGTGAGCTCGTCCGGAGAGGTGGACTCATCCGGAGAGGCGAACAAGTACGAGGAGAGCTCGTCGGAGAGGTGAGCTCGTCGAAGGAGTGAGCTCATCCGGAGAGGTGGACTCGTCGGAGAGACGAACAAGTCCGATGAGGAGAGCTCGTCGGAGAGGTGAGCTCGTCTAAAGGAGTGAGCTTGTCCGGAGAGGTGGACTCGTCCGAGAGAGGTGAACAAGTCTGATGGAGAGCTCGTTGGAGAGGTGAGCCTGCCTCGAAGGAGGTTGAAGATGGTGCCCTGCCTCTTTACCTTACGGTTTATGCTTTTGTAATATTTTTCTTTATTTGCCCCGTGGGGTCTTTGCAATTAATATTAATTTTTCAAACTTTGTAAATGACAAGAGAGAAGTTATTTCTGTATCTCGGGTGTTAGAAAAATTTATTTTTATTTTCTCGAAATGTATTTTGAACATTTGCTCGGTTTGCTCTTCCATTTCCTGAAACCAATTGAAGATTTTTAATATGCCATAGAAAATTTTCAATTTGCCATAGAAACAATTATAAGTTGCGGGTTCAAAATAATCTATTTATTGTTCAGCCCCTAAGTCGAGGCTCGACTTTGAAAATTGTGATGAAAATTTTTCGGATCGAAGGATCTGCTCGTCCCTCTAAGTCGAGGCTTGACTTTGAAAAATTGTGATGAAAAATTTTGAATGAAAATTTTTCGGATCAAAGGATACTTCTTGGGTGAAGAGGTTTTAGGGTGCTTGTCGAGCTTGTGTCCGCTCGCGAGTCTTATCCCTACGAGATTGGTTGGTCGTTTTCTACGACTCCCAATACGTTGTCCGGTGCTCTTTGAGGGATTAAAATTCGCTCGAGCTCATTTGCCCTATCGTGAATATGCACGCATGCGGGTCTTACCCTACGTGAGCCGGTCACGTGTTAGGGCTCAAATGCCCGAGACTCATAGGAATCGGGATACCTCGCAGCAATGTTGCCGTTGACCTCGGCCGTAGCCAGCAGTTCGTCACGAGGATTTGGGGGTGGTTTACCCCCTTGCTTGTGATAGGTTCTAGCTCGTTCACAAGTCTTATGGAGTCGGTGTCCATTCGTGAGCTCATTCGCCCTAACTCAAAGGAGGCTGGGAGACCTCGCAGGCATAGTTGCTGTTGACCTCGGCCGGGCCTTGAGTTCATCGCGAGGATTTGGGGGTGAAGTGCCCCTGTTTGTGAGAGGCTTGGCTCGTTCACAAGTCTTTCTCAGACCGTGGGCCTGTTTTCGGGCGAGAGACAGAGCTCGTTGCAAGGAGTTTTGTAGGGAAAGTAACCCGTGCTCGGCGAGAGAGTAAACTCATCGCGAGTCTTAATTAGGACGCGTCCGTCCAGCTCGACGAGAGGCTAAGCTCCTCACGAGTCCTGCAGGAGGGAAACCTCGCTAATAAAGTGGAATGTCAACGCCGAAAAGGCGGATAGGCCAACGCCATGGAGGCGGGCAATCAATGCCACGAAGGCAAAATAGATCAATGCCGAAGAGGCATATAGTCAACGCCACGGAGGCGGACAAGTCAACACCGGAAAACGGATGATCAACGCCATGAAGGCGGATGAGACCACGCTACGGAGGCGGGTGATCTATGCCACGAGGCGAAATAGATCAATGCCGAAGAGGCATAAAGTCAACGCCACGGAGGCGGACAAGTCAACGCCTTGAGAAGGCGGACGATCAACGCCATGAAGGCGGATAAGACCACGCCATGGTGGCGGGTGATCTATGCCACGGAGGCGAAATAGATCAATGCCGAAGAGGCATAAAGTCAACGCCACGGAGGCGGACAAGTCAACGCCGGAAAGGCGGACGATCAACGCCATGAAGGCGGATAAGACCACGCCATGGAGGCGGGTGATCTATGCCACGGAGGCGAAATAGATCAATGCGGAAGAGGCATAAAGTCGGCGCCACGGAGGCGGACAAGGCAATGCCGGCAAGGCAGATAGTCTACGCCCGAGGGCGGACAATCGATGCCGAAAAGGTGACTGCCAACACCGCGAAGGTGGACGAGTCAAAAGCCGATAAGGCAGATAGTCGACGCCCGGAGGGCGGACAATCGATGCCGAAAAGCGGGGGCTCTTAGGCCGCTTGCTCGGTGATTCGGAAATTTTACTTCATCACGAGTCTTATTTTGGAAAAATTTTGTACTTTATTTTTCCGAAAATCGGAGATTAAACTACGGGGTTCTACTCTCTTTCCCCTCAAGTATAAATATTTTTCGGGGTGAATTTGACCGTTAAAGGTTTTTTAAGAAATTTCGACATTTAAAAGATTTTTGAAATCTAAAAATGTGCGATCATGCCCCAATTTCGTTAAAAGCTTGGAGTTCTATTTTATTTCCCTTTAAAATGTGAAAATTTTTAGAGTGAAATTTTAACCGTTGAAGGTTTTTAAATAATTTTTCGACAGGTTGTATAAATTTTGAAATCTCAAAATATACATGTCTCGCCCCAATTTTTATAAAAAGTAGGGAAATCTGCAAGTAGCAACATATTTAAATAGGTAGTTGCCGAGAATACTCGATACTGGACAAAGGACTGTCCGAGAATCTGAATTGATTCGATCCGACAACGGAATAGATCGTGCCCCAAAGAACAAATTAAATAATTAAGGGCCACCAGCCCTTTTAATTCTCGCCCAATTACTTATTGCCTCGGCTTTGGAAAATTAAAAGGCCCAGACTATCTACACCTCCAACATTATTAGATCTACCCACTTTATAGATCTACCCACCCTTTTTTTTTTTTTTTTTAAATTATTAGATACACACCCTCTAATTTGCTACATTACCCCTAGTCTTAATTTCCCTCCATACGTATATGACTGTTCGAAAACTTCACAGAGAAGAAAGGTTGGATCGGAAGTTCGAGAGAGAAGAGAGGGAGTAGAGGACGAACCAAAGAAGAAGAAAGAAGAATGAAAAGGCCGCCCACCACCGCCGGCGTTGACGACCCCGGAAATCACTGCCGGAGTCGACGACCCCGGAAACCACCGGTTAGGTTTTTTTCTTCTTTTTTTTTCTTTTTTTTTTACGTTGCAAAAATGCTGTTGATATTAGATAATGCCCGGAAACCACCGGAAACCACCCAATGTGTCGATGTAATTCTTGTAGCTTAAATATGTTTTTTTTTTTATACATTTTGCTTGCTAATAATATTAGATAATGCTTGTTAATTAAGCCCTCTATGTGTTTGATGAAATGCCTCGTTAAGTGGAAATGATTTTCTTTGGTACATTTTGTTTGTTTAGTGAAAAACTATGTTGTGCCAAATTGTAATGTATAAACCATATATATTTAAAAATGTATTTGTTGTACATATGTATGAAACAATATAATGTATATATGTAGTTGAATGAAAATGGATTGAATGAATTATATTTTGCTAAAATGTCATGATTTTCGTTAACCTTTCTGAAATTTTGCAAATAATTTTTGCTGAATTTTTTTCATCAAGGTTGAAATCATTTCTTTGAAATTTGGTGTATATTTCAAAACTTGATTTGTCAAAAATTGGTGTATATTTTGAACATTCGAAAAATAGTCAAATTTTCGAACACATTTTGCCGAAAATTGATTAATTTTTGAACACTTTTACCGAACACCTTTTGCCAAAACATTTATGTACTTTTCAAACACTATTTGCTTTGAAACCGTGTCCATATTTCAAATACATTTTGTCGAAAATTGGTGTAATTTTCTATAGAATTTTATCGAATTGATTTTGCTGAAAGTGATTTTGTACTTTACTAATTATAACTTTTCCGGTGCTAATGAGAAATAGGCCAACGGCTTCTTATCGAAGAAGAAAGAAACAACAATCGGTGCCACCAAGAACAACAACGGACTATTGAACCATCGGAAAAGAAATGATAATAGTTGAAGAACAACAGGAACAATTTAGTGGTAATGGAGACACTGAAACAGAGATGATGAAGGGGAACTGATGAAGACGGTAATGAACCCGAAGATGGAGAAGTTGAGAGAGATTCAACGGAATCCGAAAGAGGTACTAATGAACCCGTAGCAGATTGCCCTCCTGAATTTTTACTAGAAACTCCTCCTCTTTTGACCACATTTCAAAGTCATGTTGCAAATTTCATTTGGAGGGGGAAGAAAGAGGTGTTCTAAAGTGTCACTTTGTCACATTAGCAAATTGCTAAAATGGGAGATTAGAAGTGATGTGGAGATCCGGGGTTGTAGATCGCATTTCAAAAGAATGGGGCTTCTTGGGATTAGAAATTTCTCTTACAAGAACACGAACAAGAATTTAATTGCTGCGTTTGTGGAACGATGGCATCCCGAAACAAATTCTTTCCACTTTCCATTTGGAGAAATGACTATTACATTGGATGATGTTCACCGCATTCTTGGATTAGCAATTGAAGGGCACGCAATACATGCTAGTCGTAAAAAAGTCCTCCGGGCATTCAACAATGTATGGATTTATTGGGTTTAAAAAGAAGATGATATTAATGATGCAATTTATGGTGCAAATGGGTCTTCTATCAAGCTTGAATGGTTGCGTTCGACATACATGACAAAGTTGAACTCTAATGATGATGAAGAAGCGAGAAATCGCATGCCGAGCCTATATTTTGTATGCATTTGGGTGCTCGCTTTTGCGGATAAGACCGGCTCTCGTGTATCCACTTCTTGGCTAGAGTATTTGGAGGATTTTGATGGAATTCATGAGTATGCATGGGGAACGGCTACCTTAGCTTATCTCTACAGACAACTTGGGTCAGCATCGAGATCTAAGGTGAAGCAGGTGTCCGGCTATTTGACATTATTGGAGGTAAAAATGTATTTCTTGCATTTATTTTATTTCTTTGAAATTTATTCTCAAACACATATATCTATTTTTATTATCTTTTAGGCTTGGATTTATGAGCATTTCCCCACATTAATAAGACCACCACGAGAATATGGACTTTATTCTTGGACGACCATTGTCATCTAGGTGGGCACCGTAAGGTCATTCGGGTCCATCGCTTACCCGCTTGCAAGCATTTAGGGAACGCCTAGATTCAATGGGAAAACATGAGGTTAGTAATTTATCTACGTTTTTCATTATCTATAATTTAATTTTCATACCTAATTTTATTACGTTTCAATTATCTAGGTGAACTGGAATCCGTATGCAAAATTGAGAAAAGATTATAATTTGAAGGATGTGACGTATTTCCATGGCTGCATTGTATGCGGCGATATAGTTGAGCCGTACCTGCCAGATCGTGTCCTTAGGCGGTATGGTTATGTATGAGACTATACCTTCTAAGCCTCTTGTTGATCGTCTTGAGAGGGAGGATATAATTCTAAAAGGACAAAGCTTCTTTGGGCTTCATTGGCGACTATTGGCGTACTTGGGATATGCACCTATTATCCGAAGATCGACTTGGTGAACGAGCCATGTTACCATGGGAATGTTCTAATGACTATATGACTTGGTTTGCTGCAAACTCCCATGTATATATGATCAACCCGTTAATAAGGCGGCGTGGTCAACAAGAACCCGGACCATCATCGATGCATGGCTTATGATTAGTGTAGTACAAAGGATGATGGTTCCATTAGTGGAGAGATGGAGGTGTGGAAATTCACCGACACTAAAGGAATTTGGAGAAACAATGGAAGCTGCATGTGAAGTTCTCCAGGGGACCAGACCAAGTACGATCATCAACTAGCTCTCCAAGAGGCACAAGCACAAGCAAAGGTAGGGGCGAGAGGCAAAAGTAGAGGAAGGGGAAGGGGAAGGGGAAGGCGTACATGACTTGGGATATAATTCGTGTTATGTTTTGTTAAACTTGATATATTATGGTTCCGTTGATATTATGTTATTTTTTGTGAACTTGTGTTAAATTTGGATGGAACCTATGGAAGTGTAAACTTGACTTGATACTTTGGGTTTTCTAAAATTGGATGTGTTATGTTTTGTTGTTATTTTGGATGTGTTGTTATATTTTGTTGTTATAAAAGTTGAGTCGAAATAGGACAAATTGGTCGATTTTGAAAATTTTGGTTGAAAAGATGCATTATTTTCGACAAATTCTATCCAAATCGTACATATATTTCAAGTATTTTGTCCGAAAATAAGAGGCGTAAAACATCTTTTTTTTAATCGGATTTTCGACAAATTTGTGTCGAAATGTTTCATAGATTTCGACAAATATTTTCCGAAATAAGAAGATAGTTGATTTCGTAATTTTATTGCTCGTGGTTTCGAAAAATGTATTCGAAATTGTGTACATATTTCGACAAAATATATTCGAAAATAAGAGATGAAGATTTCGTAATTTTATTGCTCAGATTTTCGACAAATATTTATCGAAATATTTCATTAATTTCGACAAATATGTTTCAAAAGAGAATACAGGAGATTTCGTAATTTTAATGCTCAGGGTTTCGAAAAAATGTATTCGAAATTGTGTACATATTTCGACAAAATATATTCGAAAATAAGAGACAAGATTTCTTAGTTTTCTCCTCAGATTTTCGAACAAATATTTATCGAAATATTTCATTAATTTGACAAATATGTTTCAAAAGAGAATCGGAGATTTCGTAATTTTAATGCTCGGGGTTTCGAAAAAATGTATTCGAAATTGTGTACATATTTCGACAAAATATATTCGAAAATAAGAGAGAAGATTTCTTAGTTTTTCTCCTCAGATTTTCGACAAATATTTATCGAAATATTTCATTAATTTCGACAAATATGTTTCAAAAGAGAATACAGGAGATTTCGTAATTTTAATGCTCGGGGTTTCGAAAAATGTATTCGAAATTGTGTACATATTTCGACACAATATATTCGAAAATAAGAGACAGAAGATTTCTTAGTTTTTCTCCTCACATTTTCGACAAATATTTGTCGAAATGTTTCATAAATTTCGACAGATTATTTTTTAAACGTAACATAATATTCGACAAAGTCTTTTCGAAAATAAGAGACGAAGATTCAGATTTTGTTTCCTATTTCATTATACAATTACATGAAATAAAATAGACATTTACCCAAAAAATTATCAAATAACTTGGCATATGTTGTACAAAATGTGTTTTCCATGGATTCTATCTAGCCATATGATTTACAAAAGGAGTAATCACACTCTTTCAGCTACCTTGCTATATGATGTACAAAAATGAGTTTTTCCATGGATTCTAGCTAGCCAAATGATTTACAAAAGGAGTTATAAAAATCAACTAACTAATTGATTTGACAGTTTTAGAAGCTTCTTTCCATCCATCAGCATCTTTCTTGTGGTAGACTCTCCATGAATTTGCAATTGGTGGCATAGGGCGTTCAGCAGCCTAATAGTACACTGGATGTAGTGGTTGTTATTCACCATTCCCATACAAATTGATTTCGGGAGACCGGCAAAGCTTTTCTCATGGGGAGAAAGGTGAGTGATAAACTATTTGATAGTGTAATGAAGGCCACATTATACGCCGATGCAACCAAATAACCCATTGATGGCAATTGGAACCAGAGTTCTTGTATGGTGCAGATTCGTAGAAACAATTAAGAGCATCTAGCACAACTTGTACAAAGACCATCCTCTATAAAAGCACCAGCGTATAAATGAACATGGTGACTCAACTCATTCATCAAATCTTGGCGAACCCGAGCCCGCTTTTCCTCACCAAATCCCATCAACCCCGCAATTGACCGAAATCCACAATGGCCATCACCTACAATATTCTTGCACTCAAATATATATGGTTGATATTCAATAGGCAACAAGTCTTTAAAATTTGATGATGAACCGGCACAGTACGCTTGCGAATTACCTATTCAAACGATTTATTAATGAAATAAACAAATGCTATTAAATTTTTAATGTAAAAAAAAAAATTAATGAATTACCGATGATTTTGTCGATCGTTGTTTCTTACTGAAATTTTGGGGTAGGGCACGTATCGGGGACCTCAAGCACAACGTCATTTATTATGCAACTCGCACTCATGGACTCTTTCCACTCAAAAAGACTTGGATCACGTTTCATGGAAGCTTCAGAATTTTTCTTGGGTTTTTGTTTTTGGGACGACCACGTACGTTTATCTTTATCTCTGGCTCAACAATAGTTGTGGTGCTCGGACCGCAAGTTCTCCGGTTGCCTCAATAAAATTCTTCTATGTGATCGGTCTCAAGTATTCTTATAACGTCCAATCAAAACTCTTACAACATCTTCAAAACGATTGTCCATATCTTCATCACCAACGTCACCACAATCATTTCTCAAAATTGGTTCCATGTCCAATTTCATCCAAAACGATCAATAGCACTTACGGTATTGGTTTTCCACTACGTTGGTATTCATCAAGCTCATGTATGCATGGCAAACCACAGACTTTTCTCAAATAATGGTTGCATGTCGCTGGATGAGAGTTGCCACTCTCAATGTCTTTCATTTCAACATAAATCTTCTCCAATGCGGCCATGGAGACTACACCTCGTAAGTCTTTGTAGATGACAGATTTAAACTTGTGTAGAGCGACAATTACACTCTTCTCGAAAGAGTGTTTGATTGCGTTATGGCTCGCCTCGAAAAGGGTATGAATTTTCGCCCAACAACTCTCAAGATTTCCCAAGCTATTACCGAGCGATCTTTTCAAGGCCGCATGATGACTCTCAACCCTTAAATTATACAATTCAATTGTCTAAGATTTAATATTTTTGATATTAAGTGCAAATAATTATAAAGATAAGAGACAAATAATGTACCTATTAGTTGTTGTATTTTCGTAATGCATAAGTTGATCCGTCCATGCTGAAACGAACTTCTCCTTGTAAGGAGTTACCCACTGGTCATCACATATTCCACGGCTTCTCTTTCCTTTGGGACTTCTCGATAATTTTCATGAAGTAACCGAATGACATTTGTGAACTCTTCCTCGCTTAAAGCGTACATCACATTCTTCCACAAAGAGTAGAATGCGTCCCACGACTCCTTGGTTGTAAATTTTTCTTTGCATTTAGCCAACACATTCCGATCTATATGCCACGTGCAAAGAAAATGTGTTGCTTCGAAAATTTGGTAGCTACGGCATTCATGAGGGATTTCTCACGGTCGGTTACTATCACGGTCGGAAGACAAGAATCATCCAAAACATCCCGTAAAATACCTAATGCCCAAGAATAATTTTCTTCCTTCTCAAACCGTAGAAACACCGAAGCTACGTAAAATGTCATTCCGCTTGATGTAACTCCAACCATCTCCGGTAAGGTAATCTATACCGTTGGTTTTGAATGTGCAATCAAGCAATAAAACACGTGGAAAAGCGCGAACAGCTTTAATGCTTGTGGGGTGAGCAAAAAATAGCTCTCTTTAAGGTGTTCGTCTCTTGACAACTTCTATGATAGTGGATGTATCCATTATCAACCAATAAGCCCATCAAATGTTGTAGCTGAGTGCGTCCACCCAATTTAGTCACTTTGTGCTTCGCCCGAGCATTGTATATGGTGCGAATGGTAGAACGATTAGCACGATTATTTTCCTTAAGCCTAATAAGCACATCCTTTGGTGGCGCATTACACATGGACAAGTCGACCACAAATTTTTCTTCTTCGGGGTTAGCCTACCAATATATGAGTGACCTTCAAGATAGATGGCTACGGGATGATTATGAATCCCGTCTTCACCTCCAACATCCATTCTCGTGGGGATATCATGGTGCCCTTCAACAAAAAGGGACATCCACATTTTTCGTCCCCGTATACCTCTCGTCATTATTCTTCTTATTCTCCATCTCATCATTTTTAACTTCTTTCTTGCCTCTCCCTTTAAACTTGCGATATTCGCCACCCCGCCTCACATGCCAAAAAAATCCAAGGCTTCTTCTTTCCACTTCCATTGTCGGACCTCTTAATAACAATCACCATATTGTGTTCTTTAGCTACTCGGTTTACCCACTCTTGCATATCCTCCCGAGTTTGAAAATAAGTCATGTTTGTAAAGACACTTGTATAGTCCACCACGATCTCGGATCCGACATTGACATTTGATTCTTTAATTTCTTCATGTTCATCAACATTTGGTTCCTTGAAATCTTCATGTACTCCAATATTTGGTTCTTGAGAATCATCAACATAATTTGGCATATAATCACCATCATCCGCCAAATTAAGAAAGAAACAATAAACAGGTTTGCTCAGCAAATAGTTGTCAAAAAATACATTTATTTCAAAAATATCATATGAAACATAAACAATTTTTGAAAACAACAATTTCGAAAATTCGACTAAAGTTTGTCGAAAAATGATCAGTATTTCGACAAAGTATTATCGAAAACAATTCGCAAAAAGTGATCGAAATATGCTCATATTTTCGGAAATAATATGTCGAAACCCTAAGTATAATTCGACAAACCAGTTCGAAAATCGGTGTTGCGGACAAATTTTTCAAAAACGCGGAACAACTATACCCATGTTCTAATCGTACTTCTAGGCTAAAAATACAAACACTTCATACACAATATCTCAAATATATACAAATAACAACATTCAACGAATATATACATTTTCTTGCATTTAACACAAGTGTATTATACATTTTCATACATACAAAAAAAGTATATACATTCAATATTGTATAGTTGAGTAACTAAAGATACTTACACAAGTATCCCATAGAGGCTCCTCGTGCTCGACATTTACTCGAAACGGCAAGAACGTGAATTTTCCCGATGTGAAATCATGAATGATCGATCATTCAAATACGCAGTAAGCAAGATGGGTGTATCAAGTAATGGGTAAATTAATCATTTTACAAATACATTAAAATAATAGATAATAGAGGTGGGTACATCTATTAATGTTGGAGGTGTAGATAGTTGGGCCCAAATTAAAAACCCACGAGACAATCTTAAGAAATAAAGAAAGGCCCAGCAGTTTAAATTAGATAAAATAAGCCAAATGGGCTTGGCCCATTCTTCCTCCTCTCAAAGAATTAGGGGCAATTCCCTTTTCTTAGGCAAATTGCGCCGCTTTGTGTTCTTTTGAGAAAAGAGGGCGCCGCTACCTGCCCATCAAAGGCGCCGGCGGCGAAGTATAAAGTGACCATTGGTGGCCATAGAGTGGCGGACGAGTCGGTGGTGCGCGGTGGATAGAAACAGCAGGCTGCTGCGCCTGCGGAGAGGAGACTTGATAGGGTGGCGGCGACGCGGAGAGAAGCAGCACGATGGCGGCTTCGTGGAGAGAGGAAGCAAGGGCAGCGGCTTTGGCGGTGGCGCCGGGAGCCAGAGATGGAAGCATCGACGCCGTAATCCACGCGTCGAGAGAGGAGAGCCTGAACAAGCGGCTAAAGGTGAGTTCCGACGAGTGTAGCGTGTAACCGTATTAAATCTGTAGTTGATTTCTTTGAATTTTTAGAGGTTTCGTATGAAAGATATTCGAAGAATTTCTTTTCTTTAGGGTGTGAAATATTGAAAATATTTGTGTATGGTTTTTTCTGGGATTTCTGTAATGATTTTGTGGGATTTTTTTTTTTTTTGTACGATTAGCCTTTTGTTGGGTTTGTTAATATATGATGGAGGTGGTAAGTAGCAGTAGTATGTATGTTGGGTTGTGAATGGATGATTTTGCAGAAATAAAACTACAAAAATCTTTGTACGAATGATGTTGCAAAATTTTTGCATAATGGTGTTTTCCTTTTCCAAAAAAATTATCGAATATAAGCATTTTTTTCGAAGAACACCGGATTCCAGTGATTTTAGGGGAGGCACACCCTTCTTCTAGCGCCAATTGTTGTTAACCGAAATATTTATCGCTGATTAATGTGGCTTGGAATCGGTTAAAACAAGTAATAAACGAAGAACACAAGAATGGGGGAAGAACCCGGATCTTCTTCCCTTGAAGATGGCTTTGGGAGTGCCATGGGGACCCCTAGCCTAGAGTGTATAATGTTGTAGCCAAGAATGTGTTGTTGGTTTACAAGGGTTGGGGCTCTATTTATAGAGCCCCCAAAAATGTAAAGCTAAAAAGCTAATAATTAATTATAAATCCTTTATTTTAGGATTTATTTACAATTGTTGATATAAAATCCTGACAAGATCTACTTTACATTAAATGGAATTGTCCTATCCCGTAAAGGTGTCAGTACTTTGTCGCTTGATGAGCTGTCTTGCGTGCCGAGCTCGCCGAGCTGTCTGGCCGCCGAGCCGCCGAGCCGCTGGCTTGCCGAGCTGCCGAGCTTGGAGAACTAGTTAGACATGGAGAGCGGTCTAGTTTGCCTGCCTTTATGCTTAGGTCGGGATACCCCCATGATGTCTTGGTTTGCCTTCCGAGGTGGAGTATTTTACGAAATATTCGTGTTACAACACCTAGCAAATAGGAGAGCCATGTTAGTCAAGAAGAATATGCTTTGAGAAGGATGTTGATGTCCAATCTCCTAATGCACTCTTCACGATAGCAGTGATGATGAGCTCTGTCACATTGTTAGATCAAGGAAGGTTTTGATGAGTTAAGAAGTTCAACCCAGATAAGGCATTTGATCTCAAAGAACAGTTGAGATGAAGTACCAGTATTAAGCCGATCGAGACTGTGTCAAGGACCGTACAAGTCAGCCGGAGACCGAAAAGGTACAAGTCATTTGGAGACAAGCTCAAGTCTAGTCATCTGCGGGAGACGAGTATGAAGAGCTCGAGACAAGGTCAAGACAAGTTGAGTAGAATAAGAAAGGCAAGTCTTCACCAAGTCACCGCAAACGAGTAGAGTAAAATCACCGAGGTTAAGAGCAGTTTTCAAGATTAAGTTTCTTAAGCAATTTTAGTTTGTTATAACTAATTAACAAACTAACTATCTTTTCAGACTTATAAATAGGTCTAGGTTTTCATTTTTCAAATACAATTAACCCAACACGATTTACACATTATTCACAATTCGATTTCTATCTTCACAATCAATTCACAAGTTTTTCAAAAGAGTTTTCAAAAGTTCTAAGTGTTTATAGAACACTTTACTTGTAATCTTCAAAGTTCAATACTCACCGTAATAGTTAGATTTCAGAGAAGAATTTAGGAGTTTGAAGATTGGAAGATCTTTGTAAGTTATAACTTGTAAGTTGGATCGAAAGTAAGTAAGTGGTAGCGAGACCCTTCTTCAAGTTGAAGAAGAAGAGTGGATGTAGGATTATTCATAATTCGAACCACTATAAATCTTGGTGTTCTTTATTACTTTCATATACTTATCTCTGCTCTTCTCAATTTTCGCTTTATCAATCAAAGATTAATTTGAGAATTGAAGTTAGAACTAAATATTAATGTGCTTTTGATCTAAATAAAGTTGAGTTTAAAATTGAATTCATTGTGTAACTTTGGTGTTTTGAATAAGTTTTGAAAGATTTGTAAAATCTGAAAAATCTATTCAACCCCCTTCTAGATTTTTCCTAGAAGGTTGATTCAAGTTTCCTTTAATCTACTCAACTAAGTGGGACCAACAAGTGGTATCAGAGCAGTGTTAAGTTGTTTCGATATTGATTTTAGGTCTTAACCATGATTATGAAATTTGTTCTTGATTATCTTCATCTTCTTTATTTCACTAACTCTGCTACTAATCAGTCTGTGTAAGTTGTTGTTGTCTTATCTCATCATGTCATCCTGGCAAGAACAAGAAATCCAGGAGTTTACCTGAATTTTCAATTGAAGAATATGACTATTGGAAATTCGTAATGGAAAATCACCTCAAAGCAATCCATGATAGGATGGAGGAGGTTCTTGAAGAAGGACCTATTAAATTTTATCATGGAGGCACCAAGAAGTGGCACTGAATCAATTTGAATCAAGAGTCGACAAGAGAAAAAGAGCTCGAATCGACTAGTTATGAAAGAAAGATCCATAACTGGATCAGGTTGCTAGAACAGAGATTATTGAAACATTGAGTAAAGATTGGATAGAAAAAGTGAAAAGATGCAAGACTGCTAAGGAAATGTGGGAAACTCTTGCTGGGATTTGTGAGGGATCCGATCAAGTCAAAGAGAACAAGCTGCAATCGTATTGCATATCTTTGGTACATTTAAAATGAAAGAAGGAGAAACCATTGATCAACTGGATGTTAGACTAACTAATCTTACTGAACAAAGCAGCAGATTTGGGTAAAATATATACTGAAAAGGAGATCAACAACAAGGTGCCGAGGTCTTTAAGCAAAGGTGGAGAGAGAAGACTAATATTCTCAAAGCCACACAAAAATCTATCCTCAATAACACATCATACCTTGTTCTCACATCTTAAGGCATTAGAGTGTGATATCCAAATCGAAGACGAGGAAGATGAAGTTTAGTAAAGCACATCATCTAAGTCCGTTGTCTTTGTCAATAAAGAAGACAAAGTCGAATCTGTAGGAGCCGATCTATCTCCGAAGGAGCATATGGCTTTGTTCACCAAAAGGTAAGACAAATTAAGAATGAAATATAAGTGCAATAAATTGAGATTTGCAGGTAAAGACAGATCCAGATCCAAATCAAGAAGAAAGGAAGATGTTTCTACAGATGATGATAAGAGTAGGAGCCGAGACAAGGAAGTTTAGATCTCCTGCTAAAAGAAATCCTACAGTCCTAAATCAGATAGGAGTGATAATTGTTACACTGTAATAAGCCAAGACACTTCAGCTATGATTGTCCTCGGTGACTCCTAAAGAAAGAGAAGAGAAAAGGAAGAAGAGAGAGAAGATTTGCGAGATCAAAGAGCTCTTCCGGTGAGGAAAAAGAATCAAGAAAATCATCATCTTCATCATCCTCATCCGATTTTGGATCGGACGATGAAATCTGTCTTATGGCCAAAGAGGTAGATTGTTATTCCTCTTCGATAATGATTCTTATAAATGCTTTCATATAATGATCAAACTGTTATTCAAGGGTTATTGAGAGACTTAAAGATGTCCTTGGCTTCTTACGAGAAAATTTGACTTTAAAAGATCAAATCTCAGATTCTAGTCAAAGGCAAGCGGTGGTGAACTACTCGAGAATCGAGGAAATATTCAAGGGGAATGTTTACCCCGAGGTTGAGGCTAGTACATCAGCCAACTTATACGAAAGGTTAGAAAATGAATTGAAATCTTTAAAAGACAAATTTGAGATGATCTGTCTGAGAATGAATTAATTAAAAAGGACAATGAGAAGCTTGTCTTCAAAATGAGTCAACTTAATAACTCACAATCAGCAATAGATCATATCTTTAGTAATTCCCAAAAATCCCATGAAAAAAGCTGTTGGAACCACCGATCGCCGACTCTATGAAATTATCGATTCGGGATCGCAAACACATAAACGCAGCGGATAGAATTTTACCTTTATTCACCGTAATAGGTGAAGACGAATCGATTCTAAGGTCGGAAGCTGCGATCGAAGGATGAGCCTCGAACCTCACGGTCTTACGCCGTATTCCTATCCCTTTCCCTTGGACGTCGAGTGGTCGACGATCCTCCAAGGAATCAGAATCCGCCTCTCTCTGATCTCACTTTTTTCACACGTCTGGAGGCTCGATGTTAGGATTTATTTATAGGCTACAACAGGGACCCTAAGGAGGAATTAAGGTTGGGCCTCCTAATGGGCCTAAATATCCTGTGTTCAGTCCGAACACTTTACTTAAGCCCATCAATTATAACTCAATCCACTAAAGCGTTACAATTGAATTACCGTCCTAATCCCATATTATAATATGGGCTCCTTTATTATGTGTACGTTTATTTCCCCGTGTTTAAGATATCGAATGTCCATAAATTAATTAAATTACTCGACAACTTAATTAATTTATATCTAATTCCAAGAGTAGTACCACTCATCTTTATTATTATGTCGGATTAAATCTACCTGCAGGATTTACATAATAATCATTATGAGCTCCTCAAGGGACATCATCATCCTAAATAATTAGGACATGGATTCCTTCTATAATCAACAAAGACACCATATAAACAATGCTATCTCCCAATTCACCGAGCCTATTGATTTAATAAATCTCACCCATTGGCAAATCAAAGAAACATACACCGAGTACACGTGCCCGTTATTATATAGGGATTAAGAAGACGTACATCCATAACAACAGAGGTCTTGTTCTTTTATATAGTCGGTACAAATTGAACAACCTCATATGGTCCTGCTCAATACATACAAAATGTACTAGTGTAACTTTATAGTCAAGATAGACTAATACCAAATTACATTACAAACGTTCCAATGGTTTGTCCAAATCCATCTTGGTTGTGAGCTATTATTCATAATCTATAAGGAACCGATAGCATGATCTTCTCGTGTGACACCACACACCATGTTATCTACAGTATAGATTAATCTGGACAAAATAATGATATATATAACAATCATAAACAATAAGTATTTTGATCATAATGAATCTCATATTAAACGGATGTTCATACTCAAAAAGATGTTCATACAAAGGCTAGGCTTATAGTATACATCCTAACAAACTCCCACTTATACTAAAAGACTATGCTTCCATAATTGCTTTGCCATACATCTCGATTCCAATCCCTTCAACATGCCCATCAAAAGCTTTCACCGGAAGAGCCTTTGTGAAAGGATTCGCTAGGTTATCCGCCGATGCAATCTTGGCGACAACAACTTCTCCTCATTTTACGATATCTCGTATCGGGTGGTACTTGCGCTCAATGTGTTTGCTTGCTTTGTGGGCTTGTGGTTCCTTCGAGTTTGCCATTTGCACCACTTTGTTATCACAATAAATTGTGACAGCTTTAGGCAAACTAGGAATCACTTCTAAGTCCATCAAGAAGTTTCGAGGCCATACAGCTTCTTTGCCGCCTCGGAGGCTGCCACATACTCAGCTTCCATGGTGGAGTCCGAAACGCATTTACGCTTTACACTCCTCCATACTATGGCTCCACCACCCAAAGTAAACACATAACCCGAGGTAGATTTACTTGTTGTCCCTATCCGAGTGGAAATCGAGAATCATGTAACCCTCGGGAAGTAAAGTATCTGCTTGGTAAACCAACATATAGTTTCTAGTCATTTTCGTGTACTTTAAAATATGCTTTACCGCAGTCCAATGTCCTTGTCTGGGTTACTTTGATATCTGCTAACCATGCCCACGGTAAAACAGGATATAGGCATCGTACATAGCATTGCATACATTAGGCTTCCTACGGCGAAGCATAAGGAATCGCCTTCATGTCCTCTATCTCCTTTGGTGTCTTAGGACACATCTCTTTAGATAAAGGTACTCCATGTCTAAAAGGTAGAAAACCTTTCTTGGAGTTTTGCATGCTAAAACGAGCCAGATAGTATCAATGTATGAAGCTTGAGATAAGCATAACATTATTTTCTTGCGATCCCTTATAACTTTGATCCCAAGAATATGTCCAACTTCTCCCAAGTCCTTCATATCAAACTGCTTGGACAACCATACCTTTACGTCGACAACACCTTGACATTGTTGCCAATGAGCAAGATGTCATCTACGTATAGTACAAGAAATACCACCACGTTTCCGTCACTCTTCTTGTATACACATGACTCATCCGGACATTGAATAAATCCATAAGACTGGATTACCTCATCAAAATGGATGTTCCAAGATCTCGAAGCTTGTTTCAACCCATAAATGGACCGATTAAGCTTACACACAAGATGCTCTTTGCCCTTTGCAATGAATCCTACGGTTGCTTCATATAGATGTTTTCTTCAAGACTTCCATTAAGGAAAGCCTGTCTTGACATCCATTTGCCAAACCTCATAATTCATATGAGCGGCAATAGACAAAAGAATCCGGATAGACTTAAGCATGGCTACCGGCGAAAAAGTTTCCTCATAATCGATTCCTTCCTTTTGAGTGTACCCCTTCGCTACAAGCCTTGCTTTGAAAGTTTCTACTTTCCCGTCGATCCTCATTTTCTTTTGTAGACCCACTTACAGCCAATGACTTTTACACCATTTGGTGGTTCTACTAGCTCCCAGGACTTGATTAGAATCCATAGATTCTAATTCAGATTTCATTGCTTTTTCCCAAGATTCTCGCATCTTTATCTTGGAGTGCTTTGTCGTAGCTCCAGGATCCGATTCGTGTTCACTGTACTAAGTCCGAAGACTCTCCCAAAAACATGAATCTATCGGGTTGTCTAACAACCCTCCCACTCTGACGAGGCACTTGTGGTAATAGTGTATCATTAGTAGCAGATGGTGCTGACCCATGTGGTATCTCATCTTGTACTCTTGGTACTAAGGTAGAAGTTTTCCCCTTATTTCTTCTAAAATAATTTTACTCATGGGCTTGTGGTCCATTACGTAGTCCTCTTTCTAAAAATTGGGCATTTGTGCTAACAATTACCCTACTGATCTTTAGGACTATAAAACAAACCATCTTTCGTTCCTCTAGGATAGCCCACAAACAGTCGAACTTCCGTACGAGATTCCAACTTATCGGCATCTCCTTTCGGCACATGTCTTTGGACTACCCCAAATCCGAATATGTTTCAAACTAGGCTTACGCCTATTCCACAATTCGTGGGAGTAGAAGATATTGTCTTAGAAGGAACCAAGTTCGGAATATGCTGTTGCCGTTTCAGGGCATACCCCCAAAACGAACTTCGGTAATTACGAATAGCTCATCATCGATCTAACCATTTCCAAGAGAGTCCTATTCCTTCGTTCCGCCACACCATTCTATTGGGGTGTGCAGTCTGGAACAATTGGGATTGAATCCCGGCTTACGATAAGTAATTCCTAAACTCTCCTAAGAGGTACTCGCCACCACGATCGGATCGTAGTGTTTTGATATATTTACCATGACGCTTCTCCACATCAGCCTTGTACTCTTTGAATTTATCAAAGCACTCGGACTTGCGGCGCATCAAATAAATTTATCCATATCTCGAATAATCATCTATAAAAGAGACAAAATATTCGAAACCACCTCTTGCTTGAGTAGACATAGGACCACATAAATCGAATGAACCAATTCCAACATTTCTTTGGCTCTATACCCCTTGGCTTTAAAAGGCCTTTTGGTCATTTTTCCTTCCAAGCGGGACTCGTAGGTCGGATAGTTTTCCACTTCCAATGAACTCAAAGGTCCATCGGCTATCAACCTTTGAATACTACTCAAGTTAATGTGACCTAATCTTAGATGCCAAAGATATGTTTGGTTCATTTTTGAAGGTTCTTTTCTCTTATTTGAGTTAGAAGATGTACTATTAATTTTCATTTGTTGCTTTGTGGGAGTTATTGGATTAAGAGTATATAAATTGCCAATCAACGTGCGAGCAGGATAATAGCACTATTTTCTTGACAACCACTTTGCTATCAAAAGAAAGCGAATATCCATCCAAAAATAACTTAGAAATGAAATCAAGTTCTTTCTAAAACAAGGTACGTAAAGACAATTTCTCAAAACCAAAGTCTTATTCTTATCAAAAATAAATAATCATCTCCCATTGCAACATTTGCTACTTTCGTAGCGTCGCCCATGTAGATGGTAATCTCACCCTCGCTAAGCCGCCCGGTTTCCTCGGAACCCTGCAAAGAATTGCAGACATGATCGGTGGCT
The DNA here is from genome assembly GCA_030762865.1 of Paraleonurus japonicus. Classification (NCBI taxonomy): domain Eukaryota; kingdom Viridiplantae; phylum Streptophyta; class Magnoliopsida; order Lamiales; family Lamiaceae; genus Paraleonurus; species Paraleonurus japonicus. The sequence goes on along the minus strand of CM061061.1, from coordinate 6,418,238 downwards.
CCCGTATCTACACACGGTGCCGGTAGATAACACCGCTAAGCATGTTTCAATAGTTAGTGAATATGATATACCTTCTTTTTCCTTTTTACGGGGCAATCTACCTTCCAATGTCCCGACTACTTGCACAAAAGCATTTGCCCTTAGGCTTCTTCACACCACTTGGTGGACCAATTATCTTTGGTTCACTGCTTTCTTTGCCAAACCAGCTTATTTCTTTTTCTTCATCACTTTGCCTTTCGGCTTGGATGTAGAAACATTTTCAGCAATATAAGCTTGAGAAGCTTGACGAAATAACCCTTCTACCGCTTGGAGTTCTGTCGGAAGTTCCGCCATCGAATACAACCTTTTATTCATGTTGTAGTTCAGGTGAAACTGCTCAAAACTTCTAGGCAGCGTCTGGAGAACGATATCGACTGGGTTTCCCCATCGATTTCAGCTCCAAGGACTTCCATCTCATTCAAATGAGCCATCATCTTGAGGATATGATCCCTTACGGGTGTCCCCTCGGTCATGGTGGTCGTCATTAAGTTTCTCATGGCCTCTTGCACAGCGGCCCGACTCTAGCGTCCGAAGAGTTCTTTGAGATTGAGCATCATCTCATAAGCAGAGGTCATGGCACGATGCTGATATTGCAGCACATTTGACATAGAAGCCAAAATGTAACGCCGCGCCATCTCATCTGCCTTGACCCACTTCTTATAAGCCTCTTTCTCCTCTTCACTAGAGTTTTCATCGGGTTTTTCAGGACAAACTTCATGAGTACAAACTTGTACTCTTCAGTCAAGATAATGTCCAAGTTTCTTTTCCAATCAATATAATTAGGACCAGTAAGTTTGTTTTCTTTAAGAATAACAGCAATTGGATTGAAAGCCATGATAAATCTGAGAAACACGTAAATGCATTATGATCAAAATTAAGAATTTAAATCAATATTGTTTCCCTCAAACAATACAATTAAATTCACCAACACCCCAAAACACCGTGAAGTTTGTATGCCACGATAGTGTGGACGTATATTAATTCAATCATTTGTAAGAGGAGGTTTTACCCATTAATTTCATCATTTTGTCAAACAAAATAAAAATTAATAGTTGGTTTGTCTTTAGCCATACAAATAACAACACTTACTCCGATGGGGAGGATACTATTATATGCATCTAAGTGTATACCATTTCTTAATACCAAGTCAATTACCTAGGTTTGTGCCTCTTCGGATGGAGAAGATAACACGCTCCTAAATAACTTACTTATAATTATCCATAAGGAAGTTTGATCTAGTGATCCGCAAACAAACACATCCGATGTGGAAGAAGGTACTTATAACCAACGTTCATGTTTGAATGCATCACTTACAAACCGAGAAATGGAGGTTATGGGATTTGTTGAAAAATAACCCTCACCCACTTAGTTATTTAACATGAGGGATATTAACATGCACAACATATGAAACACATAAAGCATGCTAAACACAATAACACATATGAGAAAGAATAAATATGGAAAACAAAATTCCAACTATTATGGCCACTTTCATGCTACCTTGTTCTTGAATGTTCGCCGTCAAACGGGAGTGCGGGCAGCGCCACCTGCGAGATCGGCACGGCCGCTCGGAGTCGCGGGAGTGCAGCGCGCCATGCAATACGGGGTTCGACACTGCTATCAAATGGTTCCGCCATCGACCGTCCTAATTGTTCCTATTACAATTTTATCCAACGATCCTATACATCATCTAGATCGAAATAAAACCAACACGACAGACCGTCGTGGTTATAACTATTACAATCATTCACCAACCCAAAACAAAAACCTCGACAAGTCCGAGGGTTTAATACATACATAAACATACATGCCGACCATAATAGTTGGATTTAGGGTTCTGCAAAAATATCGAGAATATTCGCATACCCAAAAATAGATCTACGATTAACATCGAATCCCTAATATAACAGATTTATGATAATCATGCAAACCCTAATATGACAGATTTACAAATATCATGCAATCCTATTCAATATCAAATCATGAAACTCTATTATACGGATCAAGAAACCCTATTATAACAGATCAAGAAACCCTATTATAACAGATCTATGATAATCATGTAAACCCTAATAAAACGGATCTATGAATAACCGAATCAATTGCATAGAGTCGGAAAACACGGCTCGATACCAATTGTTGGAACCACCGATCACCGACTCTATGAAATTATCGATTTGGGATCGCAAACACATAAATGCAGCGGATAGAATTATACCTTTATTCACCATAATAGGTGAAGACGAACCAGTTCTAAGGTCGAACGGCGATCGAAGGATGAGCCTCGAACCTCACGGTCTTCGCCGTATTCCTATCCCTTTCCCTTGGACGTCGAGTGGTCGACGATCCTCCAAGGAATCGAATCCGCCTCTCTCGATCTCATGTTTTTTTCACACGTCCTGGAGGCTCTAATGTTAGGGTTTATTTATAGGCTACAACAGGGGACCCTAAGGAGGAATTAGGGTTGGGCCTCCTAATGGGCCTAAATATCCTGTGTTCGGTCAGAACACTTTACTTAAGCCCATCAATTATAACTCGAGACCACTAAAGAGTTACAATTGAATTACCGTCCTAATCCCATATTATAATATGGGCTCTTTATTATGTGTACGTTTATTTCCCGTGTTTAAGATATCGAATGTCCTTAAATTAATTAAATTACTGACAACTTAATTAATTTATATCTAATTCCAAGAGTAGTACCACTCATCTTTATTATTATGTCGGATTAAATCCACCTGCAGGTTTACATAATAATCTTTATGAGCTCCTCAAGGGGACATCATCATCCTAAATAATTAGGACACGAATTCCTTCTATAATCAACAGCACACCATATAAACAATGCTATCTCCCAATTCACCGAGCCTATTGATTTAATAAATCTCACCCATTGGCAAATCAAAGAAACATACACTCGAGTACATTATAGGGATTAAGAAGACGTACATCCATAACAACGAGAGGTCTTGTTCTTTTATATAGTCGTACAAATTGAACAACCTCATATGGTCTGCTCAATACATACAAAATGTACTAGTGTAACTTTATAGTCAAGATAGACTAATACCAAATTACACTACAACCGTTCCAATAGTTTGTCCAAATCCATCTTGGTTGTGAGCTATTATTTATAATCTATAAGGAAATGATAGCATGATCTTACGTGTGACACCACACACCATGTTATCTACGGTATAGATTAATCTGGACAAAATAATGATATATATAACAATCATAAACAATAAGTATTTTGATCATAATGAATCTCATATTAAAAGGATGTTCATACTAAAAAGATGTTCATACAAAAGCTAGGCTTATAGTATACATCCTAACAAAAATAGGTCTAGGTTATGATAGGAATAGTAAATCGGATGTTCGAAACCTATGAAATTTGTGAAGGCATCTGAAAACCCAAAAGAGATTAGAATTGGTCCTTGGAAACCACTTAGTCGGATAAAGACTACATCTCCCATCTGAAAACAAAAATTCAGTGAGAATTCCATATCGGACTAAGAGAGTTCCAAGAACTAAGACAAGAAGAAATTCTTATTAGAGTCCTTTTGATGGAAGAAGCAGATGCTATCCCACTTTTCCTAAGTTTAAGAAAATCACTAAATTCGAATACAATAAATTGTCATCTTGGATGATATCATTGTAGACAAATTTGGTAGGCGGCTCAAGTCTGATTTATTATTAGGTAATAAGATGTTTGTTTGGTTACCCAAAGTGATGTTTGACCTTCAAGGACCCAAGATCACTAGAGTACCTTATAACTAACTGCTTTTCACAGGATTCACGGGGATCATCACTCAAGGAGGAGATCTTAGCTTCTATCCGGTACATAGACGGTGGTACATTCACGGCATATGACTTGTAACAAGAAGCTACTATCAAAGTTCAGAATATTGATGGTCCTAGAGTATTATTTGGAGACAAAAATTGTGGGCCAGGACTAAAGGAGTAGGTACTTTGATTATCAAGGATTTTCAGGTATCTGAGGTATATTTTGTAGAAGGTTTAAAACATAATCATTATCTGTTTCTCAACTTTGTGATAAAGGTTTTTTTGTCAAATTTTCTAAAGATAAATGTGATATCTTAGATAGTTCCTCGGACAAGGGACTTCTAAGCGGCTTACATGGTAATGTATATGTAGCCAACTTTAATAGTTGTCCTAAAAGTACTTGTCTGATAGCTAAGGGTGGAGATGATCTCGGTGGCTATGGCACAAGAGACTTAGTCATCGAACTTCAAGACCCTTAGTAAGTCAAGGCTAGAAAGAATCTTGTTAAGGGATTACCCGAGAAACTTTGTTCTACTATTACGAAATGTGATGCTTGTCAAAAGGTAAACAACCCGGACACTTTTTTAAAAGTATTAACACCTCATCATCCGAAAGAGTTTTACAACTTCTTCATCTTGATCTGTTTGGACTGTTTCACCTCTCAACTTCGGTGGAAGGAAATATACTCTTGTTGTGGTAGATGATTTTTCTAGATACACTTGGGTTATATTTCTTTTCAAGAAAAATGAGACTATAAACAAGATCTGATCTGTTCGCATGCATTCAAAATGAGAAAGGTGTTAATATTATTAAAATAAGGAGTGATAAGGGCATTGAATTTTTAAATTCTTGTTTATCTAACTTTTTCAATGAGTGTGGAATTATTCATGATACATCATCAGCAAGAACTCCACAACAAAATGGAGTAGTTAAAAGAAGGAATAGAACCTTAAAGGAGGCACCGGGAGCATGTTAGCCGAGTATGAAACCCTCACAGAGTTACGGGTGAAGCCATCAACACGCTTTGTTACACCCAGAATAGGTGCTTGCAAGTTAAAGACAAGGGTAAGACTCCATATGAGATTTGGAAGGGTAAGATTCCAAGAATCTCATATTTCATGTCTTTTGGTTGTAAATGTTTCATCCATAACAATGGGAAGTCTAAGTTAAGAACTTTTGATGCTAAGGCGGTGATGGAATATTATTGGGATATTCTAACACTTCCAAGGCATTTAGAGTTTTCAACAAGACAACTCTTTGTGTGGAAAAACTCCTCATGTAGTTTTTGATGAATTGTATTCCTTCTCGAGATAAAGTGAATCAAATTTCTAATGATCTAGTTAAGATTGAACTAACCAGAACTAAACATAGAACAGTCTATCTACCTAGTCTTGATTCAGATTCAGATGAAGAAGAATCCCCACTGATAGTCGAAGACAACTTTTCTTCAGACTTCATTTGAGGAGACACCCTTTACATCACCGATCAACGGGCGTCGGCAGATGAAGGGGGAACGTCGGCTCGAGGTAGAGTCGGATGAGTTGCCTGCTGATTCTCAAGATGAGGATCCTTCTACTCAAATAGGCAAGAGGATGAGAAGTTATCATCCATCCGATCAGATATTATTGGAGACCCATCAAGTAGTGTGTAGACACGAATGATGTTGGACTACGAAAGTCTATTCACTGTTATGTATCACTTCTCGAACCTAAGTCTATTGAGGAAGCTCTATCAGAGATCCAAACTGGATAACGGCCATGCGGGAAGAAGCTGCATCGGTTTGAAAGACAGAATGTTTGGGAATTAGTGGAAAAACCCTTACATAAAAAGATTATAGACACCAAATGGGTGTTTAAAAATAAAACAGATGAGAACAACATTATTGTTCGTAATAAGGAAAGATTGGTAGCTCAAGGTTACTCACGATCGAAGGGATAGACTATGATGAAACCTATGCTCCAGCTTGCCGATTAGAAGCAATAAGGCTGTTCTTGGCATTTCTTTGCTTATAAATCTTTCAAAGTCTTTCAAATGGATGTCAAGTCTACTTTCCTTAATGGTGTGTTACTTGAGGAAGTCTATGTGGAGCAGCCTCCTGGGTTTAAGATCAATAACAAGGTCTATAAACTCAAAAAGGCTCTATACGGACTGAAACAAGCTCCCGGCTTGGTATGATACCTTATCCGAATTCTTAATATCAAATGGATTTTCAAAAGGTAAGATAGATAGGACTTTGTTTAGAAAGGAAATAGATGGTAACATCTTGTTGGTTCAAATTTATGTAGATGACATTATTTTTTGTTCACCAAATCAAATTATGTGAAGATTTCAAAGGTGTTCTCATGAAAAATAGGTTTGAAATGTCAATGATGGGTGAATTAACATATTTTCTAGGCTTGCAGATTAAGCGAGATGAGTAAGGGTATTTTTATACATCGACAAAATATGCTAAGGACCTCATTGAGAAGTTTGGGATGACTACTAGTGGGGAAGTTAAAATACCTATGGCAACTAACTTCTCTATGGATTCAGATGAGCAGGGATACCCACGGATGCAACGGAGTATCATGGGTGATTGGATCTCTTCTCTATCTCACCGCAAGTAGGCCGAGAAATAGCTTTTGCGGTTGGGGTATGTGCAAGATTTCGCCTAATCCCAAGAAAACTCATCTAGAGACTGCTAAGAAAATCCTTAAATATCTCAAAGGAACTTTGCAAGTAGGGTTATGGTACCCGGTGATGACAACTTTGAACTTGGCGGGATATTCGGACTCGAGACTTTGGAGGTTGTAAGATTGATAGGAAATCCAGTTCGGGAACTTGTCAATTCTTAGGCAACAAATTAATTTCTTGGTTATCTAAGAAACAGACATCTGTTGCCACCTCCATAATCGAAGCCGAATACATGGCACTGGAAGTTGTTGCTCTCAACTCCTCTCGGATTAGTCACAGACTTAGAGATTATGACATTCAAACATCATCATTTCCTATTCTTGTGATAGTAATAGTGCAATAGCCATGACATACGGTCACATTACGCATTCTAGGTGTAAGCATATAGATATCGGACATCATTTCATTAGAAATCATGTGAAAAAGAATGATATTAGAATTGAAAAGATAGCCACCGAATCACAAAGAGCAGATATTCTTACAAAACCATTAAGCTGAATCTAGATTTAAAGAATTGTGTTTAGAATTAGGATTACTTGATGCATCATTGGCTGATTTTTAATTATCATTGCGTGCATCTCATTGATTGTTCTCCTTATTTCTTTCTTTCCTTTCTTTAAATAAATATCTAGAAAAGAATTATCGGACTAGATATGAGTCAAAGGACAATCGTGTAGCTGATATCATTGATTTCCTTTTTGGAATCAAGAATCAAGGATTAGTCATATTGACCTTATCGACTTGATGATTACTTATCTAACATTAGGTAAATCGAGACAAGGGCACAATAGTCGGTGACCTTATGAAAAGCAGATGACTATCTACACCCTATCTCGATCTACCTCGGCTACTGATAGTTTTGATGAGTTTGATTGCAGGAACAAGTGTGCCGGCCTTAATAAATCGAGTTCTAAAACTCTCTAATCAAAATCACCTCACCTTTGTCTGCACATTTCTTGAAAAATGTTGTTTTCAAAATAACTTTCCCAAACCTGTTAGTTCTCAAATAATCTTGATGAATTTCTGAATTAAAAATGTTGTGTTCAATTTTTGGCATTAAAATTTTGTGTTTTTCAAAATCAAACTCGGAGGAATTTCTTGAAAATATAAGACAAGGTCATTTTTTACCAAGTCTCGATAAAACCTAGTCTAGAATAGGAAACCTTTATGCAAAGAAAGGTATATTTTGGCTTACGTCAGATATACTAATTATCTCTCGCATAAAGCAAACCTATTAGCCGTCTAATTCGTAGGGATAAGCGGTTACTTTTATCTGATTCAAGGCAGCGTTAAAGCCACGCGCCTGAATTCGAAGCGGTTTTATCGTTGTATCATTGATATTCTTCACGCGCCTTTCTTGATCAACGGTTAAAACTAATGTTTCCTAAGATTACGCCACGTATCATCCTTACGAAATCAAATTTTCCCTCTCTCTCTTCGGGGTTTAAAAACTTACCTTCTTCAGCTTTAGAAAATTACTTTCACAAATTCTTCAAGCACATTTTCTCTGTAAATTTTTTTCTCTCAAACAAATTACCATGGCTTCCTCTTCTAAAACCATTAAAATCCAAAAACCTACGTATTTTTCTACAAACATCTCTGGTTTTAAAATGAACGAAGAACTGTTCAAAAACAGTGAAAGCGTAAATGTATGTAGATTTTGAAACCACTCAGATCGTAATCGCAGCAATTCTTCTTCTTGGAGGCATCAAGATTAAGGGGATTTTTATCGATATAATCTCCTCGTAATAGAACCGCTGATTTGTTGGGGTAATTCTTAGCAAATATGAGGGATACCCAGTGAAGGGTTTGATACAATAGTTGGCCAGGCTGTTCTCTCTTACTCCAGGAGAGAACATTGCAAGAATTTTCAACACATCAATGGAGGGAGTTAATCCATTGACATACAAGAAAGACGATTGGGAAGAATCATTTGATTTGAAGGCAAGGATTACATACAGAGGAACCCGTAGGGATTTGAAGAAAAATTTATTGAGAAGGAAATTTCGATTGCTTATGACAGTGGTGACGAAATCTGTGTTGGGAGAACAGAGTTCGCAAGATGGGTTAACCAAACCCAGATTGTGTGTGATGAGAGCAATCTTGGATGGAGTCCAAGTAAATGATTGGAGTGTATAGGGTAAGAGTTATTAAGACCAATCAACAAAATATCGAACCCAAGGGAAAAAGTATGCACATGAGGTCCTAGAAATAAAAGTTCTTAGTGACTAAAGTTGCAACAATGGTTTGGAACAAAAACAACAAAACACAAGCAAGAATACGATTAAACAACAAGCAAGCAAAAGATCGAACACTTAGAATGCGATAACAAAAACAACACTAAATGGTGGAATAGAGGTGCTAGGATTAATATCCATCAATGAATCATCAATCAACAAGCTACAATTGAATCAAATTGCAAATCAACTAAGATAGAAAGCATAAACCATCATGAAATTAATCACTCCATTAAAATCACAATGCCTAATGTGAGTATCCTTAGTCTTTTCCATCTCTCAATGTAGAAATCCCCAATTCATACAATCATGCAAAATTGAAACCCGATTAACACCTAATCACATTAGCTCAACTCTCGCCTATTGCTAGGGTGATTAACCATTAATCTAAAGAGACAATTTTACACAAAGCACAATTAAGAATCACAATTAGGAAACAAACTAATGTGAGTATCCTTAGTGCAACTAATCTCTCGATTCCGAAGCACCCAATCCACACATTCATACACAATTATCACCCGATTAATCCCGGGTCACGTTAGCGCAACTCTCGTCTATAGCTAGGGTGATCAAACACTAATCTAAAGAGATAATTATGCATGAAGCACAAATGAGAATCACAATTAGTAAGCAATCTACTCAATTGATCTCCAATCATCAACAATTATAGCATCATCAATCAATTCATCATCAATTTCAATTAACCCAAGCACAAAGAGTTAGCCCATGGTGAAATCCATGGGAAGAAGATAGAATTGATCAAGCACAAAGAAAATCACAACACTTAAGAAATTAAAGAGACAAAAGAGGAATAATATCACCAAATGATCTTCAATCAACAAAAATAGGAATGCTTGAGTCTTCAACACCAATCTCCAAAGGAATTACAAGCTTGAATTGAAAGAATTACAATGATCAAATGCTAATCTATGGCTAATCTACCAACATCAATTGAAATCTAATCCTAATTCTAACTTCTACTCTAATCTAAGATGGAAATTGGCTTGGGGCTTGAGAAATCGCCCCAAAACCGCTACTAATCATTACTCTGAATTCTCCTCTTGCCATACTCTGCTTCAGCCTTTATATATTCGAAATTTAGAAAATCATCCCCTCGAGTCGAGGGTCATGCCTCGACTCGAGGTTCCTGCAAATTCTCCTCCCTCGACTCGAGGGTCATGTCTCGAGTCGAGGCTGCTGCCTTTGTCTCATCCCTCGACTCGAGGGCCATGCCTCGAGTCGAGACTCCCGCTTTCCTTTGATTTTGGTCCTTCCTGCATATCCCTCGACTCGAGGCTCTTGTCCCTCGACTGCAGCTCGAGTCCAGTGGCACTTTTTCTCGCACGGGGCTTCGGCCCGACCTGCTGTCCCGGATGTCCGTCTCTTCATTCTAAGCCTAATGGTACTCTCGGTTTGGCAAAAATCCACGAATTACCTGCAAAATGGACGAAAAACATCAAAATCTCACAAATAATACTTTTTAGGCAAAAGAGTGATTCTTTTCACATTTAGGCACAAAAACTAACACTTAAGCTCACTTTTGCACTAAAAATAACCCTAAAAACATGTATCAATTCACTCCAATCATACCCCCAAACTTAAATTGTTGCTCGTCCTCGAGCAACGTAGAAACTAAGAACAAAGGAGTGAATTGATTGCAATTATGTCACATGGCACCATAGACGAAAAATAAGACAATTGAACTCATCAATGAATATAAGTATCAATGCAACTCTCTTCTAGCAATCAAGACAAATCATGCTCAAACAAATGCTCAATCAAATACTCAACACATTGCTCCTTCCATGGAGTGTTTCACTCTTCACTCAAGTGTATCAAGGTTTAAAGCTCTCAATCATCAATTTCATGAACAAGTACACCATATGCTTGCCACAAGACTTAATCTCAATCAAAATCATTTGTGATCAATCAAGAATCAAAGAGGTCTTTCTTCTAGGTTGTAATGTTGGCTCTTTGGAAAGGTGGGATATTTATGGATAAGAGTGACTAATTAGTAGAGACTTGAATGTAAACTAATCCATACAATGCACATCTCTTCACTTTCATCTAGCACACTCTTTCTTTTGAACTTCAATGATCATTCCACCATTCACTTGAGCTTTATCTTTTTAAGCTCACAAATTGAATCATTTCTTCTTTTCATGCCTTTTCTTCACAATTCAATCTTTCACAACCTTTCTTTTCTTTCATGCTTCATTCATTACTTTGCTCATCATTATCCACCACACTTCACAATCAACCCACCATCTTTAGCCAACATTCAAGCTCTACTAAGCATAGGACAAGAAAGGCTCATAAAAATAGGCTAAAATGGTTTCAATTTCACTTGGCTTGCCAAAGAATAAGGATCATAAGGCTCAACATGGCTTACTAAGGAAATCAAATGTATTTGGTGGGGAAAATTTGGCAAAGTGACTAATCATATCAAACATGGCCTCTTATCACTTTCAAGACATCATACAAAGATCAATATCAACAAGTCTAGTGGCAAGTTCTAGTATACAAATCATGAATGATGCACTCACAAAGAAATATCAAATCAACCGTATAAGATGTACAATTATTAAGGCACAAAAGCTCACGGGCTTAACTTGAGCAATGAATCAAGTATCATCAATCACATTCATCCTTACACAATAAATCAAGAAACTAGCATCAAGTTACAAATCTACTAATGATCATATCAAAATCCACTAGTCTTGCAAATCAACTCAAATGCTCATGTACATAACCCCAAACATACTCACTACCACATGAATGATACTCAAAAATATGTCAATGAATCCACTATTAAGCTCAAAATCAATAAGTCTCAAAAGCCTAAGAATAAAGAATCCAAAGAAATCATCAAGGAATAATCATCAATAGACCATCAAACTCAATCGGATCAAGATAATAACAACCATCAATAAAATCATCCAAAAATTCAAAACCAATCATCACAATCATCAAGTCAAGAGTATAATCATCATCAAAAGTACAAAGGAAAACAAGAATATCAGAATATAAAGAACAACAAGAAGGAATAAGGAATAGGGGATAGCCCTAGTAGTCGGACGGCGGTGGTGGAGGAGGGTAGTGTCCCGGCCCGAAGTTCCACGAGCTCATCTCCGAAGGAGTGCATACATGTCATGCTTGAGTCTTCGAGAGACTCCTCCTGCATCCTCCGAGTCTCTTCATTAAATCTGCGGGACTCCTCAAGCATCCGGTACATCTCATCCTGTCGGGTCGACTCTCTATATGCATCCTCCGACTGCCCGCCCACATCCCTCGGTCAAAACCCACGGCCTCTGAGATGAACTCCCGCCTCGTACTCTCTACTCCTCATCTCGTCCTGCCAAAGTACATGTTAATCTCTCGGCTGGTAATCCTCGTCCATCTATACCGGCGGCTCCTCTTGCTCGGCTCCTCATCATCCTCGTCTTGAGAATCATAATCTCCGATCTCTACCTCTGCTCCCTCTGCAGCTCCATCACCCCGATCATCATCGGAACCCATTCTTGACCCCCATTGTCATCATCAACCTCTCTAAGCACATCCCCATGCTCTCTAGTGTAGGCGTCTATCGCCTCGGTATGACGCTGTGACCACATGCGCAAGTTGATAGTCACAAAGGCCTGAGATCCGAAAACCGTCGTCAACCTCTTATTAGGAAGAGGAAATCGGCCACCATGATCTTCTTTGTAGGCACCACGTCCTACCAATGCGGTCTAGCGTCCTCATGCGCCGCATGGTATCAAGAGTAAGGTCGGGGCCCTCCACCGCTCTCGAGGTTATGCGTCGGGATCCCAATATGCTCCGCGATCAATGTAATCATGCCACCGAAATTAATCTTCTTGAACTTCGTGCTAGTGGCTCTCTCAAATAAGTAGCAAAGGTAGGCGGCAAAGATTAAATCGACTCCATGGAGAAAGCACCAAATAACATATAGCTCCTCGGATACCACGGCTCCTCCCTCCGATCTCGCGAATATGGTACCCGCGAGAATCTTCTCAAGATATCGGATGACCGGGTTAGGATATGCGTGCTCTTAGACTTCCCGGAACAAAATCGGGCTGATTAGGAGCCCCGAGAATCTGAAATCCTCCTCCAAAATTGCTTAGCATTATACTCCTTCGATGTTCAACAAAGTGATCGGTCGGGTCTGTAGGTGCTCCAATAATCTCGTTGACCTCGCCCGTAATCAACGAGTACTCGTGCCCCATGAGCTCGAATGTGATACTCCTCGGGAATTTGGCCCTCCCGGCCTTATCAACTCTCACCGTGCACAGGAACTCGAGAGTGAGTCCGATATACGTCCGAGGCCTCTTCATCAAGAAACCCCCATCCCGACTTGCTCAAATAGGCGAGGAATATCCTCCTCGATCCCCATCGATATCATGCACTCGTGGTCAACTAATCTCGCCTTGACTACCTGGTTATAGAGCTCGGAATATAACTCAATATGTGTCCTCCACCGGTGCTCATTCCACCGAATTCCGAGCTCGGCGGGCGTCCTGTGTGCACGTCGGATGGCGGCTTCTTTCTCTCGAATCTCCACCTCGTAAAGGTTATGTCCTGTCGGCCCTCTAGACATTGTTCTGCAAAACATTCCCAAAAGCAAAAATCAATACCAACAAATACAATACGAGCTCAAAAATATCAAGCATACCATGAACGAGTCAACGATCAATAATCATCTCAAATGAACAAAATCCTTAGTAACTAGCAACAAAGCCTCAACAATGGTCAATGAGTCATCTAAACAAATATATCCAATAGAAGTGCTCAAAATAATCCTAAAACATGTATACTTACTAGAATGGCCTCAACAATTAATTCACAAGTGCCTCAACAAATAATCATGCAATTAAGCTCAATAAAATCCCAAAAAAAAAAATCATAGGCCAATTAGCAAGTAATTCAACAATTATGCATCATAAATTCATACACTTCTATCCTAAGAATAACTCAACTCGACCAATTGATCCAACAATTATACTAGGAATTCCTACAAATGCCATAATTCACAATTCCAATCCAAATTTACAAATAACGAGCACCATATCAATTTCAATCCTAAACATGCTCCTATTCTCATCAAACAATCCAAATATACTCATACAAGGCTCCAAATCATCCACAATAATCATGCATAGAAGGTGTTTGTCAAAATGTCCACATGAAATTCCAATTTAATTAACAAATGGCCTAATTGAATCACCCATGCAATAATCACAATAACACTACGAAATTGAAGCCAAGATGAGTAAAAATTACGTACCTTGTTTGAAGAGTTGGCCAAAAACGGATTTTGAAGATACCCAATCTATTTCAACCAAAAATCCCTAAATTTGCTTCCAAAACCCTCAAGAATCAATCTTTATGCAATGTATATGATAAAATGATGAAATGATGATAATTTTACGGTGGAAATGACACAAAACCGTCGGAAATAGGGCTGGAAACGGAAACGGCGCTGCTGAAACAAACCCTCGAGTCGGGTGCGTAATCGATTCTCGCGTATTTGAAAAAATCCCGCGCCTCGAGTCGAGGGTCGGGCCTCGACTCGAGGGATTCAAAATTCCGACCGCCTCGACTCGAGGTCTCACGCACGACTCGGGGATATGCAAAGACCAGCTCCTCGACTCGAGGTGATACCCTCGACTCGAGGGATGTGTCAAATTATGAAATTTTGCCTAAGTATAAATCCCTCGACCGGGGGCCATGCACTCTCGACCATGGGTCGAGTCCAGGAATTTTTGACGATCCGGGCCCGACCCGACCCCGAAACTCCTAAAAATGACCTTTATACCCCTAACGAACCCAAATATGCAAGAAATTACCGTGTTGGTCCCTCGATTTAAGCCCGGTCGCTCATTCGATCGAGGAGACCGGGTTCTCTTCCTTTTGCTCATTTTCACCAACTTTTAAGCTCTCCTTTCCTTCTCGATTCCTCGATTCCTTTGCAAATTCGATCCTTTCCAATCCTCGTAGTGAGTATACCTACACACGGGCAAAACCATTCATCAAATAATCATCACTAAGAGATGCATTTCTACCCTAAATGACACACACCCCCAAACTTGAATGAAGACATGCATTCAAGTTTAGCTCAAAATATATGCAACTCATAATGATATCAACAATTAAGCTCAACACTATATGAATCTCAAAGCATAAAGCATCATGTACCAAGAATAAGCAATTAAGTAGCAAGCCAAATCTCCCTCAAACAAAACAAAAACACTAATCTACCAAAAACACAAAAAGAACAAATAAAAAGGATGGGTTGCCTCCCATCAAGCGCTATTTTTAGTGTCCTATGCCGGACTTATTCTTCACATCCAACATCCTTCATCGGAATGGCCAAGGGTAGCGATCCTCCTTCCCATTGTATCTAGATCGTTGAGCTTCATAATCTAGGAGGTTCACCGAAAAGATAGGACAACCACCGATAGATATGCAAAGTGTCCATGGTTGTTCCCCTTTTTCTCTTGCAATCCTTCTCGCTTTCTTCTTTCCTTTCAAGGATGCCCAAGCGTTTTTCAATTCTTCCCTATAGTCAAAATTCACAAGAGGCAAAATTAAATCATAAGAAGCATCATTTTCAATAAAATCAAAATTTGAAGAGTTAGAGGGTATAGAAATGCTCATTTTGATCTTCAAAGCTTCATTCGATGCTCTTTGATTTTCTTCCTCATTAAAGCTCATGTCCATCAATGGACACTCCTCTTCCTCACTTTTGACAAAGAAATTTTCTACTTTTACCTCTTCACTTGGACCCTCTACTACATTTCTTCTTTCATTTTCTTCCTCCCCTTCTTCTTCTTGATTCTCCATGATGGTCATGTTCTTTACTTGGCGTAGGAAATTTTTGACTTGACACTTTATAAACGTGAAGTGGACTTCGGTGATCTCCATGGTCCCCTCGATCCATGAATTGACCATTGCTTTGGTCTCATAGATTTCCTCATACAAGGGAAGCATTTCATCACACCTAGTGTCATTTTCCTCAATTCTTTCCAACAATACTCCAAGCATCTCTTGCAAGTTAGCTCTCACACCATGGAGTCCCCATTCTTCAATTTTAGGAGAAGCTTGTGGCATTGGATAATCATTCTCATAACTCCTCCTTTCATCATAGCAATCACCTCCCGATGCTCCTTGCAATTCGTGATCCACAACATGGATCGAATGTTTGATCATAAGGCTCATAATATGGAAACATCTCTTGAGGTTGGGGAGAAATTTCTTCATATATCCAATCTTCATAATTGGATGGAACTTGTTGCCATTGAGAATTATCTTCAAAGCTCATCCAATCATTGTAGCTCAATTCTTCAAAGTGTGGAGAATACACTCTACCATCTTGATAATACTCTTGATTCCACATGTATGAGTTGTATCCTTCCATCTAGACAAGATAGCAAAGTATCAAATTCAAACAAAAATAACAAAACAAACACAAACACAAAGGCAACAAGTAGTCACTTCAAACAATTCCTAAGTCTCACTTAAGGCGCAAAAACTAATTACCCGGCAACGGCGCCATTTGATTGGAGTGTATAGGGTAAGAGTTATTAAGACCAATCAACAAAATATCGAACCAAGGGAAAAAGTATGCACATGAGGTCCTAGAAATAAAAGTTCTTAGTGACTAAAGTTGCAACAATGGTTTGGAACAAAAACAACAAAACACAAGCAAGAATACGATTAAACAACAAGCAAGCAAAAGATCGAACACTTAGAATGCGATAACAAAAACAACACTAAATGGTGGAATAGAGGTGCTAGGATTAATATCCATCAATGAATCATCAATCAACAAGCTACAATTGAATCAAATTGCAAATCAACTAAGATAGAAAGCATAAACCATCATGAAATTAATCACTCCATTAAAATCACAATGCCTAATGTGAGTATCCTTAGTCTTTCCCATCTCTCAATGTAGAAATCCCCAATTCATACAATCATGCAAAATTGAAACCCGATTAACACCTAATCACATTAGCTCAACTCGCCTATTGCTAGGGTGATTAACCATTAATCTAAAGAGACAATTTTACACAAAGCACAATTAAGAATCACAATTAGGAAACAAACTAATGTGAGTATCCTTAGTGCAACTAATCTCTCGATTCCGAAGCACCCAATCCACACATTCATACACAATTATCACCCGATTAATCCGGGTCACGTTAGCGCAACTCTCGTCTATAGCTAGGGTGATCAAACACTAATCTAAAGAGATAATTATGCATGAAGCACAAATGAGAATCACAATTAGTAAGCAATCTACTCAATTGATCTCCAATCATCAACAATTATAGCATCATCAATCAATTCATCATCAATTTCAATTAACCCAAGCACAAGAGTTAGCCCATGGTGAAATCCATGGGAAGAAGATAGAATTGATCAAGCACAAAGAAAATCACAACACTTAAGAAATTAAAGAGACAAAAGAGGAATACCATAATCAAATGATCTTCAATCAACAAAAATAGGAATGCTTCGAGTCTTCAACACCAATCTCCAAAGGAATTACAAGCTTGAATTGAAAGAATTACAATGATCAAATGCTAATCTATGGCTAATCTACCAACATCAATTGAAATCTAATCCTAATTCTAACTTCTACTCTAATCTAAGATGAAAATTAGCTTGGGGCTTGAGAAATCGCCCCAAAACCGCTACTAATCAAGTTACTCTGAATTCTCCTCTTGCCATACTCTGCTTCAGCCTTTATATATTCGAAATTTAAAAAATCATCCCCCTCGAGTTGAGGGTCATGCCTCGACTCGAGGTTCCCGCAAAATTCTCCTCCCTCAACTCGAGGGTCATGTCTCGAGTCGAGGCCGCCGCCTTTGTCTCATCCCTCGACTCGAGGGCCATGCCTCGAGTCGAGACTCCCGCTTTCCTTCGATTTTGGTCCTTCCCGCATATCCCTCGACTCGAGGCTCTTGTCCCTCGACCGCAGCCTCGAGTCCAGTGGCACTTTCTCGCACGGGGCTTCGGCCCCGACCCCGTTTTCATCCCGGATGTCCGTCTCTTCATTCTAAGCCTAATGGTACTCTCGGTTTGGCAAAAATCCACCGAATTACCTGCAAAATGGACGAAAAACATCAAAATCTCACAAATAATACTTTTTAGGCAAAAGAGTGATTCTTTTCACATTTAGGCACAAAACTAACACTTAAGCTCACTTTTTGCACTAAAAATAGCCCTAAAAACATGTATCAATTCACTCCAATCAGTAAACCGGGTGGAATTGCTGATTCACAAGTCAAGGAAGAAAAGAAGAGGCTTACCTTCAAATCATCTCGCTGAATGATGGGTGCTAAACTTCAATAGTCAGCCTATTCAACAAAATAACGGTCTTGATTGAAGGGAAATTTGAGCAGGCGGTGACTGGAGAATAGGTACCAAGAAGTACTCCAAGGTAAAGGCATTCTCACAAAGAATGAAAGGCTTGGAGGAGTCAGATTCAAATGATGAATCGATGCGGCCAGAGATCAAAGGCTGGCGGCAGCAGATGAAGAAGCTGAGGACTGGCCGCGGCCCGAGGGGGAGCCAGCACGAGAGACAGAGACAGTGGGCGAGGAGACAACCGAGGTACTGCAGTGAGGTCACAACACAAGAAGAAACTGTTGTGGTCCCAATCCAAGAAACTATTTGTAGTACCAAGGGTCTCCCAAAGGAGGAAAAGAGAAGGTGGTAAAAGCCGTGAGAAGAAGAAAGGAGAAGGGTCATCTGCTGCTTCTACCAAAGTCGCCTCGAAGACGAGGAAGAAGAAGAAGCTGAAATTCAATTAGTGAGGAGGCCAAGAAAAGCATCTCAAAGCTCAAGGCTCCTCCAAAATAGAAAGTTCAGCAAAGCAGATCGACACAACGACTCGCTACTAGAGGAAGTACTGTGGCCGAAAATAGCAGTGAGGTTGGACAACTAGAAGTTCCCTCCTCTCCGGCCAAGGAAGTCTGCTTCTTCCTACCATTCGGAATCAGTGCGAGTTTATCATCTTCTCCATCGTTATCCCCCGCACTGCAATGAAGAAGTGCTTCAGCCGGCACTTCGTGAGCCTCAAATTCAGCCTATCATCCCACCAGCCCAACCAGGTGTTGGTCCCCGAAAGTTGAGTTGATTAAAATCTTGAGTTAGCTTCCTAGAACAAAATCTAGAAAGGGGGTTTGAATAGATTTTGAAGATTTTTCAAATCTTTTCAAGATCAATTCAAAGCACCAGATTAAACACAATGGAATATGACTGAGAACACAACTTTTAACAAGATCAAAAGCAAAGACCGATATTGCATTTTAGTTAAGATTCGAACTTTAATCTTGAATTAACAATATTGAAATTTGAACGAGAAATTAAAGAAAGCAAGAAATAACACCAGGATTTATAGTGGTTCGGATTTTAATAATCCTACATCCACTCTCTTTCTTCAAACTTTGAAGAAAGGTCTTCACTAGCTACTTACTTACTCACCGTACAACCTTTACAAATTACAACTTGGACTTCACTCTTCAACAATCTAATCAACAATCTAAAATCTAACTCTAAGGATAAGATGTGTTTTTGAAGATATGAAGTAAGGTGTTCTATAAACACTTAGAAAATATTTGAAATCTCTTTTGAAGAATACTCTGTGAAATCAATAGTGAATTGTGAAAAAAACAAACTTGCATAAGTAAATTGAAGAATAAAATCTAGTCCTATTTATAAGTCCTGAAAACAGGTTAGTTTGTTAGTTAGTTCTAACAAACTTGAAACTCGCTTAACAAACTTAATCTTGAAAACCGCCGAGACCTCGGTGATTCTTCCTACTCGTCTGCGGTGACTTGGTGAAAACCCGCCTTTCTTATTCTACTCGGCTTGTCTTGACCTCGTCCGAGCTCTTCATACTTGTCTCCTGCAGATGACTAGGATTGAGGTTGTCTCCAGATGACTTGTGATTTCTAGTCTTGGTGACTTGAGCTACCCTTGACCTAGTCCGATCGGCTTAGTACTAGAACTTAGTCTTCGATTCTTTATCATAGTCTGCTCATCCGGAATAGTCTTTTAACTCATCAAAACAATTTTGTGCTAACACTGTGCAATGAAGAGGTAACCCAGCTGGTACCTCAGAGCCTCTTGAATGCAGCCTACTTCCTCAACGGTCAAACTCAAACTAAACTCCCGAAATAGAACATCCCACACCTCAACTAACTTCACCAATAATCCAAACCTCATCTCCCACTCCAAACCCCGACACACAAACTCAACCATCATCATCTTCTACACCTGAACCAATTCCTCTCCCTCAAGTCCAAATTCCATCCATTCCTACCTTTTTCTATTCTCTCCTTCCATCTATCCAAACACACTCTATTCCCTCCCACCTACTCAAAAGATAAATCTCCCTCTTCGTCGATTCCTCATCCGAGGAAGATGTCGATGACCTAAGCCCTGCTTGAGCTATATCCTCAATCCTCATCCAAGTGGAGAAAAGATAAACTCTACCTTTAAGAGGAAGATGAAACAGAGGACAAAAAGATGGTGGAAGCGGTGACAGAAATAATGCTTGCCAGCATGAAAGAGGTTGAGGTAAAACTTTACGATAAAATTATTACCGTCACTAACTCTATACTTGGCTGAAAAAGTAAGGGAAATGGAGGAAGAAATGAAGGCACCGAAAGAAGAGGTGAAAGGGTATAATTAGATGGTTGTCAATGAAATGGCGGTGGACCAATCTGACTTTAGAGTCAAGTGCAATGATCTCGATGCAAAATTGACAAACTTGGCTTCGGGTTAAAAAGGGGGAAAGAGATGAGCAAGAAAAGAGACAAACCCTCACAGTGTGGTCGAGGAGACCGTAAGAGAAGTAGGCATAAAGGCCAACACGGCTGATCTGGAGGCAGCTAAGGAAGACTTAAGACTCAAGTCCGATGAGCTATTGCTCTCCAGTGAGGGTGAGTCGGCTAGAGGAGGCGTTAAAGGAAGATGAGGAGAAAAGGAGGAAGGGGGAAGAAGAAAGAAGCGAAAGACTATTGGCTAAGCTGAAAGAGTCCGAATCAAGAAGCCAAGGGGAAGGGCAAGGAAGTAGCAGCTAGTGAGCCAAGATCGGTGATATATATTCCAGAGTCAGCTGCTAAAGGAAAAGGAAAGAGAGAGATCGATTATTCAAATCTTTCAAGAACAGATTAAGAGGATGAAGAGAGAAAAGGAGTATTATGGAAAGAAGGAAAAGAGAAGGGTAAGGAAAGAAAAGGGAACCTGATATCTTACGGAGTAGCGTTTGAGCGAGAAATGGTTAGTTAAAAACTTAAGTAGCGCTAACTTGAGACCATTTCATCCAACGAATGCTCCACTTTGAAGGCGGCTTGCGGCAAGTATGAGGAGGAATACAGGTCAAAGAACCTGGAAGGGATGTGGATATACTCTTGGTACATTCTCAAAGCTCTCGGATCAACTCGGCAAGATCCAGGACTTAGCTTGGCATGAGTGGATGGAGAAGATAGACAAAGATCTCTACGATTAATCTGTTGAAAGAAGCGACGAGGAGTTCAATGTTAATCGATATCTCCAGCCTTTGAGTATGCCATTTCCGTCAAGAAATCAGATGGATCCCTAGACCTTGATTGGGTAAAGGGAATAGTTCAAAGGGCAGAGGCAGTAGTCTGGACTTGTTCGGAGGAGGAGATCAAGCGGTGAGGAGGCGAGTATTCAACTGGCTGATGGTTCCCGAGGAAGATCGGTGGGGAGTCTCGATAAAACCGGATTTTTCCTTTCTTATCTTGTCTTTTATCAGCTCTCAATTTTATAATCTGTAAATGTGAAATGCGAATACACTTTGCCTTATTTGATCTATTTTTAAGCTTTCTTTTCTGTTTTAAGAAAACTTAAAAATTTTCCAAGTATTAATCATTCGAGGAAATTCTTATCTCAGACTTAAACTTCTTTAAAATATTTCTAATCTTTAAAACTTTCTAAGTCTTTAAAAGTTTCTAAGTCCTAAGACTTAAGTTTTCACTAAGTCTAAATATTTTGGAAAAGTCTTAAGACTTAAGAATTCTTGCTTAAAAGTTTTCTAAGTGTGAATTGTGTGCATTAACTTGGATAAATTTGTTTTGAAATATGAATGAGTTCGATATGTCTATCCGATTATCTTGATTAACTTTAACTAACTTCACTGTGAGTGTGTCTCTTTCTTGTAGTTTTAACTTCATCAAAAAGGGGAAATTGTTAGATCAAGAAAGGATTTGATGAGTTAAGAAGTTCAACCCGTATAAGTAGACGATCTCAAAGAACAGCTTGAGATGAAGTACCGTATTAAGCCGATCGGACTGTGTCAAGGACCGTACAAGTCGATCGGAGACGGAAAAGGTACAAGTCATCCGGAGACAAGCTCAAGTCTAGTCATCTGCAGGAGATGAGTATGAAGAGCTCGAGACAAGGTTAAGACAAGCCGAGTAGAATAAGAAAGGCAAGCCTTCACCAAGTCACCGCAGACAAGTAGAGTAAAATCACCGAGGTTAAGAGCGCTTTTCAAGATTAAGTTTGTTAAGCGCTTTTAGTTTGTTATAACTAATTAAAAAAACAAACTAACTATCTTTTCAGACTTATAAATAGGTCTAGGTTTTCATTTTTCAAATACAATTAACCCAACACGATTTACACATTATTCACAATTCAGACTTCTATCTTTACAATCAATTCACAAGTTTTTTCAAAGATTTTCAAAAAGTTCTAAGTGTTTATAGAACACTTTACTTGTAATCTTCAAAGTTCAATACTCACTGTAATAGTTAGATTTCAGAGAAGAATTTAGGAGTTTGAAGATTGGAAGATCTTTGTAAGTTGTAACTTGTAAGTTGGATCGAAAGTAAGTAAGTGGTAAGTAGAGACCCTTCTTCAAGTTGAAGAAGGAGAGTGGATGTAGTATTATTCATAATCCGAACCACTATAAATCTTGGTGTTCTTTATTACTTTCATATACTTATCTCTGCTCTTCTCAATTTTCAATTTATCAATCAAAGATTAATTTCGTAATTAAAGTTAGAACTAAATATCGGTGTGATTTTGATCTAAATAAAGTTGAGTTTAAAATTGAATTCTCATGTGTAACTTTGGTGTTTTGAATAAGTTTTGAAAGATTTGTAAAATCTGGAAAGTGGGACCAACACTCATGGCCGAGAGAAGAGCACGAGGTACAATCTAGATCCCCCTCTTGTTCGCATCCTTAGAGCACGCACTGAGCTTAGCTCGAGTCTACGAGAGAGAACTCAACGTTAAGCTCTCTTTAGAGCAATTGATGGCTGATTTCTCAATACTGCAATAGGCTCATTCTTTGCTTGAAGAGGAGAATGAGAAATTAGTAATCGAAAAACTTCGGTGACAAAGTCTGGTGTATAGGTTTATTTGAAGTCAGCTACCTGACCATTTAAGCGACCAATGAGTTTGAAGCTCGAAAGGACAGGTTTGGTGTGAAGGATAAGCTGATCAAAGATCCGACCGATGATCGAGATCAAGTTAGTTGAGGAAAATAAGCTCATCGTAACTTCGGTATGACAATCTGCTGAAGTCATATGAGGCTCTTCAAGCAAGTGAGGAAAGCTTGCGAGAAAAATATGGATGCCACTGAAATAACCCTCTAAGGCGATAGAGGAAATTCGGAGCTTCCACAAGAATGTAAGTGGCAGAGGTGGAATTGGATATTCCCCACACAAATACACAAATCCTCACAAGGTCCTCTTGATGTTGCCTCTTCCGGTGGCACCAAGAGAGTTTTTGTAAAGGTTGTGGCTCTACAACCACAAGTCCTAGACAAGGAAAGGGACTAGCCGAGCCTGTAAGTATTAAGGTAGTGATGCCCAAGCCAAAGGCTAAGGGAAAGGCTGCGAGAACTACCAAAGGAAAAATCAAACTCGGGGGTACTTCTCGGCCTCGGACTAGAAGGACTAACACGAGACATCCTCAAGATACTCCGCCGAGGAACTATCAGTGGTAGTAGAACCTAGGTTCCAACGGCCTCAGGTGTAGGTGGATCTAGACCCTATGTGCCTGTGGGTAGAGGTCCACCGAACCCAAGCCAAAAAACTTGCACTGCTGCACCAAGGCCAGCTAGGAGGAACAGGAGACCAGCCCCCAAGAGAAATCAAAGAGTCCCCTGTCCCACCTAGAGCCAACACTCATACTCGGAGTTACTCCTATGGCAACTATGGGAGTGATTGTGTATGTAGATGTTTATGGAAGACAAATCAGCCATCCAGGATTATCAGGACTATTAAGTAGATTTGGATTTGAAGGGTACAATCGACCGAGATAGGACCCAACACTCTATGGGTACTGAAGCCCGATCTGTTTGTGTGACTGGGCTCAACAAGAAATGGAGATTCCAACAAGGTTATGCAGTACCTAGACAGTAGTGGATGTTCAATGCATATGACTCGGGTTCAAGGAATCTTCTCAAAGCAATTTCATAGAGCAAAGGGGTCTATGGGTGACTTTTAGTGACAACTCTCTAGGGTTTACCAAAGGATATGGTACTCTGGTCATTGGATGCATTAAAGTGACAAATGTGGCTTATGTCGGTGGTGAAGCACAACTTTGTTATCTATCGATCGATTCTATGATAGAGACTATAGTGTTGAATTCTCAAGCACCTTCTGTTATGTGAAGAACACCTCAACACAATAGGTGCCGCTAACGAGATCGAGAAAAGAGAATGTATATCTAGGCGATTGGAAGAGTGCTCAAAGGAAGTATGTTTTGTGGCCAAGAGTTCAAGTGATGTCACCGGTGTGGCATAAGAGTTTGAATCACCTGAATTTCAAGACCATGAACATGATTTCTAGATTGTCACTAGTAAAAGGTCTACCCAATGAAGTATTCAGCAAAGATCATGTCTGCAAGGCCCTGTCAGAAGGGAAGCGAGACAAGAGCATCATTTAAGGAGAAGGTTGTTCTCTCCACTAATAGAATACTTGATTGCGGCACATGGACCTCTTTGGTCCCATTACCTGTTAGTATCAATGGGAGAAAATATACTTTAGTGGTGGTTGATGATTTCTCCAGATACACATGGGTACTCTTTCTTGAAAAGAAGAAAGAAACTCAAGTCAAGCTACCCGAGTTGATGAAGATGCTTTGAGTAATAAGAAGGGCACGAGTATCATCAAGATCAAGTTTGATAAGGAACCGAATTCATCAACTCAATCATGGTGAAGTGTACAAGAAGGAAGGAATCTAGCATGAAACTTCTGCGGCAAGAAGACCTCGAGCGAGAATGGGGTGGCTGAAATAAGAAATAAGACCACGAAGGAAGCTGCTCGACAACAATTATTGAAGCACAACTACCCAAAAGATATCTTGGGCTAAAGCAATCAATACTGCATGCTATTCTCGTAATATGAGCTATAGAAAGGAAGAAAGCCTAAAGTGTCCTACTTCCATGTGTTTGGATGCAAATGTTTCATTCTAAACAATGGGAAGAGTCAATCAAGGCCTTTGATAGCAAATCGAGATGAAGGAATATTCCTTGGATATTCTTCAACAAGCAAAGCCTTTCAGAGTATACAAGCTGAGAACTCTCTTGATGGAAGAAACACCTCATGTAGTGTTTGATGAATCTGATTGGAAGGAACCAAGAATCAAAATCAAGAACTTGGTAAAAGGATGACCAGACTTAGTCTAAAAGAGAAGGAATCATCCAAGACCGACTCCCATATAAAAATCAGTATTCCAAGTTGGAGTTATTTAGATGATGAAGATCAAGGTATTGATTGAGAACAATCAAGCTGCCCAACCCGAAGATCATAGGCTGAATGATGGTGCTCCCGATCAACAGAAATCACTTGTCACAATGAAGATGTTGGTGGAGCCGATGAGTCATGCAATCAAGGGGAACCAATGCCCCGAAAATTTCTCATCGAAGACATCTCTCTTGATAATGTATCATGCCTTGTACCAGCCATAGTGTTCCCTGAATTCCACTTTGAACCAGCCCTCGAACCCGTCTCAAATGCCGGTGACTCAACTTCGATTGAGATCCATTAAGCCGAGGGGAATCATCTAGGAGAACCTTGATGACAGATCATCTTGTCACTCGAGATCCTAGGAGATCCAACTCGGGAGTCCAAACCATAAGATTCCATGGAGAGAGTGAAATATTTTGTTGTTTTCTATCCAATCAGGAACCCAAAACAATTGAAGAAGCACCGAAGGACCCCAATTGGATTATTGCCATGCAAGAAGAATTGAATCGGTTCACAAGGAATGAAGTATGGGAACTTATTGATTGGCCAAAATATCAAAATGTGATTGGCACCAAGTGGATATTCAAGAGCAAGAAAGATGAAAATGATGTCATTGTAATGAATAAGGTCAGACTAGTAGCCAAAGGATATTGCCAGTGAAGGAATTGATTATGATGAGGCCTTTGCACCATGGCAGATTAGAAGCAATTAGGATACTCCTTGCATATGCAGCCCACAAGAAGTTCAAGGTGTACCAGATGGAAGTTAAGAGTGCTTTTCTCAATGGTGTCCTGAATAAGGAAGTATATATTGAACAACCCCTAGTTTTGAAGTTAGCAACATGGTATACGAGACTAAGAAAAGCCTTGTATGGTCCGGACACAGCACCACGAGCCCGGTATGACACCTGTCACAATTCCTTCGAACCATGGATTCATCAAGGGAACTGTGGATAGAACACTTTTAGAATCATGCAAGGAGATGATATCCCAAAACCAACGATTGCGAGAGAAGTTCTCAAGCCCGATGAAGAGCAAATTTGAGATGTCAATGATGGGAGAGATGAACTTCTTCTTAGGAAAGTCAAGCAAACACCTAAGGGGATCTTCATTAATCGAGACCAAGTACACTAGGGAAGTTATTCGAAATTTGGATGTCGGCACAACAATGCAAATCGAGAATACCTATGAACACAAACAACAAGATAGACCACGATGAAGATGGGAAACACTGTAAACCAGATGAATATAAAGCAATAATTGGTGAGTTTCTCTACCTTACCGCCAAAGACACCCGATATAACTTTTGTAGTGGGTATTTGTGCAAGATATCACCTAACCCCAAGGTGAGTCATCGATTGCATCTAAGAGGATCCTAAGGTACCTATAAAGTACAATGAATTTAGGATTATGATATCCTTGAGATGACAACCTTTAACTCACAGTGCTACTCAGATGCAGACTATGGAGGATGCGGGATTGATAGAAAATCAACAAGCTGGTACTTGTCAGTTCCTTGGAAGCAAGTTGATCTCATGGTTTTCAAAGAAGCAGAGCTCGGTGGCAACAAGCACCAACGAAGCCGAGTATATGGCTGTAGGAAGTTGTTGTGCCCAGATTCTATGGTTGAGACAACAACTCGGGGACTACAACATAATCACGAGAAGAAGTTCCTATCTTTTGTGATAGCAACAAAGTGCAATAGCCATATCTCAGAATCATGTACTCCACACTAGATGCAAACATGTTGATATAAGGCAACATGTTATCAGAGATCATGTGGAAAAGAAGAATATAGCCATGATAAAGATTCACACCGATAAGCAGAGAGCCGATATACTCACCAAACCTCTACAGAAGCAAGATTTCAAAAACTATCTCAGAGTTAGGACTTTTGGATCCAGTGAGCAGAATACCACTGAATCCCTCAATGGAGCAGACACATTCAAAGGGGAACTTGAACCTCAACAAAGGTGACTGAGTAATCATAGAAGTACTCTAAAGTTCAAATTCAGTGCTACCACGACCTCGAGATGATAAAAAATTCAGGAGAATCTCCTTTTCACCTAAAATTAATGCTTATTCAAAGAGGTCATTTAATGCTAGGTGTGTGCTTGACACAATCATTAGCCTTATTAAATGAATTCCTAGGTAGTTATGCTAATTTCCTAGGAAATCATACTTTATTCAAACCACCATAAACCACAAAAATGGCAGGATTTCTTAAAATTCCTTGGATTGTGTGTCAGACACATTAAATGATTGTAGAAATCGAGTTACTTTATTTCAGTCCTTGAAGATTTGGTTTTCTAAAGTAAATCTCAATTTACTATAATTTGAAAACCAATTAATCTCGAGTCGTTGGTCATATCTTCATCTAAATCAATCAACCCTTGTTTTTCATATACCCATGATATAAATACTCGGACTTCATCTTCCTCGATCGATTATTACTCTCAAACCTTGAGAATCCTAAGGTAAAACCCCTTACGAATTTCTTCTCAAAGACTCATGCAGTAAATACCCTCAAATGGCACCAAGGAAACCATTTTCCAAAGCCCATTCAGAATCTTGTCCTAAAGGGAAGGTTAGAATTGAGAAACCAGGTACCAAAGACCAGTTTTGGTATGAACCAACTATGTGCTTCACCAACATGACAATCAAAATAAACGACGATGAAGCCCACAAACGAACTTGCCTGGAAATTCTTTCTAAGGCAATGTTACGAGATTTTCTAGAACTGGTTCCAGATAACCGCCATGATGCAGGCGGCGGAGTTCTTCATCACGGTAAAAGCAAAAGACGATGGTCTCCACTAATATCACTATGTACGCAGAGGAAGAAGATTTGGAGGAGAAGTGGTGGAAACAGAGGAGAAAACAGAAGTTTCATTGACAATGGAGGAGTCAAGACTACTGCTATGTCTTACAAAGAAAGGGTCTTTGCCTGAGTCCTATGCTATGGGTTCAGAGCAATCATACCTTGATTATTTTCCTGAAAGAACCCACAACATTCTTGGCCACGATGAATAAGAAGATAATGAAGCCTGAATACATCGAGTTATTGGACATTGT
The DNA here is from genome assembly GCA_030762865.1 of Paraleonurus japonicus. Taxonomy (NCBI): domain Eukaryota; kingdom Viridiplantae; phylum Streptophyta; class Magnoliopsida; order Lamiales; family Lamiaceae; genus Paraleonurus; species Paraleonurus japonicus. Next base: position 6,389,685 of record CM061061.1, on the reverse strand, counting down.
CGGCAAGTGTATTTTAGGAAATTATGGGAGTTTGGAACAAATCAGCAAGAACAAACTCCATTATGGCCGCCATCATTAACTCTGCTCGGCACGGAAGAAGTTCAACTGGTTGACCTTCTTCATCAATAATCTGCTTAATGAAAAGAAGAAGATTAAGCAAGTCGCTGGACGAGTGATCTTTAACACCAAAATCACTTTTTCCACCAAGGCATCAATAATCATCGAGAGGATGAACGAAAGGACGAGCAAATGGGAAAATCCAAGGCTATTCCCGCTCTTGAAGATTATCTATAGGCCAACCAAGGGGAAGAAGGTCCACGAGAAAAGCCTGTTAAGGCCGAAAGACATGCTTTGAAAATGTAGTGAAGGAGACCGAGTCTCGAGTGATATTACGAACCTAAGCCTCGGGTGACCAAGAAGAGGAGGTTGGTGAAAGCCTCGAGAAAAGGAGGAAGATAGAAAAGGAAGGCCGACATATCTCAATCCCTACAAATTGAAGTTTTCACCGCTGCTCCCGAGGAGGTCGGGGAGGATCCCGAAGCTTCCCACTGGCCTTGCGAGAGGATCTCCCCGAGGAGAGTGTAGTGGAAGCATCTATTCATGTACACCGAGGAGGTTGAGTCGGAGGAGGAGGAAGAGGAAACTGAGCTCACCTATATTGATCACACGAAAGGTGCAACAACTCTTGACTAACCTTGAAGTACCCTGAGCCAGGACTCTACCCCGACCTACTTAATTTATTCATAAGGGTTAGGCTGTTAGTTATCTTGAAGGATCAGTTTCTCTATGAGATCCTTCAGGCGGTAAGAGGCTCCTCAAAGGAGTTCTCGTCCAAAGAAAAATAGAGCTATGCAAATTCACGGGCTACAAGAAGACCAAAAAGATGTGTGATGAAGACAAATTTGAACAACTAGTAATGGACAAGATCTCTCAAAAGCAAGGAGGAGCAGGTGATGAAGGTGGTGATGAGGGAGGATCAAGGCAAAGATGAGGGTGGAGACCCGAAGTAGAGAAAGGTGGACTGCCAAGACAGAGGACTTGCCCCTTGCTTGAGAAGGGAAGTATGCCGATGAAGCACCTGCCCATGACGAGTCTAAGGACATTGAGGCACGCATGAAGGTGCCGAGGCACTAACGGAGATTCTGAGGATGTCGAGTCCCCTCGATCCCACGAAGGGTAGGAGGCTAAGGGCGGCTGATATCTTAGGGTGGCGCGGTGGAGTCTAGTGAGCGGACCACCGTGACCCCCTCATAATCGCTAGTACAGAGCCCTCGGGAGACCTGTTATGGCAGGAAGCGCTAATGAAGAGGAAGAAATGGAGGAAGTGCGATAATCTGGTACAAGCCAGGGACAACTTCATGCTCTCATTGTTGTAAAACGAGAGAAGACGCCCCCGAAATTCGCCAGTCGAGACCCAAGTGGCAAGGCTTACAAAGAGCAGACATTTAATGAAGAAGAAATACCGATCCCCGAGCTAGAGAATCTCTCAAATGTGGAAAAGGATCGCCCTCAACACGATCCACCTAAGGAGTCTTCAAGCCAACCACGGGAAATCTCACAAAGTCATATCGGATGCAATTCAGGGCATCCCAAAGGATGGCCACCGAAGACTCACGGCTCTAAGCCGAAGATCTCAGAGCCGTAAATTTGTTGAATCAGGCTACGAGGCTCTATGTAAGCCAACAAATCTAATAAGCGATCGAGAAGAGAAGATTGGAGCCTGCTTCAGTCCCTACAAGAAGCCTCGTCCTCTTACAGAACCAACTGTTCATCCATGCTGAAGCAATTAGCAAGGCTAATCTCACTCGATCGTTAATCGAGGTAACTTCCACTGTTCACAACTCTCTAAATGCCCAGTTTCAAAGTCGGGAGGTCTCTCTCGGGAAGGAGATGGAGAGGTTCTTTGGATGAGAAGTTAGCCCGTTCAAAGATTTCACTTTTTAGACCATGGAGAGGGTCTATTTTCTGATGGATGAACATGAAGATCGGTAGGTGGGGTTGAGACAGCTTTCCCAAGAACAGAGCAAGCTCTCCTAACCGATGGGACTCAAGGGAGATGATGCCAAAAGGGGAAGGGAGAAAAGACAGACGCGAAGCTCGGAGATGTCGAATCTCAGCTTGAGGGTGCCAAGTTGGTGCAAATTGGTGACCTTACAAGTACTAAAGAACAACCCACTCAAGAGAAGCTCCACTGAGCAAGCTGTAGAGGCCGAGCAAGGAAAGAAAGCGAAGGCACTGTTCTGAGCTAGGAGATAAAGAGTTAGCTACACAAGCACTTATTTCTAAGAAAGCTATGAAGCTCCTGAATCTTCTCAGGCTACCTCAAGAGAAAGGCCGACATGCGGCCTTAAAGCTCGTGTGCCTCCATCAAAGCTCACGATGAGAGTGAATTGATGCATGATTTGATAGGGTATTTTTGTGCAAAAAGTGGTGAAAAGTGTTAGAATTTGTGCTTAAAAGTGTAGAGTATCACTCTTTTGCACGAAAAGAATCACTTGTGAAGAATTAATGAGTTTTTATATTTTTCATCCCGTTTTTAGGTAAATCGGTGGAATTTGACCAAACCGAGAGTACCGACATTCATACGGCGAAGAGATGAATGACACGGGTAAAAATGGGGGTAAGAAGTGGAAGTCGGGTCGAGAAAATTCCTGGACTCGACCTCTTGTCGAGGCCTGGGAACTCGACCCGAGGGTACAGCAAAGAGAGAGAATTACAAAATTTAAAGAAGCCTCGACTCGAGGGCTAGAAGCTCGAGTCGAGGGTCAGATTTTTCGGCAAGCTCGACTCGAGGGGCTGAACCTTGAGTTGAGGCTGGGAGTTTTTAAGAGAGTCGCATCCATGATTTAAGGAAGCTCGACTCGAGGGCCCCAACCTCGAGTCGAGGGTGCTGATTTTTAAAAAGCTGCCTTTTTAATCCATTTGAGCGGATAACTGAGCATAACCTTCCCCATAGCAGTTACTTACAGTTTATAGGGCGATTTACGAGTTTCATAGCTTAATTCTCCTTCTAGGTTGATTATATTGTTAGATTTAGATAGATTTTCATTAATTGTTGATTAGATTGTACTTTGATCCATCAGCTTTTCTCATTCCAAGTTGTAATTTAAGTGAAGAGGAGTTTACATTTGAAGATACATTTGAAGATTCAAGCATTCAATATAGTGATCATTTTGGTTCAATTGGTGATGTTCTTCCTCTCTACTCATTTCTATTTCTTAATTGTTGTGATTAGATTTGTGATTATGCAATTAGATTTTGTACCCAAGGATTTTGCACTTTGCTCCATGGGCTAATCCATTTGTGCTTGGGATAATTGAAATTGAGGATGATTTGATTGCCTTGTGCTATGATTGTTGATGATTGTTGATCAATTGAGATAGTTAGTGCCCTAATTATGATTCAAGTTGTGCTTCATGCATTTTTATCTCTTTAGATTAATGTTTGATCACCCTAGCAATAGGCAAGAGTTGAGCTAACGTGATTAGGGATTATTCGGGTTACAATTGTGTATGATTGTATGAATTGAGTGCTTCTTAATTGAGAGATTAGTTGCACTAAGGATACACACATTAGGCATTGTGTGATTAATGGAGACTTAATTGCATGATGGTTATATGCTTTCTATCTTAGTTGATTAGCAATTTGATTCAATCCTAGCTTGTTGATCATTGATTCCTCAATGGAGATTATCCCTAGCACCCTTATCCCCAATTGATTTTGATACTTGTTCTTGCCTACCGCTTGTTTGATTAATTGCTTTATTGTGTTGTTTGATTTTAATTCTAGCATTTTGTAGTGTTATTGGTTCGAAACCGTGATTGCAACAATAGTCATTGAGAACTCACATTTCTAGGGACTCATGGCCATACTTTTCCCTTGGGTTCGATAAACTTGGTTATCTTAATATCGCTTGCCCGAATTACCGTAATCAAAATGGCGTCGTTGCCGGGGAATAGTTTTTGCGCCTAAAGTGAGACTTAGGAATTTGTTGGACGTGGCTACTTGTTGCTTTGTATTTTTGTTTGTTTTGTTGTCTTTGTTTGAATTTGATACTTGCTATCTTGTGTAGATGGATGGATATGACTCATACGCATGGAATCAAGATTATTATCAAGATAGTATGGTTTATCCTCCACACTATGAAGGATTTGACTACGATAATTGGAGGAACTATGAGGATAATTATCTAATGCAACAAGTTCTATCTCGATTATCAAGATTGGAGATGTGATGAAATTCCTCCCGCACCTCAAGAGATGTTCTGTATTATGAGCATTATGATCAAACATTCGATCCACGGGGTGGATTTGAGTATCAAGGAGCATCGGAAGGAGATTTTTATGATGATGGGAGAAGCTATGAGTATGACTATCAAATGCCACAAGCTTCCTCTCATTATGAAGAATGGGAATCCATGATGTGAGAGCTATATTGAAGGAGATGCTTGGAATGTTGTTGAAGAGAATTGATGAAAATGACCCTAGATGTGAAGAAATGTTTCCCTTGTATGAGAACATTTATGAGACCAAAGTATTGGTTGATGCAATGATAGATGGGAATATGGAGATCACCGAAGCTCAATTCAATGTCTTAAGAAGTCAACTCAAATATTTTCTATTCCAAGTAAAGGACATAACCAACATGGAGAATCATCAAGAGGAAGGGAAGAAAGAAAATGAAAGTGAAGGTGAAGAAGAAAATGAAAGTGAAGATGATGAAGAAGAAGGTCCAAGCAAGAAGGATGAAATAGAAAATTTCCTTGTCAAAAGTGATGAAGGGGAATGTCCATTGATGGACATGAGCAATAATGAACAAGAAAATCTAGAAGCATCGAATGAAGCATTGAAGAATGAAATGAGCATTTCTAAACCTTCTAACTCTTCAATTTGTAAATTAATTGAGATTGATGTTTCTATTGATTTTATTTTACCTCTTGTGAACTTTGATTATAGGAAAGAAGTAATGAAGTGCTTGGGCATCCTTGGAAAAAAGGAATGGAGAAGGATGATGGTGAGAGAGCAAGGGGGACAACCATTGACAATGTGCATATATATGTGTGGTTAGCCTACCAATGTTGAGAACCTCCATGATTTTGAAGCTCAAAGATTGAAGTATTGTGGCAAGGAGGACCGATATCCTTGGCCATTCCGATGAAAAGAGTTTGAAATGAATGAATAAGTCCGCCAAAGGACGTTAAACTTAGCGCTAGATAGGAGGCAACCCTTCCTTTTTGTCGCTTTTGGTGTGCTTTTGTTGTTTGTGTTTTTGGTCTTTGTTTTGGAGAATTATCTTGGAATTTAATTGATCATGCTTAGGGGATTGTGATATCTTGCTATGGGATTATTTGGGTTAATTGAGCTTATTGATACCATTAGGAATTGCATATATATATTTGTATCACTCTTGTGCCAAACATTGAATTTCATGCTAACATTTAAGTTTGGGGGTGATGATCATTTTATTGGTTAATTTGCAACTTGTCGTGGTAACGAATTTGATGATTTAGTGCTCGATTGTAGGTACACTTGCTACATTTGATCGGAAAGTGATTGAAATTGCAAGGAAATTCAAGAAATAAGGAAGTGCATAAAAGTTGGTGAAAATTGAGCAAAAAGGAAGAGACCCGGTTTCCTCGATCGAATGAGCGATCGGGCTTAAATCGAGGGACCAAAAAAGTTAGTATGTGCATATTTGGGTTCGTTGAGGTCGATAGGGTTGATTTTAGGGGTTTCGGGGTCGGGCCGGGTCTGAAAATTTGAAAAATTCCTGGACTCGACCTCTAGTCGAGGTGGCCGAGCCCCGGGTCGAGGGATCTACACTTAGAGAAAATTTTGCAAAATCACTTCACCCTCGAGTCGAGGTGAAAATTTAAATTGACAGCACGACTCGAGGGCCGAGCCTCGAGTCGAGGAGGGCTTAATTTCAGATGTGATTGGAAGTAGTAATCTGGTAAGTGGTATTAAGACCAATCGCAAATATCGAACCCAAGGGAAAAAGTATGCACATGAGGCCCTAGAAATACAAGTTCTTAGTGACTATTGATGCAACAAGGGTTGGCACTAAAACTACAAAGCACTTGCAAAAATACAAATCAACAACAAGCAAGCAAATGATCGAACACTTAAGATGCGAGAACAAATACCACAATAAATGGGGAATTGGGGTGCTAGGGCTAACATCCATAAAGGAATCATCGATCAACAAGCTACAATTGAATCAAATTACAAATCAACTAAGATAGAAAGCATTAAACCATCATGAAATTAATCACTCCATTAATATCACAATGTCTAATGTGAGTATCCTTAGTCCTTCCCATCTCTCAATGTAGAAGTCCCCAATCCACACATCATACAAAATTAAAACCCGATTAATCCCGGATCACGTTAGCTCAACTCGCCTATTGCTAGGGTGATCAAACATTAATCTAAAGAGATAATTTTGCATGAAGCAAAATTGAGAATCACAATTAGGAAGCAATCTAACTCAATTGATCTCCAATCATCAACAACAATAGCATAGTCAATCAAATCATCCTCAATTTCAATTAACCCAAGCACAAGAGAGTTAGCCCATGGTGCCAAGGGCAAAATCCATGGGAAGAAAATAGAAATGCACAAACATAAAATAAATCACAACAATTAAGAAATTGAAAAGAGAGGAGAGGAAAAACATCACCAAATGAATTAAATCCACAACAAGAGGAATGCTTGAGTCTTCAACACAAATCTTCAATTGAAATACAAGCTTGAATTGATGAATCAACAAGGATCAAGTGCTAAACTAGAGCTAATCTAATCAACAACAATTTAAATCTAAATCTAATTCTACCTTCTACACTACCAACAATGGGAAATTGGCTTAGGGCCTAAGAAATCGCCCCAAAACCGCTCCTAACTACTCTAATGAATTGTGTCTTCATTATGCTCTGCATCAGGCTTTAAATAGACGAGATCTGCAATTTCAACCCCCTCGAGTCGAGGACTCGAGGCTCCTCCCTCGAGTCGAGGCAGCTGCGATTTCTAAAATCTCCTCTTTCCTTCATATCCATCGACTCGAGGCCTCGGCCCTCGACTGCAGGTCGAGTCAGGGTATTTTCTCGGCCGGGACTCCGCCTCCGACCCCTGTTTTCGTCTGTCTTGTTCGTCTTTTCATCCTAGGAATGTCGGTACTCTCAGTTTGGTCAAAATCCACCGATTTACCTGTAAAACGGACGAAAAATATCAATTATTCATCAAGTAATACTTTTTAGGCAAAAGAGTGATACTCTACACATTTAGGCATAAAATCTAACACTTTGGATCACTTTTTGCACTAAAATAGCCCCTAAAAACATGCATCAATTCACTCCAATCAAGATTCCTAGAGTCGAGGCGTGAAGCACAACTCGATGCTGGTTCCATTTTTAAAATACGCAGCTTTTCGAGAATCTTAGACACGAATCGAGCCCTAATCCCCGATCCCCTTCGCGATTTTCACCATTGTCGACCAATTGTGCACGATTTCACCAAACATTCACTATTTCCCACACATTACAATCATCCATTTCATCAAAATCATAACTTTGGAGGGTTTTTAGATTAATTTTGGGGATTTTTGGAATTTTTGAGTGGGTGTTTCAAATTTCATTCCAAGTCCGATTTCCATTGAACAAGGTATGTAATTCTCACTCCATGGCTCTTTAATATTCGTTCTTGATGTGATTGATGCATGGGTGTGGACAAATTGTGCCAATTTTATACTTTGAGTTTGAATTTCATTAAGGCATTTTTACAAACACCTTGTATGCATATTGTTTGGACGAAATTGGTGCTTTTGTTGATTGGTTTGGATTGCTTGGTGGATTAGAAGACATGTTTAGGAATAGTTGAGATATTTTGCTTATGCCTAGGTTAATTTTTGCCAAGAGAATGAGATGTGCATAATTGTTTTGGGAATTCCAAGTGAGTACATATGGTTAATTGGTCAAGTTTTCTTGTTAGATGATAGGAGTGCATGATAGTTGATTGTTATTGATTAATTACTCGATTAGATGGCATATTAATTTTGGATAATTTTGTTGAGCCTAATTGCACATTTTTGTAAGCTTAATTGATGATATTGGATTGTTGTGGCCATTCTTGTTGAGTATGCATATATATAGGATTTATTGAGCACTTCTATTGCCTAAATTGCTTGAGTTGTGATTTTTGACCAAATTGTTTGGGATAGTTGATTATTCACTTAGGAATTATTAGTGATTGAAGTTGTGATGCTTGACTCGTTCATGCTTAAGTTGCTATCATATGTTGCCCTTTATTGCTACTATATACGCTAAATTTTTTCCTTGGGAATTTTGTAGGAAAAATATTTCGAGGAGCCGATGGTCACGATTACTCGGATGAGGATTTCCGTATGGGAGAGAGAGCCATGAGGTTTGCTAATAGGATACCGGCTCAACTTGGTATCATATGGGATGATTACAAATGGAGGAAGCACTCCATTCTTTATGCCGAGCTCTATAACAAGGTGGTGAAGACCCACCTTGTAGACCACAACCGCATGGTCTCGATGGGGATAGAGGACGATATCCCCGGTTGTTCAACCAAGTTGGGATGTTCGAATTTCTCGGCTAAGAGGCCACGAGACTTATTTGGGACTTACATTGGAGTTTCTATGCACCGTGACCTTCGATAAGGTGAGGAAGACCAATTTCCCAAGGGCGATTACCTTCAAGCTACTAGGGAACGAGTACACACTGTCTTTGAACGAGATTAACGAGATCCCGGGTGCACCGACCGATCCGGACTGCTCATTATCAAGATGAGACGGGAGTATAACGCAAAGAAATTCAGACACGGATATCGACTCGGGGCACCGAGCAGCCACGCTTTATCCCAGGAAGTCTAAGAGTACCGGATCGCAACCCATCATGTGTTATTTGGAGAAGATCCTTTCCTTGACTGCTTTTGCCCGTTACGAGGAGGAGCAGTAGTTTCGAGGAGTTGTACGTGATGTGGTGCTTCCTCCACGGGGGTCGATTCAATGCCGCCGCCTACTTATGCTATCTATTTGAGAGGGTGAAGAGCACCCGATTTGCGAAGATTCGAGAGGTTTGATTACTCGATTGGAGCACTTCGGCATTCCGATACATAACATGAGAGCTTTAGAGGGGCCTGACTTGACTGGCGATACGATGAGGAGGATGAAGACGTTGGACATCATCGGTCGGACGTGGTGTTTTCAGCAAAGATCTCGGGAGGCCGATTTTCTCTTTCTAATAAGAGGCTCACTACAGTGTTTGGAGTTGCGGTCGTGTGATGATTAACCTACGAATGTTGTCTCGGCGGCATACCGAGGTGATAGATGCCTATACTAGAGAGCACGAAGTCAACCTCCGGGATGATGATGAGGAAGAGGAACGAGGAGGATCCGGATCGAGGAAGAGGCAGCGGCCGGTGACGAAGAGAATGAAGAGGATGCAGAGGATGAGCCGGTTGAGGAGCCGATTAGGATGGAGGAAGATGAGGAGTATGCGTCGAGATCAATTACTACCGGCGAGGATGAGATGAGGAGCAGAAAGACGAGGCCGGGAGCTCGTCGCAGAGGTTATGGACACTTACAGAGGAGATATGGGCCGACGGCCAGAGGATGCATCTTGAGTGCCTCAAGCGACAGGATGAGTGCTTTAGAGTCTTGGAGGAGACTAGACGATTTAACGAGGAGACTCGGTGGATGCAAGAAGAGTACACGAAGAACCAATAGGACATGTACTCTCTCCTCCAAAGACATGAGCTCGTGGAACTCCGGGGCTCGGCTACTACCCTCCTCCACCGCCTCCGAGGTGATTAGGGAGATTCACCCCTATTTCCTTATCCCTCTTCTCTAGTCCTATTTAGCTATCTCTTTGTTATTCCTCTTGGTTGATTTGTTATGAATTGTTGTGTCAATCGGGTTGTACTTAATGGCTTAACTTTTTATGGATTTGGGTACTTGAGGATTTTTATGGATGATTTTGATGAGATTTGGATTTGTTGAGTTTCATTGCTTATGTTTATGGATATGGATGATTATGTTATATATTGGTGTCTTGGATTTCTTGCATATGACTTTTGGGGTTTGATTTTTATTGAGCTTAATTGTGGATTTCTTGCATATATTTTTGAGTTATCTTTGTTGACATAGTGAGTGTGCTTGAGATTATGTACATGTGCACTTGTGCTTGATTGAAGGATTAATTGAACTTTTGAAACGATCATGAGTTGATATGTGGCTTGAAGCTAGCATGATTGATGATTATGTGATGATGAATGTGATTGAAAATGCTTGATTCATTGCTCAATTTAAGCCCGTGAGCTTTTGTACCTTATTAATCGTACATTTTATACAGTTGAATTATTTCTTTGTGAGTGCATCATTCATTGACTTGTATGCTAGAACTTACCTTTGGACTTGTTGAAATTGATCTTTGTGTGATTTCATGAATATGATAAGAGGTCATGTTTGATATGATAAGTCACTTAGCCAAATTTTCCCCACCAAAAATATTTGATTCCTTAGTGAGCCATTTTGAGCCTAGTATCCTTATTCTTTGGCAAGCCAAGTGAAATTGAAGTCATTTGCCTATTTTTATGAGCTTTGTTGTCCTATGTTTAGTTGAGCTTGATTGTTGGCTAGAAGATGGTGCATTGCATGAAAAGTGTGGTGGAAAGATGGTGTGCTAAGTTGATGATTGAGAAAGAAAAGAAGAAAGATTGAGATAAAAAATTGAATTGTGAAAAAAGTGAAAATGAAAAGGAAAAATTCAATTGTGAACTTAGATATGAAAGAAAGCTCAAAAGAATGGTGGTGTTGAACTTTCAAAAGCATGAAGGAGAAAAGAGTTGTTTGTTAAAGATTTGGAAGAGAAGTTTATTGTATTGCTTAGCTAACTTTCAAGATCTCTACTAATTTGAGTCACTCTTACCTAAATTCACCTACCCATTCCAAAGAGCTTACATTACAACCTTGATGAAAGACCTCTTTGATTCTTGATTGAACACAAAAGAAAGTGATTGAGATTGAGTCCTTTGGCAAGCTTATGGGATGCATGTTTGTGAATTTGATGATTGAGTGCCATTTTTACCTTGATACACTTGAGAGATGAGAGAAACACTCCATGGAAGGAGCAATGATTTGAGTATTTGATTTTGCATTTGTTTGAGCATGATTCATCTTGATTGCTAGTTGAGAGTTTGCATAGATACTTGAGATCATTGATGAATTCGGTTTTCTTATTTTTCTTCTATAGTGCCATGAGACATAATTGCAATCAATTCACTCTTTTGTGCTTACTTGTTTCACTACTTGAGGACGAGCAACACTTTAAATTTGGGGGTATTATGATGAGAGTGAATTGATGCATGATTTGATAGGGTATTTTTGTGCAAAAAGTGATGAAAAGTGTTAGAATTTGTGCTTAAAAGTGTAGAGTATCACTCGTTTGCTTGAAAAGTATCACTTGTGAAGAATTAATGAGTTTTGAGGTTTTTCGTCCCGTTTTGAGGTAAATCGGTGGAATTTGACCAAACCGAGAGTATCGGCATTCATACGGTGAAGAGACAAACGAGACGGACAAAAATGGGGTCGGAGGCGGAAGTTGGAGTCGAGAAAATATCTCGACTCGACCTCCGGTCAAGGCCTGTGGAGCTCGACCCGAGGGTGCAGGCAAAGAGAGAGAATTGCAAAATTTAAAGAAGCCTCGACTCGAGGGCTGGAACCTTGAGTCGAGGGTCAGGATTTTTTTGGCAAGCTCGACTCGAGGGGCCGAAGCTCGAGTCGAGGATGGGAGTTTTTAAGAGAGTCGCATCCACGATATAAGGAAGCTCGACTCGAGGGCCCCAACCTCGAGTTGAGGGTGCCGACTTTTAAAACTGTCTTTTTAGTCCATTTGAGCGGAAAACAGAGCATAACCTTCCCCATAGCGATTACTTACGCTTTTAGGGCGATTTCGAGTTTCATTGCGTAATTCTCCTTCTAGGTTGATTAGATTGTTAGATTTAGATAGATTTTCATTAATTATTGATTAGATTATACTTTGATCCATTAGTTTTCTCATTCCAAGTTGTAATTCAAGTGAAGAGGAGTTTACATTTGAAGATACATTTGAAGATTCAAGCATTCAATATAGTGATCATTTTGGTTCAATTGGTGATGTTCTTCCTCTCTACTCAATTCTATTTCTTAATTGTTGTGATTAGTTTTGTGATTATGCAATTAGATTTTGTATCCATGGATTTTGCACTTTGCTCCATGGGCTAATCCACTTGTGCTTGGAATAATTGAAATTGAGGATGATTTGATTGTCTTGTGCTATGATTGTTGATGATTGTTAATCAATTGAGATAGTTAGTGCCCTAATTGTGATTCTAGTTGTGCTTCATGCATTTTTATCTTTTTAAATTAATGTTTGATTACCCTAGCAATAGGCGAGAGTTGAGTTAACGTGATTAGGGATTAATCTGGTTATAATTGTGTATGAATTGTGTGCTTCTTAATTGAGAGATTAGTTGCACTAAGGATACTCACATTAGGCATTATGTGATTAATGGAGACTTAATAGCATGATGGTTCTATGCTTTCTATCTTAGTTGATTAGCAATTTGATTCAATCATAGCTTGTTGATCATTGATTCCTCGATGGAGATTATGTCTAGCACCCTTATCCCCAATTGATTTTGATACTTTTATTTGCCTACCACTTATTTGATTAATTGCTTTGTTGTGTTGTTTGATTTTAATTCTAGGATATTTGTAGTGTTATTGGTTCGAAACCGTGATTACAACAATAGTCATTGAAAACTCACATTCCTAGGAACTCATGGCCATACCTTTCCTTGGGTTCGATAAACTTGGTTGTCTTAATATCGCTTGCCCGAATTATCGCAATCAACCGCAAGAGTTCTCGATCTCGTGCTATCCCTCCGAGGAGACTTTAAATGGAAGAAGAAGAGGTGGAAGAGTTAGAGCCAAGAGCAGCTCCCCTCTAGCCATAGTTCCAATTGAAAGGCAAGCACCTCTTCAGTGACTTCTACCGAGGAATTATTTCAGAAGGGTTTGGTGGAGGCTTCATTACATACAAATAGTCTACCCCGATTGAAGTAGTGGCTTAGAGAAAGAAGGAGAAGGAGGACCAGCTAAGGTTTGCTTTGAGGAGAAAAGGGCAGAGAGGCCGAGGACTTTCAGTTGGAGGACTTCTAAGAAGTACGAAGCTCTTACCGGAGATCGTATGCAAGAAAGCCCAAGTCCAAAGCTAAGCTTGCCTGTGGCAACACTAAAGTTTCCTCATACTAATCACCGGGAGCCACCAGAGATTAATGACGAATGGGAAGAGGCCAAAAGGGAATTCAGCCACTCTTACAATGTGGTTAGGAAATGGGGAACATGGATCCCGATAAAGTATTCCATGGATAGTTAGCCGAGAGTCACAAAGACATTCTCGCCTACCCCGATGGATGCCTTTGAGGATAACTTTGGAACCGAGAAATGTTGATCGCTCCAAAGCGTATATTTTGCTTCCACCCACAATCGTCGCACGAGAACCTGACCTACAAGCTATCTTGACTGAATTTGTCACAATTTGTGTTCGTGAGGGTCTAAAGGGTTTCTCTGAAGAAGACATGAAGCGTAAAAATGAGCTGAAAGTTAGAGTATATGCTCGCATGGATTAGAACTCGTCTTCTCTCGACTATAAGGAGTTGTTTGTAATTTCCTTTTGCATTTTTCAGTAGATTAGGAAGTATCCTTGTAATTGTAACTCTTCATTAATGAAAATACTGAATATGCTTTTGGCCCAAGATAATTCCTCATTATCATTTAGGCTTTCGCCTTGTCTTTCATTTTTAACCTAAAATAACTGAAATTTGTCAAGTACTTAACTCACCCGAACTCAAATGTTTATCTTTGTAACTCGGGATTGTTGTTAAGTTAATTTGTATATAGGTTTTGGCATCATCAAAAAGGGGGAAATTGTTGGGATATGAAATGAAATGTAGTTTTGATTAGATCCCAAAACCCCGAGTATGTTGAACTACCTATTAGGTCAGTTATTAGAGTCGTTGTTAGATCGTTCGTGTTAGACAACTTACTTGTTAAGAAGTTGTATTCTTCAAAGGCAATGCTAAGATATTTAGTTGAGGGGGAATTCACATGAAGACTAAGACATTACCTAAAGCACCTAATCAAGATGAAGACATGAAGACAGAAGTCCCGAAGACCGAAGAAGGATGTTCACCGATTCATGTCACTTGTACCTAACCTATCGTGTGAGCTGAAACAGGTAAAGACATAAATGATATTATTGCATTGAAAGCTCATCATTTATTGTATTTGGTTACTTGGCTTTGGGAACCAAGTGTTTGCAGCAAAAAGGAATGTCGTGTATTTATGTTTAATCATCAAGGTGATAAGCAACTCGTGCTATCGATTATAAGAGCCATTTTAAATCTCACCAACCTCACAATCGGTGACCAATGAGAGGATGCCACCACATGTTCGGACTGACACAAGCCCCGACAACCCGAGACTAACCACTGTTTCACCGGTCAAAATCTGCAAAAGGTGAGATCTGGTATTTAATGCAGCCATACCATATCATGCAAAGGTGGTACCGCCTACCAACTTATCGATCCGCCACGCTAAAAATAGACTCTATCAAACGACTCATTTCCAATGGGAAGTTGTTTGAAACTGTCTAAAACTACGTAAGGCCTTCCACCAAAAAAGGTTACGGGAAATTTTCAAGCAAGAGAAATCTACCAACAAGTTCAAGCACTCAAGCATTCAAAATAACTCGAAACCTTTAAATTTCCCAAGTGTTTCACCATAGAGCTTGAATAAATCTATGTAACTTAAGCTCAATAGATATATCCTAAGCTTAGAGAGATAATTCAATCCTTAGAACTATTCTTCATTGTAAGGATTATCTCAACTAGTTGGAAAAAAGTAATCTGCTAAAACCCAAAACTCAGGAGAGTTCATTTTAGTTGTGAAATGTGTCTTGAAGTTGATTGTGTTATTTCGGTGGATAGAAGTTATATGTGAGAACTAGGACTCGATCTTTCCTAGTGATTGGATCTTCCTAAGAGAGGTTGATTTGATTAGTGCACCTTGGCACTATAAAATACAAGGAATTCCAGTGGAAAGGAATTCTCTTGTTAAATTAGAAAAGTGGACGTAGGAGATTCATCTCTTAACTACTATAAATCCTCCGTGTTCTTTACTTGTTTTCCTTATCATGAATGCTTTAAATTGAACTAGTAAATAGAACTCAGACTGGTAAAATTGTGTGTGGTAATCGATTAGCTAATTAAAGGGTAAAATAACTCGGGGCTCACATTCCGCATACTCGGGCTAGTCTAGATATTTGGCCAAGCTGTTTTGCTTGTAGCATTCGGTAGGTTGGGTATCCGAACCAAACCTCGTGCCACTCTGAATCAGGGAACCTCTCATCAGGCAATCCCTTGAGATCACCCGAACATTACATTTCGAGGGACTGGAGTTAAGTTTGAAAAGGTGCATTCGGGTGTATTCCCTCATACACTGATTACCCTATTTGTGACCTAGAAGTGGTATCTAACTATCAATACGATTACAACTTTGATAATACATTTATGCAAATACCGTCATACAAGGTGAAAAATCTTATATCTATTATAAGTTTTGCCTCATCAAAATTTCATACAAATATTTTCTTAACAAATCCTCAAGATAATCAAGGAGAAAAGACTAGTTCGATTGGTAGTGAAGTCCTGTGGAATCGGGGAGAGTGGACATAGGATTGTTATATCCGTACCACTATATAATATGTGTTCTTATAGCTTTCTGAATTTATATTTCATGCATACATCTTTATCTGCTCTTACATAAACACTCAAGATTAGTTGGTGATTAGGGTGAAAATTGCATGCTTTTCATGAGGTTAATTGTCTTGATTTAATATGGTTTCATGCTTCATTTACTCTAAAATTGACTAACTTTACTTGAGAATTTGTTTTTTATTTTTGAGTTTTAATGTGTAGGTAAGTGACAATTTTTTAGAGTTAACTCGGTCGAGTTAACCGAGTTTGACCCATTTGGGCGATTTTTATTTCCTGATTTTTCAGCCCTTTTATGCAATTTCCAACACTTTGCCCCAAGTCCTAACTATATATACCCCTTATTTCTTATTTCAATTGACAATTCTCATACTTTGACACACTTTCCTAAAGATTAAACATACTTTTAAATAGATTTCCTCTTCATTCCTTCTAAGTTTTTATAGATTAGCTTGCAATTTCGTTTCCACCATAGAATAGTATAGAATAGAGTCAATCTTTATTGTAATTTTATCTTCAAGCAAATAATCAAGTTTTATTGTAAGGATTATCAAGTGTTCATTTCCATTGCAATCATTGTAGGTGATATCTCTCTAATCTTTCAATGTTTACTTATTTCATTTTGGATTTTCAATTTATTGCATCTATTAGCTATGGGTATTGTTATATTTTCATTATTATCTCTTGGTATGCTCCTCTTAGCCATGGCTAAGCTTGTTATGCTTTGCGTGTATGAATTGTGAATGATAATGGTGTGATTTTTTTCTTTATGCTTTGATTGTGAAATTGATTTGGTGTTTAACTTCTATTAATGTGTTTTTCTTAATTGATTTAATTGGGTGAATTTATTAGCTCTTGATTTAGTTGTATGCTACAATGAGATTTGGGTGTATTTCGATTAATCTTGTGGTGAGGGATTTTCCTTGTTGATTCGATTTTTCTAATCGCTTTTATGCACTAAGAGGGTAGACGGTTTAGACCACCATTAATAGACATTAATTTTTAAGTAAAATTGGACACTTAGTGAAGGGGAAGGGGTAGAGATAAGTAACTGTGTTGAATGTCTCTATTTTTCTACTATCTTAGGAAATTTTGGTAGTTAATTGGGTGCTAATTAACTCTAATGATCACCCAAGCCTCAAAAGGATCGATCTTCATTTATTTTGTGGTAGCTCTTAGTTAACACCACTGAAATTGCACATGAAGTTGATTTGTCTTGTTTAGCACCATTTGAATTCACCCGAAGCATATTTCCCTCACACATGCAATTCTAATCTAAGTTGATTAGTTTATTTAATTTGCTTGTCTTGTCTTGTTAGTTAATTTCTTTAAATTTCTAAAAAACGTGTTTAGCTTCTCGTAATACAATGGCAACGTTTAATTTTGAGGCTCCGCTATTCTCTTAGTCCTTTGGGTTCGATATAACTTGGTCCAAATACTTCCATGCTATAAAAGATACTATACTCTTGTGGTTAGTATTGATTGCTAAATATTATGCAAAAATACGTCCAAGTCGATCGGACACCAAGTCTTCTAATTCTTGGTAAAAAATGTTTGATTTTCAAAGGGTTTTCAAAAATATATTCACAACATTTAATCTTTTGCACAATCAAAAGACTTCAAGTTCTCCGAAGTCTGTGATCACAATCACACTCTAAGTACTTATCCGACAGACTTTCAAAGCTCGTTGATTGCAAATGGTTGCAAAAGGTTTTTCAAAGGTGGTAAAGTCTATTCGACCCCCTTCTAAACTTTATATCTTCTTTCACATCTCATCTAAGATCAACATACGCAATCAAGAAATTAAACTTACCCTTAAAAGTATCCAGTGGGTGACATTATCTTTATAGCCGATTAATGTTATATAAATTGTTAGTTTTCTTGAATCAAACATAAATAATTTTATTAAAAGATTCAAACAACTCGAAAGTATGCAAATGTAAAATTCCTAACTATGTGAATATAAAAATGAGTTTTCTTTGAAATACTATTTAGGTATTGGTTAAGGGAAAGACCTATATATATACTTATGGTGTGGTTGGGGCAAAACCCTATATATATATTTATGTTTGGTTGAGAAGAAATAAGGTCGGTAGAGGGTTTTGATTGTGTGTAGAATGTGTTAGATCAGGTTTAGTTTTGATGAGTTAAAGTGTATAGGCTAGAACAAGCTCATGTAAATAAGATGACCAGTGAGATTGTATAGACCGGTGATGTAGTAAGCTTAGTACTAGGTGATCGGACTAGGTGAAGCAAATGAAGTCACCTGAGATCAGAACAAGAAGGAGGTCATCGAAGACAGGACTTGAAGAAGTCATCTCGTTGGAGAGAATAATGAAGAGCTCAAGACGAGGTCAAGACCAATGAGTAGAATAAGAAAGACAGTTTTCACCAAGTCAAGTGAGACGACTAACTCAAGATTAGCCGAGATCAAGACGGTTTTAAAGAAAAGTTTGTTAAACGATTTTTAGTTTGTTACAACTAACTAACCATCTTACAGCTTATAAATAGAAGTAAGCACAGTTCTTAGAAGAACTCTTAGCACTCATAACTCGATATTCACATTTTTATAAGCACTCACAAGTTTTAAAAAGATTTCATAATTTTCTAAGTGTTTAAAGAACACTACTCTATACATCTTCAAACACATTACGCACCGTATTTTGAGATAATTAGTTAGATTGTTAGTTTGAAGATAGATTGAAGAACGAAGATCGTCAACCATTGTAATTGTAATCATCTGTGAGTAAGTAAGTCGGTAAGTGAGTCGAGTCTCTTCTTCAAGTTGAAGAAGGAGAGTGGATGTAGGATCATTTGATCTCGAACCACTATAAATCCTTTGTCATTTACTTTACGCATTTATTTCGTTGATAATCATTGTTCAAGCAAATTTATTTCGCATTGCTTTTAGATCCTATTTCAAAGATTGAGTTTAAAACTCAAGTTTCCATTGTTCATCTTTGATAATTTGAATTGATAATCTGAATTTTGCAAAAGATTTAGATAATCTATTCAACCACCCCCTTCTAGATTATCTCCGGAAGGTTCACTTATTTTCACTAAATACTCAATCTAGGGACCAACAAAATGCCACTAAATGCCACCTCATATGGACGAAAAATTATGGAATTCAGATATGATATGATAACTATCATGTGCCATCCCATATGATGAAAGATTATGAGGTTAAGATATAATAAGATAACTATCATGTGTCATCCCGTATGATGAAAGTTTACCGGTTTCATATGTGATAGGATAACTATCATGTGCCATCACATATGATGAATGTTTATGGGATTCGGATGTGATAGTATAACTATCATGTGTCATCCCATATGATTACGTGTCTCGAACGTATTTAACGTGTCATTCCACAATGTGATTACGGGCCTTGAATGTGAGAGGAAATTATCATGTGTCATCTTATATATGTTGTATATATTGAATGTTATATAAAGAGTTATGAATCTACGAATCATAGATGAAGGATGAAAATCATAATATCCGAAGATTACTTTGTAAATGAGCACAACGCCATAATGATTAATTGATGTCACGCCCAATTTTCATAATAATAAATTTTGAGAAATAATTAATAATTTAAAACAAAAGGCGTGAACTAAAATTTAATTTAAATAAAAACTACAATTTTTATTAGACAAGAAAATAATTTTGACAATCAGCGGAAGACTTTAAAAATTAAAATTGAGTCTCAAAGCAATTTAATTTAAAATATCAATTTACCAAAAATAGATTATCTCATTAGACTTTAACGTAAAATTCGGTAATGAATTAGTTCATAACGTTTCTAATATTAAAAATTATAATTGAATGTCATCCACCGCCTCTCCCCACCATCGCACTCCTTTTTAATCGAAAATATTAAAAAAGTATGGTATGAGCAAACCACTAGCTCAGTGTGATCCCCTTGTCAATATTAAATATAACATACAAATAAAATGCATACCCACAAATAATTATGAAATTCACATATTAACACATATAAAATTTTCATCATGCAAATTAATAAATTAACATCACCTCGTTTATAAAGGTCGAAGACCTATCGCCGCCTCGTTTATAAAGGTCGAAGACCTATCATCACCTCGCTTATAAAGGTCGAAGACCTAGTTATCATCACCTTGTTTATAAAGGTCAAGACCTATCATCACCTCGTTTATAAAGGTCAAGACCTATCCTCACACATACTTCACATGAATAATTAATAAGTAAATCACAAATCACATTTAATAATGACAAATCACATTAATATCATTCACTTTCATAACGTATCCAGATAAACAATTTATTCACACGAAATATTTAATAAAGGCAAGTAAACCACACCTTAAACCTTGATTGAACTTGTAGTAAAATAAATGTTCAATGGACCGAGTTCCTTATCACCTAAAATAATTAAATAAAGTCACTTAGAAAGAACAACAACAACAACAACAACAACAACAAGAGTAGCAAAGAGCGTGAGCGAGCAGAGCAAAGAGCGTGAGGAGTAGCAGAGCAAGAGGTCAAAAAGAAGGCTTTGATAATTAAAATAATTGAACATTTTTTACGAAAATCAAATTTAGGATAACAATGTATACTAATATATATATATATATATATATATATATATATATATATATATATATATATATATCATGATTTCCACGGTGAAATAGAACTAATTGATCGGGAAAAGTAATGGCGATTAAGCATCCAAATACAAAGTGATGCTACGTACGTACTTTGAAGGCTTTCCGATGGAGAAATATTTGGGTGAGTTCGAATGACGATAAATAAAATAAGATGAAATGTATTTTTTTTTTTTTTTTTGGATTTAGGGTTTATGAATTGATCTTGTATTGTATTTATAGGGAAATAAGAGATTTCATAGAGAGGAAGATTGAGATTCATATCTCTAATTAATACCTAGGAGATAGAAATAAATCGAAATATTTGGGATTTAAGAATTTTTCAAGAATAAGAGATCTAAATGAAAATTTGAAATTAATAATTATCCCTATAATTTTGGGCTGAAAAAGTTTAGTATAATTAGATATTTATTATTTTTATTTATTATCATATAATAATATATTCAAAATTTTCGAGGTGTTACAACTTGTTGTAACCAGAAAATAATCGTAGATGATGTGGCCAACTAATTACCAGCTAAACAAATATTTGGATGACAAGTGCTATCATTAATGGATAACGAAACAATGAATGCATATGATTGGAGTAAAAGCTTCAATAAATGCAAGAATGCAAGAAAGCGAAAGAAGACGGTGTTTATCGGGTGGTTTAGGCCTGTGCTAAGGGTGGATCGCGTGGAATCCGTTTATTGTGCCATAATGGCCGTATTTATAGAGTTCGAATGTTTCCCTAGATCGAGAGCCATGCATTTAATGCATGGGCAGTCAATTAATGCTGAATGTACGGCTCCGTCGTGGGACGTTAACCGCCCATTCTCGCCGCATGCCTTAAGAGCTGGTCGACTAATTTTCCGACACTTTTGAGATACTATTACTATTACAAGGAATGTTGGCATTTAATGCATCCACTATTGGGGATTTATTCCTATTTTAGGTCGATCTTCTGGCAAAAATGATGTACGACTGTCAGATCTCTTTGCTCGGCCATCGCCTGTGCCATCGATGGGCGGCCTCCCGGGGGTTTTTGGTCGTTCTCTGCTCGGCTTGAGCTTATTGCAAGTCTGCTCTAGTCGGGCTCATGTTGAACCTCGTTCGGCTAGAGGATCAGTCGCCCACCGTCACCCTCGTGGTCTCGACCGGTCCTTACCCTTTGGTCATAGCATTATCTCCTTATCGGTCCTAGTCGGCTCATGTTGATCTGCTCGGCCACCTTGTTCCCGGTCGATCATCACTCATGGGCCTGTTTGGCGCTCCTCGGGCCGGGCCACCCTATGAGCCTCCCCAACGGATTTGGGCACAGGCCCGTATTATGTGATACAACAATTGCCCTCGCCTTGGCCTTTGGATTTTGAAGGCCGAGGTGATGTGGAACCGGGGTTGCCGATCGGAGGTGGAGGGCGGGATGAGATATGAGGTGAGCAAGCCCGATCGACGTCCCTTAGAGCTTATCGCTAGGAGGGGAAAACGTACCTAGGAAGCAACCAGAGGTCTAAACCGCGCTGAAGCGACATTTCGGATGGCCTATGCGCGCGTGAGCCTAGGCTATGATGGCGCTTGCAAGGCACGCGCGATCGACACGGGTCCGTCAAACGGTCACAACGTTTATCGAAATTTCCCATTGGTCCCTAAATTTGAAAAGTTAATTTCATGAAAGCCCCTCCCGCCTTCTATAAATAGGATTTCTATTCTTTTTCTCGAGAACTTTTCGATTCTCGCATTTGAGATCACTCCATCATTTTCGAGCATTCCCAAGCGATTGAAGAGCTCTTCCCGAGATTTGCTTCCGCATTTCCGTCCGGTATCAGTTGGTAAGTTTCCTTGGGGTGTCTGAGTTTGTTTCTTTGTCTTTGAGGGTTCCATCGGAATGGTGAGGTCAGCGGGGCGCTTCCGGATCCCGGGCACGGGGGTAGGACCATTGAGAGAGTTGAGAGAGGCGAGTTATCACGACGCATTGGGCCCATGGACAATGACGGTTTAGGGCGTGTCTTCCATCGGGGTGGCGATGCGGAGACCGGCGAGGCGTCGGTGGCCACTTCTGCCGGGGTCGTTTTCCGCGAAGGTACGGGGAACTCCGCTTTCGAGGGCTTGTCCGACACTGGGGTTGACATGGGTCTCGAAAGGGCGATCGAGGGGCTGACGCTGGAGAGGAAGAGGAGAGGAATGAAGAGATGGCCAACCGCTTGGTCGAGGAGAGGAACCGTGAGGTTGAGGCCGGTTATCAATTGTGGGCGAATTTATGGATGAGCTTGCCGGGCTGCAGATTGACTTTAATTTCGTGGAGTACACAAGAGCCCATCCCTACACTCCTTCCGATCGGCCGCGGAGGTTGATCCGGGTTGCCCGCCCTCGCCCGGGCCGTAAATTCGGAAGATTGGATGAGTTCGGTTACAGACCGAGCTGAATAGGCCTAGTGTGGACTAGAGAATTCCGGTCGACGTGCACCTCTATGCCCCGATCCCACCGAAAGGGTGATCAGCCTCCTGCGGGATGGTGGCGGTTAATGTCGACATTATGAACGTGGGGCTTCGCTTTCCCTGCCCATCAACGTTTCCCACCTCGCTCAATTTCGGGAGGTGGCTCCTCTGCAGATTCACCCCAATGGGTGGCTCCAGTCCTGTGCCCGATGACCTTTTTGGGATGCTTGAGGCTATTCCGGCATCCCACCCCGAGGAGGTCACCCACTTGGTGAGCTCCGAACAAGACTCCACAGGGCGGCGGCCGTGGGCTCTACTACGTCAAGAGCCAAAAGAAGGTCGTCATTGAAGGCATAACTTCCAGCCTGAAGGACTGGAAGACGAGGTGGTTTTGGGTCTCCTGGGCTTGGAGGTCGGCGATCGGCTCTCCCTCAGAAATCCCCATCCCTACCTCCTTCTCGGAGAAAAAGAAAGGTGAGTTTGCTCTGAGTTTATTAGCCGAGGGGGACCGATCTAATTTCTTTCTTCTGTTTTGTAGATTATCCATTCCCGAAGGAAGGGGAGTTGAACTTCGATTTCAACCTTGTCCTCGAGAAGCCGCGGCTAGTACTACCTCCGACCGTCAAAGAAGCCATCCTCAAGACTTCAAGGGCTCGCCGTTGTGCTCGGCTTTTCTTTTTCGCGACATCTTAATTGACGAGGTACTATCCCGTGAATTCAATATTGGCTCGAGTTGGGGATTTAACTCCTCTTTATTGCGTAACCCAACTTTCCCATTTTCTCTTCCCCGCCCGCCGAGCTCATGGACCAAATACCGAGCATGCCGGGCACTTTTCGGGGAAAAGTCATGGTCGGGTGAGACGGGCGCCGATCGCTCGCCCTTCTCGCGAGATAGTCATTCGGGAACCCGCTCGACCTCCGCCGGCCACCTCTCCATCGCCCGGGGCTCTCACCGCCCCGTGACTAGTTCCCGTCCCACCCGAGGCCACCGAGGTTCCAGCTACCGGTCGAGGAGGTTATGGCCGCGGTGGCCCCAACTACGGGAGAAGTGGGAGCCGGAGACTCGGGGTTCCCGTGGATCGACCCGGGCCCGGGCGGTCTGTCCGAGGATGAGGACCAGAGCCCTTACGTAAGTGGCCGCATCAGTCAAGCTTTCCACCGGGAGGGGGCTGTCATCGCCCGCACCGAGAGGGGCTCCGACTTTGCCGCTTGCTGCTCCAGCTCGCGGCCGCCGAGGGTCTCGCGCCGCCCGACTCGAGAGGGCAGCCTCCGATCGTACTTGGATGGGCGGTGACCAGCCGCCGCCCGAGGAGTGAGTGTCTTTTCGCTTTGTTTTTACTATCTTTTCCTCGGCCTTGATTGAAGTCTAACTAATGATCGATTTCAGGATATTTACCGAGGATGTCTTCCACCGACATATTGCTGAATTTCCTATCTTCTCGCACGGCCGGGACATCTCTCGCCTCCCGGTCCATCTTCGCCGTGCGGGACATTTTCGCCGCTTGGAATCGGGATTTGGAAGCGGTGGCCACTTTCCCGAGGATGAGTAACGTCGTGGCTGTTCGATTGCTTGTGGCCCAGAGACCCTTATGATGGCCGAGAGGGCCAGCCTAGAGCGGGAGGAGGAGGTCCGCCAGGCCACTACGACCGGGCCCAAGCTGAAACGGCTAGAAAGGCCCCGGAGGATGCCGAGGTCGGGCGGTTGGAGCCATTCATCCTGACCGAGGCCTTGGAAAAGTGGCTCGGGAGATGGAGTCCTTGGCCGGTCGGATAGTTGAGCCGAGGGGCCCTCCGGGATCAAGAAGCCGAGGCCTCCTGCCAAGGAAATCGCTGTTGTCAATGCCCCGCTCGAGGGCATGGAAAGAGGAAGGACCGAGTTGCAGGAGGTTGCCACTCGGGAGTTGGAGAGGTTGAAGGCCAGCCTCCCGGATGTTCGACTTTCACCGAGGAGGCTCGTGATCGAGGCTCGCCGGGCGACGATCGGATTGCTGGCCTTGAGCGCCGGCTTCGAGCTTCCGAGGATACTTTCCGGGACTGGTGGAGGCTCGTCGGCGTATTGCCGCTTTGGAGGAAGGGACCGCCGAGGC
This sequence comes from Paraleonurus japonicus, assembly GCA_030762865.1. Classification (NCBI taxonomy): domain Eukaryota; kingdom Viridiplantae; phylum Streptophyta; class Magnoliopsida; order Lamiales; family Lamiaceae; genus Paraleonurus; species Paraleonurus japonicus. The sequence continues at coordinate 6,364,693 of CM061061.1, read as the reverse complement.
CGAGAGGGAGGAGCCCGAGGTAAATCTCTATGAAGACATTGCCGCCGTGTCGAGTTTACCTACTATATGGCATTCGCCGACGCCATTCGTGCAAGTCGGAGGGAGAACTTGTCATCCGCCCACCTCGAGAGTCGCCTGTGCCTATCCCGAGCAAAGACCCACTTCATTCTCGATTTCTATGTCCGGATCAAAGATTTGGTGGAGTTGGGTGTCGACCTCTCCCGGTATCCCGACTAAGATCGGCCGCTTCTTCGGGGAGGCCTCCCATAGCGTCTCTTGAAGACCAAATTGAGGGGATGGGGAGGCTACGAGGAGGAGGCGAGGGAGTTAGCGAAGAGGTGGCAGTCCCTGAGGTCGGCCAGAAGGAGGCGGCGAGACGACGGCAGCCCCGGGAGGAAGGGCAGGTTGGTGGCGGCGAGGCGGCGGCAATCCCGGTAGAAGGGCAGGTGGGAGTTGGCGAGGGCCCCAGCGAGGTCGGTGAGGGGGCGGAGTAGTGACTGATGAAGTTGGTGGAACCGATCTCTTTGCTCTTGTATGCCCGGTTGGGCTTTTGGAATCGGCTTCGGCCATCTTTTGCCTTGTACATGAACTTTGTTTAATGAAATGTGTTTTTCTTTGAATTGACTTTTATCTGTTCATTAAATAAATAAAAACGAGCAAATTGGTCGATTTAATGCGTAATTGGCGAGGGAATTATTCCCCGCTCGACCCCCAAGATGAGGCTCGGCTTAGAAAGTTAAAATATTTTGCGAAAAAATTTTTTCGATCGTAGGATCTGCTCGGCCCCCAAGACGAGGCCCGGCTTAGAAAGTTAGAAAAATTTTATGGAAAAATTTTTTCGATCGAGGATCTGCTCGGCCCCCAAGACGAGGCTCGGCTTAGAAAGTTAGAAAAATTTTGTGGAAAAATTTTTTTCGATCGAGGATCTTGCTCGGCCCCCAAGACGAGGCTCGGCTTAGAGTTAGAAAAATTTTGCGGAAAATTTTTTTCGATCGAAGGATCCCGCTCGATGAAGAGGTTTTAGGGTGCTAGTCGAGCTTGTGTTTGCTCATGAGCCTTATCCCTACGAGATTGGTTGGTCGGTTTCTATAACTCTCAATACATTGTCTAGTGCACTTTGAGGGATTAAAATCCACTCAAGCTCATTTGCCCTATCGTGAATATGCACGCATGCGGGTCTTACCCTACGTGAGCCGGTCACGTGTTAGGGCTCGAACGCCCGAGACTCATAGGAATCGGGATACCTTGCAGTGCAATGTTGCCCGTTGACCTCGGTCGTAGCCAAAGTTCGTCGCGAGGATTTGGGGGTGGTGTGCCCCTGCTTGTGATAGGTTCTTTGCTCACTCACAAGACTTATGGAGTTAGTATCCATTCATGAGTCGTGGTCGGGTTGGTCGGAAGCATTTGTAAATTTATAAACTTTGGTGCAAGAAAGCAAAGGATTTTATTTATTCATTTTCTAATTTTTACATTAATAGATGTTCACAATAATTGAATAATAAAAAGGACCTATCCGACCAGCTATTGGTAGTATTTTCTCGAGGTAATATGCATTCCACGGGTATTGATCTAGGGTGCCGTTGGGGTGCTCTAATTAAGTAGGCCCCGCCGTATAGCCATTTGGATATTCCGAATAGGCCCTCCCGATTAGGGCCAAAACCCCTTGGCTCGGACCATGGACTTTCTTAAGGACTAGCTCGCCGATCTGGCCCGGCGGACTTTGACCTTGGAGTTGTAGTACTTTTCATGCACCGTTGCTTGTACGCTACGTTCCTATGTATTGAGGTCAACCTCCGCTCTTCGAGCATGTTGAGGTCTATTTTTCGGGCTTCGTCGTTGCCTCGTGATCAGCATGGAAGTCCTGTATGTTGGGATGGCGACCTCTCGATGGTATGACCGCCTCGGTGCCGAAAGCTAAGGCAAAAGGGGTTTCCCCGTTGAGTTCCTTATTGTGGTCCCGTAAGCCCAGAGAACGTCGGGAAGGCGGCGCCCGATTGCCCTTCTTGTCTTTGAGCTTGGTCTTTAGGATGTGTTTTAGAATTTTGTTGACCGCCTCCAATTTGTTGGATTGCGCGTGGTATGGGGTGGAGAACAGACCTCTTGATTTTCCATCTTTCACAAAATTCCATAATTTTTAGCCCATCGAATTGCTTCCCGTTGTCCGATGCGATGGCGTGAGGGAGACCGAAATGGCGGATGATGTTCTTCCATATGAATTTGATGATTTGCCGCTGGTCGATCTTATTCAAAGGTTTTGCCTCGGCCCACTTCGTGAAGTAATCGACGGCAACCACGGCGTATTTACACCCCGGAGCCGTGGGGAGGGGACCGATCAGTCGATGCCCCACCGAGCAAATGGCCAAGGGTCTGTAAATGGACTTCGATGTTCGGGAGCCAACTTGATGTTCGGTGCTATCACTTGGCATTTGTGGCAGGCCTTTGCGTACGCAATGACATCTTTTCTCGAGGGTGAGCCAATAGTAGCCTTGCCTCATTGCTTTGTAGGCAAGCGCTTGCCCCAAAGATGATTCCCACAGAGACTCCGTCATGGATGTCTGCCAAGATTACTTAACCTTGCTCTGTGTGACACATTTGAGCAGAGGGAGGAAGAAACTTCGTTTGTAAAGGGAATTGTCGATCGGGGTGTACCTCGCCGCTCCGAGCTCGAGTGTCTGGCTAGGACCACATCCTCCGGTAGGGTCCCATTTTTAGGTAAGTTATGATCGGGGTCATCCAGTTTTCCCTTCCTCCTCGATGGCGTTAATCGATCGGCTGCTAATCGTTGAGTGGAGTTGCCTTGTAAGAACAATATTTGACATGTCGGCTGCCCTTCGGAGGTGGCCGGCTTGGAGAGGGCGTCGGCACGGGAGTTACTCGCTCTCTAGGGATCTGCATTCGATGAGTACACGGTGGAGCTTTCCACACATCGTCGCCACCAGCTCCGATATTTTACCATCTGTTCCCCCTTGGTCTCGAACTCTCCTTAACTTGATATACTACGAGCAGCGAATCCATGAAGACGTGCAACCGGCGGACCCCGATGGCTTTGGCAATTTCGAGGCCACCAACTAGAGCCTCATATTCGGCCTCATTGTTTGTAGCAGGAAAGTCAAATCGGATAGCATTGGTGAAGCATTGGCCCTCGGGACACGATCATGACTATCCCGGCCCCGAACAGAGAATGTAGAGGACCCATCGACATTGAGCCTCCAAGGAGGGAAGTCCACCTTGGCCGGATCGGGGAACGTCGCTCGGCCACGAAGTCCGCCAAGGCCTCGACCCTTGATCGCTGTCCGCGGGCGTAAGATATCCTGTATTGAGCTATCTCGAGGGACCATTTGAGGAGCCGTCCACTCGTATCCGGTCGGTGGAGCACTTGCCTCGAGCGGGAGGGTCGTGAGGACTTCGACTGATGGTCGAAAAAGTAAGCCCTAAATTTTCTCACACTCATGACTAGGGCATATGCCAGCTTCTCCAGAGGGGGTGTATCTCGAGCTCGGTGTCGTGGCACTGGCCGACAAAATATATCGGGAGGTGTTGCGCCTCGGCCCGTACTAGGACGGCGCCGAGCGTGGAATCCGAGGCAGCCGGGTATAGGAAGAGTTTTTCACCTAGCACCGGTTTGGAGAGAATCTGGGGTTGGCAGTATTCCTTGATTTTCTAAAAGGCCTCCTGCTCTCTCTCGCCCCAAGAAAATTTCCCTTTCTTGATAGTGGCGAAGAAAGGCTTGCTCTTATCACCGAGGCGGGAGATGAACTGTTGAGAGCTGCTAAACAACCTGTTAGGCGTTGTACCGCTTGACATTTTTGGGCTCATCCATGTCGAGGATTGCTTTGATCTGCGTGGGGTTCGCCTTGATTCCCGCCGACTTACAGCATGACCGAGGAACTTTCCCGACCCGACCCCAAAGCCGCACTTCTTAGGGTTGAGCTTCATGTTGTATTCCCTAAGGATTTAGAATGCCTCGTTGAGATCCCTCAGGTGATCTTCTTTCCTTAGGCTCTTGACCACTATGTCGTCGATGTAGACCTCCATTATTTTGCCGATCTACTCAAGAAACATTTTATTGACTAATCTTTGATAAGTTGCCCCAGCATTTTTAGGCTGAAGGACATTCTTAACCAAGAATAGACGTTTTTCTCCGTGAGGAAAGAGGTGTGTTTGATGTCTTCGACCGCCATCGGTATTTGATGGTACTCCTCGCGAATGCGTCCATGAATGACATCATTTCGTGCCCTACCGTATTGTCGACTGTGTGATCGATATGTGGCATTGGGAAATGGTCCTAGGGGCATGGTGCATTCAGTCTGTGAAATCGATGCACAATCTCCAGAACCGTTTGACTTTTTGACGAGGACAAAGATTGGCAACCCATTGTGGCTCATCCTCGGCCTGCTCTATCGGTTTGTTGTCGAGCGAGTTTCTTGACTTCCTCTGCTAGAGCTGCGTACTTCTCGTGTCCGAATTTCCTCCGCTTTTGCAAGATCGGCCTCTTCTTGGGATCAATTTTTAGACGGTGGCAAGCATGTTTGGGGTCAATGCCGACCATGTCCTGATGTGACCAGGCGAAAACATCTACGCTGTTCCTTAGGAAGCCGATGATCTTTTCTCGCATTTCGTTAGAATTTTCAAGCTAATGGCTACCTCTAAGTCCTGGTCGGTTTGGGTCGACCGAGATGTACTCAAGCTCTTCGATCGGTGTGGTTCTCTTGAGCTTTTGCCCTCGAGGTCCCTTGGGTTGCCCTCGGGTCGATGTCCAGGTTCGTAGGCTCGAAACCCGGATGGGGTTCTAAATCTTGGCCCTTCGGAACCTCATTTTGATCGGTTTCCATCCGATGAGGACCTTGGTTGGCTTCGTAAACGCTTTGTCTCCAAGATTGTGTTACAATTTAAATCTAAACTAAGTGCGGTAAGTAAATTGAAACTCGGGTAATTTAAACATTTTCTTGCCATTTTCTAATCCCCTTTCATAGTTCCCACATTCCCCTTAGGGGTGGGGAATTGGATACAATAGAAGAAAGAGGAGGCGACCGCCTCAAAAGTTTCAAAGAAAGGACGACCAAAAAGCCGTTATACATATTCGGCTGGTCGACGATTACAAAGTCTACCGGTCTAGTGATCCTAACCTTCTCGTCCTCGTGGTCGATGAGCTCCACCGCCGCTTGATCTTCCCATACGCATTGACGATCATGTCGCCGAACCCGCGCAGCCTGCAGTCATAAGGGCTTGATGTACTTGGTCAAATTTCCGATCCGGTCCGTGCCGATTTGAAGATTAGGTTGCGAAACTCCCATTGTCGACCAAGATCCGGTCGACTTTCATCCCGAGGATAGTGGAGGAGATGACCAGCGCATCATTCTTGGGGCGGTGTATCCCCTCACGGTCGGCATTGGAAAAGCCGAGCACGATTGATTTTAGGATGGTCATCTTAGGTGGGAAGGTGACCAAGTTGATGTTTTCGATGGCCCTCAATTCGGCTTTTCTCTTTTGGTTAGACTGGTGAAGACCTCTACCAGCCCGCCCAAGCTCCCCCTTCTGGAGCATGTTGATCCTACCTCCCGCGTGGATGGTTGGAAGCTCGTCGTCCCCGAGTTGTCGGCAGATCGCTCGACGGCGGTCACCCTTAGAGGGAGGTAGCTCTCTGGCGGTGAGGATCTCTCTCCTCGATATCAGCTCTAGGAGGGGGTTTCTTAACAAAGGCATCGAGTTGCCTTTCTTCACTCTGATTTCAGCCGGCGGAGGAGGTCGCGGCACCGGCTGGTGTTGTGCCCCTGGGACTCGTGATACGCACGAGAACTTCTTTGGAGACCGGCCTTGTGGGGTCAAGCTTGATCACTTTGGGCTTTGGGAGCAGCTCGAGTGATGGATGGAGTGGAATTGAGCGGGTGAATAGCTGAGCACATTAATGATTGGGAAGACTTCCATTTTGGGGGAGCTTTCATCGAACCTCTTGAAGATTCCAAAATCTCTCTTGTGGCCACCCTTTTTGTGGTGGCCCCGGCCTTTCTTGTTCGGGGTACTTTCTCAGCCCCTTCGGTGGTTCCTTCCGCCTCCTTCACCTCGCCCGACGCCGAGAGATCGGCTTTTGGCGCGTGATAAGATCGCCACCCAACGGCGGAACTCGGCGTAGAAGGTTGGGTACATTTTATTCATATGCCGGAACATATGAGAGCCCGGGAGGAGGCTGCTTATGGCCGTGTCGAGCTACAATTCGTCCCCAACCGGCTCCCGGTGAGGAGTATCTCATCGAGCCTGTCGAGGTAGGCCTTATCCGATTTAGTCCGAGTATGGCGAATCCCCATTAACCTCTATCAATTTTCAGCTCGGGGATCTTGGAGGCAAACTAAGAAGTAAACTTCTCGGCCGAGCTCGTCGAAGTTGTTAATCGACCGAGCGGGAGTGAGACGTACCATTTGTGGGGCAAGCTCGCCTGTGGTGAGCGAAAATCGCCTCGCATTTGGTGGCATCCGAAGCCCCCGACCGATCATGTAGATTTTGTATTTGCTCAAATGAGTCTCGTGGTCGGTCTTTCCCTCATACACCGGAGTTTAGGGGAAGGATCTTAGATTGAATCGGCGCTTGTTCAACCTCCACCGACAGTGGCTCGTTCCCGAAGCTCCTTTTCGAGGAACCGCCGTCGGTGCCAATCTAATCTGCCATTTCATCAATCTTTCTTTGCATAGCGGTGAGCAGGGAGTCGCGAGGGTCTCGATCGGCTCGATTGGGAGGGGGAAGCGGATCGAGGCAATCATGGACCGAACCGGGGTTGGACCCGTCCGATCCATAACCGACGCCCTCCATCCCTCCCCGATCGGCCGGGCGCTGGGAGCTGGAGCCCGTTTTCGGGTTAAGCCTTGGCGGGTGCTTTGGTGACAGATTCGAGTCGACTCGAAGTTAAGGCTGGCGGGAGGATCCTAACCGTTTAAAGACGGTCCCGGATCCTCGGGGACTCGCTGCACCCGATCCACAGCCGTAATTTCTCCTTTCGGCCCTTTTGCGGGCCATCGATGGCCCCGGGTTGGCACTTGAGCTCCGGCCCCGGGCCTCGGAGTTGCTTAATGGCCGTTCATATCTGTTCCGGTGTCCGGTATTCCCGGGAGAGGGATAGGAGCAATGCAACCCCCAACCCTAATGGGGGTGGTGTCCCCCTCGGGTCCGTGGGCACGGGATGGGCGCGCCGTTGCGAAGGTCGTTGTTGGCGGGGGCTCCTTCCGCCCGGTTGGTGAATGGAGAGTTCATCATGGATCGAGGCACGATTTCAGGGTTTGGATATAAAGATGGTGAACAGTGAGTTCTTGGAACCGGGGGTAGAAAAAAATGGGTTTTTCACTAATAACGGAGGTTCGAGCATACCCTCCTTCTAGCGCCAATTGTTGTAATCGGTAAAATAACTATAGATGATGTGGCCAACGGAATTACCAGCTAAATAAATATTCGGATGACAAGTGCTATCATTAATGGATAACGAAACAATGAATGCATATGATTGGAGTAAAAGCTTCAATAAATGCAAGAAAGCGATTAAGAAGACGGTGTTTGCTTGGTGGTTTAGGCCTGTGCTAAGGGTGGATCGCGTGGAATCCATTTATTGTGCCATAATAGCCGTATTTATAGAGCTCGAATGTTGTACTAGATCGAGATCCATGCATTTAATGCATGGGCGGTCAATTAATGCCGAATGTACGGCTCCGTACGTGGGACGTTAACCGCCCATTCTCGTCGTACAACTTAAGAGTTGGTCGACGGATTTTCCGACACTATTGAGATACTATTACTATTACAAGGAATGTTGGCATTTAATGCATCCACTATTGGGATTAATTCCTATTGTTGGGTCGATCTTCTTACAAAAAGATGTCATGTCCAAATCTCTTTGCTCGGCCACCAGCCCGGGCCGTCGGTGGGCGGCCTCCCGGGGGTTTCGGTCGTTCTCTGCTCGGCTTGGGCTTATTGCAAGTCCCACTGGTTGGGCTCTGTTGAACTTTGTTCGGTGGAGGCTTTGGTCGCCCACCGTCACCCCTCGTGGTCTCGGTCGGTCCTTACCCCTTGGTCATAGGGTTATCTCCTTATCGATCTGGTTGGCTCGTGTTGATCTGCTCGGCCACCTTGTTCCCGGTCGATCATCACTCATGGGCCCTGTTTGAGGCGCTCCCTTAGGCCAAAGCCGCCCTATGAGCTTGCCCCTAACAGATTTGGGCACAGGGCCCGTATTATGTGATACAACACAATCGATGATGGAAAAAGAATATAAGATTAAACTATTTCTGGTTTTCTATCAATCTGTAACAACATACAAAGTTATCCATTGAGATTTTTATCTCACACTCCAAAACTAAATATTTTCGAAAGTTGCGAGAATGAGGCCTTGGAGCTCCAATGGATGGCCGCTTTCCACTCTCGTTTAACTTAAATAAAATTGTTTTAATGAATTTCTAGCCTTTTATAATACACTTGTTTAAAACTATATTATTATATTATCCCAAGAGTTGTACTCATCGGGTGTGGTTTTGTCAAGTTTGAATAATATTTGTTGATCATGGTTTGAAAATTTTCTCCTTATTTAAAATTAAGACTGCATTTTATCTCAATTGGTTTGTTCTTCAAAAGAAATTTTCTGGTTTAATTTGTATGGTTTACTAAGTGATGAATCGGGTTTAGAATGTCGGGATCTCGAAGGTCGACTTTATGAATTTCGGGCGTTATAGCGATTGATTTTACAACTTTATTATGTTGAACATGCAAAAGTCCTTTAATGTGATGGATGCCTAATTATTGTGAAAATTGCATGATTATTGTGGGCTTAATTTTCTCATTTTGATATGATTTTCATGTTTATTTCACTCATAATTAACTAATTACATTTGATATATGATTTGGTATTTTGAGCTTAAAAAGTGTAGGTAGGTGGCTGTTTTTAGGGCAAATTGAGGGCTGTAATCTATCCAAATCAAATGAAAAATTGCATGATTAGAATGAGGTTTAAGAGACGGTTGCAACAAAAAAATCGGCTCAATCGAGTTTGGACGTAGAAGTTATGGGCAAACAATGTCGTGAATGGCGAAGCAACCAAGCCACTCGGCCTAGTAACACCATCATCACCGAAGTGAGTGCCAAGATCGTGTCATATAGCAGCGCTAGTGATCAAATCGGCCCACCCCGGTAGTACTCGGCACGAGTCACCCGTACTCGCCTTTGAGTTAGCCGACCGAGGCACCATCCGAGGAGCGATCTTCGTCCGAGTTGAGGCGTCAATCTTGTCCGTAACCCAGCACCCAAATCAACTCAGCTGCCCCTATTTTCACTCGGTCTAGTGACTGCCTTCCAGCCGAGTGAGTTTCTCAACTCGACCGAGTCGGGCCCATTTTCGCATGATTGTTTTGTAATTTTTCCACTTTTCAAGGCCTATTATGCAATTATCAAATTTTTGCCCTAGCCCCTCACTATAAATATCCCCATTCTTCAACTTCTTCCACTACTTTTGCAATTTATAAGATATTTGGATGCAATCAAGTTGTAAACACCATCAAGGTGATATTTCTCTTTTATTTAAAGATTTGTTGATTAATTTTTCATAATGGTTAATTTCTTGGATTTTTGTGGTTCATATGGATAGTTGAATTATGTGTAGGATGCTTATGGATTGTTCTAATTGAAGGTATTGGCTGGGTTAATGAGTTTTGCATGATCTACTTACATAACTATGTTTTTAATCCCATGCTTAGTTGTTTGATTATCACAAGGAGACTTGGGTAGTTTACATTACTCTTTGGGTGTTGGGTTCAATTGGGTAATTAGAGTTCATATTGGTCTAATGCAAGGGGACTTGATTAATTCCATTAGAAATGCATCAATTCAACATTAATTTCTTAGATTAAGAGTTGGGTAATTAGTGAGGAGGCCAAAGAGAAGGGACCTTAGTATCGAAGGGGGTACGCTAGGGAAACCTATTGACTCGTGTTATCATCCGGAGTAAAGGGTAACTTCGTCCTAATCAATACTTCATTCTTAGTTGAAATATAAATCTTAGGCTTACCAAGTACAATTTTATGTTTTCTTAATTGGATTGCTCTTATTAATTAACCAAGGAACACCATTTGAATTTATTTCATGTTTGATTGCCCATTTGATGATAAGTACCGAGCACCATATCTTTTATTGCTTTAGACTCTTTGTTAGTTAATTTTTGTTATTGAAATTACTTGCTTATTTGTTTGATATCAACCCATTCACACATATGGATCGTATTACGATCACTTTATTGGACGAGTAGCTCTAAGGATATCCCGATTGATTTCCGTGGATTCAATAATTTAACTCGGGTGCTTGCTCACTACATGATCCTCCTACACTTGGGAGGTGAGTGCTAGTTTGCTCATATCAAGATTTTAGCGTCGTTGCCGGGAATCATTTGGTGCGGGGTAACTTAATATGAAAATCAAAAGTAATTGATAATAACCATATTTTTATTGGTGTTAGTGTATTGTTTTTGCTTTGTGTTGTGAGAATTTGATACTTGGGTGTTTTCTAGGTGAACACAAGATCAAGTGGGATTGAACCAATTTCCTTGAACTTGGAGATTGAAGCCACCACAAGAAGATGTAATCGAGAGAGAAATCGAAGACGGGCTCAAGCAAGAGCGAGGGCAAGAGAGATGGATAACAATAGTTACGTAGTCGAAAGACAAGAGGGAGAGATGCAAGGAAGAAATGTACGGAGAATTACACCTCTCTCTCTCAATTGGTCTTTTCTCACATATATCCCACGAATCCAAATGTCTCTCTCTAGAAAACCCTCTCGGGTCTTCCCGCTCATACACGCATTTGAAGGACTTGTCGCCGCTGCCTTTGTGTGCGTTCTTGCGGCATTTGTTGGAGATGAGGATGGTGGCGGTTCTCTTTGATCCCTGGTAGTAATTGGGGGTAAATATCTCTGTCGTTGCCCTAGAAAAAAATAGATTCTCTTGATATACGTTAAATGTTCCGATCGGTGGTTTTCTACATTTGACTAAAAACATATGAGCAAGTCTCTTGTGAAATATTGCACCGCAATATCAATTAAAAAAGGAAATTATTAAATCTTGTGGGTCAAGATAAAGAACGGGTCAAACTAGTGCTTCTTCCTCCACGCAGATTTCTTCTTCCTCCGTTCTAACTCTTCTTCCTCCTCTGCTTCGCTCCACAACTTCCATCGTTGTGCATGTGTTCCCCAACCAACCCCAACCACGCATCAAGGTTCTTTCGAGACGTAGAAATGTCGGCGATGAGGAGGGATAAAATTGTGAACTCCGATGATAAAAGGAAAAGAGGGATGATCCGATTGATGAAAACAATAGTGGATAAAACTTAACAAGTGATGAATACAAAGCTTATGCGAACTTCGATGATAAATTTTTATTTCTGTTTAAACTGGAATTAATATCGCAACTCCTAACTGGGTCCGATTTATTCATATATTAACACACATTTTTCCATAAAGTAACATATTTTTGTTCATATAGTAACACGTTTTTTTCTGGCCATATAGTAACACATATTTCTCTATACAAGAACACATTTGTGTTCATATAGTAACATATTTTTTCAAAAGTATGTGTTCTTGTAAGAACAATTATGTGTTACTTTGTAAGGGTAAGTACGTGTTATTAGTCCTTAAAAGAATAAAATATTGGTTTTGTTCATTAATAACACATTTTTCTTCATACAATAACATGTGTTTGACCTAATAATAACACAACTCGAGAGTGAAAATTTATTTTTACCTTTGCACAAGTTTAATACACATATTTGCCCTTACAATAACACATATTTATCCCAAAAATCTTATACTTGGGATCAAATAGACGCATGATTTTTTTCTTCACACATTAAAATCATTTCTCTTTAATATTGAGATCAAATAAGTCATCATCTTAATAAAATCACACTCTTTTAATAAGAATAAAGTTGTCGAAGATTAAATACTTATTTGATTCACACATATAATTATATTAGAGATTTATTTGATCATTTTTTCATTTTTATTTTGCATTTGGGCGATTATTTTTAGACAAATGCATATTATTTATTTTATAGTAACACATATTTATCGTTTAAATAACATATGCGTAACCTAATAGTAACACCCACAGGAGCACTCGAGGCGAATTTTTTCTTTTGTCCCGCGAGTTTTTTTGAAAATATTCATTGGATCCGATCCGACTCGACTAGGATCCGCGAATTTCATTAAATGAGTTATTTCACGGTACAATATTGCATATAAGAATTTGTCAAAACATATTGGTCAAGAAGAAAAAATGAACATGTGTGTATATATGGAAAATATTGCACTATTGGCAATACATATTTTTTATGGTGAAAGGAATGCTATCAAGAAATTTCTGATTTATGCTCAACATTAATATATACATACAGATTCTCTCTACCTCCCCCTCAGTCTCTCTGTATGTGAATATATACATACAAATTCTTTCTTTTGCACATGTGCATTATTGTTGCACGCGTGCAATTTTGTTTGGGCCAAAAAATAGCAAGAACGATATTTGTGTGAAATAGGACCCAAAATTTTAAGTGTGGCCCAAAAATTAAATGTCTAAAAATAGAATGAAGTCCCGACTCAACAAATAAGAAGAATGAGGGCCAAAAAAATAAAAGGGTCCAAAATAATATAAATTATGGACAAAATGAAATGAGTTGAATCAATTAATTTGCTGCATCGGGAAGCGAAACTAATAGATGAGGGTTATTATAGGACTTTCCAGCTTTTGAATTGTAGTTATTAGCAATGTTTGGGTTATTATAGGACTTTCCAGCTTTTGAATTGTAGTTATTAGCAATGTTTTTAAAACCAGACCGGTTAGCGAACCGGACAATAAAGCGGTCCACTGGTTCAACCGGTTCATTGTTGTAAAAAATCGGATAATTTAGATATTTATTTATATATTTATGTATAATATATATTAATGTATTATAAATATTATAGATATTAATAAAGACATAACATTTTTTAAAAAAATAAAATAAAGACATAACATAAAATTCAATATTATGGCAAAATATTGCATAAATTAATGTATTACGCAAAAATTAAAACTTCAAACTAAAAAAACAAAAATCTATATGTCCATAAAAATAAAATCTAAAATTTAAAATTTTACAATTAAAAATAATTCATAGCAATTACAAAAAATGATAAAAATTAATTTAAAAAAAAAAAAAACCGGGTCAACCGGTTCATCGGGTCACGGTTGAACCCGGTTTTTTAGCGGTTCTTCTTGGTTTTTAAGAACCGGTATGCCCAAAGAACCGGATCGGCACCATGACCGGTTCGGTTAAACCGGCCAAACCGGCCGGTCCGATTTTTAAAATACCGATTATTAGTAATTATGATTTATATTGTACCATTAGTAATAAGGTCTTAAAGATTGTACTTTCCCGTTACGATTTAGATTGCTCAAAATCAAATGATACGAGTTTTAATAAAAATGTTGTTTATTAATATTAAAAGGTGTAAAGTGAAGGACAAATGAGTTATTTCAATTTTATTGAATTGAGTAATTGAGTTGAGAGATTTAATTATAGTGGAAAATAGAGTGACGAAGTGGTATAACTCGAGTGGTTAGAGCTCCACTATCTATGATCTAAAGGTCATGGGTTCGAGTCATCGTCGCTCGATAAAAAAAAATTTTGAGTGACATGAGGTGTAAATATTTAATGTTTGTAAGAGTTTTGTTTGAGAGGATAGAGTTGTTTTTTTTTTTTTTTTTTTTTTTGCTACGTTTGATATGCGCAAACAAAATTACAACGTCGATTTTAGATTTTGAGCAATCTAAATTGTAACCGAACGAATATCTAGTAGTAACTGACTCTAAATTTGTAGGTAAAATATCATGCATTGTGCTGAAAATCATAAATTTCAACTATAAACTTCCAAATACACCCTTATTTATTAAAACATTAAATACATTAAAATTGATAAACATGATAATTCTAGTATTTATTAAACAAACAGGGGTATTTCAAGCATTTCACATTTCCAGAAAAGGATTATATTTTGGGACAAAAATAGACGAAAGTAACACACAAATACAGCTTTGAATGCCAATCCCCAATCCAAGGCTCCATGTGATTAAATTGAGCAGCAAGAGTCACCAGCTCAGTTGCTGTGCATTATTAATATCATCGTCATAAATGTCACACTCAAGATTTACAGATAATACAAATCTGACAACGAATGAAATGAATGAATAAAATCTAACATCTTCCGCCCTAGGTATGTCCAATAAAGAATTTCCTTCTCTTATCTTATCTACATCTACCCTGCTGCTTAACAAAACAACAATAACACAAGAAAAATGATGAATACAAGAATACTACTACTATATCTGTCTGCTTCCAATTTACAGCGTGAAACAAAACCAAACCAAACCTAATGGTGCCTCTGTGACGAGATACGTGTCTTGATTGGTTTTAGTTTCAATCCCATGCTTTCAGGAGAGAGAAGTTCGGGTGCAATGCAAGTAGGACTAAGTGGACTCCTTGGACTGCCCGTAAACTGACTTGGCCTTTGTAGACCGTAACCCATCAGGAAATACTCCATTGATGTTAACATTGCTTGAGGCTGCTCCTCCGTCACAATTGATCCACAACATTGCACCTGTATAAAATCACCATTACGACCGATACTTAGGCTTAGATATCTTGGCATCAGAGATTTTGGAATTCCATTTCAGACCATCTTCCAATTGGGTATATCTTAAAAGCACATTTACTAAAATTTCAAAAACATCAATCATTCATTCAATTCTTTAAATATCAAAATGGCCGACTTTTTTACTTTGGAGTTTGGATGGACTAATTAAGTTTTAACTAGAAAATAAACTGAAAGAAATAAATTTATTTATTTAGTTCCAACTACCCAAATCTCCACCATTTCACCTGTTTTTAGGTGGAACTCCAGATTTTGAAACACAATGTCGACGCCATTTGGCCCGATTTTAGGTTGAATGATCCAGATTTTGACCGAAACAAAATGAGGCGGATATGTTCCTCTTTGTTAATAATTGAACCAAGATATTTTCTGTTATCCCATAATGAATAAAATGGAATTGATTACCACAAACACATGCAACACTTTTCTGTTAAGATTTACTACTTTATCTTAGCAATATCTTCCAAATTGCAGATATCATTCATAAAAGCTATTTTCCTTTTAATTTTAGCAAAGTATATCTCCATATACTTTTATTGCGTACCTCAACTAAGGCACTGTATCTTCTGTCAAGTTTAGCAATCATGTGGAGCGCCTCTAAATGGAAAGGAGAGTTATCTCCTACAAATATCAGCGTTCTACACTTTAATTTCCTCAAACCAGCAGTTATGTCAGGTCTCCTAATCATTGGAAACAAACAGAAATAAGATAAAATCTAAAATGAGATCAAGAAAACTTCGGCCTTGATGAAGCATAAACATTCTCACATTTACCTGTCTATAGCTTGAAGAAAACGCAAGACATTTATGCTCTGCCTCTCATCCAGCAGCTGGAACAGAATATTCAATAAATTGTTTTATAGAAG
Organism: Paraleonurus japonicus; assembly: GCA_030762865.1. Taxonomy (NCBI): domain Eukaryota; kingdom Viridiplantae; phylum Streptophyta; class Magnoliopsida; order Lamiales; family Lamiaceae; genus Paraleonurus; species Paraleonurus japonicus. Next base: position 6,349,122 of record CM061061.1, on the reverse strand, counting down.
TCGGGTTAGGTAAAAGAATAACAGAAAATAGATTCTTTTAAGCACTAACTCTTCTACATGCTTGAACGATGTCTGATTCTGGAACTTCAGCACCGCCACGAACTTCCTGATATAATGACAAGAAAATCTGTAACAACATATTCCAAGAATGAGGGATTTGGTAATGATATTCCAGAAGGGAAATGTTAAGCACCTTGCTAAAATAACGGTAAAGTAAGCATTCCTTCAGCAGACCACACATGCCATAATAATACAACAAATTTGACATCACCTGCACAGTAATTGCTTATTTTATACATCTAAATCCTGTTGAGAGACAGACAATAGCAATGGGAAAGTTTAGATATGGAACCTTATTACAGAGCCATTCAGTCCAAGATGGTGCTTTGCATAAAGGAGAAACAAGTATCAGACCAACCACCCTCTCCCTATATTTCATCTGTTTAACATAAATCCTCTTAGTTAAATGTAACATCAGACAACTACAGGAACATAGTGAAATCAACTGAACACATACAGCGAATAAGGTAAGGATGTAAGCACCAGCCATTACACCCATGCACATGACAGCACCGACCCTGAACAAATTAAATTTCTTCTATTAGGAAAATATATCATATAACAAATTCTAATCACAATAAAATTGGAGAAATCCACTGATGCTAATGTATTAGTTGGTGAAGCAGATGCAGTGATAAGGTTACCTAAAATAGTTGAGCACCTCAAGAATTTGATCTGCTAAATCATCGACAGAAGGCACAGGATCATCATCACAAATTGCAGCAGCTCCCAACTGCAAGAACTCTTATCAGAGTCCCATACACATTTGTTATGAGTAGTATTCTGATGTATCTTAGTGAACTTGAAAAAATAATTAGAAAATATTGAATTAACTCAATAACAAACAAAATTCTACTGCAATCATCCACATGTCAGGTAATGACAAACCTCGTGCCCAGGAGGACTGATATGGTAAACACAGAAATTGTGAAGCAGCAATGCTGCTGCTTCAGGACAAAAGAATAAGCCTTGAAAGCAAGACATATCTGCCAAGAAAACAGCAGGAGATAGTTAGACCGCTGCAACATAATACATGATTCCGTAAAATATGACAAAAATATTCATATTTTATAAGAACAGGGCTATTACTTAGGAGAGCTCATTACTCACGGTTTAAAGCTAAATCAGGGTAAGTGATGAGAGCTGGCTTATCTGGGTCTCCATAGATTATAACAGATACAGAGCCACTACCAGTTCGTACAATATGCTCCTGAGTCAAGATATACATCGTTGAAAATTAAAGCAAGTTCACAATCAAGTTTAACCAAAGTCTTAAAAATATAATTATGTAACAAAGGAAAAGCAGTCACTTGGCATTAATATGCATATTTTTTTCCTTCACCAAACAGGAAAGTCTAGTCAAAGAGAGATAACCATTCACTTTGTTTGATCATCCTTCAAGTAAAGGAAAACATCAAAATTTATTCTAACTTTTTCATTCTTAAGAAAAAGCTAACCATGTACATCCACCCAACTTTTAGCCAGATTCATGACTATAAATTATTAATAAAAAGTCAAAGTAGCAAAAAGGTTTTCAAGTTTTCAATCATTTGACACATCAAAAGAATTAACTTCAGACCTAAATTAAAACATAGTAGAAGAAGGAACTATTAACTATTATTAGGCTGTGCCACTTCTAACCACTCACAAAAGAAACAGAATAGACAGAGCAACAGCCAAGCTGTAGTAAGGTTTATTTCGAACATAAAGATACAGATGTCACAAGATGCTCTTAGACGACAAACCAAATTCAACAACAGACATTAATGAATAAGAAGCTAGTGCACTCGAACATCGGAACCAATAGAGTCTTTCGAACTAACCTAATACATCCACACCTGGCAATGATACTCATTTAACCAACAACAATCAAGAAAATGAAACGGGACATAATACATACCACATACGAGGAGCAAACCCAACCAAGACATTCTCACAATTAGAAAAATATGAAACTTAAGATTGAAATGTAATGATAACAGAATCTTCTTTGGGCACCATTGAAGGAAACCCATTTCCAAAAGAAAGGATACAATCAAAACAATAGAAGAAGCATAGGTAATTCAAAAGAAAAGATCGAATTTGGTCAGAAAATGGGGGATAATTAGATACAAGCTAAAAGCAGATCCAAATTGGTCGAATTTCAAAGTTATCAACAATAGCCTCAAGAAAACCTTGCGGTCATAAAAATGTAAATTAGGAAACGATAAAAGAAAACAGCTCATAGAAATTCAAATTAAAACAAATTGAAAAGATACATCCAACTGTGAAGCAAAACGAAACAATGCCAGCAAAAATCCCCAAACAGAAAATTAAAACAAAGGGAAAATTACAACCTTCCCTCCGAGATAAATCGTCTCCACATCGAGGCAAACGGAATCGACGCCGAATTCAGCCATGCGGTCGCCTCTTCCTCACAGAAATTCTCTCTCTAGACAAACATATACATCCGATTACGGAAACATATAATGAATGAAATTGACGGGTCTTCGAGCTTTTTGATTACTTATATACGAAGCGATTCTTGAATATGTATTTATATATCAACAAATTTTGACAGTTTTTTCCCTTTCTAAATCGGTAAAACAAATTTCCCACCGACGCTTTCTCTCTCTCTGCAAAGACATAAATTGGGGAGAAATGAAGGGTATTTCTGTCATTTAAGGTTTTTATGTGAATTGACTGTGGTCAAGAATCTAACCGCAGTTAACGGCCGATGGCGTTGACTATTTTAGACACAGAGTGCCGTTTATCCTCGAAGAATTTATAAATTAATTTTTTTATAGGATCAAATTAATTTGAAGCCTCTGTTCGGTTGCCAAGATTATAATCTTCAAGATAAATCTGCTAAATAAATATACTGACTTCTTATTAGCATAAAATTGAATTACATGTATTTAGTTGACTTATTCTTATTATTAGATAAGTTTTAAACTTTATTTAAAACAACAATGGAAATACCCCTTATACCCCTCTGAAATCCCTTCTTTTCATGCTCCTTTTACGTCTATTCATTCATAACCGTTCACTCCGTCCTTTTCGGTCGTCCTCTCTTCCGTCCCCTCCGCCGACCTCACGCACCCTAATTGTCGCCTCGAATCAATTGCAATCTACGACGATACAACGGTTGGACGATTTGGATTTTTGTCGCAGTGGGGTTTCGCTCGATTTGGACGTTTTGTTCTTTGGCTAAGCCTTAATTCCGATTTGGGCATTTTTTGTGTTTACCGCACTCCGGCGGAAGGAACGATGCTCAAGTGTGAAGCGGGTGCATACGATGAACTCTATTTTATTATCATCGTCATGCACATTCATCGTCATTGTCATGCACAAGCACTATCACCGTCATATTTACTTATAATAGTGCATTTACATGATAGTGATAGTGCATGTCCATGATAGTGACGATGAATGTACATGACGGTGATAATAAAATAGAGTTCATCGTATGCACTCAGTTCATATATATACACTAGTATATGGCCCGCGAATTTCGCGGGTTTGAATAAAATCATATTTAAAAATTTTAATTTTTGTTTTTACATATTTACATTACACAATAAATTTAATTTGAAATAAAAATTTAACATGCACAAAAATAAAAATTTATTCTTTTTATTAATTAATAAATATTTAAAACACAATTTATTTATTCAAACAAAAATTTTCCCATCAAAAAAATTATTCAAACAATTGCGGTTACAAATTTTGAAAAAATTTCTTTGACAACAATTCTAGTATACTTGCATAGTTTTCCATCGATTCGAGAGACATAATTTACAATCTTTTTTCTATTAAATTTAAATTATTGTGTAAAAATATATTCTATATATTTATTTAATTATACTAACATTTGATTCTAAATTACACAAAATTAAATTATATTAAACATTTCACAAAAATTAAATTTCAAATAATATAATATAATCTAAATTTTGTAATTATGTTCAATTAGACATTTTTATGTTAAATGATCGGTTCTCATGAATTAATTTAGAATTTTCACATGGTTAAACTTCAATTATTAGAATTGGATAGAAGTCAAACATAACTTTGAGAATTATTATGGAAGATCGAAATTTTTTTGTATTTTTTAAAAATATATTCATCAAAACTTTTTATTAAAGATGAATTATAGAATATAATTAAAATTCAGTTAATGTATATATAACACATAAAACATAATTACCTCATATGTACGCATATATAATCAAATAGCTTAAATATACACTTTCTATATATTTGAATACAAATTGAACAATCGTATTAAAAATTTAAAAATTTTAAACGTAAATTAAATATATGCATGCTTCCTGAATATAATATGAATTGTATTCCTTAAAATTGATTACAAAAGAAGTTTACGTAATAATATACAAAAGTGTCGATAAAAAATATATATATATATATATATATATATATATATATATATATATATACAAAAGTAAAATGTCAAATTAAATGCCATAATATCGAAAATTCTTAAATAGAATATGAAGGAGATCTTTCCTTAATGTGTATAATAAAAAATTAAATATTTATAATACACGATCTATTTAAAATAAAATTGTAATTTAAATATGTGAAAATCAAAATTAAATATATAAAATAATTCTATTATTGATTTGATTTTAATTAAACATTATATTTTCATATATATCATTACAATATTTGTTGAACCTCCTCCTAAAATACATCCTAAAAAGTAGGAACTCATTTTTATATTTTTGTAAAATAAATCGGTGAATAATATGTGAAATTTTTAACTATTTAAATCTATCAACCACATAGAGATGAAATGACAACAAATATTGAGAAAATGTGTATAATAAAACTAAATATACACTTTTTATAGACTATCTATACAATTTGTATATATCACAAAATAAATTAAATATACGTTTTATGTAGACTATCTATATAACTTGTATATATCACCAAATAAATTAAATTTTCTCGCAAACTATCTATATAATCAGTATATATCACTAAATAAATTAAATTTATGTTTTCTCGCAAACTATCTATATAATCTGTATATATCACCAAATAAATTTAATATACGCTTTCTACAAACTATATTTGTTGGTCCCTTGATTGAGTTGAATTAAGAGATTGAATGTCCCTCTAGCGATAATCTAGAAGGGGGATGAATAGATTATCGAAACTTTTCGAGTTTAGATTATCTATCAACTTCTAAATCAAAGTTTTACAGCGGAAATAACTTTTATATATACTCAATCAATACGGATCTAAAGCGTCCTAAAACTTTGTTTAATCAAAATGCAAGTAACAACGAAATTAAAGACTTGAAAGAAAGAACACCGAATTTATAGTGGTTCGGATCGAAAGATCCTACGTCCACTCTCCTCCTTCAACTTGAAGAAGGGCCTTGACTTACTTACTTTCTTTCTACCTTTCTTTTTACTTACGGTGCGAGATCTTCACCCTTACAATGTTTCCTTTCTAATTTCTCGGATTCTAATGGTTTGAAGATATTCGTAAGAAGTGTTCTACAAACATCAAAACTCGTGAACGTGAAGAACGTTCGTGAATGTGATTACAATACTTGTGCGTGTTAATTGTGTTTAGAGAGAAATACACTTGTGAATAATGAGATTGCAAAAAATTATTCTATTCTACTTTCTAGATATGTTTATAGAGAACTTGTTGTTGGCGGTTGTAACTTCCTTGCTGATTCTTCTCTTGTTAGTTATAACCAGCTAACCGAATCTTGTAACCTCTTCTTAGTTAGTTATGCTTGTTTCTTGAAATCACTTGATTATTCTAACACTTCATCATCTCTACTTGTCTTGAGACATGGTCCACCTTGTACGTGTCTTGATCTTCGATCTTGGTGACTATTGTTCGTTGTCTTTGACCTCATCCGATGCCTCGTCTTCGTCGATTTCTGTCTTCATCGATTCCTTGTCCTCATCTCGACTCCTTGTCTTCATCCTGTCTTCTTGTGTATCCTTATCTACCTTTTGTACTTAGTCTATTTACATGTCTTTAATACATCACCGACTATACAAGATTTCCAATGGTCATCCTAATTTACTTTTAACTCATCAAAACTAAATACAACTTTCTTCCTAACAATTTTCCCCTTTTTCATGATGTTAAAACATAGCTCAAGAAAAGAAATGTATTAGTAATCTTAAAAGATAAGTATTCCACAAAGTATACACTTAAGTCACTTAGTCGGATAATCGTAGTAATACATTTCACGGTCGAGATGATCATAGTCGGATAATCGGGATAAAGACAGGATAGTCAAGATTAGTGAATTACGAGGCTAATTAGTGTTATGAATTTTAGTCAAGATTATTTTAGTTAGTTATACCAAGAATTGATTGATTAGGAGATTAAATCGTAGCAAGTTAGTTTTAAACAACGGTTTCATGAGAATAGATCAAAAATATATTAACATTGGTTTCGGATACATCACAATTTAGCTCTTTCTCGTATAATCGGACAAGGATCATGAAAAGATGAGATTTAGTCATACCATCTTTCTTCTTCCAGCACACTTAGCGATCGAAGACCCTATTTTTAAGGGACACACTCTCTCCTCCTTGGTAAGATCGGTTTCGGCTTACGCTTTGATCAGAGGCTGTTTTACCTTTTCATGGTCCAGCGACCATCTTTTGTTGTTGGAGGAGACATCGGTGAGTAAGTCTGGTGCGACCACATCTGCGTTGAATTCCTCATGAGCAAGGTTGATCAGATATTGATAAAATGTCGGGTTCTTTTCTTCCAACCATACATGGAAAGCAATGTTGTCATCTAGGCCCTATTTTATTTTCTTGCAGACGTGGAAGGCAAAGATCCACTCTGCCTCAAAGGATCTCCATTTCTCTTGATCCCCCATCGCAAGATCTCCTTTGGCACTACATTGCTTCTATGATATGGTCGGAAAACCCCAGCCCCTTGCTCATCTTGGCCCTTCGAACCCACTTTCTTTGTTTTCGATCATAAAACTTCCCTACGCTTTTCTCCTGTTCCCTTCTTTTCTTTGCATCCCTTCTCCTATACTTCTCTTTTTCTTCCCTCTTTCTTTTCTTTATCTTTTCTTCTTCGTCTATCTCGGCTGGGTTTTGGTTTACTTGAGACTTTAGCTTGCCTAGTTTGCATGGTTGAAGATGAGGGAGACTTTGTTTTTTTATTAAGTTGCTATTTTAATTCCATTAATAATAACACTTTATCTTGGTTTACGTATCAAAATGGCGGAAAAATCAAACACTCCTTCAAACACTTTCTCGAGACTCTTCAAATTTGAACCCTCTCAACCTTCTTGCTTCAATGGTGCCGAAAATGCCTCTTCGCTGATGTCACCACCGCCCGAACCATTGGCGGCCACACCCGGCCGATTCAAAATCCTGTTCCTCTCGTCCGTTGTTTTCCCATTTTACGTAAGCCCTTCAAATGTTCGAGCCACTGTTCATGATTTCCCTAACCTTCCACAACCACCAACGGTAGCCGTAAGCTCAATCCAAATTGATGTTTGAAATTTTTGCATACAATGAAAATGACACCACACCTACACCTAACCCTTCCACTCAAACCCACTGCTCCTACTACTGTTCCTATGGAGACTACACCTTGAGCCCGCAATTCAGGTTGCTAATGATATAATCAATCGGACAATAGTGAGATCAATGATGCAATCATGGGTGAGGCAAATGATTCACTCAGGTGTTGCTACGAAAAGGTGAAGAAACCTAAGAGGAAAAGAAGCCTGCTAAGGCAAGGAGAAGGTCGAGTAAGTCCGTAATGAGGGTAAACTACTACTCGAAAGCGCTAAGAGGGGAAAGGTGAATGAAGAAGGAATGTCTTCGAGACTCCATTCAACCTGTCTGAATCAACTTGAATCAAATGGGTGGAGAGGTTTCACGAAAAACCAAGCCAAACCTCGAACCGATTCTTTGCACTCCATCTTGAACCGAGTGTCACTCCTAATGTTGACACATCGATTCTCAAGACAATATTCCCTTCTCTAACCCGATAGAAAGATTGGAAAAGAGATCAAAGAAGAAGAATGACCCAAGTACGGGGAGGATGATTACGAGTCTGCTGAGGATATTGAAGGAGATGAGGCAACATCAAAGAGTGCAGGTAGTTCGATTCTTACGGTGGATCGGGAAAAAAGTTCTTTGAAAGTCTTGATGATGAACCGGGTAACTTACCCTCACATTCCTCTAGTAGTAGTCTTGAAAGTGATGATGATCAAGATGAATACTTTAGGGTTAATTTCAAAAGTTCAAGAAATTGAAAAGAAGACATCTTTTGCTGAAAGAAAGATTAAACATTCTCGATTTTCTCGAAATACAACTTGATTAAATTTCTCGAGCTTAATTAGAGGTCTATTGAAATCTATTGAGTATGCATGTCCTTATGATGATGATTGGATAGTTGAGTTCTACCGCAATTTAAGGAATAATACTTGGTAGACGTAACTCTAGGAGATATAGATCGGTTAAATTTAGGGGTAATGAATTTATACCGAACCCAACTTTGATAAATGACTATCTTAATACTCCTAATATTGAGGAAGATAAGGTATCGATTTGGATCACATTGCCATAGCAATTGCGGTGGTCGGATTAGGTTGTGGGCAACCAAAATCCTATCCTCCTTACTCACTTGTTTATACTCTGTTGTGCATAAACTATGTGTTTATAATTGGCTTCCCACAACCAACACTATTGTTGTTACTATGGACCAGCAATACTCATGTATAAGATTGTTGTGATGAATAATTTCAATTTAGGAAGGACAATCTTTAATCACATTATGAGATTTCTTTGGTAATATTGCTAAGAGAGGGATATTGTCTTATCCTTCTTTGATTGGATTAGTGTTGAAGAATGTGGACTTTGAGAAAGAAGGAGTAGAGATACTAAGTGGTATGGTACAACCCTTAAGTATTTCCCATGTATTACTTCTGGTAATAAGGTCATTGATTTGCCACGGAGAAATTTGGCTAGAGAAGAGCCGCAGACACCAAGTCGATCTCGATCAACCACCAAGCAAAACCAGCCTAAAATATTGTTGAAGATGTTGGTCACATTGATGATCACATTTGTAAGCAAATTAATATTGCGCCCAATTAAATGGCGACACGTGGAAATTAAGTATTAATATCAAATAAATTTAATTATTTATATTATGGGAATTTAATTAAATTAATTCTCAAATTAAATAATTTATTGATATTTAATACACACGTAAAAGCGAAATTAAATCCTACGAATTTTAAATATTCGTAACTTGTTGTAAAGTAATTAACTTACCATATAACGTATAAAATCTCGTTAAATGGAAAGTTAAATCAAATTACCCCACATGGAAACAAATCAAATCAATCGAGATCAAATCAAATCAAATCAAGTCGATGGGCTTCTAAGCTCGGCCCATTAAATCGATCTCACCCCACAACTATAAATAGGGGTCTTCATTCATTCATTCCACACACAATTTGAGAGGCAACTCCAAACTCAATTCCAGGCTCGGAGTAAACTTCGAGACGTTCTTCGCGGAATTCAAAGGCGTTCTTCAAGCAAATCAACCGGGAACATCGTCCGATCCGGGATCAAGGTGTTCAACCCCTCCGATCGACGTTTCTCCTTGAAGATTCAAAGGCGTTCATCGCGGCCTCTTGAAGATTCAAGAACGCGTTCATCCAAAAGTCTCCGTAAATAGCGTTTAATCCAAAATAAGGCTCTTAAGCCCTTGGATTAACGTTATAAGTCCACCAAATCCACCAAATCCGCCGAATCATCTAAGTCAACACCAATTTTGAAGAGAAGAATCAGAGGATTAAATTTAGAGCTAGGGTCCGCTAAAATTTAATCGGTTCAATCCGATTAAAATCAAATTGTAAACCTTTTCGTGTTTTTATAAATTAAATTCACGAAATTTGTTGTTACAAATTTGGCACGCCCGATGGGACCGCTCTACCTCTCATCTCTTCTCTTCCTTCAACAAATTTGAAGATCATCGAGAATGGGTCCTCGAAAGCTCTACCCGATTGGAGCCGGCTCATCAAACGCTTTCGATGTCAACGCTATCACTCGAAGCATGTCAAGAAGGTCGCAAACTCGAGACCTCTTGAGAAGCAAATCTTTCGATCAACACTCCTGCAAACAAGCCATCCTACATTCTTTGAAGGCAAGGAAGACGATTCCCCATGCTCTACTCCCGACTCCTCGTCGGACTCTTCATCAACCTCGAGCATAGCTCCGGTCATGATGACGAATGCCTCAAGCATTGAGGAACAACTTGCCCGATTTGACTAGAGCCATAGAGGGCTCACACGTCATGTTCAAGAACAGGACTCCCGCATTTCGGCTTGATGAATAAGGTGGAAAACGATGAGGCAAGCATAGCTAAGGGGAAGCGAGTTGAGGGGTACAATGACGAGGAAACCTCGATTAAGCATCATCCAAGCGAGACCGAGCCGATTGCAAAGGAGTTGCAGATTTCTGGCGATGGAGGAATCCATGTGGAGCAACTCAAAGAGCTTATACGGGAAGCGATGAAGGATAAGTTCGGCGACGGTTCTAAGTCATCCTTCACCTATGCCAAGCCATATACAAAAAGAATTGATGGTTTGAAGATGCCACTGGCTATCAACCGCCAAAATTTCAACGGTTTGACGGAAGGGAAATCTAAAATAGCACGTGGCTCACTTACATGCAACAATGCTGGAACCTATGGAGACCATTTGGCAAAGCAGTTCGTCCGTTCCTTGAAAGGAAATGCATTCGATTGGTACATCGACACGGAGGCTGGTTCCATCGGCATTTGGGATCAAATGGAACAAGAGTTTTTGAACCGCTTCTATAGTACGAGAAGGGCGATTAGCATGATCGAGTTGACCAATACTCGACAATGGAAGGATGAACTCGTGATCGATTATATTAATCGATGGAGGAACTTGAGCCTCAATCGCAAAGATAGATTGTCGAAACTTACGCAATCGAGATGTGCATCCAAGGGATGTTATGGGGTCTTCGTTATATCCTCCAAGGAATCCGACCAAGGACCTTTGAAGAGTTGGCAACAAGAGCTCATGATATGGAGCTAAGCATGGCCGCAATCGGAGCTAATGGGCCGCCAATTCAAGAAACTTCGAAAGTTCAAAGACAAGCAAGATGTCAAGAAAGGTACGAGGACATTTGTCAAGCCTTCAAGCAAGAGTCTATGCAAGCAAATGCAAAGACGAGTCAAGTACCAAAGAAACAAGGAAGATAAAGGGAAGAATGTTGTCCCGGAAAGGGGGCAAAGGAAAATGACCTTGAAGGAGATGCAACAAAGGCAATACCCGTTCTTAGATTCTCGATGTTCAAGGTATATTCAACGATCCGTTGAGAGATAACCTTATCGACCGCTGAAATGAAACGACCGGAAGAAGCCGGACGCATGCGATGACCGAAATATCGCGTGTACCATGATTAGTGGGTCACCCAATCCAAGATTGCTTCATTTTCAAAGACAAAGTCATGCGGTTGGTTGAGCAAGGAAAAATCTTCTTGGATGAAGAGACAACTACGAACTTTGTTTCACTGATGGAGATGATCATCATGACGACATTTCATGTCATATGGTGAATGGGGATGAAGGTGGTCCATCCGGAGAAAAGACTTGTGATAAAAGCGAAGACTGCATGGGCGGTGAGTTTCACGGATGAAGACTTATTACTCGGCTCGCAACCTCATAATCGGCCATTGTTCGTGGATGGCTACACTAAGGAGCGAGAAAATTAATCGGATCTCGATTGATGGAGGCTCCGGGGTTAATATCCTACCTTTGAGGGTGATGAAAAAGTTGGGCATAGCAATGGATGAACTCGGCAATAGTCGCCCTGATGATCCAAGGGTTCAACCAAGAAGGTCAAAGAGCTCTCGATGCAGTGATATTAGACTTACCGATGGACGAGATGGCCTCAACCGTACTCTTCCATGTCATTGATGCAAGGACATCCTACAATATGCTTTTGGGACGTCCGTGGTTGCACGAAAATGGTGTAATACCTTCTACTATGCACCAATGTTTTAAATATTGTCAAAACGGCAATGTAAAAAGAGTATTTGGTGATGGTAAACCTTTCACCGAAGCCGAATCATACTTCGCCGATGCTAAGTACTATTTCAAGAGTACTACCGAGGCAAACTCCTCGCAAGAAACAAGCAAGGACGTACAAGCCTGCAGAGGGTGAGAAAGACACGCGTCCATCCTACACCGATAAGGGCAAACAATCTCTTGAAAATGTTGAAGTATTGGAAGATTTGACATTGCCATTGACCAAGCTTGATGCGGCAAGACCTTCTTCACAACCGCTTGAGGGATTCACACGTCTGTTCATGGAGCTAAAATCGAACATGGCGACTTATTAGAAGCTGCGATATCAAAATCTTATGGCCCTCAAGCCTTTAACCTCCCGGTTCAAGCCGGATACGATCCAATGGGAAACTCGAAGCCGAAGGGTTCACTCCGTGAGATCATTAAGCAAGCAAAACATGGAGATGATAACACTCAAAGACCGCAAAGAAAACGTCTATACCAAGATTGCCAAACCTGGTCTAGGATATGCCACACATAATCCGGTTTGTATTGCAATTAAGAGAGCAAGCACGAATCATATCGGCGAAGAAGAAGTCTCATCAACGGATGATGTATTTGATGAGAATGGTAAGAAAGTAAAGCGGGTCTCCGTCTTTAAGAGATTGGGGCGGCCGGAGAGTAGTCGAAAGTCGGGTCTTGTCTTTGAAAGATTAGGACCACGTAAGAAGTGCAATCGCGGAAATTGGTATTTACCAGATCTTCGATCCGCAGAAACTTCAAGTTCGATTCCATCCCGTATGAAGCGGCGAACTATTTTGATCCCATCGTATGGAGAAGCTCTCACAGAAAATTACAAATGATCATCTACACTAATGGTGATGATAGTGATGGAGAAAGTGTAGCTTCATCAAACTTTATCGAGACCTCCATCGCTCGACAATCATACATTCGGGACATGGAGAGAGCCATGCAAAGTAAAATGGTTTCGATGATCGGGAGTGGATATATTAATGGCGATAATACCACTACGCAAATAGTCCTAATTAGAGGGGCGAATGGTCGAATGAAACTATCTATTGATCTTAAGAGCCAAGAAGAACATCGTGAAGACGTTGTGACGGTGAATCATATCACCATATCGTAAAATGCTCGACAAAGAGAAGAAGATGTCAAGATGCTCCTCCGTAACTCGAGGAAGGTGTTAAAGCCACCGTGGACAAATTGAAGGAGGTCAATTTGGGAGATGATAACGACCTACGACCAACTTACATAAGTGCCTTGTTGACAATCAAGAAGAAGAAACATACATTAAACTTTTGCAAGAGTTTAGAGATGTGTTTGCATGGTCTTACAAGGAAATGCCGGTTTAGACCCAAAAGTCGCAGCTCATCACTTGTCCATAAAGAAAGGAACTCGGCCACCAAGCAAGGTCAACGTCGATTTCGGCCCGAATTGGTCCCGTTAATTGAGAATGAAGTGAACAAGCTCATCGAAGTTGGGTTCATTAGAGAAGTGAAGTATCCTACTTGGATTTCTAGCATTGTGCCAGAAGAAAGAAGAATGGCCAAATTCGAGTATGTGTTGATTTCCGTGATCTCAACATTGCATGTCCTAAGGATGATTTCCCAATGCCTATTGCCGAGCTTATGATCGATGCCACTACGGGTCATGAAGCCTTATCTTTCATGGACGGGTCATCGGGCTACAATCGATTCGCATGTCGCCAAAAGATGAAGAATCGACAGCTGTTTCGCACTCCAAAAGGGATATATTGCTACAAAGTGATGCCATTCGGTTTAAAGAATGCCGGTGCTACATATCGGCGAGCAATGCAAAAGATCTTCGACGACATGCTCCATAAGAACACCGAATGTTATGTAGATGATTTGGTGGTGAAGTCGAGAAAGAGAAAGGATCATTTGCAAGACTTGAGACAAGTCTTTGAGCGTCTAAGACGTTACCAACTCAAGATGAACCCATTGAAGTGTGCCTTTGGAGTTACGTCGGGAAAGTTTCTTGGATTTATCGTCCGACATCGAGGCATAGAGATTGAGCAAGCGAAGATAGATGCAATTCTGAAAATGCCGAACCTCGCAACATCCACGAGCTCAAAAGTTTGCAAGGGAAGTTGGCCTACTTAAGGAGGTTCATTTCAAACCTAGCCGTAGATGTCAACCGTTCACCATCTCATGAAAAAGGAAACCCATTCAAATGGGATGAATCCTGCAACAATGCTTTTAAAAGCATCAAAGCTTACCCGATGAAGCCACTGTGTTGGTCGCACCAAGCACTGGACGACCGTTGATCCTCTACATAGCGGCTCAAGAGCGATCACTTGGAGCTCTGCTAGCACAAGAAAACGATGACGGTAAAGAAAATGCTCTTTAATATCCGAGTAGGATGATGGTCCCAAATGAGGTGAATTATTCACCAATTGAGAAGATATGCTTGGCACTTATCTTCGTGATTCGTGAAGTTAAAGCACTACTTCCGTGCTCACACGGTTCGTCTTATCTCGAAGGCAAATCCGTTGAAGTTTGTCATGTCAAAGCCGGTCCTCTCCGACCGACTTGCGAGGTGGTATCTCCAGCTACAACAGTTCGAGATTGTATATGTTCCTCGTAAAGCCGTAAAAGGACAAGTATTGGCGGATTTCTTGGCCGACCACCCGATTCTGCCGAATGGGAGTTATCGATGACCTTCCAGATGAAGATGTCCTAGCAAAGGGAAATTTTTCCTCCTTGGAAGATGTACTTTGATGGAGCTTCTCATCGAGAAGGAGCCGGCGCCGGAGTAGTATTCGTGACATCCGATGGTGAAGTCTTGCCATATTCATTCGTCTTAACCGAGAATTGCTCCAACAACGTGGCTGAATATCAAGCACTCATACTTGGGTTGGAGATGGCGCTTGATATAAAGCGCTTACATCTCGGGGTGTATGGAGATTCATTGCCGATAGTGAACCAATTGCGCGGGTTATATGAAGTTAAGAAACCTCGAGTTGCTCCCATATTACAACTACGCCCAAAGAATGATGAGTTGGCTTGGGGATGTGGAAATCGAACATGTTCCAAGAAGTGAAAATAAGCAAGCCGACGCTCTCGCTAAGTTAGCGTCGACTATAGCTATGCCCGAAGTGCATATCCGCATTCCAGCTTTGTAGAAGTTGGGTCATACCACCAATCTTTGATGATGAAATTGACGAAGAAGTTGAAAATAATGTCATTGAAGTCTTCGAGATTGAAAAGGAAGATTGGCGTCAACCTTTGGTGGATTATTTGCAACATGAGAAATTACCTAGTGATCCACGCCGAAAGTTGATATCCGTCGCCGTGCACCTCGGTTCATCTACTACAAAGGAACACTCTATAGAAGGTCATTTGACAATATCTTCTTAAGATGTTTAAGTGATGAGGAAGCTATTCAAGCAATGAAAGAAGCTCACTCGGGTGTTTGCGGTGCTCATCGACAGGACCCAAGCTGCATTTACGGATAAAGAGGATGGGATACTATTGGCCGACAATGGTGAAAGATTGCATGGATTATGCGCAAAGATGTCAAGCTTGTCAATTTCATGCAAACTCGATTCATCAACCTCTGAACCGCTGCATCCAACTGTTGCTTCATGGCCTTTTGATGCTTGGGGTTTGGATGTCGTAGGACCATTGACGAAATCCTCTCGTGGTCATCTCTACATTTTGGCTGCAACAGACATTACTTTTCCAAATGGACCGAAGCGGTGCCTCTAAGAGAAGTGAAGAAAGAAAATGTCGCCGACTTCATCCGTGTCAACCTCATCTACAGATACGGAGTTCCTCGTTACATCATTACCGATAATGGAAAGTCATTCTCCAACAGTCATATCGATAAACTTTGTGAGAAGTTCGACTTCAAACAAAGAAAGTCCTCCATGTACAATGCAATGCAAATGGGCTCGCGAGGCCTTCAATAAGACATTGTGCAACCTCGTGAAGAAAGTCGTTTCCAAGTCTAAACGAGATTGGCCGGAAAGAATGAGTGAAGCTTTATGGGCATATCGAACCACCTATAGAACACCCACGCAAGCCACTCCTTATTCCTTGGTGTATGGTGTTGAAGCGATTGTTCCTCTAGAGAAGCAAATCCGTCTCTAAGAATGGCTATACATGAAGGCTTGACGGAAGAAGAGAATGCACGATTGCGTCTTGAAGAGTTAGAAGCCTTGGATGAGAAAAGGTTGGAGGCTCAACAAAGACTAGAATGCTATCAGTCCGTCTTCGAGAACGTTCAATAAGAAAGTGAAGACACGTTCTTTCCAAGTTGGCGACTTAGTGCTTGCGGTGAGAAGGCCTATTGTGATTACCCATCGTGTGGGAAATAAGTTCTTACCCAAATGGGATGGCCCCCATGTCGTGAAAGAAGTCTATACGAATGGAGCCTACAAGTTAATTTACGAAGATGGGGTGAATATTGGACCCATAAACGGAAATTCTTGAAATGCTACTACGCGTAAGTCAATCAAGAAGAAAGCTCCATGACTCATGAGTCTAAACTGCTCGCCGCTCCCGGTCCGCATGAGGGTAAATCAGGTACGACAACCACCAAAGGTAATTACATGTGGTTAAAATGTTAACTTACCCCACTAAAGGTATCTAGTGGTTAAATATTAAATACCCTACTTTGTCTACGTAGTTAAAGAATAGTCCTCCCGGCCCGCATGAGGTTAAACAGGTACGGCGCCCCAAAAAAAAAAAAATCAAATCATGTTCCCCTTGATCTACGTTATGGCTTGATCCTCTTAAAAGAGGTACGTAGGCAACTTAGAAAATTCTCTAAGTACGGTCATGATTCAATTATTTCATTTAAGTTCAAAATACTTAATGAAATATTGAAGTGAGTAAATGCATGATTCAATTATTTCATTTAAGTTCAAAATACTTAGTGGAATATTGAAGTAAGAAAATGCATGATTCAATTATTTCATTTAAGTTCAAAATACTTAGTGAAATATTGAAGTGAGTAAATGCATGATTCAATTATTTCATTTAAGTTTAAAATACTTAATGAGATATTGAAGTACAAAATGAAGGATGCAAAGAAAAATAAAGCGAGATAAATGTTATTGATAAACCATAAATGTCGATAACATAAAGCGAAAGCAGAAAAGGAAACATAAGGAAAAAGGACAAAACGAAGGGTCCTAATAAACTAAGCAAGAAGATCCAAGTTCTTCAACTCCTCCAACGCTGCCTCCAAGTCCGACTTCGACACCTTCAAGTCCTCGGCCACTTTGTCATCCAAAATCGGGGTGTTATCAATGGCAATGATGCTCTCCTTAGCAGCTTGGGTATTAACTTTGGCACTTGCAAGAGATTGTTGATATTGTTGTAATGCTTCGCATAACACTTTCTTCTTCTTCATCAAGTCACCAACCGCTTCTCCACCGCTTGAACTTTGCTTGAGCACTTTCAAGTTTGCTAGATCGCTTCGCTTCATCTTCCTCACAAGCACGAAGAGCACTTGTCGCTTCAGCCAACTTCAAGGCAAGAGTGTCCTTGGCCACAGCATCGGTGGACTTTGATCTCGCTGCATCATAATCACCGCTTTGTCGAATAAAGCACTCAAAGCCTTTTCCATGGCAGAGGAGTCGATCCTATCAAATTTCTTCGATTCTTGCATCATGTAAGGTACTTGATCCTTCATGGAAGATAGTGAGTCAATGGGAGTCCTATGGATTTTCTCAAGGAAACCCTTCCACAAGGACAAAACATACTCCCATTGGTGATTACGAATGAATTTTTCCGCAACAAACACCGAGACTCGCACCCTTCCTAGGACCTCGAAATGTAGGAGGCATGCAAGAACCCTCGCAGAGAAGATGAATCTCCGACTCGAGATCCATCACCGTCCTCACCGCCAAAACTAAACGTAAGGCACGAAAAGAAAAGACAAATTGTGAGATAAAATAAGAAACCGTTGGATCATAAGAAAAGAGACGAGAGTAGGACCTTCTTTGTGAGGGATAAAGTATCATCTTCCGCCGGCTCGGGAGGCTTGTCACCTTGCTTGACCCTCTTCCAGTGACGGTCACTTCGACTCTCCTCCGAACTTTGATGAGTACCTTTTCTCTTACTCGCTTCAATAGGTGGCAATTCAACGTGCACTAAAGAAGGAATGACAATAGGTGGAGAAGGTTCTTCACACAAGTCCCGATCGTCGATGACCACAAATTCATCCTATGATGCTTCCTTGGACTTGGATCTAACCAGATCCTCAATATGAGTGTCTAAGTAAATTCCGTGGACTGATTCCACCATCTCTTGTACTCGGATGAAGAGAACTTGTTCATATCTTGGGCGGATGGCGGAAGATATGCCTTGGAATGAGTCTGCGCAAAGTGCACCATTTCCATAAAGGAACCCTTTCTCCAAAGAAACCTCTCGCAAATCACCCATCGTCGATTCTCCGGCACCTCTTGGTAGAAACCAAACCGACGGCTAAACCTCGTGCGGACTATAAGGCTCAATAATAAAGTGATCACCATACCGCCAAGAAAGACAATTAGAGCGAAGGGCCACAAAGTAACTCCACATGCCCCATTTTCCTTCCCCATCGTCCACATACAAAGTCCCCTCGTTCTTTATATTGCAAGTCCACGAAGTAGTCACTCCTTTGTGAATCCTCTTGGGCACTTTCGTGTTCATAGTATCGAGCACCATTTTCTCCGGAGTAAAACACCATTGCAGGTCTACTCAATCCATGGCCAGCGGGAAATGCGTCTTAAAATATTGTGCCACCCAAGCATAGACGAAATGAACCGAATGTCGCTCGATCCTCGATGGCCTCGATCGATGCGCAATCTTGCTTAACCCTCTATAGATGTTTGCTAAAACCGACAACAAGGCTGACTTCCTTACCCTTAGCCATCAAACATGCCATCTTGAAGGTGCTTGGCCTAATAAAACCCACATCATCATTGGGAAGGGTGAACGTGCATAACCAACAAGCCAAGTGAGCGGCCAAGTATGTCTCCTCCTGCCGCTTTCGTTCAACATCTAGCTTTTGAAGGGCGCCATTTCTCGCGAAGGTCCATGGCTTGTGCTCCTCGAAAATGCCGGAGAAGGATTGTAAGTAGACTTAGGACGAGAATTCTTCTTCTTCTCGTTGCGAGAAGGTGGCGGCTTGTATTTCGCAGTTTGATCGACCAAAATTCTACCCATTGGGCTACGAGACTCGGGGCTCATATGCGTCTCCACAAAGCAAATGATATGCATGAAGCGGATGTATGCGGCTATGCGGAATACATAAGTCCCGATCCTGCCAAGAAGTTCGGCATCATCCTACTACTTCATCAAATATGTGACACACAAGGAAAGTCCTGTCCAGCTTATGTAAGTCCCATAGAGATATCGACATCTCGCCGCAGTAGTGAGTAAAGTGTTGGTAGTAGGGCACCACGCCTCGCAGAAAGCCTTGATGATCTCGTAATTGCAACAGACGTGAAAAGCGACGCGAAACAAAGATCATAAACTCTTATGCTCTTAAGAGTTTTCTTGCATCTCGCTCAAGACATCCTCGGTCCACTCCCAAGATCCTTTGGTGAATTGAAATTCGCTTGCAAACTTCAAAGGGTCGCACCATTCCGCTCGGCCCATGACGATGTTCCGTCCTAATGTTGGCAAAGGGTCCACCACCTTCGGAGCGGGCTTGAAGTGGTTAGCCGCCTTTAGGACCCGTGACTTTAGACGTCTTGCTCTGCGAGATCTCCCCGAGTCCGTCATCAATACGGAATTCATTCGATACGTCTTTCATGGCGGGAGCATATTTGCCGACATCGGAGTTTCAATAACTAAATGAGTCCCTTTGTTCAAAGGTTGATGCTCGTCATCAAGAATTATCAAGTGACGTTTTCCCATGGATGTAGAGGTACTCCTAAGAAAACCATGATGAGAGTTGGTCGCGAAAAATAAAAAATAAGAGTTAAGAAAAGGGAATAAAAGGGGGCAAATAATTTGTGGATTTAGTAAAGTTTATTTCTTAAAAAAAAAAAAATAAATAAATAAATAAGTTGAAGAAATAAATTTTATATGGGCTGTCTTCTATTAAATTAAGTCCATAATATAAAAAAGTGAGCCCAATTATCTAATATCTTGGATAAAAAAATAATGGGCCAATTTTTTAATTAAAGATGCATTAAGATTTTGACTTGGGCCACATAGTTATTTAATTCAATTGTATATTAAGGCCCAATAACCAATTCTGCCCTTTGATGGAATTTCAAAACACGCAGAAATTCCAAAATCAACGCAGAAGTCCCAATCTGCTTCTTCCTCAAAACACGCAGAATGCCAAATCTGCTTCTCTCTTCTTTCACGCTAACAGATCAGAAATCCCAAATCAATTCTTCCTGGGACTAAAATCAACGCTGAATGCAGAAAACCCCAAAAAATCAATTCTGCCTTTCTGATTGAAACACGCAGAAAACCCCAAATCTATTCACACTTTATCTGCGTCCCCAAATCGCACGCAGAAAGTGAAAATGGTTGCAGCCTCTTTGCTCAAATCTTGCCGGAACACGTCCAAGCAGCGCCGCCGCACCTCTGCCCAGCCGCCGCCGATTCTGCCTAGATCAAGCGACGCCGCCATCAAAGACCGTCGCCGCGAGCAACACAGCAGCCGACGCCTCCGCTAGCAGAAGCCGCCGACGCCGCAAACCACCACGGGCAGCCGACAGCACCTACGTTGTCCAAAGCCGCCGTCGAAGGACCCTCGCCTGATGCCGCAAACCACGCCGTCGTCCAAGCCCACCGCCAAAGCTAAGACCAGCCCCGCTCGGGTCCGACGCCAACGAGCCACCAGCCCAACGTTGCCCTTTCCATCGCGCAAGCTATCACTCCGGCACACCAACTGCTCGATGAAATGCCTGAAAGAAATCCCACGCGGTAGTTGTAGTGGTATTGCAGCAGTAGTTGTAGTGGTATTGGCATTGATAGTCCACGGTAGTTGTAGTGGTATTGCCGTTGATAGTCCGCGGTAGTTGTAGTGGTATTGCCGTTGATGGTCCATGGTAGTTGTAGTGGCATGAGTCCGAATGAATGGTGGTCATAGCGGCAGGAAAGCAATTCGAAAAGAGCCATGTAGTTGTAGTGATAATGATGCGTGAACATGGCAGGACAATTTGCAGTGACAATGCAGAGGAATTGCAAAAAAAAAAATTCGACCACCGCAATTTCATATATATATGACTGTTATACGTGATATATGTGTATGATTGTTGTAGGTGATAAGCAGAAAAAATAAATTAGGGGCATAAGTGACTACCTGGGAAATATTGCTGATAAAGCCTGCTGAAAAAAAGAGGCTTTGCCACTTGCGCCAAACACCAACACACTGCAGATGTGTTGAGAGATTGCATCAATGGTGAGTAAGGTATTGTACGTAAATTATTTTCAAGAAAAAAATTTCATACCTCCTATGTTCTTCTTGCTGCTGCCGTGAGGAAGATAAAAAAATATGGTGATAGACTCTTTTATAGAGCAATTTAGGGTTGATGCAAAAGGAAAGAAGTTGGAGAAGGAAAGATCTATGATGCTGGCCGATTTCTTCATCATAAGAGAAAACATGCAGGAAAATTAATTTCCTTGTGAAATTAATTAAAAGCTGTAAGTATATCTGTGAAAAAAAAGAAAAGAAAACAGCGAAAAAAAAGGGGATTTTTTTTTCTTACTGGGCCAAGAAATATCTTATTAAGCCCAAGAACAAAAATGCAGCCTGGCCAAAAATAAATTGGGCCAAATAATACTTTTGATAAGTATTGGGCTTAAATGGAGTGGACTTTTATACAAAAAGGCCAACAAATAATAATACTCCAAGTCATGCTGATGGTCTTGAAGTGAATTAATATTTTCATCAAGTTCGAAAAGCAAACAAAATAAATTTCATGCTTAATTCACGATAAGTCACAAATGACCGTGAACAAAGCACGAGGGGCATTTGTAAGCAAATTAATATTGCGCCAATTAAATGGCGACATGTGGAAATTAAGTATTAATATCAAATAAATTTAATTATTTATATTATGGGAATTTAATTAAATTAATTCTCAAATTAAATAATTTATTGATATTTAATACACACGTAAAAGCCGAAATTAAATCCTACGAATTTTAAATATTCGTAACTTGTTATAAAGTAATTAACTTACCATATAACGTATAAAATCTCGTTAAATGGAAAGTTAAATCAAATCGCCCCACATGGAAACAAATCAAATCAATCGATCAAATCAAATCAAATCAAGTCTCGATGGGCTTCTAAGCTCACCCATTAAATCAGCCTCACCCCACAACTATAAATAGGGGTCTTCATTCATTCATTCCACACACAATTTCGCAGGCAACTCCAAACTCAATTCCAGAGCTCAGAGCAGACTTCGACGTTCTTCGCGACATTCAAAGGCGTTCTTCAAGCAAATCAACCGGGAACATCGTCCGATCCGGGATCAAGGTGTTCAACCCCTCCGATCGACGCGTTTCTCCTTGAAGATTCAAAGGCGTTCATCGCGGCCTCTTGAAGATTCAAGAACGCTCATCCAAAAGTCTCAGTAAATAGCGTTTAATCCAAAATAAGGCTCTTAAGCCCTTGGATTAACGTTATAAGTCCACCAAATCCACCAAATCCGCCGAATCATCTAAGTCAACACCAATTTTGAAGAGAAGAATCGGAGGATTAAATTTAGAGCTAGGGTCCGCTAAAATTTAATCGGTTCAATCCGATTAAAATCAAATTGTAAACCTTTTCGTGTTTTTATAAATTAAATTCACGAAATTTGTTGTTACAACATTGACACGAGGATTTCACTGTTAACTCCCACCGTTCATAGATCTTTTATACTTGCTCAGATTGCTATTTTGAGTGACCAGATTGATGAGTTACAAATTATGAAGATGCTTTGGGAGAGATTGCTTTCGCTCTAACGAGGGTGTGCAGTGCGGCTAAATGCAGCTTCCCGATCAAGTTTGTGCTCGACCGCCGCTAATCCGAGCTCGATCGTGCACCAGACTCGATACCACTACCGTTGATGCTGCTTATGATGTTGCACCAACTACCGCAACAACCGAAGCCGAACTTGTTGTTGATGTACCCGATGCCGGAAATGCTGGTGGAAATGAAGAAGGCGATGCCGATTTTGCTGACAAGACCTCTATGGAGATCCGCCTTAGGGGAGCTAGTTTAACAAGAGACAGCTTTTATTTATTTTTGACCAATTATTAAGGGGGAGTTGATTACTTTCATGATAAATATTCTTGTTTTGGTTTTTGTTCAACAATTTAAATTTCTTACGCATGTTTCTAAGACAATTGTTGTTTAGGATGTTTTGTGAGCACCTCTTATTTTGTGCTATGTTGGTACTTGTTTATTTCAGGTTTTTGTTTGATTTCCTTAGTTACATGCTCGATTGTTTATTTTCCCTTGTTTATTTGTTTTGAATATTTATCGATTATGTTTAGTTTGATTTATTTTGAGTACTCTTGTGCTCTTGATTTCTTAAAACTTGATGTGCTCTGTCTTACACACTTCACCGATTTATATGGTTTATATATATCAAGTGTGTTGTAGCAGAAAGGTCAAATTTGGGAAGATTGTTGTTGTCACCGATTTAAATATTTTGGTGTTACCACCAATGTTGTAACATCGGACACGACATCGCAATTTGCCCT
The DNA here is from genome assembly GCA_030762865.1 of Paraleonurus japonicus. Taxonomy (NCBI): domain Eukaryota; kingdom Viridiplantae; phylum Streptophyta; class Magnoliopsida; order Lamiales; family Lamiaceae; genus Paraleonurus; species Paraleonurus japonicus. The sequence continues at coordinate 6,325,294 of CM061061.1, read as the reverse complement.
TTCTTCTAACAAATAACTTTTTCTCGTTTTGGTGTTGTCTTTGATGTTGTTGATCGTAGGTTGACGATCCGGAATCGACTCCAACACTTGTAAAGATCTAAAAGGATTATTCTAGGGAGTTTTCTAGATCATGCGGTTACAAGTCAAGAGCGGTTATTAAAGGTAATTTTTAGGTGGTTTTTCACCGAGCTAAACGAGGTGGAATATAGGAGAACATGCCGAGATTTCTAGATCCATCCACAAGGATCTACGATGCTCTTGAAGGCCGAGATCTTCATCTATAAATAGATGTCCGAGGGATCAATGATAAATAATAAGAGCCTTGCGTGAGAAGTAATCGAGTATCGATTGTTGAGTGCGATAAGTGCATCCGCATTGATAGGACCATAATGCATTTACGTTACATCAAATGTTGCCAAATTTCATGTAACATAGATTACTGTTTAGATTGTTAGTAGACAGTGGTGTTCTTTAACATATGTAGATAGGTCACCTTTAACGGTATATTTTATACACTTAGCCGCTTTGAGATCTTAAATATTTGGTTTAGATCTTGTCGTGGTTTATTGAGAAGTTTCAATTGTGAATTGGTCTCAACTTGATTTGTATTCATTGTTAACATAGTGAATCGTTTCCTCATAGATTATTATTTAAAATAATCTATGAAAAATTGTATCCTTGTTTGCAAAGATTTTGACTAAGTCTTCCTGTTATAATCACAATGTTACTCTCATTATTGCAATATCGATAAGAATAATCTCCGATTTCGTAAACACACACCTTCATAATCATCCCATATTAACAACACTTCTACAAAAAAAAAAAAACATAATCAATTACAACTAAAAATAAAGAGCTTTCACTCCATCCTTCTACAAGAGAGCTTTTTCTATGAGGGAAGTCGGGAAGAGGACTCCGTTGAGCTCTTCATCCACCTTCTTGTGGAGGATAAAAGAAGGGGAATTGGAATATGAAGATGTAAAACTATCAACTTTGCATTGAAAATGCAAAAGATTTTGTCAATGTTATGATTGTTGGAACCACCGATCGCCGACTCTATGAAATTATCGATTCGGAATTATAATCACAAAAATGCAGCAGATAGAATTGTACCTTTATTCACCGTAATAGGTGAAGACGAACCAGTTCTAAGGTCGAATCTGCGATCGAAAGTTGAGCCTCGAACCTCACGGTCTTACGCCGTATTCCTATCCCTTTCCCTTGACGTCGAGTGATCGACGATCCTCCAAGGAATCAAAATTCGCCTCTCTCGATCTCACGTTTTTTTCACACATCTGGAGGCTCGATGTTAGGGTTTATTTATAGGCTACAACAGGGACCCTAAGGAGGAATTAGGGTTGGGCCTCCCGATGGGCCTAAATATCCTATGTTCATCCGAACACTTTACTTAAGCCCATCAATTATAACTCACCCACTAAAGAGTTATAATTGAATTACCGTCCTAATCCCATATTATAATATGGGCTCCTTTATTATGTGTACGTTTATTTCCCGTGTTTAAGATATCGAATGTCCATAAATTAATTAAATTAATGACAACTTAATTAATTTATATCTAATTCCAAGAGTAGTACCACTCATCTTTATTATTATGTCGGATTAAATCCACCTCAGGTTTACATAATAATCTTTATGAGCTCCTCAAGGGGACATCATCATCCTAAATAATTAAGACACGGATTCCTTTTATAATCAACAAAGACACCATATAAACAATGCTATCTCCCAATTCACCGAGCCTATTGATTTATTAAATCTCACCTATTGGTAAATCAAAGAAACATACACCGAGTACACGTGCCCGTTATTATATAGGGATTAAGAAGACGTACATCCATAACAACAGAGGTCTTGTTCTTTTATATAGTCGGTACAAATTGAACAACCTCATATGGTCCTCGCTCAATACATACAAAATATACTAGTGTAACTTTATAGTCAAGATAGACTAATACCAAATTACACTACAACCATTCCAATGGTTTGTCCAAATCCATCTTGGTTGTGAGCTATTATTTATAATTGAAGGTGTGCGTAAGTGTTTATGCAGAATGTTGCTACGAATGTTGGCACAATCGAGAACAACACGTACTAAAATAAACGAACATAAATACACAACGGAAGTCTTAAACACTTTGCAAGATGGATATCAAAATTTTCGTATAGACTATAAATAAGTCTATAATGTCAAACGACGTATTATCACTAATAATTGTTAAGTGATACAATCGGTGAAAACATAAGCCACACCGTGAATGGATCTACGTATATAGTGACTAGACAATGATCAATCTAACCTATCACTAATACATATAAAGACCCAATGTTGAGTGAAATGTTGGAACATTCACCAACGGAAGTATCGAGTATGAAACTACAATAAATTCTATAGTCTATGCCAATCGACTATGCTAGATTGTGTTTCCCTCAACTTCAAGTTTTAATCTTCATAGCAGCCGTGTATTTATAGATAAAATCTGGACTCTTAATGCTTGAAGATAACTTCCACATCTCCCTTGAAAATAGGTAACTTCCATGTAACTTCCCCATGATCTTTATAACTTGTCTTTGCTTGCCTTTTCAAACGCATGACTTCGTAGAATCGCCGTAAGTCTTCATTCTGAAAGAAAATAAGACATTGACCAAGACAAAACGTGGGTTAAGGGTTAGTGGAAGTGGAAGGACGAATTCTGATGTTGTGACCAGAATGTTGGCACATTCTCGAGTAACACTCGTCATAACATCAACAATCTCCCCAATTCGGCCTTTCTACCGGAACACACCCGATGTTGTACCATTGTACAGAATGTGTACATAATAGAGATATGTAAATAAACATCAAGCAAATGACACCTCATTACTTAGCCAAAAACGAAAAACACTTAAACATAAAACGTCACTAAAACATAAATTACGAACATAACAAAGACTTAACACTTAATCAAATCAAAATCAGAGCTAACACAAAACAATAACACTTAAACGAACTAACATAAATCAGTAGCTTAAAATATAATAACCTAACATAATAAATCGTAGCTTAATAAAAACATATAAGAAACTTAACCAAAAACCATAACAAATACTAGACATAAAAAATCGAGAGCATAGTATCACGAACTTAACTAAATACCAAAATACTATTAAGTCCATCAAAATACCTAACACATAATATAAGTTCGAAAAGACATAAACATAAAAACAGAAAAATAAATTGAGTCTTTACAAAAATAGATAAAGATTATAAATGAAGGTTTAGGAGAGGATTGAGTCAGAAAGTATAACACCGCATCTTCAAGAGTCTCGCACGAACTCCCCTATCTTCAAGCTTCTCTATCTTCGAAAGCTCCTCGCTTAATGTCCCCAATCATCCAAGTCATCATACAACACAATGAGATCTTCATCATCCCAATCTACTGCATCTATCTTTTCAAAGCATCTACGTCCATGTTCGAGCCGGCTGGGTCCATCATTGTTGTCCTGGATTTGTGGGCACATTCTCCAGCCGCATTCTCGGGTTTTTGTTTCGGCCTCAAGCACTGTGAGTCGCACTTGTTCCAGCCTCCAGATATATCAAGATCTCGGTCCTCCTTCGGTTCCATCAACATTAGCATTTCCACCTTGACTTGTTCAAGAAGAACATCAAGAACATCCGCAGCTTGAGCATCAACTTGAGCAAAGAACATCGTGTCCTACTCTCGTGACAAGAGAAAGTAGTGCTTCCTGCACTGCTTGTGCATTTCAAGTTTGCTCACCGTACATTTGGCATTCGTGATTGAATTTTCACCATAGCAATCTGATCTCGGATGAATTGTGGCTGTAATTGCGGAGTGTTGGCAGCGTGTGTGCCAACATTTCTCGGCACATCGGCCGGTTGATCAAGAGGAACTTCTGTGTTTAGGTGCATTAGGATCTCTGTAGGCGATCAATCACACGTGGTCCAGTCCTCGCACATGTGAGATCCCTAAACTCGTGAGCAAACGAACTTATTATCTCCGAATTCTCCCTTTGAAAACCAAGAGTCGAAATCATCATAAAAATTAGATCGGGATACGGCAACAGTCCTTTACTTGACACCCTTCCGTAATATGTCATCATATTATCGAAAATTATCATCCCAAGATTAAATCTTTGCAAGTGGCCAATTTTGTACATAAGTACAAATTGTTCAAGTAAGGGTAGTAGTGTTGGACGAGGGCAGCCAATTGTACACAATCAACTTGTGCAGACACTATATAAACTTGTTAAAATCGAGGAATTCATTCTATACCTCCAAGCAAGAATCCTCCCCGCTGATAACACTAATCACTTCATCAAGGTTATCAATAGGAGGATCTTCATCATCCCTAGTCCTAAGAAAACTGTTAATCTTAGCAGGAGTAACCTCAATCACCTTTCCCTAAATTTGACCTTTCCATAATTCTTGGAATCGACCCTAGAAACACCGCCCTTCAAGTTTGCATAAAATTCATATACCCATTCAATCGATAAGGAGTGGCAAATTGAAGTGCAAACAACAAAGACCTTTCTTCCGTATACCCAATCAAATTCATATAAATAAAGTCATCCATCTTAATTATCCTCTCTCCAACAATCGCCTAGTTCTTAAAGTCCTAAACTTATCACTATCCACACCATTATAACTATCATCGAGAATCGATGAAGTCATATTCAGAGAGGAATCGGTATGTACCTCATCGATTTAGCTTTACTTGCTTCGGATGAAGAAGACTCAGAGTCGAGGACGATGTGTCCATTGGTGTGCCAACATCCTCGGCACATCCTCGCGGATCATTTCGCTTTTTGCTTCTCTTTTCCAAACGAGCAGCCATTTCACCTAATGTTTGATTCATTTCGAATCCTCGCACTCCCCTCGGCCGAGCACCGGAACAGAGGCTCGACCGCTTGTCTCTTTCTCCGGGCTTGCTTCTCGCATTTCCTCTTCAAGATTCAGAATCGAACACCGACCGGCTTTGAAGCAACACCATCATCATGCTTCGCTTTTTCCCTTTTTCGAGTAATCCACCCTTTTGCCCATGGTTCGGTAAGAACACCTTTTCTCGACCGCGTCCCTGGAGCTTGTTGCCTTTTGTCGAACGATTTCAAAGCGAGCAAAGGAGTTCACCAAAGTGTCGGCTGAGTCGTCGACGGGTCTTCCACCGGAGCATCTTGCGGTGATTGTGGCGGTGTAAACACTAAGTGTTTGTACTGCCGCAAATCAACCTCCACGCCGCCTATCTTGACAACGGGTAAATCTTCTCGCTTAGTGAGGGTTTTGAACGCATAGACGATCCGATCAAGTGGATCCTTCAGCTAGTTCAACCGTCATTGGGTAAGTCTCGAGAACGGGCTTCGCTAGCCGCCGCTAACCGGATTTTGTGGCGTTCCGCCCAAAATCGAAATTTTCGATGGTTGTTCGACGGGAAATCTCAGCATGTGTTGGCGATATTGGCACATCCAATGATCCAACCCTAATTGATGTGGGTGATGTTGGGACTGGTGCGCCAACACTGTCGGAGACATTTTCTCGAGGCCATTGTTGCAAGAAGTCGAAGGTTTCGAGAAGAAGATGAAGTTGTAGGAGAGGTTGAGTGTTTTGAAGGTGAAGAGCCCTTTCCATCAGCCATGATAATTAATATTATGCAAACACTATTCAAATTATATTAATTAAATAATCAATTTTGAATATTAATAGGCTGAATAATACTAAGTAATATAATCAATAATACCTTTGAACTCTTGTGCTTAAAATTCGAAACTTAGATATAATGTATAGAGCACATTGAATATTACGGACCTTAAATAGAAAATAGAAAGATTGCAGAAGTTGTGAACACATCGAAGTTAAAACGATAAGATTTAATCACATCCCTAAAAATTAGGGCATTATCAAATATTGGAAGTTTATTTCAATGACATGCTAAAAACCGCACGAAAATAGATAAAATAATAGCACAATTAATTAAATTAGACTATATAATATTGCTGGGAACAATTTAAAATAAATAGATCTTCATAAAATAATATTCGGAAATTTTCAAACTCGTAGAGGTAAATATACATATGAGAACCAGAATGTTATTCACCGAATGTCGGCACACATACTTCTCAACACAGCTTTTACATGAAATAAATTCATTTGTGTTGCACTATATTTTGCTTTACCCACTTATTCACATTGATCCATTTTTCCGTAAGAGATCATCGTAGTTGTCACCTCCGTGTCCCATAATTACTCAATGGATTGTGAATATATTGATGCATTCAAGTCACCTTTTGAAAAGAGAACATCGTAGTAGTCAACTCCGTGTCCCATGGTTACTCAATGACATAGCATCTAATTGTGAGTTTATTTTATTGCATTTGAGAGAAGTGTGTCCAGGATAATATATTTTTTATCACAGTTCTAATACTATTTACCCAAGAGAGTTCAAAAACACTATATATTACAATACTTAGAAAAATTTAAATAAATTGTTCTAGTGTTGCTACAAATGTTGGCACATTTGTCACAACACACAACAAACATAGGTCTAATTAGTGCATAAACCTAGAGATTTTCTAAGAGAAGAAAACCTCTCATTATCAAGGGCTTTAGTAAAAATGTCTGCAATCTGCTTTTCGGTAGAAATGTATTCCAACTTTACAACTTCTTTTTCTACAAGATCCCTAATAAAGTGGTGCCTAATACTTATATGCTTAGTTAACGAATGTTGCACAGGGTTCTTAGATATATTAATTGCACTTGTATTATCACAATAAACGGTAAGAGTATTGCTCTCCAAACCGTAATCATCGAACATCTTCTTAAGCTAAAGAAGTTGTGTACAACAATTTCCCGTGGCTATGTATTCGGATTCAGCCGTAGATAGGGAAACACAATTTTGTTTTCGGTATGCCAAGAAACAAGATTGTTACCCATGTAGAAACATCCACCACTTGTACTCTTCCTATCATCACTATCACCTGCCCAATCTGCATCACTATAGCCAATCAAAGAACAATTAGTGTCCTTGCTATACCATATTCCATAATCACATGTGCCTCGCAACATATCTAATTATCCTCTTAACCGAATTCATGTGAGATTCTTTAGGATCAGCTTGATAACGAGCACATAAACAAACACTAAACATGATGTCCGGCCTACTAGAAGTCGGATACAAAAAGACTACCAATCATCGACCTATACAATGTTGGGTCAACATTTGTGCCAACACTGTCTTTACACAATTTTTGTGTCGATCCCATAGGTGTCTTCATGTGTTTAGCTTTGTCTAAACCAAACCTTTTCACAAGATTTTTGGCATATTTGCTTTGACAAAAGAAAATACCATCCTTGCATTGTTTAATTTGAAGACCTAAAAGTAATTCAAGTCTCCAACCATCGACATTTCAAAGGTAGTGGTCATTTCATGTACAAATAATTCAAGCATTTTCTCACATGTAGAACCAAACACAATGTCATCAACATATATTTGAGCAATCATAATATCATATCCAGAATGTTTAATAAACAAGGTCCTATCAGCTTCACCTCTATAAAAACCGAATTCAACAAGAAAGTCGGTTAATCTACCATACCATGCCCTAGGTGCTTGCTTCAAACCATATAAAGTTTTCTTAAGTTTATAAACATGATCGGGAAATTCATGATTCTCAAACCCCTTAGGTTGTTCTACATATGCTTCTTCCATAAGAATTCCATTAAGAAATGCAGCCTTAACATCCATTTGATGCGGTTTTATATCAATGTAGCATGCAATAGCAAGTAATGCCTTATGGACTCAATTCTAGCAACGTGAGCAAAAGTCTCATCAAAATCAATTCCTTCTACTTGTGTATAGCCTTGAGCTACTAATCTAGCTTTGTTTCTTACAACATTACCAGATTCATCAGTTTTGTTTTTGAAAATCCATTTTGTACCGATTACATTCACATTATCGTGCCTAGGCACAAGTATCCAAACATCATTCCTTTCAAATTGATTTAACTCCTCATGCATTGCATTAATCCAGTTTTCATCTTTCATAGCTTCATCAACATTTTTAGGCTCATTGAAAGAATGAAAACATTCAAAGTTCACCTTATTACACATAGATGTCATACAAATCGATCTTACCACATGTCTTGCATCAAAACTCAATTTTCTCCTTGTTTGTACACTGATTGTGGTTTACCTATGATCTCGTTGTTGTGGATGATTTTGAGAATCACGGAAGATGGTGCTGTAGCGAGGATAAGGCATAGTTCTATTAATTTCTCGGATGTTGAGGTGATGTTGCTTGGATGTGGGCACATTTGTAGCAACATTCTCAATTGATTCAGAAATTCGAACTTTGCATCCGCTCAATAAGATCGATTACATCTTCTTCAATGGCATTATCTGCAAGACTTGCATTATCATCAAAAACAACATTCATAGATTCTTGAACAGATCAGTCCTAAGATTATAAATCCTAAAAGCTCTCTTGTTTCTAGCATAACCAAGAAAGAAACCCTTATCACTTTTTGAATCAAATTTGTGTATTTGGTCTCTATCATTCAGAATATAGCAAACACAACCAAAGACATGAAAGTATTTCAGATTAGGCTTTTGTTATTCAAAACTCATAAGGTGTTTTAGTGGAATTAGGTCTTAAATAAACTCTATTGGATATATGACAAGCAGTATTCAAAGCTTCAACCCAAAACCTTTTGAAAGTTTCTTGGATAAAAGCATTACTCTAGCCATCTCTTGTAGAGTTCTATTTTTCCTTTCGGCTACACCATTTTTTAGGTGTTTTAGGAGAAGAAAACTCTTGAATTATGCCTTTGTTTTCACAAAAATTAGTGAATAAGTTGTTCTCAAACTCCCTACCACGATCGGACCTTATTCTTTTAACCTTAGTGTCAAAAACATTTTTAAAACGTTTGTAGAGAATTTTGAAAACTTCAAAAGCATCTGAATTTTCCTTAAGAAATTCGATCCATGTAAACCTTGAATAATCATCTACTATGACAAAAGAATATCTCTTACCACCAATGCTTTCGGTCTCCATTGGTCCCATTAAATCCATATGCAAAATGTTGGTCCCGGAATGTTGAGTTGATTAAAACCTTGAGTTAGCTTCCTAGAACAAAATCTAGAAAGGGGGTTTGAATAGATTTTGTAGATTTTTCAAATCTTTCAAAATCAATTCAAAATATCATATTAAACACAATGGAATATAATTGATAACTCAACTTTTAACAAGATCAAAAGCAAGGTTGATATTGATTTTAGTTGAGATTACGAACTTTAATCTTGAATTAACAATATTGTAATTTGAACAGAAATTAAAGAAAGCAAGAAATAACACCAGGATTTATAGTGGTTCGGATTTTAATAATCCTACATCCACTCTCCTTCTCCAATCGAAGAAGGGACTCGCTTACTACTTACTTTCTCACTTTCAACTTACGACTTACAACTTGTAAAAATCTTCAAGTCTTCAATCTCCTAAATCCTTCTCTAAAATCTAACTATTACATTGAACAAGGGATTTTGAAGATTACAAGAAAAGTGTTCTAAAACACTTAGAACTTTTTGAAAACTCTCTTGAAATACTTGTGAAAAGATTGTGATTGAAATCGAGTAGTGAATAGTGTGAAAAATCAAATTTGCATTAGTGTCTTGAAAAATAATATCTAGTCCTATTTATAAGTCTGAAAAGACAATTAATTTGTTAGTTAGTTCTAACAAACTTGAAACCGCTTAACAAACTTAATCTTGGAATCGCTTTTGACCTCGGTGATTCTTCATACTCATCTGCGGTGACTTGGTGAAAACTCGCCTTTCTTATTCTACTCGGCTTATCTTGACCTCGTCGATCTCTTCATGTTTGTCTCACTGCAGATGACTAGGTTCGAGCTTGTCTTCGATGACTAGCATGCTATCGACCTCGGTGACTAGGTTGGTGCTTGACCTCGTGATCGGCTTATCTTATAAACTTATTTCCTGCGTTCTTCAGGTTGGTGATCGATCAGCCGCTTTTTAACTCATCAAAACTTCTTGATTCAACAATTTCCCTTTTTGATGAAGTTAAAACCTATAATAAAGAAACATACTCACACTGAAGTTAGTACTAGATTTAGTTAAATCAATCAGATAGATAAATCAAAGCACATTTTCACACTTCAATGCATTCATTCACATTCAAGGCATAAAAATTTTACGTCTTTTAGACTCTTTTAGAAGTACTTAGAGAATTAAAAAAATTTTAAGAAAAAGTTTTTAACACCGAGATATGAAATTCTCGAGATGATTTATACTTAGAAAAATTTTAAACAAATTTAAATTTTTTTAAAGAAACTAATACACATAATTCACATAAGTCCGAATATATTCATTCACAAAAATTTACAGATTACAAAGAAGAGAATCGATAGAAAATAAAAGATAAGGAAAGAAAAATCCTGTTCTATCAGATTCCCATCGGTCGACCCTGGAATGTTTAGCGGTGAAAATCCTTGCTCTAAGCTGTTTGAGATCACTCTCATCTGTGAGCTCGGTTTCCCTTTCGCTTTGGCCACAAGCTGCTTCGACCCATTCCAGATCGGGAGAACCATCTTCTTTCAGCTTGGGGGTGACTGCTCATATGCGGTGCGATCGATCGCGATTGAACACATTATGTGCCTCATCGAGCGACTTCCCATAAAGATCGGTGTCCTCCTTCTCTATCCATTCATGCCGGTGATGTCTTCGTTGTTTGCTCCAGGATGGTGATGCCTTCAAGATGTACCAGTGATACATCCATTTGGCATCCAGGGCTTGCTTTTTGTATTATTTGGTGTATTTCGATACCATCTTCGAAGGAGCCGTAGTGCGATGGACAGGGCGGAAGTCCACTTCATTTGCGGCTTTGGATACCCACTTCCGAGTATCCTGTCCCACTTCAGCTCGGCCTTCCCCATTTTCTTCAGCCTCTTCTTCTCTCTCTTTTCAAACATCTCCTTCTCAGTCTTGATTCTTCGATCTGCTCGGTGATAAGTTGGAGAAGTCTGGTTCCTTTCTCTTGCGCTCGGTGATCTGGGGCTGATCATCCGCTCGGTGATGGAGACTTCTCATTCTGCTGCTCGCTTTCCCTTTACCTTTGCCCTTGGGCTCCGGTTCCTCGAGACTCTTTCATGCGAGCCAGCGGCTTCTCTCGTCTTCTCTTCTTCCTCCTTCTTTCTCTTCTCCTCATCCTCTCGGATGACCTCTTCAATCTGGGTTACCCTCGATTGCAAGGCAGCCAATTCATCCGATTTGATTTTGATTTCCACCTTGGCTGCCTCCAACTCAGTGTGTCTGCCTTTGTATCAAGCTTGTCGCTTAATGACATGACACCGGTGTGAGGGTTTCCATTCTGCTCTCGGCTCCTTCCCCTTTTAACTTCATCTTTGAGAGGCCGAAGCTGGGCCTCTATTGCTGCACAACGTCTTCAAATCGTCACGATCGGATGTGAGTGTTGAGACCACGATTTCGTTGTCGGCCGTTTTCTCTTTTAGTGTCTTGACCTCCTCCTCAAGCGCACTCAGCCGGGAACTAACAAAGTAGCATCTTGAGATTGGCCGATAAATTTCTCGGTCATGTTGACTCGGCTGTCTGCATGTTGGCGAGCATGGTATACATGTGGCTCGAATCACCTTTCGTGTTTTCTTCTCCATCATCCTCTCGAACTTGGGATATGATCTTGCCGTGGAGTTGTTCAAAAGCAGAGGAGATGGCAAGAATTGGTCTGTCCTCTTCCTCCGATTCGGATGAGGAAGAGGTGGTGGGAGAAGTTGGGTGGGGAGCTCATGGGAATATCCCCAAAGATATTCGAGGTATCCATGACATGAGGAGGTTCGGCTGGGGTAGATGAGGTGGGGGTGTCTGATGGTGGAGGTGGGATTTACGGTGGTGGTGAGGATGGTAAAGGTGGGATTTGTGAAGTGGTAGGTGGGGGAGATGGGATTTTTGGGGGTAAGGTGGGTTGGGGTTGAGAAGTTGTGGGTAAGGTGGTGGAGATATGGAGATGGGGGTTGGGGCGAACTTGGTCCAGAGAGGAAGGATGGTATATGAGATGGGGATGGTGGAGGAGATGAGGTTTGGGTTTGGGGGAGAGAAGATGAGGTTGGAATTCGGACGGATTCGGGAGTAGAGGCATTTGAGAGGCTCCGAGGTGCCACTGGGACACCTCTTCATTGCCGGTTTGGGTTGGAGATGGGGAGGGGAGAAATGTACCGACCACGGTGGGGAGGGTCCCTTCAGGCCCGATTTCCTGGACCTCCTCCGGTGGACCACGAGCTGCAATTTGCGGCGTGGATACTTCCTCGTGAAGAAGAGTCGGCTGATCCGCAGATGATCCACCCAACTCGAGGTTTTCACCAACCTCCGCCTCCTTGGTGCCTTCTCCTTCACTTCATCGGCTGCTCAAATTTCACCTGAGCTCACAAAGCAGGCAGCTCGCCTACACATCTTCTTCCTCTTCCTCCTCGCCTTCTCTTCTTCACCTGGAGCCCGAGCTCCAACCTCGCCTCCACCCTCATCGGGAATCACTGGAGCCCCAAGTGGCTCATCCTTGGTCGAATCCCCTTCGCTTTGTGTAAGCTCGGACCCCGTCGACCAATTGATCTCGGCTGACGGCAAGTCCTCCATGATCACGATCACTTTGTTAAAAAAGCGGTGATCGACTTCGGCATGCCATTTCCCATTTACGACCTCCAGACGCTTCATTTCCGTCTCGGCTTATCGATGTGAGACCGGCCCATTGATTGGCCTCGTACTCCATCCAAAATCGTTCTCATAACGCAGCAGAGTTCGGGGTCTGGTCAGCCCGTCCGTGAGAGCTCTGTTCTCCAAGTATCACCTTCGTGACAATGGTCATCGAAGGCGATATCTCCGCGAAGCATCTTCTTTTTAGCTCCGATCGTCGGTCCTTCATAGAATTCCGGGCAATCATCTCAAAATGATTCTACCCATTCATCAAATTTGTAGGTGAGGGGTTCACTCCCTCACTTTCAGCTTGTATCAAAAATTCTGGCCACCTCCATGGGAGAAATAGCCAAGACCTCTCCATATACTCTGGTTCGGAAAACCCCATGTTCGTATGTCCCATTGACATAGAACTCTAAACCTCTCATATCCAAAGTGTCTTATTGGAAGGGGATTTCTTGGAGCAAAAAGTCCTCAATCCAGCCCTCTCCAATAAGGACAATATTTCCCTGGATTCTCTATCGGTGGTGGTGTCGAAGTCGACGTACATCTCGAGATTTCACCTTCTTATTGTAGGTTTCATTATGCACATCCACCATTGTTGATGTTATTCCTCTTCTGTAAATGCTCATATCTTGATTTAGAAAGGATTTGAGAAAATTTGAGAGAGTTTGAGATTTTCAAAGAAAGTGAAAAGAATGATTTTGGAGAAGAAGATGTATTTATAGGAGAATAGATTGGAAAGAGAAACCGCCATTTTTGAAAACTTGAATTAATCGAGCCATTTATTCAAAATTTTTCTTGAGTATTAATCAACGGTTAAAAACTAAGATAAGCGATTAGGATTCAGCGCGTGGATGTTAATCGCCTTTGGAATGCGTAAATAGTTACTTTATAGGCTGTTGATTTGACAGATGTAGGTTACTTTATGCAGAGAAGTAAGTATACTGACGTCGGCCTAGGGTTACCTTACTTCGGCTAAGGGTTTGTAAATCAGATGAGTTTGAAAACAGATTAGTTTAAAAGCAGATGGGTTTGGAAAGACATCGATAAAGTAACTCGTCTGATTCGAAAACCAACGACTTAGATGTAACTTTTAGCGGTTTTAAAACGAGTTTAAACTAAACAGACTGAGACTTAATTTTCTAAAACTAGGTTGTTCATCCGTTTTGAAAAATGCAGCTTTATTTTAGGAACAAAAATAACGAGAATAAGGAGTTTGAATAAGAAGAAATGAAACAGTATGATCTGTGACTTTCCTCGCAAAGACATATACTCAAAAGAAACCATCAAGCTTAAGGTAAACCAGATAGGATGCAAATAGTCATCTGTTTTCTTGAGGAGATCGGTGACTATTGTGTCCTTGTCGATTTACTCAATGTCGAGATAAGTAATTATCAATTCATAAGGTCAATATGACAAATCCTTGATTCTTGATTCCTAAAAGGAGATCAATGATATCGGCTACTGATTGTCCTTTGACACATATCTAGTTGATAATTCTTTCTAGACATTAATTTAAAGAAAAGAAAAGATCGAAATAAGGAAACAGATGCACACAAATTAGAAACCAGCTAAAGATGCATCAAGTAATCCTAATTCTAAGCACATTTCTTTAAACCTAGATTCAGCTAATGGTTTTGTAAGAATGTCGACTCTTTGTGATTTAGTGGCAATTTTCTCAATCCTAATGTCATTCTTCTCAATATGATCCCTAATGAAATGATGTCTAATATCTATATGCTTACATCTAGAATGTAGAACAGATTGTAAGTCATTGCTATTGCACTATTACTATCACAGTAAATAGGAACAACTCGATGTTTGAATATTATAATCTCTAAGCCTGTTGACTAATCCAGAGGAGTTGAGAACAACAACTTCCAGCTACCATGTATTACTTGGTTGTAGAGGTGGCAACAAAATGTCCTGCTTTCTTAGATAAACCAAGAAATTAATTTGTTGCCTAAGAATTGACAAGTTCCAGTGGATTTTCTATCAATCTTACATCCTCCATGTTGGTCCCGGACGAGATGTGCAAGGAGGTGGAAAGTCTAGAAGGGGGGTTGAATAGACTTTACCACACTCAAAACTTTACAACTTTTCGTGAGCCGAGTGTGAGGTTAGAAGACTTTGAAGTCTTCTCGGCAGCAAGCGTACTCGAGTGTGCTAAGTGAGATCAGCGGACTTCGAAACTCGAAGTCTTCTGATGGTGCGGAAGCTAATCTCGTGTGTATTTGAAAACCCTTTTAAAGAAAACCTTCTTGAGGTTAGAAGACTTTGAAGTCTTCTACAAAGCAAGGTTGATGCAGTTTATTAAAACGATGAATGAGCAGTTATAAGTATGAATGCAGAAAGCTTGTAAAGACACATAGATTTTTATAGTGGTTCGGATATAACGATCCTACGTCCACTCTCCCCGATCTCCACAGGGGCCTTACTAACGAAACGATCTTTTGTCCTCGTTCTCCTTGAGGATTTGACCACGGGAGGTTTTACAAGTTCCTGCCCTTGTTTGGTCTTCAATCCTCGTTCTCCTTGAGGATTCAACCACGGGAAGTTTTACAAGTTCCTGCCCTTGGTACAAAGTGGTGATCTTCGAGTGTTAACTCTTAGATCAAAAGTTAATCAACCTTTTCTCGTACAGAGATAATGAAAGGTGATTTTACAATTCCAACTAAGAAATAATCCTAATCTATTAGTTGCTCTAAGATAGCAAATGGATTATTTCTCTAAGCTTGTGTTAATGCGTTTAAAGCTCTTGGAATGGTGATCGTTCTTGTTCGTTAGCTCGTCGTATTTTTGTGTCTCTTTTGAATATGCGTGTATTCCATGCGCGAGCTTGTAGTGATCACCAATATTCATAGAGATTGAAAAACTAGCCGTTGGAAAAGCTAGCAATCAGATTCTCTATCGTTTGGAAAGTATAAATTGTTGACTTGCTTGATTGTCTTGATTGATTCCCATCAATTGATTGACTTGCTTGATTGACTTGATTGATTCCCATCAATCAAGTCTTGAATGATTTAATACCTGATTGATTCCCTTGATTGATATTTGATTGGTCTTCCATATCTTCCTTGATTGCAATCTAATCTTTATGATTGAATCTTGATTTAATCATTGATTGTCAATCATGTCTTCCTTGAATCTTGGAATCGGATATCGGTCAACTCTTGAACTCAGCTTGTCTCAACTTTGCTAATCGACTTTCCATAATTCAACCTTGCTGACATCAAGTCTTCTTGTCTCACAAGCAGAGTCTTCTACCTCAAGTCTGCTTTGGCCAAGTCTTTTAGACGAACCCTTCTACTCCGGGTCAAGTCTTCTAGACGAACCCTTCTACTCAGTCAAGTCTTCTAGACGAACCCTTCTACTCCGTGTCAAGTCTTCTAGACGAACCCTTCTACTCCAGGCCTTCTATCTTCTTGGCACGAAGTCTTCTATCTCATTTGGTCTTCAAGTCTTCTTGTCTAGTCTAGAAAGGTTTCCCCCTTAACAAAAGACTATCTAACTTGAACTAGACCATCGGTGACTAACGAGTTCAATTTGGTCCTAATACACTAAGGTTTTAAACACATCATCAAAACAATATAAATATATATCCTAACACTCCAAAGTCTCGAATCAATAACCTCGTCACTCAAAGTTGTCATCACCGGGTACCATAACCCTACTTGCAAGGTTCCTTTGAGATATCTAAGAATTTTCTTAGCCGTCTCCGGATGAGTTTTCTTGGGATTAGACTGGAATCTTGCACATACCCCAACCTGCAAAGGCTATGTCTCGGTCTACTTGCAAAGTGAGATAGAGAAGAGATCCAATCACCCACGATACTCCGTTGCATCGGTGGGTATCCCTGCTCATCTGAATCCATTGAGAAGTAGTTGCCATAGGTATTTTAACTTCTCGCTAGTTGTCATTCCAAATTTCTCAATCGGATCCTTAGGATACTTAGACTCGATGTATAAATATACCCTTACTCATCTGTTTAATCACGTAAGCCTAGAAAGTATGTTAATTCTCCCATCATTGACATTTCAAACCTCGTTTTTCATGAGAATGCTAAACTCTTCACATAATTTCAGATTAGGTGAACCAAAGATTATGTCATCTACATAAATTTGAACTAGTAAGATGTTGCCATCTACTTCCTTTCTAAACAAAGTTCTATCAATCTTGCCTTTAGAAAAACCATTTGATGTCAAGAAATCGGAGATAGTGTATCATACCAGCTCGGGAGCTTGTTTTAGTCCATATAGAGCTTTGTTGAGTTTATAGACCTTGTTATTGATCTTAAACCTGTGAGGCCGCTCTACATAGACCTCCTCCAATTAACACACCATTAAGAAAGGCAGACTTAACATCCATTTGAAAGACTTTGAAAGATTTATATGCAAGAAATGCCAAGAACAATCTTATTGCCTCTAATCGCAACCGGAGCATAGGTTTAATCATAGTCTATTCCCTCGATCGTGAGAGTAACCTTGTGCAACCAGTCTTGCCTTATTTCGAACAATAATGTTGTTCTCATCTGCTTTATTTTTAAACACCCATTTGGTGCCTATAATCTTTCGTGTGTAAGGGTCTTTCCACTAGATCCCATACATTTTGTCTTTCAAACCGATGCAGCTTCTTCTGCATGGCTGTTATCCATTTGAGTCCGATAGGGCTTCCTCAATAGACTTGGGTTCAAGAAGCGACACATAACAACCGAAAAGACTTTCGCAGTCTAGCATCATTCGTGGTTCCCGCACACTACTAGATGGGTCTCCTATAATCTGATCGGATGGATGATAACTTCTCATCCTTTTCCCTATGTGAGGAGAAGGATCCTCATCTTGAGTCTCGGTAGGCAACTCCTCCGACTCAACCTCACCGACGTTCCCCTTCATCACCGACCCCCGCCGCGATCACCGATGTCAAGGGTGTCTGTTTCGATGGAGTCTCGATCAGTTGTCTTCCGATTATCGGATGGGGATTCTTCTTCATCCGATTCGAATCAAGACTAGGTAGATAGACAATTCTATGTTTAGTCTTGGACAGTTCAATTTTATCTAGACTTTCGTAAATTCGATTCACTTTATCTCGAGCAGGAATACGGTTCATAAAAAACAACATGAGGGGTTTCTTCCACACAAAGGGTTGTCTTGTTAAAAACTCTAAATGCCTTGGAGGTATTAGAATATCCCAAGAATATTCCGTCACCGCTTTAGCATCAAAAGTTCTTAACTTAGATTTCCCATTGTTATGGATGAAACACTTACAACCAAAAAGCTTTGAAGTATGAGATCCTTGGAATCTTACCCTTCCAAATCTCATAAGGAGTCTTACCCTTGTCTTTGACAACTAAGCACTGTTTGGGTACTGTTAAGCCGTGTTGATGGCTTCACCCAGTAACCTATGAGGGTATCATACTCACCAACATGCTCCTGTTTGCTTCCTTCAAAGTTTTATTCCTTCTTTCAACTACTCCATTTTGTTGAGGAGTTCTTGCTGAAGATGTCTCATGAATAATTCCACACTCATTGAAAAATTAGATAAACAAGAATTCAAAATTCATTGCCCTTATCACTCCTTATTTTAATAATATTAACACCCTTTTCATTCTCGAATATGCACGAACAGATCAGGAATCTTGTTCATAGTCTCATTTTTCTTGAAAAGAAATATAACCCAAATGTATCTAGAAAAGTCATCTACTACAACAAGTGTATATTTCCTTCCACCGAAACCGAGAGGTGAAACAGTCCAAACAGATCCGGATGAAGTAATTGCAACACTCTTTCGGATGAAGAGGAGTTAATACTCTTAAATGAGTGTCTAGGCTGTTTACCTTTTTGACAAGCATCACATTTAAGATCGGTGGATAAAAGTTTTCCAGGTAATCCCTTGACAAGGTTCTTTTTAGCTAGCTTACTAAGAGTTTTGAAATTCAGATGACTAAGCCTCTTGTGCCATAGCGGTGATATCTTCTCCACCCTTAGCTATCGAGACAGGTATCTTTGGGACAACTATTAAAGTTGGCCACATAGACATTTCCATGTCCGAAGCCGCTTAATAGTACCTTATCCGAGGTATTATCTAAAATATCACATTTATCCTTTGAGAATTTGACAAGAAAACCTTTATCACAAAGCTAAGAAACAGATAGCAGATTATGTATCAAACCTTCAACAAAATATACCTCGAGATACCGAATATCCTTGATAATCAGTACCTACACCTTTAGTCCGACTCACAATTATTATCACCAAATAAAACTCTTGGACCATCAATGCTTTGAAAATTTGATAACAACTTCTTGTTATGGGTCATATGTTGTGAACAACCACTATCAATGTACCATATTGAAGCTAAGATCTCTTCCTTGAGTGATGATCCTGTGAATCCTGTAAAGCAGATTAGTTTTGAGGTACCCTAATGATCTTGGGTCCTTTTGGGTCAAGAATCACTTTAGGTATCCAAATAAACATCTCATCTTCAGACAATAAATCAGACTCGGGTTTTCTACCAAGTCTGCTCTACAATTATATCATTTTTGAATGATAACTTGTTGTATTCAGATTGAGTAATTTTCCTAAACTTAGAAAATGTAGGATGGCATTTGCTCCTTCCATCAAAAGGATTATAATAAGAATATCTTCTTATTTTGGTTCTTGGATTCCTTCTAGTACGATAGGGAGTTTTCACTGAATTCTTGGTTTCAGATGGAAGATGTAGTCCTTATCTCGACTAGTTGGTTTCCATGGACCAATTTTAATATCCTTTGATTGAATGATGCTTTCACAAATTTTCTAGGTTTTTGAACATCTCGATTTATTGTTCCTATCATAACCAAGACCTGTCTTGTCATGAGATTTTTGAGAAATATTAAAAATATGATCTATTACTGATTGTGAATTATTAAGTTAACTCAATTTTGAAGACAAGCTTCTCATTGTCTTTCTTAATTAATTCATTTTCAAAGACAGACTTACTTCAAATTTGTCTTTTAAAGTTTTCAATTCATTTTCTAACCTTTTCAGGGTAAGCTGGCCGATGTACTAGCTTGATCCAAGAAAACATTCCCCTTGAATGTTTCCTCGCCTCCGAGCAATTCATCACCTGCTTGCCTTTAATTAGAATTTGAATTTGATCCTTTAAAATCAAATTCTCTTTCTCTAGCTGTTTATAAGCGGCCAAAGATGTCTTTAAATCTCTCAATAACTCATGGATAACAGTTTGGTCATGATCAGATGCAGATCGACAAGAATCATTATCTCGACGATGAATAGTAGATTACCTCATTAGCCATAGAGACAAGATCTCATCATCCGATCCGAAATCGATGAGGATGATGATGATTTCTTGGCTCTTTTTCTTCAGCCAATAAAGCTCTTTGATCTGCAAATCTCCTGTCTCTTTTCTTCCTCTTTTCTTCCCTTTCTTTAGGAGTCGGTTGAGGACGCCATAGCTGAAATGTCTCGGCTTGTTGCATGTATAGCAAGTGTCACTCCTGCCTCGATCTCGGGATCGGAAGGATTTCTTCGACAGTGATCTGTATCTTCTTGTCTCGGCTCTTGTTTTTGTCATCATCGAAGATTTATCCACCTTCCTATCTGATCTGGATCTTTGTCTATCCTTACTGCAAATCTCAATTTATTTCTCTTATACTTCATTCTCAATTTATCATACCTTTTTGGAAGTAAAGCCATCTCGCTTCTTTCAGAGATAGATCATCTCTCTGCACTCTGTTGACATCTTGTCTTCTTTTTGACAAAGGCAACAGGCTTGGATGAGGTACTTGACTCCATCTCATCTTCCTCATCTTCTATCTCGGATATCGTACTCTAAAGCGTTAAGATGAGAAAATAAGGTATGGTGAGTAATAGAGGATAAATCTTGAGTTGCTTTAAGGATATTGGATTTTTCCCTCCATCTCTTGGTTAATGATCTCGAGAATCTTGTTATTAATC
This sequence comes from Paraleonurus japonicus, assembly GCA_030762865.1. Lineage (NCBI taxonomy): Eukaryota > Viridiplantae > Streptophyta > Magnoliopsida > Lamiales > Lamiaceae > Paraleonurus > Paraleonurus japonicus. Next base: position 6,304,615 of record CM061061.1, on the reverse strand, counting down.
TCTTTCTCTGAATAATTCTTTCCAAGGCCACCGCTTTGTTGAGAAGATTGGTTAACCTTACATCTAACCGATCCACAGACTCATTTTCTTTCATTTCGATCGCTTCAAATGCATGCAAAATCGATCGACTTGTTTTCTTTGACTTGATCAGATCCTTCACAAACATTGGCTAGAGTTTGCCACATCTCTTTGGCGCTTTTGCATCTTTTAACTTTTTCTATCCAATCCTTACTTAGAGTCTCAATGATTTCGATTCGAGCTACTTGGTCAAGATTGTGGACCTTTCTTTCATCATTTGTCAATTGTAACTCTTCTTTTCTTATGCAGTTGCGGATTGGTGACTCACTCCGGTCTTTGGTGCCTCCATGATAAAACTTTATAGGACCTTCTTCAAGGACCTCTTCCATCCTATCATGAATGGCCTTGAGATGATTTTTCATCCTAAATTTCCAAGTAATCATAATCTTCAATAGAGAATTCAGGGAAGATTCCTAGACCTTTTATTTTCCCTGATGACATGATGAAACAAAGAACAAAATACTCCACAAAAAGCTTATTAGTAGCACCGTTAGTAATGGAAGAAAATGAAGAAAATCAAGATAATTTAGTAATCTTGTTCATGACCTAAAATCAATATCGTAATGACTTAACACCGCTCCGATACCACTTGTTGGTCCTAGAATGTTGAGTTGATTAAAACCTTGAGTTAGCTTCCTAGAACAAAATCTAGAAAGGGGGGGTTTGAATAGATTTTGTAGATTTTTCAAATCTTTTTAAAATCAATTCAAAATATCGATTAAACACGAGCGGAATATAATTGATAACTCAACTTTTACCAAGATCAAAAGCAAGGTTGATATTCAGATTTTAGTTGAGATTTTGAACTTTAATCTTGAATTAACAATATTGTAATTTGAACAGAAATTAAAGAAAGCAAGAAATAACACGGGATTTATAGTGGTTCGGATTTTAATAATCCTACATCCACTCTCCTTCTCCAATCAAGAAGGGACTCGCTTACTACTTACTTTCTCACTTTCAACTTACGACTTACAACTTGTAAAAATCTTCAAGTCTTCAATCTCCTAAATCCTTCTCTAAAATCTAACTATTACGGTGAACAAATGGATTTTGAAGATTACAAGAAAAGTGTTCTAAAACACTTAGAACTTTTTGAAAACTCTCTTGAAATACTTGTGAAAAGATTGTGATTGAAATGCTGAGTAGTGAATAGTGTGAAAAATCAAATTTGCATTAGTGTCTTGAAAAATAAAATCTAGTCCTATTTATAAGTCTGAAAACAGTTAGTTTGTTAGTTAGTTCTAACAAACTTGAAACTCGCTTAACAAACTTAATCTTGGAAATCGCTTTTGACCTCGGTGATTCTTCATACTCATCTGCGGTGACTTGGTGAAAACTTCGCCTTTCTTATTCTACTCGGCTTATCTTGACCTCGCCTCGAGCTCTTCATGTTTGTCTCCCTGCAGATGACTAGGTTCGAGCTTGTCTTCGGATGACTAGCATGCTATCGGACCTCGGTGACTAGGTCGGGTGCTTGACCCCGGCCTCGATCGCCTTATCTTATAAACTTATTTCTATTTGTTCTTCAGGTTGGGTGATCGATCGAGCTGCTTTTTAACTCATCAAAACTTCTTGATTCAACACAAAAGTTCAAAGCAATGTTTCGTAATACAATGTGTCAACATTTCATCCGACATTTTGACTTGTTTACCACTTTGGTAGGATCCACACACATTTGACCTCACGAATTTGTAACTTAGGTAGACCTTTAACAACATCAAATTTTAACAATTTGATTATGTTTCTATAATGAGCATGTCCATGTTTTTATGCCAAAGTATACTCTCATCGGTTTGAACATTAAAGCATGCTTGATTCGAATCAATTAGATAACAATTATCAACAGATCTATTACCAACCATGAGACAATTATCATCATTATTTAACACATAGCATGGACTTTTATCAAACTTTACATGCAAGTCATCATCACATAATTGACTAATACTAATCAAATTTGCAAGTAAACCTTTAACATGTAAGACTTTTGTTAAGTTTGGAAAACCAGGGAACATTCAATGTACCTATACCAATAATTTTACCTTTTGAACCTCCTCCATATGTAACATTTCCACCATCATATGTCTTATAGTCGGTGAGATATCTTTCCTCACCGGTCATGTGTCTAGAACATCCACTATCAAAATACCATAGTCCCGGAACACATGCTTTTAAAGATGTATAGACAACATTACATACAATATTCGACTTTTTCACCCAAGTAGATTTTTGAACGAGGTTTTGAAAAGATTCTTGAGCAGTTTGTTTCGAATATTGAGCGAGAATGTGGCAACATTTTCAAAGACATTTTAGAAAACTTTTTATCCTGCCTCATTCTAAAGCAGTTTGGTCGTTTGTGACCCTCGGTAAAATAATAATAACAAAGATCCTTCTTTTCGCATTCATTTTTCAACTTTTCGATTTAACGAAGGTTTAGTAAACACAATGATTTGTTATTATTTAAAAGCTGAGTGATATTACCATTATAACCAAGACCATGTCTACTTGTCCTTCCAATTGTCGATTGCCTCATCAAGTTTGGTGAACTTTACGAATATCTTTGAAATTCGGTGTTGTGCCTTTGAGCTGCTCTTTGAGGTTGCATAACTCCAGTCTTTCCTTGTTAGTATGACCTCAAGCTTTATCACCAAATCCTTTTGATATGACTCTTCAATAGTCATGTCCTTTAAGGCTTTCCCGAGTGGATTCCAACTCTTTTTATAGCTTTTGATAACTAGACTTACAATCTTCGCAAATATTGTTAGAAGTACCGCTTTATCTACACATGAACTTGAGAAACAATTAAATTACGGAACCTCCAATGTTTCCTCAAATGTTGGCACATTTGACTCGACATCGAGAATCATCCAAAGAAATCATCAAGAGTATCATCATATATAATCCTTGCGGAAAAAGCATATTCTTTATTCTTATCGAATCATCTTCACAATCAGACTCATCACTTAAGGTAGCATTGAAATTTACCCTTTTTCTCAAAAGAGTGTTGGCACATTCATTTGCATAATGACCAAAACCAGAACATGCATCACATTTAATATTTTTCCTATATTGGATCATATTTGATCTTGTTACCTCTATCAAATTGCCTAGGTTGATTAACATTCCTATTTTTATCGTGCAATTGACGTGAACTACCAATCCGATCTCTATCTTGATTCTTAATTTGCAAATTATTTCTAAGCCTATTTGCTCTCTTTTTCAAAAATGCATTAAGCTGCTTAGTTAAGAAAGCAATGTTATCGGCATTGTCGGCACAATCATCAATAACATCTTCATGAGAATCTATTTCGTAACAAGCGGTTGTTTATCAGTACTAGAAGATGTTTCTCCTTTGAAAACATAAATTTTCTTTTGATTTCTCATTATCTCTTTGAGAAAAATTCATTTCATACGTTTTCAAAATACTCACAAACTCATTATGAGTAATAGCATCGATATCTTTAGCTTCCTCAATAGCACATATCTTAGCATCAAAACATTTAGGAACAGTTCTTAAGATTTTATGTACTAACCTTGTATTGGATATAGCTTCACCAAGTGCTTGAGATTCATTGGAAATCTCGGTGATTCGTTCATTGTAGGAGGATATGGTCTCATCTTCCTTCATCCATAAATTTTCGAACTTGGTTCCAAGCATCCGCAACTTTGTTCTTCTCACACTCTCGGATCCTTCACAATGTTCTTGTAATCTCTCCCATTCATCTTTTGTAGATACCACAATTAGAAATTATTTTTACATGGAGACATCCGTAGAAGTGAATAAGGCATTGAGTGCCTTTGAATTGAAGGCGGCCGTGGTCACCTCATCATTTGTCCATTCTAACTCCCTCTTGATTTGAGCTTGATGATTGTCGGTGGCTAGAAGCTGTTGGTGGAGTCCAACCGGTTAAAATACTCCTCCATGCACGTTCATCAATGGACTTGATGTACATGCGCATCTTAGGCTTCCAAATTTCATAATTTGTACCATCGAGAAGCGGTGGCCTAATTGGCTGTCATAGGATAATCCATCGTAATAAATCACACCAAACACGAGGATCTAAACTCGGAATAAAGAGTTCAGCGGCTCTGGTGCCAATTGAAGGTGTGCGTAAGTGTTTATGCGAGAATATTGCTACGAATGTTGGCACAATCGAGAACAACACGAGACTAATATAAAAGAAACGAAATACACAAGCGAAGTCTTAAACACTTTGCAAGATGGATATCAAAATTTTCGTATAGACTATAAATAAGTCTATCTTTGCCCAAACGGCGATATTATCACTAATAATTGTTAAGTGATACAATCGGTGAAAACATAAGCCACACCGTGAATGGATCTACGTATATAGTGACTAGACAATGATCAATCTAACCTATCACTAATACATATAAAGACCCAATGTTGAGTGAAATGTTGGAACATTCACCAACGGAAGTATCGAGTATGAAACTACAATAAATTCTATAGTCTATGCCAATCGACTATGCTAGATTGTGTTTCCCTCAACTTCAAGTTTTAATCTTCATAGCAGTAGTGTATTTATAGACAAAATCTGGACTCTTAATGCTTGAAGATAACTTCCACATCTCCCTTGAAAATAGGTAACTTCCATGTAACTTCCCCATGATCTTTATAACTTCTCTTTGCTTGCCTTTTCAAATGCATGACTTGAATCGCCGAAAGTCTTCATTCTGAAAGAAAACAAGACATTGACCAAGACAAAACGTGGGTTAAGGGTTAGTGGAAGTGGAAGGACGAATTCGATGTTGTGACCGGAATGTTGGCACATTACGAGTAACACTCGTCATAACATCAACAATCTCCCCCAATTCGGCCTTTCTCTTTGGAACACACACGATGTTGTACCATTATGCAGAATGTGTACACAATAGAGATATGTAAATAAACATCAAGCAAATGACACCTCATTACTTAGCCAAAAACGAAAAACACTTAAACATAAAACATCACTAAAACATAAATTACGAATAACAAAGACTTAACACTTAATCAAATCAAAATCAGAGCTAACACAAAACAATAACACTTAAACGAACTAACATAAATCGAGCTTAAAATATAATAACCTAACATAATAAATCGAGCTTAATAAAAACATATAAGAAACTTAACCAAAAACCATAACAAATACTAGACATAAAAAAATCAGAGCATAGTATCACGAACTTAACTAAATACCAAAATACTATTAAGTCCATCAAAATACCTAACACATAATATAAGTTCGAAAAGACATAAACATAAAAACAGAAAAATAAATTGAGTCTTTACAAAAATAGATAAAGCTTATAAATGAAGGTTTAGGAGAGGATTGAGTGTAAAGTATAGCATTTGCATCTTCAAGAGTCTCGCACGAACTCCCCTATCTTTAAGCTTCTCTATCTTGAAAGCTCCTCGCTTAATGTCCCCAATCATCCAAGTCATCATACAACACAATGAGATCTTCATCATCCCAATCTCTTGCATCTATCTTTTTCAGCATCTACGTCCATGTTCGAGCCTTTGGGTCCATCATTGTTGTGCTGGATTTGTGGGCACATTCTCCAGCGCATTCTCGGGTTTCGTTTCAGCCTCGCACTGTGAGCTGCACTTGTTCCGGCTCGGATATATCAACATCTGGTCCTCCTTCGGTTCCATCAACATTAGCATTTCCACCTTGACTTGTTCAAGACAACATTAGCAACATCCGTTTGGAGCATCAACTTGAGCAAAGCAACATCGGGTCCTACTCCCCTGTGATAGTAGAAAGTAGTGCTTCCCGGACCGTTTGTGCATTTCAAGGTTGCTCAGCAGACATTTGGCATTCGTGATTGAATTTTCAGTCATAGCAATCGATCTCGGATGAATTGCGGCTGTAATTGCGGAGTGTTGGCAGCGTGTGTGCCAACATTTTTCGGCACATCGGCTGGTTGATCGGTAGGAACTTGAGTTCGGGTGCATTAGGATCTCGTAGGGCGAGATCAATCACACGTGGTCCAGTCCTCGGTACATGTGAGATCCCTAAACTCGAGCAAACGAACTTATTATCTCTGAATTCTCCCTTTGAAAACCAAGAGCTGAAATCATCATAAAAATCGATCGGGATACGGCAGTCCTTTACTTGACACCCTTCAGAATATGTCATCATATTGTCGAAAATTATCATCCCAAGATTAAATCTTTGCAAGTGGCCAATTTTGTACATAAGTACAGCTTGTTCGAAGTAAGGGTAGTAGTGTTGGACGAGGGCAGCCAATTGTACACAATCAACTTGTGCAGGACACTATATAAACTTGTTAAAATCGAGGAATTCATTCTATACCTCCAAGCGGTAATCCTCCCCGGTGATAACACTAATCACTTCATCAAGGTTATCAATAGGAGGATCTTCATCATCCCTAGTCCTAAGAAAACTGTTAATCTTAGCGGGAGTAACCTCAATCACCTTTCCCCTAAATTTGACCTTTCCATAATTCTTGGAATCGACTTAGAAATACCGCCCTTCGAGTTTGCATAAAATTCATATACCCATTCAATCGATAAGGAGTGGCAAATTGAAGTGCAAACAACAAAGACCTTTCTTCCGGATACCCAATCAAATTCATATAAATAAAGTCATCCATCTTAATTATCCTCTCTCCAACAATCACCTAGTTCTTAAAGTCCTAAACTTATCACTATCCACACCATTATAACTATCATCGAATCGATGAAGTCATATTGAGAGAGGAATCGGTATGTACCTCATCGATTTAGCTTTACTTGCTTGAGATGAAGAAGACTCAGAGTCGAGGACGATGTGTCCATTGGTGTGCCAACATCCTCTCGCACATCCTCGCGGATCATTTCGCTTTTTGCTTCTCTTTTCCAAACGAGCAGCCATTTCACCAATGTTTGATTCATTTACGAATCCTCGCACTCCCCGGCCGAGCACCGAGCAGGCTTGACCGCTTGTCTCTTTCTCTGGGCTTGCTTCTCGCATTTCCTCTTCAGAAGATTCAGAATCGAACACTGAATCGGCTTTGAAGCAACACCATCATCATGCTTCGCTTTTCCCTTTTTCAGTAATCCACCCTTTGCCCATGGTTCGGTAAGAACACCTTTTGACCGCGTCCCGCGGAGCTTGTTGCCTTTTGTCGAACGATTTCAAAGCGAGCGGTGAGTTCACCAGTGTCGGTTGAGTCGCCGACGGGTCTTCCACTGGAGCATCTTGCGGTGATTGTGGCGGTGTAAACACTAAGTGTTTGTACTGATGCAAATCAACCTCCACGTCGCCTATCTTGACAATGTGGTAAATCGTCTCGCTTAGTGAGGGTTTTGAACGCATAGACGATCCGATCGAAGTGGCTCCTTCAGCTAGTTCAACCGTCATTGGGTAAGTCTCGAGAACGGGGGCTTCGCTAGCTTCGCTAACCGGATTTTGTGGCGTTCCGCCCAAAATCGGAATTTCGATGGTTGTTCGACGGGAATCTCGCATGTGTTGGCGATATTGGCACATCCAATGATCCAACCCTAATTGATGTGGGTGATGTTGGGATCGAGTGCGCCAACACCTGTCGGAGACATTTTACGAGGCCATTGTTGCAAGAAGTCGAAGGTTTCGAGAAGAAGATGAAGTTGCGGGAGAGGTTGAGTGTTTTGAAGGTGAAGAGCCCTTTCCATCAGCCATGATAATTAATATTATGCAAACACTATTCAAATTATATTAATTAAATAATCAATTTTGAATATTAATAGGCTGAATAATACTAAGTAATATAATCAATAATACCTTTGAACTCTTGTGCTTAAAATTGAAACTTAGATATAATGTATAGAGCACACTTTGAATATTACGGACCTTAAATAGGAAATAGAAAGATTGCAGAAGTTGTGAACACATCGAAGTTAAAACGATAAGATTTAATCACATCCCTAAAAATTAGGGCATTATCAAATGTTGGAAGTTTATTTCAATGACATGCTAAAAACATCCACGAAAATAGATAAAATAATCGCACAATTAATTAAATTAGACTATATAATATTGCTGGGAACAATTTAAAATAAATAGATCTTCATAAAATAATATTTGGAAATTTTCAAACTCGTAGAGGTAAATATACATATGAGAACCAGAATGTTATTCACCGAATGTCGGCACACACACTTCTCAACACAGCTTTTACATGAAATAAATTCATTTGTGTTGCACTATATTTTGCTTTTACCCACTTATTCACATTGATCCATTTTTCCGTAAGAGATCATCGTAGTTGTCACTCCGTGTCCCATAATTACTCAATGGATTGTGAATATATTGATGCATTCAAGTCACCTTTTGAAAAGAGAACATCATAGTAGTCAACTCCGTGTCCCATGGTTACTCAATGACATAGCATCTAATTGTGAGTTTATTTTATTGCATTTGAGAGAAGTGTGTCCAGGATAATATATTTTTATCACGAGTTCTAATACTATTTACCCAAGAGAGTTCAAAAACACTATATATTACGGTACTTAGAAAAAATTAAATAAATTGTTCTAGTGTTGCTACAAATGTTGGCACATTTGTCACAAAGACATAGCAAACATAGGTCTAATTAGTGCATAAACCTAGAGATTTTCTAAGAGAAGAAAACCTCTCATTATCAAGGGCTTTAGTAAAAATGTCGCAATCTGCTTTTTCGGTAGAAATGTATTCCAACTTTACAACTTCTTTTCTACAAGATCCCTAATAAAGTGGTGCCTAATACTTATATGCTTAGTTAACGAATGTTGCACGGGGTTCTTAGATATATTAATTGCACTTGTATTATCACAATAAACAAGAAGAGTATTGCTCTCCAAACCGTAATCATCGAACATCTTCTTAAGCCAAAGAAGTTGTGTACAACAATTTCCCGTGGCTATGTATTCGGATTCAGCCGTAGATAGGGAAACACAATTTTGTTTTCGCTATGCCAAGAAACAAGATTGTGACCCATGTAGAAACATCCACCACTTGTACTCTTCCTATCATCACTATCACCGCCCAATCTCGCATCACTATAGCCAATCAAAGAACAATTAGTGTCCTTGCTATACCATATTCCATAATCACATGTGCTCGCAACATATCTAATTATCCTCTTAACCGAATTCATGTGAGATTCTTTAGGATCAGCTTGATAACGAGCACATAAACAAACACTAAACATGATGTCCGGCCTACTAGATGTCGGATACAAAAGACTACCAATCATCGACCTATACAATGTTGGGTCAACATTTGTGCCAACACTGTCTTTACACAATTTACGTGTCGATCCCATAGGTGTCTTCATGTGTTTAGCATTGTCTAAACCAAACCTTTTCACAAGATTTTTGGCATATTTGCTTTGACAAAAGAAAATACCATCCTTGCATTGTTTAATTTGAAGACCTAAAAGTAATTCAAGTCTCCAACCATCGACATTTCAAAGGTAGTGGTCATTTCATGTACAAATAATTCAAGCATTTTCTCACATGTAGAACCAAACACAATGTCATCAACATATATTTGAGCAATCATAATATCATATCCAGAATGTTTAATAAACAAGGTCCTATCAGCTTCACCTCTATAAAAACCGAATTCAACAAGAAAGTCGGTTAATCTACCATACCATGCCCTAGGTGCTTGCTTCAAACCATATAAAGTTTTCTTAAGTTTATAAACATGATCAGGAAATTCATGATTCTCAAACCCCTTAGGTTGTTCTACATATGCTTCTTCCATAAGAATTCCATTAAGAAATGCAGCCTTAACATCCATTTGATGCGCTTTTATATCAATGTAGCATGCAATAGCAAGTAAATTGATCTTATGGACTCAATTCTAGCAACAGGAGCAAAAGTCTCATCAAAATCAATTCCTTCTACTTGTGTATAGCCTTGAGCTACTAATCTAGCTTTGTTTCTTACAACATTACGATTCATCGCTTTTATTTTTGAAAATCCATTTTGTACCGATTACATTCACATTATCGTGCCTAGGCACAAGTATCCAAACATCATTCCTTTCAAACTGATTTAACTCCTCATGCATTGCATTAATCCGAGTTTTCATCTTTCATAGCTTCATCAACATTTTTAGGCTCATTGAAAGAATGAAAACATTCAAAGTTCACCTTATTACACATAGATGTCATACAAATCGATCTTACCACATGTCTTGCATCAAAACTCAATTTTCTCCTTGTTTGTACACTGATTGTGGTTTACCTATGATCATTGTTGTGGATGATTTTGAGAATCTGGAAGATGGCATGCGTAGCGAGGATAAGGCATAGTTCTATTAATTTCTCGGATGTTGAGGTGATGTTGCTTCGATGTGGGCACATTTGTAGCAACATTCTCAATTGATTCGTAAATTCGAGAACTTTGCATCTCGCTCAATAAGATCGATTACATCTTCTTCAATGGCATTATCTGCAAGACTTGCATTATCATCAAAAACAACATTCATAGATTCTTGAACGATATCGGTCCTAAGATTATAAATCCTAAAAGCTCTCTTGTTTCTAGCATAACCAAGAAAGAAACCCTTATCACTTTTTGAATCAAATTTGTGTAAATGGTCTCTATCATTCAGAATATAGCAAACACAACCAAAGACATGAAAGTATTTGATTAGGCTTTTGTTATTCAAAAACTCATAAGGTGTTTTAGTGGAATTAGGTCTTAAATAAACTCTATTGGATATATGACAAGCAAGATTCAAAGCTTCAACCCAAAACCTTTTTGAAAGTTTCTTGGATAAAAGCATTACTCTAGCCATCTCTTGTAGAGTTCTATTTTTCCTTTCGGCTACACCATTTTGTTGAGGTGTTTTAGGAGAAGAAAACTCTTGAATTATGCCTTTGTTTTCACAAAAATTAGTGAATAAGCTGTTCTCAAACTCCCTACCATGATCGGACCTTATTCTTTTAACCTTAGTGTCAAAAACATTTTTAAAACGTTTGTAGAAAATTTTGAAAACTTCAAAAGCATCTGAATTTTCCTTAAGAAATTCGATCCATGTAAACCTTGAATAATCATCTACTATGACAAAAGAATATCTCTTACCACCAATGCTTTCGGTCTCCATTGGTCCCATTAAATCCATATGCAAAATGTTGGTCCGGAATGTTGAGTTGATTAAAACCTTGAGTTAGCTTCCTATAACAAACTCTAGAAAGGGGGGTTTGAATAGATTTTGTAGATTTTTCAAATCTTTCAAAATCAATTCAAAATATCATATTAAACACAATGGAATATAATTGATAACTCAACTTTTAACAAGATCAAAAGCAAGGTTGATATTGATTTTAGTTGAGATTACGAACTTTAATCTTGAATTAACAATATTGTAATTTGAGCGAGAAATTAAAGAAAGCAAGAAATAACACAGGATTTATAGTGGTTCGGATTTTAATAATCCTACATCCACTCTCCTTCTCCAATCAAGAAGGGACTCGCTTACTACTTACTTTCTCACTTTCAACTTACAGCTTATAACTTGTAAAAATCTTCAAGTCTTCAATCTCCTAAATCCTTCTCTAAAATCTAACTATTACATTGAACAATGGATTTTGAAGATTACAAGAAAAGTGTTCTAAAAACACTTAGAACTTTTTGAAAACTCTCTTGAAATACTTAGGTAGACCTTTAACAACATCAAATTTTAACAATTTGATTATGTTTATATAATGAGCATGTCCAAGTTTTGATGCCAAAGTGTACTCTCATCTGTTTGAACATTAAAGCATGCTTGATTCGAATCAATTAGATAACAATTATCAACAGATCTATTACCAACCATGAGACAATTATCATCATTATTTAACACATAGCATGAACTTTTATCAAACTTTACATGCAAGTCATCATCACATAATTGACTAATACTAATCAAATTTGCAAGTAAACCTTTAACATGTAAGACTTTTGTCAAGTTTGGAAAACCGTAAAACATTCAATGTACCTATACCAATAATTTTACCTTTTGAACCTCCTCCATATGTAACATTTCCACCATCATATGCCTTATAGTCAGGTGAGATATCTTTCCTCACCGGTCATGTGTCTAGAACATCCACTATCAAAATACCATAGTCCCTAACACATGCTTTTAAAGATGTATAGACAACATTACATACGGTATTCGACTTTTTCACCCAAGTAGATTTTTGAACGAGGTTTTTGAAAAGATTTTTGAACAGTTTGTTTCGAATGTTGAGCGTAATGTGGCAACATTTTCAAAGACATTTTAGAAAACTTTTTATCTGCCTCATTCTAAAACAGTTTGAGTCGTTTGTGACCCTCAAGAAACAATAATGACAAACATCCTTCTTTTCGCATTCATTTTTTAACTTTTGATTTAACGAAGGTTTAGTAAACACAACAGATTTGTTATTATTTAAAAACCGAGTGATATTACCATTATAACCAAGACCATGTCTACTTGTCCTTCCAATTGTCGATTGCCTCATCAAGTTTGGTGAACTTTCTGAATATCTTTTGAAATTCGGTGTTGTGCCTTTGAGCTGCTCTTTGAGGTTGCATAACTCCGTGTCTTTCCTTGTTAGTATGACCTCAAGCTTTATCACCAAATCCTTTTGATATGACTCTTCAATAGTCATGTCCTTTAAGGCTTTCTCGAGTGGATTCCAACTCTTTTTATAGCTTTTGATAACTAGACTTACAATCTTCGCAAATATTGTTAGAAGTACCGCTTTATCTACACATGAACTTGAGAAACAATTAAATTCTCGAACCTCCAATGTTTCCTCAAATGTTGGCACATTTGACTCGACATCGAATCATCCAAGAAATCATCAAGAGTATCATCATATATAATCCTTGCGAAAAAACATATTCTTCATTCTTATGAATCATCTTCACAATCGACTCATCACTTAAGGTAGCATTGAAATTTACCCTTTTTCTCAAAAGAGTGTTGGCACATTCATTTGCATAATGACCAAAACCAGAACATGCATCACATTTAATATTTTTCCTATATTCGGATCATATTGATCTTGTTACCTCTATCAAATTGCCTAGGTTGATTAACATTCCTATTTTTATCGTGCAATTGACGTGAACTACCAACTGATCTCTATCTTGATTCTTAATTTGCAAATTATTTCTAAGCCTATTTGCTCTCTTTTTAAAAATGCATTAAACCGCTTAGTTAAGAAAGCAATATTATCGGCATTGTCGGCACAATCATCAATAACATCTTCATCGAATCTATTTCAAATAAAGCGGTTGTTTATCAAGACTAGAAGATGTTTCTCCTTTGAAAACAGAAATTTTCTTTTCAGATTTCTCATTATCTCTTTGAGAAAAATTCATTTCATACGTTTTCAAAATACTCACAAACTCATTTTGAGTAATAGCATCGATATCTTTAGCTTCCTCAATAGCACATATCTTAGCATCAAAACGTTTAGGAACAGTTCTTAAGATTTTATGTACTAACCTTGTATTGGATATAGCTTCACCAAGTGCTTGAGATTCATTGGAAATCTCGGTGATTCGTTCATTGTAGGAGGATATGGTCTCATCTTCCTTCATCCTTAAATTTTCGAACTTGGTTCCAAGCATCCCCAACTTTGTTCTTCTCACACTCTCAGATCCTTCACAATGTTCTTGTAATCTCTCTCATGCATCTTTTGCGGATACACAATTAGAAATTATTTTGAACATGGAGATATCCGTAGAAGTGAATAAGGCATTGAGTGCCTTTGAATTGAAGTGGCCGTGGTCACCTCATCATTTGTCCATTCTAACTCCCTCTTGATTTGAGCTTGAGATTGTCATTGGCTAGAACTGTTGGTGAAGTCCAACCAGTTAAAATACTCCTCCATGCACGTTCATCAATGGACTTGATGTACATGCGCATCTTAGGCTTCCAAATTGCATAATTTGTACCATCGAGAACCGGTGGCCTAATTGAGTCATAGGATAATCCATCGTAATAAATCACACCAAACACAGGATCTAAACTCAGAATAAAGAGTTCAATGGCTCTGGTGCCAATTGAAGGTGTGCGTAAGAGTTTATGCGAGAATTATTGCTACGAATGTTGGCACAATCGAGAACAACACGTACTAAAATAAAAGAACGTAAATACACAATGAAGTCTTAAACACTTTGCAAGATGGATATCAAAATTTTCGTATAGACTATAAATAAGTCTATACCGCCAAACGGCGTATTATCACTAATAATTGTTAAGTGATACAATCGGTGAAAACATAAGCCACACCGTGAATGGATCTACGTATATAGTGACTAGACAATGATCAATCTAACCTATCACTAATACATATAAAGACCCAATGTTGAGTGAAATGTTGGAACATTCACCAACGGAAGTATCGAGTATGAAACTACAATAAATTCTATAGTCTATGCCAATCGACTATGCTAGATTGTGTTTCCCTCAACTTCAAGTTTTAATCTTCATAGCAGCCGTGTATTTATAGATAAAATCTGGACTCTTAATGCTTGAAGATAACTTCCACATCTCCCTTGAAAATAGGTAACTTCCATGTAACTTCCCCATGATCTTTATAACTTCTCTTTGCTTGCCTTTTCAAACGCATGACTTCGGTAATCGCCGTAAGTCTTCATTACGAAAGAAAACAAGACATTGACCAAGACAAAACGTGGGTTAAGGGTTAGTGGAAGTGGAAGGACGAATTCGATGTTGTGACCGAGAATGTTGTCACATTCTCGAGTAACACTCGTCATAACATCAACAATAATCTATAAGGAACTCGATAGCATGATCTTCTCGTATGACACCACACACCATGTTATCTACGGTATAGATTAATCGGACAAAATAATGATATATATAACAATCATAAACAATAAGTATTTTGATCATAATGAATCTCATATTAAAAGGACGTTCATACTAAAAAAATGTTCATACAAAAGCTAGGCTTATAATATACATCCTAACAATCTCCCACTTATACTAAAAGACTATGCTTCCATAATTGTTGCCATACATCCGATTCCCATCCCTTCAACATGCCCATCAAAAGCTTTATTTGGAAGAGCCTTTGTGAAAGGATCTACTAGGTTATCCGCTGATGCAATCTTGGCGACAACAACTTCTCCTCGCTTTTACGATGTCTCGTATTAGGTGGTACTTGCGCTTAATGTGTTTGCTTGCTTTGTGGGCTCATGGTTCCTTCGAGTTTGCCATCGCACCACTCGTTATCACAATAAATTGTGATAGCTTTAGGCAAACTAGGAATCACTTCCAAGTCCATCAAGAAGTTTCGAGCCATACAGCCTTCTTTGGCCGCCTCGGAGGCCGCCACATACTCGGCCTTCCATGGTGGAGTCCGAAACGCGTTTACGCTTTACACTCCTCCATACTATGGCTCCACCTCCCAAGGTAAACACATAACCCGAGGTAGATTTCTCGTTGTCCCTATCCGACTGGAAATCGAATCTGTGTAACCCTTAGGAAGTAAAGTATCTCGCTTAGTAAACCAAAGCATATTATTTCTAGTCCTTTTCAAGTACTTTAAAATATGTTTTACCGCATCCAATGTCCTTGTCTGGGTTACTTTGATATCTGCTAACCATGCCCACGGTAGAAGCAGATATCCGGCCTCGTACATAGCATTGCATACATTAGGCTTCCTACGGCCGAAGCATAAGGAATCGCCTTCATGTCCTCTATCTCCTTTGGTGTCTTAGGACACATCTCTTTAGATAAAGGTACTCCATGTCGAAAAGGTAGAAAACCTTTCTTGGAGTTTTGCATGCTAAAACGAGCCAAGATAGTGTCAATGTATGAAGCTTGAGATAAGCATAACATTCTTTTCTTGCGATCCCTTATTACTTTGATCCCAAGAATATGTCCAACTTCTCCCAAGTCCTTCATATCAAACCGCTTGGACAGCCATACCTTTACGTCGATAACACCTTGACATTGTTGCCAATGAGCAATATGTCATCTACGTATAGTACAAGAATACCACCACATTTCCGTCACTCTTCTTGTATACACATGACTCATCCGGACATTGAATGAATCCATAAGACTGGATTACCTCATCAAAATGGATGTTCCAAGATCTCGAAGCTTGTTTCAATCTATAAATGGACCGATTAAGCTTACACACAAGATGTTCTTTGCCCTTTGCAATGAATCCTTCTCGGTTGCTTCATATAGATGTTTTCTTCAAGACTTCCGTTAAGGAAAGCCGTCTTGACATCCATTTGCCAAACCTTATAATTCATATGAGCAAAGCAATAGACAAAAGAATCCGGATAGACTTAAGCATGGCTACCGAAAAGGTTTTCTCATAATCGATTCCTTCTTTTGAGTGTACCCCTTCGCTACAAGCCTTGCTTTGAAAGTTTCTACTTTCCCGTCGATCCTCTTTTTTCTTTGTAGACCCACTTACAAAGAAATGGCTTTTACACCATTTGGTGGTTCTACTAGCTCCCGACTTGATTAGAACCATAGATTCTAATTGATTTTATTGCTTTTTCCCAAGATTCTGCATCTTTATCTTGGAGTGCTTCATCCTAGCTCCAGTGGATCCGAGTATATAAATTGCCAATCAACGTACTGCAATGTATAATAGCACTATTTTTCTTGACAACCACTTTGCTATCAAAAGAAACAGAATATCCATCCAAAAATAACTTAAAAACGAAATCAAGTTCTTTGTAAAATAAGGTACGTAAAGACAATTTCTCAAAACCAAAGTCTTATTCTTATCAAAAAATAAATAAACATCTCCCATCTGCAACAGCTTGCTACTTTCGTAGCGTCGCCCATGTGGATGGTAATCTCACCCTCACTAAAGGTACATCTGGTTTCTGGAACCCCTGCAAAGAATTGCAGACATGATCGGTGGCTCCCGTATCTATACACCAGTGCCGGTAGATAACACCGCTAAACATGTTTCAATAGTTAGTGAATAAGATATACCTTCTTTTTCCTTTTACGGGGCAATCTACCTTCCAATGTCCCGGCCGCTTGCACAAAAAGCATTTGCCCTTAGGCTTCTTCACGCCATTTGGTGGACCAATTTTCTTTGGTTCACCCGTTTTCTTGCCAAACCAGCTTGTTTCTTTTTCTTCATCACTTTGCCTTTTGGCTTAGATGTAGAAACATTTTCAGCAATATAAGCTTGAGAAGCTTGACGAAATAACCCTTCGCCGCTTGGAGTTCTGCCGGAAGTTCCGCCATCGAATACAACCTTTTGTTCATGTTGTAGTTCAAAACCGCTCAAAACTCTTAGGCGCGCTTTGGAGAATGATATCAACCTGGGTTTCCCCATCGATTTCAGCTCCAAGGACTTCCATCTCATTCAAATGAGCCATCATCTTGAGGATATGATCCTCACGGGTGTCCCCTCGATTATGGTGGTCGTCATTAAGTTTCTCATGGCCTCTTGCACAGCGGCTGACAGTGTCCGAAGAGTTCTTTGAGATTGAGCATCATCTCATAAGCAGAGGTCATGGCCTCGATGCCGATGTTGCAGCACATTTGACATAGAAGCCAATGTAACACCGCACTATCTCATCCGCCTTGACCCACTTCTTATAAGCCTCTTTCTCCTCTTCACTAGAGTTTTCATCGGGTTTTTCAGGACAAACCTCGGTGAGTACAAACTTGTACTCTTCAAGAGTCAAGACAATGTCCAAGTTTCTTTTCCGATCAATATAATTAGGACCAAGAAGTTTGTTTTCTTTAAGAATAACAGCAAGTGGATTGAAAGCCATGATAAATCCCGAGAAACACGTAAATGCATTATGATCAAAATTAAGAATTTAAATCAATATTGTTTCCCTCAAACAATACAATTAAATTCACCAACACCTCAAAACACCGTGAAGTTTGTATGCCACGATAGTGTGGACGTATACTAATTCAATCATTTGTAAGAGGAGGTTTTACCCATTAATTTCATCATTTTGTCAAACAAAATAAAAATTAATAGTTGGTTTTGTCTTTAGCCATACAAATAACAAAGACTTACTCCGATGGGGAGGATACTATAATATGCATCTAAGTGTATACCATTTCTTAATACCAAGTCAATTACCTAGGTTTGTGCCTCTTCGTATGGAGAACATAACATGCTCCTAAATAACTTACTTATAATTATCCATAAGGAAGTTTGATCTAGTGATCCGCAAAACAAACACATCCGATATGGAAGAAGGCACTTAAAACCAACGTTCATGTTTGAATGCATCACTTACAAACCAGAAATGGAGGCTATGGGATTTGTTGAAAAATAACCCCTCTCCCACTTAGTTATTTAACATGAGGGATATTAACATGCATAACATATGAAACACATAAAGCATGCTAAACACAATAACACATATGAGAAAGAATAAATATGAAAAACAAAATTCCAACTATTATAGCCTCTTTCATGCTCCCATGTTCTTGAATGTTCGCCACAACGGGGTGTGGGGCAGCGCCGCTAAACGGGATCGACCTAGCCGCTCAGGTCATGGGGATCGACCCGCCCGGCCAGTCGTGGGTGCGGGCAGCGCCTTGTCAAACGGGTGCGGGGCAGCGCCATGCACACGGTTCGAAAAAAAAATCCATCGATTCTTTGCTATCGATCTGGTTCCGCCATCGACCATCCTAACTGTTCCTATTACAGCTTTATCCAACGATCCTATACATCATCTAGATCGAAATAAAACCTACACGGCTGCATCCGCCGTGGTTATAACTATTACAATCATTCACCAACCCAAAACAAAAATCTCGATGTGTCCGAGGGTTTAATACATACATAAACATACATGCTGACCATAATAGTTGGATTTAGGGTTTGATTGGAGTGAATTGATACATGTTTTTAGGGCCTATTTTAGTGCAAAAAGTGAGCTAAAGTGTGATTTTTGTGCCTAAATGTGAAAAGTATCATTTTTGCCTAAAAGTATTACTTTGTGAGATTTTGAGGTTTTTCGTCCATTTTGCAGGTAAATCGGTGAAATTTTGCCAAATCGAGAGTACCGGTATTCTTAGAATGAAAAGACGAACATACGGGATGAAAACGGGGTCGGGCCCGAAGCCCTTCTCGATAAAAATTCCACTGGTCTCGAGCACAGTGTCGAGGGTTCGCTGCACCTCGACTCGAGGGTCAGCCGAGGGAAATATTTTCAAAATTGTAGGAAGCTCGACTCGAGGGAGGAGCCTCGAGTCGAGGGATGGGAAATTGACAAGATCCTCGAGTCGAGGGCCGAGCCTCGACTCGAGGTAGGCGATATTTTGAAGAAGCGTGTTAGCGACTCTCAGGCCTCGACTCGAGGGCCCGAAGCTCGAGTCGAGGAGTGCCCAAAATCGAAAAATTCAGTTTTAAAGCCATTGGAAGCCAAAACAGAGCATATCTTGATTCTAGCCGTTTAGAGCAGCTTTCAGGAGGTTCCTTAGGCGAATTTTGCATTTTGTAGCTTGAATTCCATTGTAATTGCCATAGATTGTTAGAATTAGATTAGATTCTACATTTAGTTCATTAGATTAGTATTTTGATTGATTGTAATTGAAGATTTCAGTTGTGATTTGGGAGTAGGGGAGTGGAATTGAAGCATTGTAGAAGATTAATCATTCTTATTGTTGTCTATTGAAGTTCAATTGGTGATGTTCTTACCCTTTGTTCTCTTTAATTCATTGCTTGTGTTGATTAGATTGTTAATTGCTTTCTTAGATTTTCTACCCATGGCTTTTGCTTGTAACACCATGGGCTAATAGCTTTGTGTTTGGGATAATTGAAATTAGGGATGAAGTGATTGCCTCATGCTATGATTGTTGATAATTGTGATCAATTAAATTAACTTGCTCCCTAATTGTGATTCTTAATTGTGCTTCATAAAAAATTGTCTCTTTTGATTAATGGTTGATC
Organism: Paraleonurus japonicus; assembly: GCA_030762865.1. Lineage (NCBI taxonomy): Eukaryota > Viridiplantae > Streptophyta > Magnoliopsida > Lamiales > Lamiaceae > Paraleonurus > Paraleonurus japonicus. The sequence goes on along the minus strand of CM061061.1, from coordinate 6,284,626 downwards.
ACCCTAGCAATAGGTAGAGTTGAGCTAACGTGATTAGGTGTGAATCGGGTTTCAATTTTGCATGATTGTATGAATTGGGGACTTCTACATTGAGAGATGGGAAGAACTAAGGATACTCACATTAGGCATTGTGATATTAATGGAGTGATTAATTTCATGATGGTTTATGCTTTCTAATTTGATTGATTTGCACTTGGATACAATCATAGCTTGTTAATCATGGATTCCTTGATGGAGATTATCCTTTGCACCCACCCCCATTGATTTTAGTATATTTGATCTTGCATTCTAGGTGTTTGATATATTGTTTGCATAATCTTGCCATTTAATTTCTTGCAATTTTGTAGAGATTTTAGTCCTAAAACTTGTTGCAATTTTAGCCATTTAGAACTCTTATCCTTGAATTTCGTTTGCATACTTTCTCCCTTGGGTTCGATATTTTGTTGATTGGTCTTAATAACTCTTACCCTATAAGTGAGATTTGAGGATTGTTTGAAGTGGCTATTTGTTGTTTTTGTGTTTGTTTTTGTTGATTTTGTTGGTTAGAATTTGATACTTGGATTTGTGGCATTGTAGGTGTATGCTAACAAGATCGAGTGGTGTTCCACCTTTGCCACTAAATCCGAAATTGAGGCTACGTTGAGAAGAAATCATGTAAGAAGAAGAAGGGAAGCTATGAAAGGTGAAGATCAAAGGCATGAGGAGAGACTAGTGGGTGATCCTCAAGTAGAGGAGGTACATGGACAAGGAGAAGGAGGAGTAGAACATGGAGGTAATGGGAATCATTTCCATGCTCAAGTTGGCCCTTTCCCTCAAGGGATGCCACCACAAAATTACCCCTACCAAAATCCATATCCTTATCCTCCTCAAGCTCATCAATATCCCTACTATCCACCTCATCCACAACAATTTCCACCATACTATCCCCATATGCCGTATAATCAAGAGCCACGATATCATGAGCCACCTCACGTACCAAATGCCCAACCACAACCCGTAAATGAACCACCACCTCAAGGAAGGCCTTTGAGAGAATTCTTTGAACCACAACTTAGAGAGCACTATGATGGGATAGCAAGGCCAAGGATAGATGCTAATAATTTTGAGATAAGTCCCGCTTTGGTGAGAATGCTTAGGGAGAAGCAATTTGAAGGAAGAGATGAAAATGAGTGCCCACATCAACATATGGCACAATTTTTGAGATTGCCGACACTACAAAATACCATGGGGTACCCGAAGATGCGAAGAAGTTGAGGCTCTTTGCCTTTACATTGAAAGGAAGAGCAAAAGTATGGCTTAATTCATTACCGCCCGGGACCATACGTACATGGGAAGAGTTGTCGAAGAAATTTTTGATGAAGTTCTACCCACCGTCAAAGACCGTGCAAGCTAAGGAGGCTATTTCTCACTTCCGACAAAAGAATGGGGAGACGATACCGGAGGCGTGGGAGAGGTATGGCATCTTACTTATCAATTGTCCTCAACACGGTTTTCGAAGGAGCAAACCATTATGTACTTTTGCAATGGTTTGACGGATGGGGATAGGTCATTTTGAATGCTTGTGCTAATGGATCGATTTGGTCTAAAACCGTGGGGCAAATGAATGAAATAATGGAGAACATAGCTCAAGATTCATTCAAAGTGTCGGTTAATAGGTGAGCACACCATAGGGTGTCACAAGTAGATGAGATCGAGAGTATGAAGAGTATGATGATGACTATGATGGACCGATTGAGAGCTCTTACTACTTCACAAGGCCAAGCAAGTGTGAGTCCATCCGTTCCTCATGGTGATGTTTGTCCAAGTCCATTGCCGGTTGAAGAAGTGAGTTATATGGGTAGGCCTCCATTCCAAGGAGGCTATCAAGGAGGAAACTTTCAAGGGAATTATCAAGGAGGAAGGCCTTACCAAATGCCTTACCAAAATAGGCCACAAGGAAGCTATCAACCTCAACCGCAAGCTCAATTTAATGGGAATACATGGAGGAGACATGAAAATTTTTCATATGCCAATCCAAGAGCCGCCGCTCAATTTCCTCCCGGATTTGATCTGGGTGCAAAGGCTCCTAACAATGAAGGAAAGGCTACCACGGAGGAGATTTTGGGGTTGATTGTGAAGAAATTGGAAGCTAATGACTCAAGGCTTGATGATATAGGCAAGCAAATGGACACTCGTTTCAAGATGATCGAGCATCAAGTAGGGCAACTTGCTACTACGGTTGGGAAGCTCTCGTCTACGGTGGACCATCTACAAAATAAAGGAAAGTATCCATCCACTACCGAGTCAAACCCTAAAGAGTTTTGTAGTGCAATCAAGCTAAGGAGTGGCACTAGCTATGAAGGTCCAAAAATGTCCAAAGAAGGGGAGTTTGAAGAAGAGGTGGTGAATGAAGAAGAAGAGAGGCAAGAAAGAGTGGTTGTGGAGGAGAAGAAAAGTGAAGAAGAGGTGAAAGTGAGGGTAAATGCAAAGAAGGAAGAGAAATCGAAAATGAATGGGGAGTTCCAATGAAGGCTAATCTGGTTCCGTTTCCAAAGAGACTAGAGAGGAAGAAACTTGATGAAGAGTTTGGCAAGTTTTTAGAGATTTTCAAGAATTTGCATGTCGACATCCCACTTTTGGAGGCCCTTGAACAAGTTCCACACTATAAGAAGTTCTTAAGAGAAATTATGTCCTAAAAGGAGTTGGGATGAGAAGGGGATGCTCAAGCTAGTGGAAGAATGCAAAGACATCTTGGAGAGACACATGCCACAAAAGAAGAAAGATCCTGTAAGCTTCATTATCCCATGTGAGATTGGAGATAAGGTAAACATTCAAGGCTTGTGTGATCTAGGAGCAAGTATTAATGTGATGCTATTGTCCGTGTTCAAGCAATTGGATCTAGGGGAGGTGATTCCTACGAACATCAATCTTCAATTAGCGGATCAATCATATGCTCAACCATTTGGGATTATTTAAGATGTGTTAGTAGGGGTTGGTAAACTCATATTCCGGTGGATTTTATTGTATTAAACATGAAGGAGGAACTTGAGGCACCGATCATCCTTGGTCTACCTTTTCTTGCAACGGGCAAGGCTATGATTAATGTGGAGAAAGGAGAGCTTAAGTTGAGCTCAAATGGTGATGAAGTTACATTTACAAGAGTTCATGAGGAAGAGGTTGCTCAAAGCAAGGTAGAGAAGAAAACGTGTGGATACATAGAGATTGTTGATGAATGCCCTTCCATTGAAAGGGAAGTTTCTACACCTATTACTTCTACTCATCCTTTAGTTAATGAGCATTTCCTTCCCTCTTGTAAAATCATTTCTAACAAGTCTTGTGTTTCCCTTGATGATTGTAGGAAGGAGAAAGCGATAAAGGACCCTTTGCTTGACCCGGTGAACAAGAAAAGGAAGAAGGTGAGAAAGAGTTGACCAAACTTGAGCATGGCTCAAGTTTGGGGGTATTGATTGAGAAAAAGGCACCACTTGAGAAAAGGAAGGAAAGCTTTGAAGTAGGAGATCAAGTGGTGTGGTGTGAATCAAATTGGAGTCGGCTACTTGGTGTTGAAAGACCCAAAGAGGTGCTTACGGTGAAAGAAATCAAAGAATGAGGAAAGCTACTCCTAGAGGATAAGTGGGGATCTTGCCTTTTTGCAAAGGAACATCTAGTGGAGCACAAGGCCGATTTCTACATTGACAAAGAAAGAGAAGTATGAACTCTTTGAGTTCCGTCCGGCAAAGGACGTTAAACCTAGCGCTAGATGGGAGGCAACCCATCGCTTTATTGCTTTGGTGTGTTTGTTTTGTATTTTTGTGTTTTGTCATTTTTGTGGAATATTTTTGCCATGTATTTTGGGAATTGCTCATGCTTAGGAGAAGATGTTAGTTGATGGATGAAGTACATTTGGATATTGAGCTTAATTGCTAATATCATTTAAGGGTTGCATAATTGTATCATTCCCATACTTAATTTTGAATGCATATCTTCATTCAAGTTTGGGGGTGTGTGTCATTTAGGGTAGAAATGCATCCCTTAGTGATGATTATTTGATGACTATTTGTGCCCGTTTGTAGGTATACTCACTACGGAGATTGAAAACGAGGGAATTGAAAAAGGAATCAAGGAATCGAGAAGGAAAGGAGAGCTTAAAAGTTGGTGAAAATGAGCATAAAGGAAGAGAACCCGGTCTCCTCGATCGAATGAGCGACCGGGCTTAAATCGAGGGACCAAAACGGTAATTTCTTGCATATTTGGGTTCGTTAGGGCGTAGAGGTCAATTTTAGGAGTTTCGGGGTCGGGTCCGGCCCGGGAATCGTAAAAATTCCTCTGGTCTCGACCCTAGGTCGAGCTTGCACAGCTTCCCGAGTCGAGGCATTGACACTTAGAAAATATTCTGAAATCGGCACATCCCTCAACTCGAGGGAGGAACCTCGAGTCGAGGCTTTTGAAAAATTGGGATTCCTCGAGTCGAGGCCTGACCCTCGACTCGAGGTTGGTGTCTAATATAAAAATGCAGGTTCTGGCTTTTTAGAAGGCACGACTCGAGGGTTTTCTCATCTTTCACGATCCTTTTCGTCTCTACCCTATTTTCGACACATTCATACCATTTTCACCGTTCATTCATCATAATTGCATCACATTATCATCATATTGCATCAAAGATTAGATTTTGAGGGTTTGTGCATTCAAATTTGGGGCTTTTAGTGGAGAGTGCGTGGGTGTCCAAGTTTGCCCATTTCAAGCCGATTTTCCTCAATAAGGTATGTAATTTCTTCTTATTTGGCTTTCAATTTCATGATTGGTGTATGATTAATGCTTGGGTGTTGATAAAATTGCATGAATTTATTTGGATTGGAGTTTCATTTGGGCATTTTGTCAAACACTTGGTATGCATGATTGATGTTGATAAATTGAAGCCATTATGGAGAATTTTGAGTTAATTGAGGATTGTAGGAGCATGTTTAGGATTGTATATGTTGTGTTGCTCGTTTATTTGTGAATTTGGCTTGAATTGTGATTTTTGGGCATGATAGGATTTCCTAGTGCATTTGTTGGAAATTTGGTCAATTTGAGGTTTTGATGATGATAGAAGTTTGTTGTTGATGATGCTTAGTTGTCTAAATGCTTGCTAGTTGGCTCGTGTCTTGTAGATATAATGTTTGGAGCTTCATTGCATGATATTTAATGAGCTTAATTTCTTTGGTGTTTATTGTTGAAGCCATCTAGTTTAGTATGTATGTTTTGAGGTATTATGGAGCACTTCTATTGACTATATGTGCTTTGATTGACTCATTGACTATTTGTTGAGGATTTATTGCCTAGTCACTAGGAATTTTGTTAAGCTTGGATGTAGTTTTGTTGACTCGTCCATGGTAGAGTGATATTTTGAGCTTGCATTTTAATTGTGGGGCTAATTTGTGCTATTGGGATTATTTGTGCAGGAACCATGTTTAGGGAGTGGATGGCCACAATTATTCGGATGCTGAGATCCGAGAGAGAGAAGAGGCGATACGATTTGCACACAGATGCCCGGCTGAATTGGGAATTCAGTGGGATGATTATAAATGGAGGAAGCATATCATCTTGTATGCCGAGTTGTATAAAAAAGTGGCCAAAACTCGTCTAGTTGATCATAACCGCATGCTATCTATGGGGATTAAGGATGATATCCCTCGATTGTTCGAGCAAGTAGGCATGGGAGGCTTTCTAGCTAAGAGGCCTCGGACCCATCTTGGACTCACTCTCGAGTTCCTATTGTTAGACCAAGTAGATTTTTGATGAGTTAAAAGGAGCAATCCAGATGAGCAGATAACGTTGATAAACGGCTCGATCGATTCAATTCTAAGCCGATAAGACTCGGGTCAAGAGCCGATTAAGTTAGTGGAGATCAAAGTCTACAAGTCATCTCGAAGACAAGCTCGGACGAGGTTAAGACAAGCCGAGTAGAATAAGAAAGGCGAAGTCTTCACCAAGTCACCGCAGACGAGTAGGAAGAATCACCGAGGTCAAAAGTAGTTTTCAAGAATAGGTTTGTTAAGCGGTTTTCAGTATGTTAGAACTAACTAACAAACTAACCTGTCTTTTCGAGACTTATAAATAGGACTAGATTTTATTTTTCTATACACTTATGCAAATTTGATTTCACACACCATTTTTTCTATTGATTTCACAAAGTATTTTTCAGAGAGCTTTCAAATATTTTCTAAGTGTTTTGTAGAACACTTTGGTTGGAGTGAATTGATACATGTTTTTAGGGCTATTTTTAGTGCAAAAAGTGAGCTAAAGTGTTAGTTTTTGTGTCTAAATGTGAAAAGTATCACTCTTTTGCCTAAAAAGTATTATTTGTGAGATTTTGATGTTTTCCGTCCATTTTGCAGGTAATTCGGTGGAATTTTGCCAAACCGAGAGTACCATTAGGCTCGAGAATGAAGAGACGGACATCCGGGACGAAAACAGGGTCGGGGCCGAAGCCCCGTGCGAGAAAAGTGCCTCGGACTCGAGCTCGATCAAGGAGCAAGAGCCTCGAGTCGAGGGCTATGCGTAAAAGGATCAAAAATGGAAAATGGCAGGCACCTCGAGTCGAGGCATGACCCTCGAGTCGAGGGCGAGGTATTTTGCAGGACCTCGAGTCGAGGCCTCGACCCTCGACTCGAGGGGTAGTTTTCGAGAATTTCGTTATTTAATGAGGAAAAGCAGGGCAATCCAGATCATCTTTCATAGTAGCAGATTAGTAGCGGTTTTGGGGCGATTTCTCAAGCCCCAAGCCAATTTTCTTCATTAGATTAGAGTTAGAGTTAAAATTAGGATTAGATTTCCATTCTTTGTTGGTAGATTAGCCATAGATTAGCATTTAATCTTGTAATTCTTTCAATTCAAGCTTGTATTCATTTGGAGATTGTTGTTGAAGACTCAAGCATTCCTATTTTTGTTGATTGAAGATCATTTGGTGATGTTTTTCCTCTTTTGTCTCTTTAATTTCTTAATTGTTGTGATTTGCTTTGTGTTTGATCCATTCTATCTTCTTCCCATTGGTATTGTTTGTGGTACCATGGGCTAAATCTCTCTTGTGCTTGGGTTAATTGAAATTGATGATGAATTGATTGATGATGTTATAATTGTTGATGATTGGAGATTAATTGAGTAGATTGCTTACTAATTGTGATTCTCATTTGTGCTTCATGCATAATTATCTCTTTAGATTAGTGTTTGATCACCCTAGCTATAGACGAAAGTTGCGCTAACGTGATCCGGGATTAATCGGGTGATAATTGTGTATGAATGTGTGGATTGGGTGCTTGAGAATCGAGAGATTAGTTGCACTAAGGATACTCACATTAGTTTGTTTCCTAATTGTGATTCTTAATTGTGCTTTGTGTAAAATTGTCTCTTTAGATTAATGGTTAATCACCCTAGCAATAGGTAGAGTTGAGCTAACGTGATTAGGTGTTAATCGAGTTTCAATTTTGCATGATTGTATGAATTGGGGATTTCTACATTGAGAGATGGGAAAGACTAAGGATACTCACATTAGGCATTGTGATTTTAATGGAGTGATTAATTTCATGATGGTTTATGCTTTCTATCTTAGTTGATTTGCAATTTGATTCAATTGTAGCTTGTTGATTGATGATTCCTTGATGGATGTTAGCCCTAGCACCCCTATCTCACCATTTAGTGTTGTTTTTGTTATCGCATTCTAGGTGTTCGATAATTTGCTTGCTTGTTGTTTAATTGTATTCTTGCTTGTGTTTTGTTGTTTTTGTACCAAACCATTGTTGTAACTCTAGTCATTAATAACTTGTATTTCTAGGACCTCATGTGCATACTTTTTCCCTTGGGTTCGATATTTTGTTGATTGGTCTTAATAACTCTTACCCTATACACTCCAATCACACTTCACTTCACATCTTCAAACACATCTTGTTCTTAGAGTTAGATTTTAGAAAGTTGATTAGATTATTGAAGAGTTGAAGATCAAGTTGTAATTTGTAAAGTTTGTACGGTGAGTAAGTAAGTTACTAGTGAAGACCCTTCTTCAAAGTTTGGAGAAGGAGAGTGGATGTAGGATTGTTAAAATCCGAACCACTATAAATCCCGGTGTTATTTCTTGCTTTCTTTAATTTACATTCAAGTTACAATTTTGTTAATTCAAGATTAAAATTCAGAATCTCAACTAAAATCTAAATATCACCTTGCTTTTGATCTTGTTAAAAAGTTGAGTTTATAATTGTTTTCCGCCGTGTTAAAACCGATACTTTGAATTGATTTTATGAAATTAAAAATTCTACAAAATTTATTCAAACCCCCTTTCTAGATTTTGCTCTAGAAGGTAAACTTAAGGTTTTATTCAACTCAACATTCCGGGACCAACAAGTGGTATCAGAGCAGTTGTTAAGTCAGTTTCGATATTGATTTTAGGTCTTGAATAAGATTCTGAAATTATCTTGATTTTTCTTCATTTTCTTCTTTTACTAACAGTGCTACTAATTAGTTTGTGGAGTATTTTGTTCTTTGTTTCATCATGTCATTAGGGAAAAACAAAAAGTCTAGGAATCTTCCTGAATTCTCTATTGAAGACTATGATTAATGGAAATTTAGGATGGAGAATCACCTAAAAGCCATTCATGATAGGATGGAAGAGGTTCTTGAAGAGGGACCTATAAAATTCTATCATGGAGGAACCAAAGATCGGAGCCGAGTCACCAATCCAGGACTGCATAAGAAAAGAAGAGTTACGAGTTAACAAATGATGAAAGAAAGGTCCATAATCTTGATCAAGTAGCTCACACCGAGATCATTGAGACTCTAAGTAAAGATTGGATAGAAAAGGTTAAAAGATACAAGACTGCCAAAGAAATGTGGGAGACTCTTGCTGGAATTTGTGAAGGATCTCGAACAAAGTCAAAGAAAACAAGCTTCATCTGTTCTACATGCTTTTGTCACACTCAAAATGAAGGATGGTGAAATTGTAGATCAACTAGACGTGAGATTGACTAATCTTGTGAACAAAGCAAATGATTTGGGTAAGACTTACACCGAGAAAGAAATTAACAACAAAGTACTCAGATCTTTGAGCAAAAGATGGAGAGAGAAAGCTAATATTCTCAAGGCAACACGTAATTTGTCATCTATATCACATCACACTCTCTTCTCTCATCTTAAAGCACTCGGAATATGACATTCACATTGAAGATGAAGAAGATGAGGCAGTCATCTACATCTGGAAAACAAGAGCATTTGTTCATCGGGATGAATGCAAAAGATTTCTAAAGTATCCGATTTGTCTCGTAAAAGAAGAAATGACTCTTTTGTTGAAAAGGTATAAAAGATCAAGATGAAATACGTAAGAAACAAAAGAGACAGATTAGGTCGAAGGAACTATAGATCGACGAGAGATGAAAAGAGTTCGTATAATGATAAAAGAAGGATCACCAAGAAGTCATAACTCACCTACGAGACGAGGAGATAGTAGTCCAAAACAGACAGAGGAGATATATGCTATACATGCAAAGAAACCTGGCCACTACAGCCTATGATTGTCCTCAACTCACTCCCAGAGAGAGAGAAGAAAAGAGGAAGAAAAGAGATAGAAGATATGCCGACCAGAGAGCTCTTCTAGCCGAGAAAGAAGAAGCTCGTGAGACATCATCATCCTCATCCTCATCATCATCATCCGATTTTGGGTCAAATGATGACGTATGTCTAATGGCTAAAGAGGTACATTACTATTCATCATCGAGATAATGACTGTGACACCTTATCTCGAAATCGATCCCCCTTATTGATAAACTTTTGAAAGACTTGGAGACCGCTCTATCTCGCCTATAAACAGATAGAGACCGAAAATCTTAATTTAAAGAATCAAATTTCTGATCTAACTAAGGTCAATCGACTAAGGAAAGTGAGAAATCATTTGTACATTCAAGGGGAATGTCGGTCGAGATGATCACCAATACCTTGTTTGATAAGACAGATAAGTTAGAACAGGAACTGAGTTCTTTAAAAACAAAATTTTCAAACATCTATTCTGAAAATGAGAATTATAAAAGAACTAACAGAGAATTAAATCTCAAGTTAGGACTTATGAATAATTCTCAAACCACAATAGATAAAATCTTCAATTCATCTCAAAAGTCTAGTGATAAAAGCTGGATTAGGTTTTGATAGGAATAAGAAAAATGATCCTATAAAACCTAGAGTCTTTGTGAAAGCAACTAAACCTAAGGTAGAAACTTTATTCGGTCCACTGAAACCAAAGGAATTAATCACCTCATCCGATACTTCGAAAAGAAAAATCAGCCGAGGAAAGTAACTCCTAAGGCTGAACCTAAGACTAAATCAAAGATCTATCCTAGGTATAGTAGCTTTGATGGAAGAAGCAGATCTTATCCATTCTTACCACGATTCAAGACAATTTCAAAAGATCAACCGAATCGATTGATCTTGAAAGTCTTATCTTAGTAGATAGATATGGATGCAAGCTTCAATCTATGGTTTTAAGGAACATTGATATTTTTATTTGGATTCCTAAGAGTCAACTTAACATAAAAGGATCCAAAATACAAAGGGTACCTAAGCAATAAATTTGTGATTGCAGGAAGATAAAAAGATAGTTGATAGAGGAGACATTCTTGAGGTCATCCGGTATATTGATAGTGGTTGTTCCATGCACATGACCTATGAAAGACGATTTCTCTCTAATTATCAAACCATTGATGGACCTAGAGTGATGTTTGGAGATAACAACTTTGGACTTACTAAAGGTGTTGGAACACTAATGATTGGAGATGTTCAAGTTCAAGAAGTTTACTACGTGGAAGGATTGAAGCACAACCTACTATCTGTTTCACAATTTTGTGATAAAGGATTTTGTGTCAAATTTACTCATAATGCATGTTATGTGTTAGATGGTATCAATGAAAATATTTTATTGGCTGGAGTAAGACAAGGTAACATTTATGTTGCCAACTTCAAAAGTCGCCCTAAAGATACTTGTCTTGTTGCTAAGAGTTCGGATGACTTAAGTTGGTGTGGCACAGACGACTTGGTCACTTAAACTTCAAAACTCTTAACAAAATAGCAAGGAAATCTCTAGTTAAAGGACTCCCGATAAAATATTTTCAAAGAACCATGTATTTGTTTCTTGTCAAAAAGGAAAACAGACCAAAGCTTCTTTTTAAAACAATAAGTAGTCCTTCTTCGAAAGGATTCGGAACTTCTTCATATGGATCTGTTTAGTCATTAACTCCTCTCGGCTTTAGTGGAAGAAAATACACCTTAGTAATTGTTGATGATTTTTCAAGATTTACTTGGGTTATTTTCTTGTACAAAAAGAATGAGACTATGACTAAGATTCGAATTTCTTAAAAAGATTCAAAATGAAAAGGGATTAAATGTTGTTAAAATTAGAAGTGATAAAGGTACTGAATTCCTAAATAAATTGATTTCTAACTACTGCATTGAGAATGGCATAGCTCAGAAACATCTGCAGCAAGGACTCCACAACAAAATGGAGTTGTTGAAAGAAGAAACAGGATCTTAAAAGAGGCGGCTAGAACAATGCTATCTGAATTCAACACTTCTCATAGGTTTTGGGCGTAAGCGGTGAATACAAATACCTATGTTCAAAATAGGAGTGCTCGATTGTCAAGGATAAGTGTAAAACTCCCTATGAAATTTGGAAGGGAAGATCTCCCAAAATTTCATATCTTCATATATTTGGTTGTAAATGTTTCATACACAATAATGGGAAATCTCAATTAAAAACCTTTGATGCCAAGATAGCAGATGGGATATTCTTAGGATACTCATCTATATCAAAGGCATATAGAGTTTTTAATAAGACAACCTTGAGTGTAGAAGAAACACCCCATGTGGTTTTTGATGAATCTTCTTTTGAGTTTGATAAGACAAGGGACATCTCAAAGATATCGAGATAATCAATCAGATGACTATCAAAGGATCAACCATAAAATTCTACACTCAAGAATCGATTCGGATGAAGAGGAAGAATCAGACAAAGGAAAAGAACCAGAAAGAACTTCCTCAACGGCTGATTTACCAACCGATCGGACGACCAACAACATATCAGCCGATCGGATGACCAACAACACATCACCCGATCGGGTAGAGTTATCGAAGGTAACATAGAATCATTTGAAATAAATAATTCAGACAAGACATCATCCACCGTAAAAGATAAAGGTAAGAAAGTAATGTCATATCACCCACCAACAGATAATTGGAGATTTAGACTCGGTGTCCAGACGAGGACCCAACTAAATCAAGATTGTATGTTCGGTTGCTATGTGTCATTACTTGAACCTAAATCAATTACGAAGCTTTAATTGATTCCAACTGGATTAATGCCATGCAAGAAGAACTAAATCAGTTTCAAAGACAAGATGTGTGGGAGCTTGTTGAAAGGCCTCATCATCAAAAAGTCATTGGAACTAAATGGGTCTTTAAAAACAAAAGGGATGAAAATAATATTGTGGTTAGAAATAAGGCCAGACTAGTTGCTCAAGGTTATTCACAATCGGAGGGTATTGATTATGATGAAACCTTTGCACCGGTAGCTCGTCTGGAAGCCATAAGATTATTTTTAGCCTATGCAGCTTTTAAAAGATTCATAGTTTTTCGAGATGGATGTTAAATCAGCCTTCTTAAATGGAATCTTAGCCGAGGAAGTTTATGTAGAGCAACCTCCTGGTTTTGTTAAAGGAAACAAAGTTTATAAACTAAGGAAAGCTCTATATGGACTTAAACAAGCACCAAGAGCTTGGTATGACACCTTGTCTCGATTATTTAATTCAAAATGGTTTTGTTAAAGGTAGAATTGATAGAACTCTATTTAGAAAAGAGTTTGGTTGTGATCTTTTTGTTAGTTCAAGTTTATGTTGATGATATAATTTTTGGATCAACTAACATATCTTTGTGTGAAGAATTTAGTAGTCTTATGAAAAGCGATTTGAAATGTCCATGATGGGAGAAATGATATATTTTCTTGGACTTCAAGTCAAGGCATAAAGAGGGGAATATTCATCAACCAATCCAAATATACAAAAGATCTTATTGAAAAATATGGAATAGGTACCAGCCGAGAAGCTAAGATACCTATGATGACAAATTTTTCGGTGGATCCAGATGAGAAGGGAGAAGACATCGATCAAACCGAGTATCGAGGTCTTATTGGTTCTTTATTATATTTAATCGCTAGTAGACCTCGATATTTCTTTTGCGGTTGGAGTGCATGCTAGATTTCAAGCTAATCCTAAGAAAAGTCATCTTGAAGCACAAAGAAAATCCTCAAGTATTTGAAAGGAACAATAAATGTTGGATTATGGTATCCGGTGATGACAACTTTGAAGTATGGGATACTCGATTCAGATTTTGGTGGGTGTAAGATAGATTATAAATCTACATCCGGTACTTGCCAATTTCTTGGAAGTAAGCTGATTTCATGGCCAGTCTAAGAAACAAACCTTTGTAGCTACTTCCACAATCAAGTTGAGTATATGGCACTGGAAGTTGTTGTTCTCACCGATCCGATAAGTCAACGGCTAAGGGATTATAATATTAACACCAAAGATGTACCTATCTTTTGTGATAGTAATAGTGCCATAGCTATTACCCGTAACCCAATTCTTCATACAAGATGCAAACATGTAGATATCGAGACACCACTTCATCCGAGACCATGTAGAAAAAGGAGATATCGGACTTGAGAAGATCTTGACCGACTTTCAAAGAGCAGACATCTTGACAAAACCACTAGCAGAGACGAGGTTTAAAGAATTATCTATAGAATTAGGTTTATTAGATGTTTCGTTAGTAATTCTCTAGTTCTGTTTTTTTAATTAAATCCTGTCTCTCTCAATTTAGTTTACTATGTCTAGAAAGAATTATCGGACTAGATGCGAGTCAAAGGACAATCGTAGCTGATTTCATTGATCTCTGTTTAGGAATCAAGAATCAAGGATTAGTCATATTGACCTTATACGATATGATAATTGCTTAGTGACATATGGTAAATCGAGACTAGGGCACAATAGTCACCTGATTTTCTCAAAAGCAGATGACTATCTCGCACCCTATCCGATCTACCTAAGTTACTAATAGTTTTGTTGAGTTTGTTTTGCGAGAATGTAAATACCAGATTAGTCTCATAAATCTCTTCATTCGTAAAACCTTCATCTTAGTTTTTCCTCATAATTGTTGTTTTCAAATTAAGTTCTTAAGTCTCGTGGCTCTCAAGTAACTGTTTTGTAATTAAACTGAAATCTGGAAATACCGGAAATACCAGACTAAGAAAAATTTTCAAAAATATAAAACAAGGTTATTTTGACCAAGTCGACATTTTTACCTTATGCGAAATAGAATACAGAGTACTAAGCAAGACATTTCATTGCTTACATCGGTATACTAATTACTTCGATAAAGTAAGTCTATTAGCCGTCTAATCCGTAGGATAAACAGTTACTTTTACGCAATTCAAGACGCGTATAGGTCACGCGCCTGAATTCAAAACGATTTTCTCGCAAAACCGTTGATGTTTTACACGCGCCTTTTTAATCGACGGTTTAAAATCAAAACCCCGAGATCGTGCCACGTTTCGATTTTCCAAACTTTCCCTCTCTCTTCCCCTAGTTTAAAAACTTATCTTCATCGCTTTAAAATTTTTTACTTTCACAATTCCCTGCTATCAAAATTTCTGAAAAATTTCTTACTCTCAAAATCTTATCAATGGCATCTTCTTCTTCTCAAACCCCAAAACCACCTACATATATATCCGCTTCAGGATCTCGATTTCAAAATGCTTTCGATTCGTCAAAAACAAATTGAAGGCTGAAATGTTTGTAGATTTTGAGACTACAAACGACAGAGAGTCCAGAGAAATTATCGATCATGGAAGCTTCAAGATTACGGGGTTTCTGTTCGTTCAAATCTACGCTAAACAAAGCTGCGATTTCATCGGAGCAGAGTTCCTCGCATGAAGTGAATTCTGAGAAAATGGCTTCAAAACATCTGTCGAAGGTACTCAATTGGAGTTTTCTAAGGAGAACGTTGCAAGGATTTTGGATACTTCGATGGAAGGGGTCAATCCTTTGGTGTATAAGGAGAACGATTGGGAAGAATCGTTTGATATGTTTGCAAGGGTTACATACGGGGGTGTTAGGAGAGAGTTAAAGAAACATATGTTGAGAAGGAGATTTAGGCTGCTCATGACGATTGTAACTAAGTCAATCCTAGGAGATCAAAGCTCCCATGATGGAGTGACTAAGTCACGATTGTGTTGTATGAGGGCCATTGTTGATGGAGTACGAGGTTGATTGGGTAGACCTCGTTGTTTAGGAGGATGAAGGAGGAGAAGTTAAGATTGTTATTCAACCCAACCGATGGAGACCCGGATCACCTCGATCGTTAGTCTATTCAATAAGATCACCGTGTTGATGGAAGGGTTAAATAAAAGGTTTGAGACAAGGGAAGGATTAAAGAAGTATTCTAAGCAGTAAAGGCTTACTTACTAAGGATGAAAGGATTGGAGGGCTACCCGACTCGGACGATGAGTCGAAGATGCACAGAGGCAGAGGGGGCGATTAGCTGCGGTGGTACAGAGACTGCGGTGAACCTCAACCAGCAGCAGTTGCCGTACAGTCTCGAAGCTCAACCAGCCGAGGATCCACTGTTGTAGAAGTAACAGTGAGGAGGCAAAGAATCTCTCGTAAGGTCTCCAACAAGAAGGAGGTCTAGGAGGAGGCTAGTCAGTGGGAGCAGACAGGGTACCGTAGCCGAGCCATCTACAAGTCAACGAGACAGATGAGGACTCCGATGAAGATAACCAATTTATTCTTCGAGAGGAGGTCCTCTAGGACGTCTGAATCTTACGCGGCTCGGGTCGCCGGATGGAAGTCTCTACCCTCCTACCGAAGAAGTACCGGTCTTTGGAAATTGCAGCCGAGGTTGAACAGTGGATGTCCCAGTCTCTCCACCAAGGAAGTCAGTACTTTCACCCATCCAAGAAGAAGGTACTACTTCATCTCTCTCTCCCTCCAAATCCCCACTGGCAATGAAGAGGTGTGCACAGTGGCA
Organism: Paraleonurus japonicus; assembly: GCA_030762865.1. Taxonomy (NCBI): domain Eukaryota; kingdom Viridiplantae; phylum Streptophyta; class Magnoliopsida; order Lamiales; family Lamiaceae; genus Paraleonurus; species Paraleonurus japonicus. The sequence continues at coordinate 6,268,555 of CM061061.1, read as the reverse complement.
CCTCCGAGCCTCAAACAGCCACGGTTGCTCCATATAGTCCAAACCTCATCTCAAATCATTCCCACCACCACTCAATCTGAAATCATCCCCACTACCACCCAACACGAAACTACTCTCCCTCCAACCATCTCTCCACAAATAGAACCACCCACTACATCCACCCCCACCCCATCCGAAACCCAACACTTCACTCCACCAGAAATAGACATCACCTCTTATTCTTTTCTAGAAGATATACGGATGAGCTCCCCAATTCCTCAACCCCAAATTTGAACTTCCCCCTCTACCTCTTCTTCTTCCGAATCCTCATCCGAGGAGGAGGAAAGTGACTTAAGTCCCACATCAGCCATCACTTCCATAATTGCTCAAATGGAGAGGAAGATGAAGCAAGCTTTCGAGAAAAAGCTCCGAGCAGTGACAAAGAAGATGGTGAAAGGCTCATCGCGAAGCGATGATCTCAAATATGCGGGAAGTAGAGGTAAATCTTCTTGAAAAGATTACATCTATAACTCAATCTGTTCTTCTTTGAAAAGGTGACAGCTATGGAGGAGGAAGTTAAAGGGCTGAAATCACAAGTCTCTGAATACAACTCGATTGTAGTGGACTCGTTGGCCTTGGACAAGTCGGACTTTAGGGTTAAATGCACCGAATCGGAGACGAAGCCGACTACCTTGGCGATGAAGTCAAAAAGGGGGAAAAGGAGGTGAAGGAAAGAGAGTTGGCACTCACAAATGTGTTAGATGAGATGAAAAGTAAAGTTGAGACGAAGGCTAGCACAACTGAGTTGGAGGCAGCAGAGAGGAAGCTCGCATTAAATCGGATGAGTGCTGCACTTCACTTGGTGAGGGTCAGCCAACTTGAGGAGGCAATGATGGAAGATGAGGAGAGGAGGAAAAAGAAGAAGAAGAAGAAAGGAATTTGCTCACCATGTGACAAAGTTGAAAGAATGCGAGACAAAAAGCGGCTAAGGTGAAAGGGAAGGGGAAAGGGAAGATGGTTGTAGAATCTCGCTCCAGTCAAAGTCTTAAGTCCTAAGCTCACTATCTGCGAGAAAAGGAAGAGGGAGCTCGACTACTCTAACTGCCCGAGGAACAGATCACAGGATCATGAGAGAGCAGGCTTTCTATGGAGAAAGAGAAAGAAAGAAGTCAAGAAGAAGAGCAAGGGACTGGAGATGAGGTGGAGCAGAGATGTCGGGAAATGGGAGATGAAGGAGGCGGATGAATCGAGTTTAGGCCCTATCACAGACACTCAATCCACGAAAGGTCGTAGTGGCAGACTTCTCAAAGAATATAAAGAAAAGAATTTGGAAGCCGAGATGGATGTATCATTGGTACATCCCGAAGGGTCTGATTCAGCAGAGCCGGACGAAGACACGAAGTGGCATGAGTGGATAGAAAAGGAGGACAAGGATTTCTATCGAGGCTGCTGGTAGAAGCCGACAAATTTTTCAATGCCGATTTATGTGCTCCACCTATGAGAAAGGAGGCCCAAGACCAATCCAGACGGCTCGGTCGACATGAAGCTGGATTAAAGGCATCATTGCCAAAGCCGAGGTTGAGTCCGGGTTGAAAGACGAGGAAGAAGCGAAAAAGCTAAGGAAGAGAGTCTTTACGGTTGGATATTCTGAATCCAATCAAATGGGGAATCCGATAAAGGATCTTTTCTCTTTTCCTTATCCTTTTATCTTTTGATCATTGTAAATTTGTAAATATATGAATGAATATATCAACGCTTTGTGATTTACTTGTCTTAGTTTCTTAAAGTCATTTTTTTTTTCGCTTTAAGAATTTTTTTTTAAGTATAATTCATCCGAGAATTTTATCTCTCGGACTTGAAAGTTAAAAAAAAAAAAATTCTAAGTCTTAAGACTCAATTTTCTAAGTACTTCTAAAAGAGTCTAAAAGACTTAAATTTTTTTAAATTGTGAAATGAATCTGTTGTATTGTGAAAAATGTGATCGATATACCTATCTAATAATCTTGATTAACTATAAACTAACTTCACTGTGAGTGTGTCTCTTTCTTGTAGGTTTTAACTTCATCAAAAAGGGGGAATTGTTAGACCAAGTAGAGTTTTGATGAGTTAAAAGGAGCAATCAGATGAGCGGAGACAACGTTGATAAACGGCTCGAATCAGGATTCAATTCTAAGCCGATCGATCGGGGTCAAGAGTCTAGGGAGATCAAAGTCTACAAGTCATCGAAGACAAGCTCAAAACTAGTCATCTGCAGGAGACGATCATGAGAAGCTCGACGAGGTCAAGACAAGCCGAGTAGAATAAGAAAGGCGAGTCTTCACCAAGTCACCAGACGAGTAGGAAGAATCACTGAGGTCAAGAGTAGTTTCCAAGAATAGGTTTGTTAAGCGGTTTTCAGTTTGTTAGAACTAACTAACAAACTAACTGTCTTTTCAGACTTATAAATAGGACTAGATTTTATTTTTCTATACACTTATGCAAATTTGATTTCACACACCATTTTTTCTATTGATTTCACAAAGTATTTTTCAGAGAGCTTTCAAATATTTTCTAAGTGTTTTGTAGAACACTTCACTTCACATCTTCGAAACACATCTTGTTCTTAGAGTTAGATTTTAGAAAGTTGATTAGATTATTGAAGAGTTGAAGATCAAGTTGTAATTTGTAAAGTTTGTACGGTGAGTAAATAAGCAGCTAGTGAAGACCCTTCTTCAAAGTTTGGAGAAGGAGAGTGGATGTAGGATTGTTAAAATCCGAACCACTATAAATCCTCGTGTTATTTCTTGCTTTCTTTAATTTCTGTTCAAGTTACAATTTTGTTAATTCAAGATTAAAATTAAGAATCTCAACTAAAATCTAAATATCACCTTTGCTTTTGATCTTGTTAAAGAGTTGAGTTTATAATTGTTTTCATGTGTTAAAACCGATACTTTGAATTGATTTTGTGAAATTAAAAATTCTACAAATCTATTCAAACCCCCTTTCTAGATTTTGCTCTAGAAGGTAAACTCAAGGTTTTATTCAACTCAACATTCCGGACCAACACCTATGCACGCTTAAGGTCCACAAAGCTAGGAGGAACAAGTTTGGAAGAAAAATCACTTTTGAGCTAATGGGGAATGAATATGAATTGACTTTGACGAGGTAAACGAGATCCTTGGTGCGCCATCGACCCCGATAGATCATTGCTCAACATTAGGGAGGAGTACAATGCCAAAAAGTTACGGAGGCGTATTTTTGATTCGGGGCTCCGAGCCACCCGAGTTTGTACTGGAAGTCTAAGTGCACGCACATTCGGAACCCGGTGGTCCGATACTTAGAGAAGATCCTTGCAAGTACTATATTCGCGAGATCGGAAGGAGGAGTCGTGGTTTCGAAGAGTTGTATGTCTTGTGGTGCTTCTTACATGGAGTGAGATTCAACGGTGCATACCTCTGCTATTTATTTGAGAGAGCGACGAGCACAAAATTCAAGAAGATCAACTTTGGTGGAATGATTACCTTGATAGGCTGAGCATCTTGGGATCCCGACTCATAACCTCGCAGCATTAGATGGTCCAGATCTTACTACGTATACGATGAGACGCATGAGGACACCGGATCGCATCGGTAGGGACGTGGTGTTTTCAGCAGCACCATGGTGGCCACCCCTCTTCCTAATAAGAGGTTGACGATAGTTTTGGATCCACTTTGCTTTTGTGACCATCAACTTGCGCATGTGGTCGCAAAGATCACACCGATGCCATAGATGCTTACACGAGGGAGCATGGGGATGTGCTTAGAGATGAGGGGGATGATGATGATAATGCATGCCAAGAAGTCGAGTTCGATTCGACTCTTCCGATGATGAGGGGGATGCGGTGAGAGCAGAGGTTGAAGAGGAGGTTGAGTCCGAGGACGAGGATGATGAGGAGCCGGAGCAGGAAGAGCCGCTGTCCCGTATAGAGGAGGATTATCAGCCAGAGATCAATATGTACCGGGCAGACGAGATGAGGAGTAGAGAGTATGAGGCGGGGAGTTCATCTTAGACCGTGGGTTTTGACGGAACAAATGTGGGCAGATAGTCGAGGATGCATATTGAGAGTCGACCGTCAGGATGAGATGTACCGGATGATGGAGGAGTCTCGGAGATTCAATGAAGAGACTAGGAGGATGCAAGAGGAGTCAATGAATACTCAAAACGACATGTATGCCCTCCTACAATAGATGAGCTCGTGGAACTGGCCGAGTTACCCTCCTCCACCGCCGCCGTCCGACTACTAGGGCTATCCCCTATTCCTCATTCCCTCTCCTTAGTTTTTAGATGCTTATCTCTTGGTGAATTGTACTCTTTATTTTGGTGATTGTACTCTTGATTGATTTGATGACTTGATGATTTTTATGTTTTGGATTGATTGATGATTTTATGGATGTTATGATTCCCTTGATCTTTTTTAGCTTATTGTCTATTGATGATTGTGATTTGATGATTCTTTGGATGCCTTATTCCTATGATTCTTTATTTTTCGACTTGATTTGAGCTTAGTTGTGGATTCATTGACATATCTTTGAGTATCATTCATGTGGTAGTGAGTATGTTTGAGATTATGTACATGAGCATTTGAGTTTGATTTGCAAGATTTATTGGATTTTGATATGATCATGAGTAGATTTGTAGCTTGAAGCTAACTTTCATGATTTATTGTGTAAGGATGAATGTGAATAATGATGCTTGATTCATTGCTCAATTTAAGCCCGTGAGCTTTTGTGCCTTAATGATCGTACATCTTATACGGTTGATTTGATATTCTTTGTGAGTGCATCATTCATGATTTGTATGCTAGAACTTGCCACTAGACTTGTTGATATTGATCTTTGTGTGATGTCTTGAAAATGATAAGAGGCCATGTTTGATGTGATGAGTCACTTTGCCAAAATTTTCCCCACCTAATACATTTGATTTCCTTAGTAAGCCATGTTGAGCCTATGATCCTTATTCTTTGGCAATCCAAGTGAAATTGAAACCATTTAGCCTATTTTTGTGAGCCTTTCTTGTCCTATATTTAGTTGAGCTTGAATGTTGGCTAATGATGGTGATTTGATTGCGAAGTGTGGGAAGATGATGAACTAAGTGATGATTGAAGCATAAAAGAAAAGAAAGGTTGTGATAAAGATTGAATTGTGAAAAAAAAATGTGAACATGAAGTGAAAGAAAAATTCAATTTGTGAGCTTAAAAAGAGAAAGCTCAAGTGAATGGTGGATTGATCATTGAAGTTCAAAAGGAAGAGTGTGCTTGATGAAAAGAGAAGAGATGTGTATTGTATTGATTAGCTTATATTCAAGTCTCTACTACTTAGTCACTCTTATCCATATATATCCCACCTTTACAAAGAGCCTACATTACAACCTAGAGAAAGACCTTTTTGATTCTTGATTGATCATAAGTGATTTGGATTGAGATTAAGTCTTTTGGCAAGCATATGGTGTGCAAGTTTGTGAATTTGATGATCGAGTGCTTTATACCTTGATACACTTGAGTGAAGAGTGAAACACTCCATGGAAGGAGCAATGTGTTGAGTATTTGATTGAGCATTTGTTTGAGCATGATTCATCTTGATGGCTAATAGATAGTTGCATTGATACAAGTGTTCATTGATGAGTTCTATGGTCTTATTTTTGGTCTATGGTGCCATGTGACATAATTGCAATCAATTCACTCCATTTTTCTTAGTTTCTACGTTGCTCGAGGACGAGCAACAATTCAAGTTTGGGGGTATGATTGGAGTGAATTGATACATGTTTTTAGGGCCTATTTTAGTGCAAAAAGTGAGCTAAAGTGTGATTTTTGTGCCTAAATGTGAAAAGTATCAATTTTGCCAAACCGAGAGTACCGGTATTCTTAGAATGAAAAGACGAACATACCATACGAAAATGGGGTCGGGCCCGAAGCCCTTCTCGATAAAAATTCCTGGTCTCGAGCACAGTGTCGAGGGTGCACAGACCTCGACTCGAGGGTCAGCCGAGGGAAATATTTTCAACATTGCAGGAAGCTCGACTCGAGGGAGGAGCCTCGAGTCGAGGGATGGGAAATTGACAAGATCCTCGAGTCGAGGGCTGAGCCTCGACTCGAGGCAAAGCGATATTTTGAAGAAGCGTGTTAGTGACTCTCGTGCCTCGACTCGAGGGCCCGAAGCTCGAGTCGAGGAGTGCCCAAAATCTTGATTCTAGCAGTTTAGAGCAGTTTCAGGAGGTTCCTTAGGCGAATTTTGCATTTTGTAGCTTGAATTCCATTGTAATTGCCATAGATTGTTAGAATTAGATTAGATTCTACATTTAGTTCATTAGATTAGTATTTTGATTGATTGTAATTGAAGATTTCAGCTGTGATTTGGGAGTAGGGAGTGGAATTGAAGCATTGTAGAAGATTAATCATTCTTATTGTTGTCTATTGAAGTTCAATTGGTGATGTTCTTACCCTTTGTTCTCTTTAATTCATTGCTTGTGTTGATTAGATTGTTAATTGCTTTCTTAGATTTTCTACCCATGGCTTTTGCTTGTAGCACCATGGGCTAATAGCTTTGTGCTTGGGATAATTGAAATTAGGGATGAAGTGATTGCCTCATGCTATGATTGTTGATAATTGTGATCAATTAAATTAGTTTGCTCCTAATTGTGATTCTTAATTGTGCTTCATGAAAAATTGTCTCTTTTGATTAATGGTTGATCACCCTAGCAATAGGCGAGAGTTGAGCTAACGTGATTAGGTGTTAATCGGGTTTCAATTTTGCATGATTGTATGAATTGGGGACTTCTACATTGAGAGATGGGAAGAACTAAGGATACTCACATTAGGCATTGTGATATTAATGGAGTGATTAATTTCATGATAGTTTATGCTTTCTAATTTGATTTATTTGCACTTGGATACAATCATAGCTTGTTAATCATGGATTCCTTGATGGAGATTATCCCTTGCACCCAATTCCCCATTGATTTTAGTATATTTGATCTTGCATTCTAGGTGTTTGATATATTGTTTGCATAATCTTGCCATTTAATTTCTTGCAATTTTGTAGAGATTTTAGTCCAAAAACTTGTTGCAATTTTAGTCATTCTTATCCTTGAATTTCGTTTGCATACTTTCTCCCTTGGGTTCGATATTTTGTTGATTGGTCTTAATAACTCTTACCCTATACACTCCAATCAGGTTCTGCAAAAATATCAGAATATTCGCATACCCAAAAATAAATCTACGATTAACATCGAATCCCTAATATAACGTATTTATGATAATCATGCAAACCCTAATATGACAGATTTACAAATATCATGCAATCCTATTCAATATCAGATCATGAAACTCTATACTAACGAGATCAAGAAAACCCTATTATAACAGATCAAGAAACCCTATTATAACAGATCAAGAAACCCTATTATAATATATTTACAATAGTCATGCAATCCTAATAAATCGATCTATGAATAACCGAATCAATTGCATAGAGTCGAAAACACGGCTCGATACCAATTATTGGAACCACCGATCGCCGACTCTATGAAATTATCGATTCTAATTATAGTCACAAAACGCAGCGAATAGAATTGTACCTTTATTCACCGTAATAGGTGAAGACGAACCGATTCTAAGGTCGAAGCTCGCGATCGAAAGATGAGCCTCGAACCTCACGGTCTTGTCGTATTCCTATCCCTTTTCCTTGGACGCCGAGTGGTCGACGATCCTCCAAGGAATCGAATCCGCCTCTCTCGATATCACATTTTTTCACACACATCCGGAGGCTGCGATGTTAGGGTTTATTTATAGGCTACAACGGGGACCCTAAGGAGGAATTAGGGTTGGGCCTCCCGATGGGCCTAAATATCCCGTGTTCGATCCGAACACTTTACTTATGCCCATCAATTATAACTCACCACTAAAGAGTTATAATTGAATTACCGTCCTAATCCCATATTATAATATGGGCTCCTTTATTATGTGTACTTTTATTTCCCGTGTTTAAGATATCGAATGTTCTTAAATTAATTAAATTATCGACAACTTAATTAATTTATATCTAATTCCAAGAGTAGTACCACTCATCTTTATTATTATGTCGGATTAAATCCACTGCGGGGTTTACATAATAATCTTTATGAGCTCCTCAAGGGGACATCATCATCCTAAATAATTAGGACACGATTCTTCTATAATCAACATCACACCATATAAACAATGCTATCTCCCAATTCACCGAGCCTATTGATTTAATAAATCTCACACATTGACAAATCAAAGAAACATACACCGAGTACACGTGCCCGTTATTATATAGGGATTAAGAAGACGTACATCCATAACAACCGAGGTCTTGTTCTTTTATATAGTCCGTACAAATTGAACAACCTCATATGGTCCCGCTCAATACATACAAAATGTACTAGTGTAACTTTATAGTCAAGATAGACTAATACCAAATTACACTACAACCGTTCCAATGTTTGTCCAAATCCATCTTGGTTGTGAGCTATTATTTATGATCTATAAGGAATCGATAAAGCATGATCTTGTGTGACACCACACACCATGTTATCTATATTATAGATTAATCTAGACAAAATAATGATATATATAACAATCATAAACAATAAGTATTTTGATCATAATGAATCTCATATTAAAAGGATGTTCATACTAAAAAAATGTTCATACAAAAGCTAGGCTTATAGTATACATCCTATCAATGATGGAGCATGAATACACATGGGATGATGCGCTTGCACAATGAGTCATGTTGAAGAAACGCTATGAGACTTTCAACCGTGTGCTTAACATGGACGAGTGCAGTGGGATCGAAATGTTAACCACGTGTATGCACCAAACTGGGACGAAATCTTCAAGGTGTAATTTTCGTCTATTGATTATTGTGTTTAACTTTTATCAAGTTGAAAACATATACATGCATGCTCACATTGAAATTTGAAAACTAATGCATGCAAACAAAAATGTGCGTGGCATTATTTTCAAAAAATGTTGCATGCAATGACATTTGCTTGCCATTTGGAAAGTCGAGACCATGATTTTGGGTATCCAACATCACATGTGTTTGGTGTTTTTATTAACACTTTTTATTAATCGGTGTATGTTTGTAACTCGTGAAATAAATAATATTCACGACAAATGTAGGTTAATGGGTTCACGAAATCACTATATCACAAAGGTGACATAATGTATAACAAACCGTGTGCTCTGTTCGCCTCGGATGATGTCATAAGCATTAACTATGATGCCCGGTAGTTGGACACATAAATAACTCGGAAGCACCATCATCATCAAAGACTCGGACAATGAAGTTGAATCTCCAATTGCCTAATAAAATAATGATTGGTTGTCGAAGAAACTTTTCATTAACGACCCAGAGAGTAACACTTGTCTACCACTTGAGACTCTCGAATCAAAGAACGAAAAAGATTGTATGCTGCAAAAACTAAGAGAAAAAACCGATGTTTGACTACGAAGGGACTCATTCCATTCCGTCCCAAAAGAGCCACCTCAACCGGAGGTGCTACAAAAGATGAGGCTAGCTTTTGCACGACGTCCAATTCAACGAAGAATCATTTCTCTCCTGCGGTGAGAAATAGATCATCAACGGTGACATAATTTGTCCGATCAACTTTTTCCTATATTAATCGGTATTATGTCTTACTTTGAATTAATGTTGAACTATTTGGTATGGATATGGACATTTTTTCCTATATTCTAGTGCGCTATAAACGAGCCTACGGTGAGTCGTCCCATAAAAACAAAAAAAAAAATGTAAGGAAAATCTATGATGCATATTAATATTATTATGTTTGGATTATTATTATAGATATTATTATTATTAATATTAGAAATAATGACAAGCGGTGCAATCCACCCCCTATTTAGAAAGAGATTCAACACTTTTTTAAGGGGTGGCAATTGACAATAATACCCTTAAATCTCTTCTAATTTTTAAACCGCACTCTCTCACTTCAATGTCCGGTTCTCTCCTCTCCCTCTCTCTAACTTTCTCAACTTTTTTTTCTCTCTCCTTCTCACTTGCAATTTTCACTCCTTCTCTACCAGATTTTTCTTTCACATACTTTCTCTGATAATTTCAAATGAGATATATCTCGGATATCCCCATAACCTTATTTTGAGGAAGTTTTTAAACAAGAACAATGAAGTCGGCCCTCTACATCCCCGATGTTCTGCGCGGAAAAGAGTGGCTATCACAGATAAAAAAAAGGCTTAAACTCTACCCACCGAAACTACCATGCCGCCGCTTATATGTGCTCTAATTTTTGGCGTACTCTCGACAATCGCTCCGCGCACATCTGCCCGCTCTTCACGGCAAAGTAGATCCCCTTGACGGAGCACTTTGTCACGTACGCTAGGCTATGAGAATCAAGATTCACCATCGTGTATTAAAACTCAATACATATGATTTTATTTAAACATTTGAATATGCTCGCCGCCCCACCTCAAACCATTTTTGGGTGTTATTTTTAAGATTGGATCAATTTCATGAGATGGGTAAGAATTTTTATTTGTAGATGAAATTTTCATTTAACTGTTGTTTCTTTGATATGATTTTGAGGTTTTGGGGATTATGGTGCAAAACCCGATCTCAGAACTCAAATTTTGGGGGTTTTCAAATTTATGTTTGCAGATTTTGAATTTTTTGGTGAAGATAAAGACGAAATTGATCTGCAGAAACCCGATCTCCTGTTTAGAGGCTTGTTTCGTAAAAAGTCACATGATAATAGTAGCAATAAAGAAACTCGGGAAACAGGTAGTGTATTTTTACCTAACGTTCGTTAGTGATGATTAATGTTTGTGGGGTAAATCTACGTACAACGATCCTTGAGAACTAACTTTGCCTGCAAAAAAATAGTTGAAGTTTCTTGATTTCATTTACTTTGAGAAAGTCTCTAAGGAAGAGCAGGAAGATGGACATCTTTTCGATTTTGTAAGTTTGTGAAAAAATTACTTTGTTTTTTCATGAAGCATACATTATACAGAGGTATTTAACTATGACTAGTGGTACTTTATTTTGAGTTATTTATTATATGCAAGGGTAGTATTGAGTTTATATTGATTTTTAGCAACTTCAATTATTCTCAACACTTAAGTAGAATGCGATTAAGCGACAAATTGTATTATGTTTTGATCTTGTTGATTGTAAGATTCCCAAACAAGATTAAGACCAATCAAGTATATCGAACCCAAGGGAAAAAGTATGCATGTAAGGCCCTAGAAATATAATTAGGAAGCAATCTAATTCAATTGATCACAATTATCAACAACCATAGTATAGGCAATCAAATCATCCTCAATTTCAATTAACTTAAGCACAAGAGAGTTAGCCCATGGTGCCAAGAGCAAAATCCATGGGAAGAAAATCTAATTGAGCAAACAACAATCTAATAACAACAATAAAGGAATTGAAATGACAAGAGAGGAAAAACATCACCAATTGGATTGAATCAACAAAAATAGGAATGTTTGAGTCTTCAATACACTTCTTCTCCAAATGAAATACAAGCTTGAATTGAGAAATCTAGAGATCAAATACTAATCTAATGCTAATCTAAGCAACAACAATGGAAATTCTACCTAAATCTAACAATCTACTCTACCTACAAGGAGAAATTGGCTTGGGGCCTAAGAAATCGCCCCAAAGCGCTAATAAATGCTCTGTGGAATTGTCCTTCATTATGCTCTGTTTTGCCCCTTAAATAGACGAATTTGGGAAAACTTCTCCTCGAGTCGAGCCTCGACTCGAGGCTCAGCCTCGACTCGAGGCTGCCCTTGCCACTGCTCCTCGACTCGAGGCTCGGTCTTGAGTCGAGGCTTCTTCAATTTTCTAATTTTCATTCTTTTGCCTTCACCTCGGGTCGAGGCCCCACGGACCTCGACCGAGAGGTCGAGTCCAGGAATTTTCTCGACCCGGACTCCGCCTCCGACCTCCATTTTCACCCGTCTCGATCGTCTCTTCATTCTAAGAATGCCGGTACTCTCGATTTGGCTAAATTCCATCGATTTACCCGTAAAACGGACGAAAAATATCAAAAACTCATCAAGTAATACTTTTTAGGCAAAGAAGTGATACTCTACACATTTAAGCAGAAAATATCACACTTTTGATCACTTTTTGCACTAAAATAACCCCTAAAAACATGCATCAATTCACTCAAATCAACTGTTCAAGTTCTTAAGTGTTGGTCCCGAGATTGAGTAGTTTAAAAGAAATCAAGGCAGACCTACTAGAGATAATCTAGAAGGGGGGAGGGTTGAATAGATTATCTAAATCATTTACAAAATTCGCATTATCAATTCGGACTATAATTTGAATCCCCAAAATCAAAGTTTGTCATGAAATAGATTTAAACTCAATCTATGAATCTGGATCTAAAGCAATCAAACAAGTTTAATCAATTCACGAGATAATCAATTGAAATTAAATGCAAAAAGTAAAGGGCACAAAATTTATAGTGGTTCGATCAAAAGATCCTACATCCACTCTCCTTCTTCAACTTTGAAGAAGGGGCTCTACCTTCTTACTTACTCTCTTGCTTACCGTTGATTACAATTTACAAAATTAGACGATCTTTGTCTTTGATTCACCTTTCAATCTAACAATCTAACTAGCTAATCTAAGATTACATTGCAGTTTGTGATTTGAAGATGTACGAAAGTGTTCTTTAAACACTTAGAAAATATTTTGAAAAAGCTTTGAAAACAAGTGAGTGATTCGAGAATGTGAATTTCGAATAATGAGTGCTAAGAGATCTTCTCGAGAACTGTGTCTAGTCTTATTTATAATTCTATAAAACGATTAGTTTGTTGTAACAAACCTGGTAACCGTTTAATAAACTTATCTTTAAAAACTTCTTGAAATGATCTTGAATTAGTTATGCTGTCTTGACTTGGTGATAGACTGTCTTTCTTATTCTCAAATAGACGACCTCTTCATGACTGTCTCGAGATGACCTCGAAAATTCTTGACCTCACTGATTCCTTTAGACCTTACCTAGTCTGATCGGTTTACTAGAAAAATATACTACCTCAATCGGTCTATACAAATTCACTGGTCATCTTATATACAAGAGCTTGTCTACCCTATATGTTTTAACTTATTCAAAACTAAAATATGATCTAACAATTTCCCCCTTTTTGATAAAGTTAAAACTACAAGAAAGAAGCAAACTCACAACCGGTGTTAATCAAGGTTATTCAAGATAAGGTGATCAGTTAGATTAAGCACATAAGCAACTTTTCAATCGAGATAGATTCACATAAGAACACTTACTCACACTCAGTCAAAAAATTTTTTTAAGCACTTAGAGAAATTTTAAGAAAATTTTCCAAGTTACAGCTTTTATCGTATTACCAACACTTAGAAAAATTTCTTATAAGTTATTTTTTTATTTTTTTATTTTGAGACTTAGAAGAATTTTTGAGCTTCAAAGTAGATGAAGCATAAACCATAAAACACCATATAGGTTCAAATATCTCATATATTCATCAAACAAAAATTACATTTACGATTGGAGCACTTAAACAACAAAAGATAAAGAAGAACATTAAGATCTTATCTAAGTTCCCCATCTATCTCGATTACGGTACCACCACCAAGAAAACTCTCCTCCCGAGCCGCCTGAGTTCTCCTCTTCGGTGTATCCAGACTCGGTCTCCACCCTTTGCACGATTCCCTCGACCAGTCTAGGTAAAGAGTCCCGTCTCGCTTTCTTGGCTGGTACGGCGAACTCGAAGGCAGGAGCAATGAGATTAACATTGAATTCAATATCGGCTTTCTTGAGCGGCCGACGATAGAACTCTCCGTCTATCTTTTCAACCCTTTCATGCCATGCCAAGTCTGGATCTTCTGAGTTGCCCCTGGAGCTTTGAGGATGTGCTAGTAATACATCTACATAGAATCCAGGTTTATTGGCGGCTACCATCTTTGGAGGAGCCGAGGTCGTGTGGAATGGTCTCGAACTTCTCATCCCCTTCGCCCTTCATCGCCCATTTCCTCTCATCTTGGCTCCAGTGTCACATCCTAATTTTATTAATAATTTTAACGCCGACTTGAATAAAAATACCTTTCAAGAGTACATAAAAAAAAATCTCTAAGACTTTTTTTTTTTTAGCAAAACAATTTAATAAATACCATCGAAACATGAACATGAGAATCTTTAATAAATAATAAAAAAATGTCAACTAAAATAAATTGCATAAATTGTCTCAATTTCTTAAAAACTTAATTCACTCTAAAAATTAATCTTACGAAAAGAAGTTCAAAGACATGCTACGAATTAAAAATGCTAAAATAATACCAATCAATCCACCTTGCCTCCGCCTCAACTCCGTTAATCTTAATATGCAAAAGCATTAATTTGATTAGGGTGAGCAACCAACTAGCTCAATGGGGTCCTATTTGTCACGCTTAAATATCCAACATAATCAAAATAGCAACTCACATACGACATAACCATAACCTTTGTCAAAGAAAGTCAACCATAGTAACATAAAGCATCATAATCGGTCCTTTCCACCGAAATATAGTTCTTAAATTTATTATGTCACACGGTCCTTTCCACCGAACATAAATCATAATTTATTATGTTGCAGTCCTTTCCACCGGAACATAAATCATAGCATAGTATGCACACGGTCCTTTCCACCGGTCATACACATAAATAGTATGTTACACGGTCCTTTCCACCCAGAACATACCCATATCATATCATATAGCACATAGTAGCAATCAACAAATCTCAATCATGCAAGGTATTTAAAAGTGACAAATAATTACCAATCATATAGAGAAAAACTCCACCTTAAACCTTGATTATTCCATGATGAATGTGTAGATATTTTAGAGCAGAGGCCTCCTTGGCACCTAAAATAATAATTAATAAACTTGTCTTAGTATCATAAATTTATTAAATTTATATGTCTTAGTCTTATTATATTAATATTTTATGAATATTCAATATCTTGACTAATGTTTTTAAAAAAATAAAACTAATCAAATTTTTTTAAAAAAATAGAAGAAGTTGGAAAATGAGTTTTTAAAAGACGTCTTCCACTAATTACATAGGATATATCATCAATTCTAGACAGATTATACTTTTATTATTAAAATAATACTATAATAATACTAATATATATATATATATATATATATATATATATATATATATATAATGGGTATGGCAACTGCCGTTATACATGTATATGCATATTTAATAAAAAGTTCAAAGTGTAGCCTCGATCATTCACGGAATTCCTTTTTTTCTTCCCTTTAACACAAAATAAAGACAAAGGATAAAATAATGATTCACCACTCTTCATCGATTTCAAACGTATCTAATCATATTAAATTTTAATTGAAACTAGTTTCACCCGTTTAACAAAACGAAGCATGATTTGGTGTTCTCATTAAATTCGCTCGGAAAGTGTATATAAGACCAATTTTAAAAACTATCAACAATAAGTTTTTTTAAAAAATATAATATATGTTTGTATACTCATACGTTGACACATATGCACATATAAACGTACACTTTGCAAAATATAAAAATTATATTAACATGGAAACCATAATTAATTAGAGAGTATGAATAAATATAATTTGTTTATTGAATTCAACAAAAGAGGTAAGGATAAGGTGTTACCGAAACAAAGAAGGAATTGAGAGAAGAAATTCTTTTGATGCTCCATAGAGAAAATTTGAATTTACGTGAATTGAGAGAAATAATTTTTTGGAGTTGGTCTTGTGTGAGACCGTCTCACGGATCTAATTGCCGTGAGACGGATCTCCCTTGACCCGGATTCACTAAAATAATTACTCGAAAAATTAAAACCCAAACATACCTGCCCACCCATCCCATCCTGGACCATCCAAGCCCATCCGCCTACCCAATTAGAAAAGGAAAATTGCAACACATCGACGACGCGAGAAAGGTAGCGGACGTGTTGATGGCGGCGCGAGAGAAAGCAGGTAAGTATCTCCAATTTTATCTTCTTTCTCTGGCATATAATATAGATTACAACGCAGTAGATTAGGGCTTGAATTTATTGTAATTTTTCAAGCTACGGTGTTTAACAAATGACATCAAGGAGGTGGATTTTAATGTATGGGCGAATGAATTTCCAAGTTAGGTGTAGAGTTGTTTCTTAGGGATGAATGTAAATGGTAGAGCAAAACTTCTCAAGCTTACGAATGCATGAATTGATATGTCAGTACAAATTTTTTGAGCACGTCTGTGCTCCTTTAATAATATTTTTCTTTTCAAAACAAAAAAAAAAGAGTATATACATAGAGAGAGCCAACAAGGTGGGGTGTAGAGGAGAGAGAAGTAATGATTATATGATTTTATTTGTATGGGGATGTGTGTGGTTTTTGTACACTACATATAAACACAATTTTACTCGCTTATTGGTAAAGAGAGAGATAAGGTAGTTGCACTAGCATGTGAATGCAACTTGTTGGGAGGACCAAGTTATTGTAGTGATCAAATTAAATACTATAGAAAGCAAAGTTAGTCTTTGGTCCCATTGTTGATGATAGTGAAACAAGTAATAGTTGTTTGAGTTTCACGAACACAGATTCACTTTTTAATAAATAGTTATCACTTTATAATAAATTATTATCACTTATAATATGAATTATATCACTTTTCAGTATTTTATCACTTTTATAATAATTTGTATCACTTTTTAAAAAGTGATAATAATTTATTAAAAGAAGTTTCATCTCATGAAACGAGATTCGTGAGATGGTCTCACACAAATTTTTGTCATTTTCCTACATATGGTCAACATTTTCTTTAAAATGTTACTTTGTTGCATTATATTGACTAGTGGAGTATCATTGTTAATTATTTTGTGTTTCATATCCAACAATAAGTGTTGCTTGATTGTACTTAATGATCTAAAAGAATATGATTGTACCATTGATAATTATTTTATGTTACACTATCATTTTTCAAAAAAAAAAAAAAGGTCATATTTCAAAGTATTTAGATGTTATAAATTTGTGGTCATTGATTTAGATGTTACAAAATATCAAGGTAAAATCAAAGTATTTAGAAATGTTAAAAGTGTCATGCATTCTTTATTTGGTTCATAATATGATTTGTTACCCCAATATAATTTATTTTGCAAGGTAAAATAGAAATCCGTTTGTTAAATTTGACAAGTGACATATTTTGTGTAGTATGTTAATGTGATGAAATCAAAATGTATTTTTCTTATAATGGACCCCTACTTCTAATTGGTGCAAACTCTTTAGATACAAACGTGAAGTTATTTTGGATGTTGACATGGTTGCGAGACACACAAGGTAAATCTATCTATATAAGATAAAAGTGACATATTTTAGTTAAAAAGTGATAAAAATTAATTGAAATGTGACAACAATAAAACTTTCGGATGCAATTGATACACAAACTAATGATGAAAATTGATGTTACAAATTTGGCGGTTGATTTGGACATTACAAATTATCAAGGTAAAACATAAAATTCTTTGTTAAAATTTGATAGGTGACATAAATTTTGAAGTATGTTAATTTGACAATGAAAAAAAAAAGAGTTTTAGCGATTTAACGGTGGACCCTCACTTCTAATTGGTGCAAACTCTTTAGATAAAAACAGTGAAGCTATTTTTGAAGTTGATACAAATTTGCATGGTAAAAAATAAATCCTTTTATTAAATTTGATAAGTGACATATTTTTGTAGTATGTTAATGTGATAAAATCAAAATTTGTTTGTTCTTACGAGATGGACCCCCACTTCTAACTGGTGCAAACTCTTTAGATATAAACAATGAGGTTATTTTGGATGTTGACATGGTACGACACACAAGGTAATCTATCTATATAAATTAAAAGAGACATATTTTAGTTAAAAAGTGATAAAAATTAATTGAAAGGTGACAACAATAAAATTTTTAGATTCAATTGATACACAAACTAATGATGAAAAATTGATGTTTCAAATTTGCAAGCATCGTGTTCTCTAATTGGTATGATGGAAAAACTATTGAGGAGATGTATAATTTGTATCGTAGACACGGTCAAGCAGTTGGATTTAGTGTGCGCAAATCTACCACTAGACAATCTGCCCAACAAGGTGTTGTGCTCGAAAAATATTTTGTATGTTCTTGTAGTGGTTTAAAAAAACACAACCTTATACCCCAAGTCAAAAGCCGAGGGAAACGATGTATCACACACGGACGGGTTGTAATGCTTTGTTGGATCAAGAAGTTTTGATGAGTTAAATGAAGCGATTCGAGATGATCGACAACCTTGATGAACAGTGAAAACAAGTCTTCATACTAAGCCGATCGACTAGGTCAAGAATTGATCAAGTCATTTGGAGACTAGAGGTTGCAAGCCATCCGGAGACAAGCTCAAGTTTAGTCGTCTGCAGGAGACAATTATGAAGAGATCGGATGAGGTCAAGACAAGCCGAGTAGAATAAGAAAGGCGAGTGTTCACCAAATCAGTGAAAATGAGTAGATTAAGATCGGTGAGGAGCAAGCGAGTTTTCAAGATTAAGTTTGTTAAAGTGGTTTTCGATTTGTTAGAACTCGACTAACAAACTAACTGTCTTTTCGAGACTTATAAATAGGTCTAGGCACTTCTTTTAGATACACACTTCACACGAGAATATTCGAATACCCAGAATTCACAAGTTATTTTCAAATTTATTCTCTCAAATCACAAGTTTTCAAAAAGCACAAAATAGTTTTTCAAGATTTTTCATAGATTTTTCTAAGTGTTTGTAGAACACTTCATTGCACATCTTCAAATACACATCTTTTTCTTAGTGTTAGATTTCATAAGTTTGGTTAGCATTTTGAAGAGTTGAAGATCAAGTTGTAAGTAGTAAGTTGTACGTTGAAAGTGAGTAAGTAAGTTGATAGTAGAGACCCTTCTTCAAGTTGGAGAAGGAGAGTGGATGTAGGATTGTTATAATCCGAACCACTATAAAATCCAGTGTTCTTTCTTGTTTTTATTTACTTATTTGTTTGTTCAATTTCAAGTTACTATTCAAAGATTAATTTAGAATCAAAGTTAGAATCTTAATATCAGTTTACTTTTGATCTTATTAAAGTTGAGTCTAATCTTGAATATCCATTGTGTACATCTCGGTAGTTTGAATTAGTTTTGAAAGATTTGAAAAATCTACAAAATCTATTCAACCCCCTTCTAGATTTTGTTCTAGAAGGATAACTCAAAGTTTCATAATCAACTCAACTAATCGGGACCAACAAGTGGTATCAAGAGCAATTGTTAAACCTGCTCGATATTGATTTTAGGTCTTAACTAAGATTCGGAATTTTCTTGATTTTCTTCATTCTCTTTATTGTTACTAACGGTGCTACTAATAAGTTTTTGTGAAGTATTTTGTTTCTTTATCTCATCATGTCATCAGAAAAAGTAAGAAGTCCAGGAATTTACGAATTTTCAATTGAAGATTATGATTCTTGGAAATTCGGGATGGAGAATCACCTCAAGGCCATCCATGATAGGATGGAAGAGGTTCTTGAAGAAGGACCTATAAAATTTTATCATGGAGGCACTAATCGGAGCTGAATCCACTGAATCCGTAACTAGACAAGAGAAAAAGAGTTACGAATTGACAAATGATGAAAGAAAGATTCACAATCTAGACCAAGTAGCTCGATGAAATCATTGAGACTTTAAGTAAAGATTGGATTGAGAAGGTTAAGAGATGCAAACCGCAAAAGAAATGTGGCAGACTCTAGCAAATGTTTGTGAAGGATCGAGATCAAGTAAAAGAGAATAAGGCTGCGATCGGTCTTACACGCATTTGATACATTCAAAATGAAGGAAAATGAATACGTGGATCATTAGATGTAAGGTTGACGAATCTCCTCAACAAAGCGGTGACCTTGGAAAGAACTATACAGAGAGAAGGAGACTAATAACAAGATACCGAGATCATTAACCAAGAGATGGAGAGAGAAATCCAATATCCTTAAAGTAACTCGAATTTATCTTCTATTACTCACCATACTTTGTTCTCTCATCTTAAAGCTCTAGAGTATGACATTCAAATAGAAGATGAGGAGGATGAGATGGAGTCGAGCACCTCATCCAAGTCTGTTGCCTTTGTCAAAGAAAGAAGACAAGATGTCAACCGAGTCTGTAGGAGGTGACCTATCTGCGAAGGAGCGAGATGGCTCTGCTCACCAAAAGGTATGAATGATTAAGAATGAAGTATAAACGAAATAAATTGAGATTTGCAAGTAAGGATAGATCAAGATCCAAATCAAGAAGAAAGGAAGATGAGTCTACGAGATGATGATAAAAGCAGGAGCCGACGAGAAGATTCGATCACTGTCAAAAGAAATCCTTCCAGCCCTAGATCGGACAGGAGTGACACTTGCTACACATGCAACAAGCCAAGACACTTCAGCTATGATTGTCCTCAACCCGACTCCTAAAGAATGGGAAGAGAAAAGGAAAAAGAGAGATAGGAGATTTGCGGATCAAAGGGCTTTGTTGGCTGAAGAAAAGGAGTCAAAGAAATCATCATCATCATCATCCTCATCGATTTCGGATCGGATGATGAATCTGTCTCATGGCTAAAGAGGTAGTCTATTATTCATCTTCTCGATAATGATTCTGTCGATGCATCGATTATGATCAAATCATTATTCATGAATTATTGAGAGATTTAAAGACATCTCTGGCTGCTTATAAACAGCTAGAGACAGAGAATTTGGCTTTAAAGGATCAAATTCAGATTCTAATTAAAGGAAAGCGGTGATGAACTATCCAAACCGAGGAAACATTCAAGGGGGAATGTTTTCCCAGTGAAGCTAGTACATCACCTAGCTTACCCGAAAGATTAGAAAGTGAATTGAAAACTTTAAAAGACAAATTTGAATCAATCTGTCTTTGAAAATGAATTAATTAAGAAAGACAATGAGAAGCTAGTCTTCAAAATTAGTCAACTTAATAATTCACAATCAGCAATAGATCACATCTTTAATACATCTAAAAAATCACATGACAAAAGCAGGTCTTGGTTATGACAAAATAATAAAACAGATGTCCGGAAACCTAGGAAATTTGTGAAAGCATCTCGATCAATCGGACTAAAGGAATAAGTACTGATTATAAAAGATATTCAGGTATACGAGGTATATTTTGTTGAAAGATTGAAACATAATCGCTATCTGTTTCCGACTTTGTGATAAAAGTTTTCTTGTCAAATTTTCAAAGGATAAATGTGATATCTTAGATAATTCCTCGATAAGGTACTTTTAATCGGCTTGAGACATGGTAATGTCTATGTGGCCAACTTTAATAGTTGTCCCAAAGATACTTGTGATAGCTAAGGGTGGAGATGATCTCGGTGGCTATGGCACAAGAGGCTTAGTCATCCGAATTTCAAGACCCTTAGTAAGTCAAGGCTAAAAAGAACCTTGTTAAGGGATTACCTGAGAAACTTTTATCCACCGATCTTAAAAGTGATGCTTGTCGTAAAGGTAAACAGCCTAGACACTCATTTAAGAGTATTAACTCCTCTTCATCTCGAAAGAGTTTTACAACTACTTCATCCGGATCTGTTTGGACCTCGTTTCTCCTCTTAATTTCAGTGGAAGGAAATATACTCTTGTTGTAGTAGATGACTTTTCTAGATACACTTGGGTTATATTTCTTTTCTAGAAAAAATGAGACTATAAACAAGATCCCCGATCTGTTGCATGATTCGTAATGAAAAGGGTATTAATATTATTAAAATAAGGAGTGATAAGTGGCACAAAATTTTTGAATTCTGTTTATCTAACTTTTTCAATGAGTGTGGAATTATTCATGAGACATCTTCAGTAAGAACCCCTCAACAAAATGGAGTGGTTGAAAGAAGGAATAGAACCTTGAAGGAAGCGGCCGGGAGCATGTTAGCCGAGCATGATACCCCTCACGAGGTTCGGGTCAAGCCATCAACACGGCTTGTTATACCAACAGTGCTTAGTTGTTAAAGACAAGGGTAAGACTCCATATGAGATTTGGAAGGGTAAGATTCCAAGAATCTCATATTTGAGCTTTTGGTTGTAAGTGTTTTATCCATAACAATGGGAAATCTAAGTTGAGAACTTTTGATGCTAAGGCAATGATGGAATATTCTTGGGATATTCTAACACTTCCAAGGCATTTAGAATTTTTAACAAGACAACCCTTTGTGTGGAGGAAACCCTCATGTTGTTTTTGATAAGTTATATTCCTTCTCGATAAAGTGAATCAAATTTCTAAGAGTCTAGATAAAATTGAACTCGACCAAGACTAAACATAGAACTGTCTATCTACCTAGTCTTGATTCTAATCAGATGAAGAAAAATCCCCATCCGATAATCGAAGACAACTTGATCGAGACTCCATCGGAAACAGACACCCTTGACGTCGGTGATCGGCGGGGTCGGTGATGAAGGGGGAACGTCACCGAGGCAGAGTCGGAGGAGTTGCCTACCGAGACTCAAGATGAGGATCCTTCTCCTCACATAGGCAAAAGGATGAGAAGCTACCATCCATCCGATCGATTATAGGAGACCCATCTAGTAGTGTGTAGACACGAATGATGCCGGACTCGAAAGTCTTTTTACTGTTATGTGTCGCTTCGAACCCAAGTCTATTGAAGAAGCTCTATCGATCCAAATCGATAACCGCCATGCAGAGGAACTGCATCGCTTTGAAAGGCAAAATGTTTGGGAATTAGTGGAAAGACCCTTACACGAAAGATTATAGGCACCAAATGGGTGTTTAAAAACAAAGCAGAGATGAGAACAACATTATTGTTCGAAATAAGGCAAGATTGGTTGCACAAGGTTACTCACACCGAGGGGATAGACTATGATGAAACCTATGCTCCAGATTGCGAGATTAGAAGCAATAAGGATGTTCTTGGCATTTGGCTGCATATAAATCTTTCAAAGTCTTTCAAATGGATGTTAAGTCTGTCTTCCTTAATGGTGTGTTGCTTGAGGAAGTCTATGTGGAGCAGCCTCCGGGGTTTAAGATCAATAACAAGGTCTATAAACTCAACAAAGCTCTATATGGATCAAACAAGCTCCCAGAGCTTGGTATGATACCTTATCTCGATTTCTTGACATCAAATGGTTTTTCAAAAGGCAAGATTGATAGAACTTTGTTTAGAAAGGAAGTGGAAGGTAACATCTTATTAGTTCAAATTTATGTAGATGACATAATCTTTGGTTCACCTAATCAAATTATGTGAAGAATTTAGCATTCTCATGAAAAACAGGTTTGAAATGTCAATGATGGGTGAATTAACATACTTTCTAGGCTTACGATTAAACAGATGAGTAAGGGCATATTCATACATCCTAAATATGCTAAGGATCCGATTGAAAAATTTGGAATGTCTACTAGCGAGAGAAGTTAAAATACCTATGGCAATTAACTTCTATGGATTCGATGAGAAGGGGATACCCACAGATGCAACGGAGTATCGTGGACTCGATTGGATCTCTTCTCTATCTCACCGCAAGTAGGCCGTATATAGCCTTTGCGGTTGGGGTATGTGCAAGATTCCAGCCTAATCCCAAGAAAACTCATCTGGAGTCTCGCTAAGAAAATTCTTAAATATCTCAAAGGAACCTTGCAAGTAGGGTTATGGTACCCAGTGATGACAACTTTGAAATGACAGTTATTGATTCGACTTTGGAGGATGTAAAATTGATAGGAAATCCACTTCAGGAACTTGTCAATTCTTAGGCAACAAATTAATTTCTTGGTTATCTAAGAAATGTACATTTGTTGCCACCTCCACAATCAAGCCGAATACATGGCACTGGAAGTTGTTGCTCTCAACTCCTCTGGATTAGTCAACACTTAGAGATTATAATATTCGACATCACTCTGCTTTCTATTTACCGTGATAATAATAATGTAATAACTATGACTTACAATCCTATTCTCGCATTCTAGATGTAAGCATATAGACATTAGGCATCATTTCATTAAAGATTATGTTGAGAAAAATGACATTAGGATTGAGAAGATAGCCACCGAATCACAAAGAGCAGACATACTTACAAAACCGTTAATGAATCAAGGTTTAAAGAATTGTGCTTAGAATTAGGATTACTTGATGCATCTTTATCTTATTTTTAAATTGTTTGCATCTGCTTAGTATATTCCTTATTTCGGTTGTTTCTTTTCTTTAAATCAAATGTCTAGAAAGAATTATCGACTAGATATGAGTCAAAGGACAATTAGGTAGCTGATATCATTGATTTCATTTCTTGGAATCAAGAATCAAGGATTAGTCATATTGACCTTATCCGACATGATAATTACTTATCCGACATTCGGTAAATCGATGAGGGCACAATAGTCACCTGATTTCCCGAGAATCGACGACTATCTCGCACCCTATCGATCTACCTCAAGTTACTAATGGTTTTCCTTGAGTCTATGTCTTTGCAGGAATAGGTCACAGATCATACCTGCTTCACCTCATCTTTTCTCAAATCTTTTATTCGACACCTTTGTTCCTAAATAAACTCCATATTTTTCTTCATAAAAATATTTTTGGATTGATTGGATGGAAAACCTAACTTTAGAAAATTAAATCGAGTCGCTTTATTTAAATTTTAAACTTACTAAAAAGTTAAAATCCACTGTTTATAAAATCGACAGTTACTTTATCGATGACTTTATAAACCCATCTATTTTGAAAACCCTTATACGAAGTAAGATAACCACTGGCCGACGTCAGTATACTTACTTCACCGCATAAAGTAACCTACATCTCACAAATCAACAGTCTATAAAGTAACTTTTTACGCATTTCAAAGATTAGTGTATTGCACGCTACCAATCCCAATCGTTTATCCAAGTTTTTAACCGTTGATTCAAAGACAAAGAATTCATTTCAAATAAACGACTTAGATTAAAATTAATTTTCAAAGCGGTTTCTCTTTCCAAACTTTCCCTCCTATAAATATATCTTCTTCTTCCCTTATTCATTTTTTTACTCGTAAACACTGCATATTCTCTCGAAACTTTTACAAACCCACAAAATTTCAATGACATCTTCTTCCAAAACCACCAAAACCTACAAACCTACATATATCTCCACAAATATTTCTCATTTCAAAATGAATGAGAAATTTTACAAAAATCGATTGAAAGCGTAAATGTATGTAGATTTTGAAACAACTCAAGATCTAGAATCTGCAGAAATTCTACGCCTTCCGGAAGCATCAAGGCTAAGGGGATTTCTCTCAATGAAATCACCCTGCACAGACTGATCTCTTAGGAGCAGAATTTTTGGCAAGAATGAATGACACCTGTGATGGGTTTGATACGTCGGTGGATGGTACGATTCTAAGCTACTCAAAAGAGAATTTTGCCAGATTTTCAACACGTCAATGGAGGGAGTTAATCCATTGACGTACAAGGAGGATGAATGGGAGGAATCCTTCGACTTGATGGCAAGGGTTTCTCGGAGGGGAACCAAGGGATTTGAAAAAGAATCTATTGAGAAGGAAGTATAGGCCGATGACCGTAGTGACGAAGGCGGTGTTGGGTGAGCAAAGCTCACATGATGGGTTAACCAAACCCAGATTGTGTGTGATGCGAGCCATTTTGGATGGTGTGAGTGTGAATCGGGTAGATATGTTGATCTATAAACTAAAGGAGGAGAAGAAACGACTTACTTTTAAGTCATCTGCGAGAAGGCCGATACCTACCTCTGTAGTCACCTATTCAACAAGATAAGTGCCGATCGAAGGGCCGAACAGGGGAGGCTGACCGGAGAGTAGGTACGAAAAAGTACTCCAAGCGAAGGGGATCCTTACAAAGGATGACAAGCTTGGAGGAAATCCAGAATCCAGAGAAGAGAGGCGTGGCTGCAGAAGCTCAACGTCCAGCGGTGAACTCGAGGTTCCTCCAGTGAGATCGAAGCAGAGGGACATGAGGAGATAGCGGTGAGGTGGCACCTCAAGAGGAAGTAATTGAGCTTCCACCTCAAGAACCAGCTGCTGCAGTCCCTGTGGTATCTCAAAGGATAAAGAAAAGGAGGTGGTGAAAGCCGTAGAGAAGAAGAAGGGGGAAAGCTCGTCTGCGGCATCCGCCAAGATTGTTTCAGAGGAAGAGGAAGCTGAAATCCCTCTAGTTAGGAGACCCAGGACTAGCACCTCGAGCTCGAAGGCTCGACCAAATGGAGGCTCGAGTAGCAGATGGAGCTGCCAACCTTACTACCAGAGGAGGTCCCCGTTCTTCAAATAGCGGTGAGGTTGGTCACCGGAGGTTCCGCCTCCCCAACCAAGGAAGCTGCTCTCTCCCCAATTCCAGAGGCAGGTATAAGTCTTTCCCCATCTCCTCAATTATCACCTGCACTGTGCAATGAAGAAATGCCCCAGCCGGCATTTCGAGCCTCAAACTCAACCCGCAATCCCAGTAGTCCAAATAGGCGATGAAGGGGTATCCCAGCCGGTACCTCAGTCTCTCCAACGGCCTACAATCCCAACAGTCCAAACCCAAATCCCACCTGAGAACCCGAACATACCTCACCTCAACCACCAACACCCATATTACAAATCTCATCTCCCATTACCACCCCCACCATACAAACCCAATCACCACCTCCACTCTCATCCGAACAAATTCCTCTCTCAACAGTCCAAGCCTCCTGTCCCAATCATATCCTACTCTTCTCTCCCAGCCATCCAAATACAGCCTACCCCTCTCCCACCTACTCAAACAAAACCAATCTCTTCCTCATCTGATTCCTCATCCGAGGATGACGACAGCGATGACCTAAGCCCGGTCTCCGCCATCTCCTCAATCCTTGCGCTCGTAGAGAAAAAGATAAACTCGCTTTCAAGAAAAATGAAGAAAAGGACAAGGAGGATGGTTGAAGCGATGATCGACACTATGCTAGCCAACATGAGAGAAATAGAGGTAACATTGTCTCGATAAAATTTTAAATGTCACTAACTCAGGCCGGGCCGACAAAGTGAAAGCAATGGAGGATGAGCCGAGAGCTTTGAAAGAAGAGGTTAAAGGGTACAACCAGATAGTAGTAAATGAGTTGGCGGTGGATCAATGACTTCGCAGTCAAGTGTAATGATTTAGATGCAAGACCGACAAACTTGGCTGCTGAAGTTAAAAAGGGGGAAAATGATCGACCGAGAAGAGACAAGCCCTCACACTGTGGTCGAGGAGACCAGGAAAGATGTAGCCACTAAGGCCAACACACTGATCCGGGAAGCAGCTAAGGAAGACTTGAGACTCAAGTCCGATGAGCTGGGCCGCTCTCAGGTTGAGGGTGAGTCAACTTGAAGAAGCTGTGAAAGAGGATGAGGAGAAGAGGAGGAAAGAGGAGGAGGATAGATCAGAGAAACTCTTGCCTCGCTTAAAAGAAGTCGAATCGAAGGAGCCAAGGGGAAGGGAAAAGAAGTAGTAGTCGGTGAGCCGAGATCACCGACATTTATACCAAGGCTGCCGCCGCTAAGGGGAAAGGAAAGAGGGAAGCCGATTATTCCAATCTCTCGAGATGAGCAGATCAAGAGAATTAAAAGAGAGATGGAATTCTATGGCAAGAAGGAGAAGAAAAGGCGAGAAAAAGAAGAAGGACTCCAACGTCTTCCGGAGCACAGCAAAAAATGGCTTATCGGAGATCAAGGCGGTGGGAAATTCAGACCATTTAATACAACGTCTGCTCCTCCTAAGTTGGCTGCGAGAAAATATGCAGTGAGTACTGAGAGAAAAATCTGGAGGGAATGTGGATATACTGTATATTCTCAAGGGCCCCGGAGCAACTCAAAGAAGATCCAGATTTGGCTTGGCATGAATGGATTGAAAAGGTGGATAAGGAATTCTATCATCGGTGCTAGAAGAAGCAGATGTGGAGTTCAATGTCAACCTAATCTCTCCAACATTTGAGTATGCCATCCCCGCCAAGAAGCGAGATGGATCCTCGGACCTAGGCGGGTCAAGGGAATTTTGAAAAAGCGGAGGCCGAGTCTGGACTTGCCCAAGGAGAAGATCTCAAGCGGCTTAGGAGGCGCGTATTTAATTGGCCGATGATCCCAGATGAAGACCGGTGGGAAGACCGATAGAAACAATTTTACTCTTCCTTATTTTTCTTTTCTATTAGTCTCTATCTCGTAATTTTGTAAAGTCGATATGAATATACTTGGACTTATGTGAAATACTTGTCTTATTTTCTTAAAGTTTTTTTTTCCGCTTTAAGAAAGACTTTAAAAATTTTCTAAGTATAAATCATCCGAGAATTTTATATCTCAGACTTAAAAACTTTTCCTAAAAATTTATATAAGTCTTAAGACTCAATTTTTTTATGTATTTTTAAAAGAGTCTAAAGGACTTAATTTTTCTTAAGTGCTTGAATGTGATTGAATCTGTTGTAATGTGAAAAAGTGCTCGATATACCTATTTAATAATCTTGATTAACTCTAAACTAACTTCACTGTGAGTGTGTCTCTTTCTTGTAGGTTTTAACTTCATCAAAAAGGAAATTGTTGGATCAAGAAGTTTTGATGAGTTAAATAAAGCGATTCGAGATGATCGGACAACCTTGATGAGCAGTGAAAACAAGTCTTCATACTAAGCCGATCGAGACTAGGTCAAGAACCGATCAAGTCACCGAGACTAGAGGTTGCAACCCATCCGAGACAAGCTCAAGTTTAGTCGTCTGCAGGAGACAATTATGAAGAGCTCGAGATGAGGTCAAGACAAGTGACTAGAATAAGAAAGGCGAGTCTTCACCAAATTAGTTGCGAGATGAGTAGATTAAGATCAACCGAGGAGCAAGCGGTTTTCAAGTTTAAGTTTGTTAAAGCGGTTTTCGGTTTGTTAGAACCGACTAACAAACTAACCTGTCTTTTCAGACTTATAAATAGGTCTAGGCACTTCTTTTAGATACACACTTCACACGAGAATATTGAATACCCAGAATTCACAAGTTATTTTCCGTAAATTTATTCTCTCAAATCACAAGTTTTCAAAAAGCACAAAATAGTTTTTCAAGATTGCTTCATAGATTTTTCTAAGTGTTTGTAGAACACTTCATTGCACATCTTCAAATACACATCTTTTCTTAGAGTTAGATTTCATAAGTTTGGTTAGCATTTTGAAGAGTTGAAGATCAAGTTGTAAGTTGTAAGTTGTAAGTTGTACGTTGAAAGTGAGTAAGTAAGTTGATAGTAGAGACCCTTCTTCAAGTTGGAGAAGGAGAGTGGATGTAGGATTGTTATAATCCGAACCACTATAAAATCAGTGTTCTTTCTTGTTTTTATTTACTTATTTGTTTGTTCAATTTGCCAAGTTCTTGTTCAAAGATTAATTTGAGAATCAAAGTTAGAATCAATATCGGTTTGCTTTTGATCTTATTAAAGTTGAGTCTAATCTTGAATTTCATTTGTGTACATCTGGTAGTTTGAATTAGTTTTGAAAGATTTGAAAAATCTACAAAATCTAATTTAACCCCCTTCTAGATTTTGTTCGGAAGGATAACTCAAAGTTTCATAATCAACTCAACTAATCGGGACCAACATGCTTCATTAATAGTAAAATAAAATGAAGAAGGTCTTTATGAGGTTATTCACCATGTGAATCAACACAATCACCCATTGTCTAGAAAAGAGTGGACTCACTTCCATCGTTCGTAAAGAGATATTACAAATGAGAAGTGGAAAAGTCATTGAAGACATGGTCTCGTCAGGAATGGGTGCAATGGATTCCTACCGGTATATGGCACATGATGCGGGTAAAGTGATATATTTATATATAGAAGTGATAATATTTCCATGAAAAGTGATTGCATTTTAATGAAAAATTATAGTCGGAGTTTAATATGCATAGAGTTCAATTTTTTTGTGTTAAAAAAATTTTCGTATAAGGTGATTATTTATTCTTTTTAATTTTTCATTTACGGGAGGGAGGAATGTGTAGGGCACACTGCAAAAGATCATCTTAATTTTGTTAACCGTATGAAAATGAACACCGTTGAAGGTGGGGATGCACAAAAAGTGGTTGACACCTTGCATGCCAAGAGTGCTTAAGAACCCGACTTCTTTTTAGGGTTAAATTTTATGATGAAGGCAGATTATGCGGCGTGTATTGGAGAGACACCATGATGATGGAAGATTTTGACATATTTGGAGATGTTGTTATCTTTGACACAACATATCGAACAAACAAATATGGTCTAATTTGTGCTCCTTTTGTAGGAGTTAACAATCATCAAAAGAATGTCATGTTTGCATGTGCATTCTTGGCGGATGAGATGATTGAAGTCTTTCAAGTGGTTATTTGAAGTTTTCAAAAATTCAATGAGGGGACGGTGCCCTAAAACCATATTCACAGATCAAGATCATGCTATTGCTAATGCAATTGAGCAAGTATCACTTTTAAAAAATAGTAAAATATATTATTTCAAATATGAAATTATTTTGTTTATGTAAATAATATATTAATATGCACAAAGTGACAAGTTTTATTTGAAAAATAATAAAAGACAATTGAATTCGGGTAATCAAAAGAATGAAATTTTATATGACTATGCTTTATTAATGTAGGTATTTCTGCACGAGGCATAGGTTATGCTTGTGGCATCTTCACCAAAATGTTGTTAGTCATTTTGGACAATTGAAACGTGACAAGACATTCAAAGATGCATTTCATAAGTGTTTATCGAGGTTGTGACACCGAGGTTGAGTTTGACAACCGTTGGAGGTCAACTATGAAGACCTATGAATTAGAGGACAATCCTTGGTTTAAACGTCTATACACATTAAGAAACAAGTGGTGCACAGGATTGAGTAAGGATTTCTTTTCACTGGTATTCGGTCCTCCCAAAGAAGTGAGAGTACGAACCATGCTTTGGGGTTCAAGGCAAAGAAAACAACAAGTTTGACTGATTTTTTTGGAATATTCGGTGATACAATTGCTCGTTGGAGGAACAATGAAAAGAACGATTGTTAGATCAAGAAAAGGTTTTGATGAGTTAAAAAGATCAATGCTGAGATGATCGAGGCGACTTCAAAGAACAGCTATGATCAAGTTCGATTACTAAAATGATCGGACCAGTCAAGAATCGATCAAGTCACCGAAGTCTGGGAAGTCAAGTCATCGAAGACAAGCTTAAGTCAAGTCATCTGCAGGAGACCGGTATAAAGAGCACAGACGAGGTTAAGATAAGCCGAGTAGAATAAGAAAGGCAAGTCTTCACCAAGTCACCGCAGATTTACTAGGGAAAAATCAGTGGATATAAGAACGGTTTTAAAGATTAAGTTTGTTAAGAAGTTTTTAGTTTGTTAGAACCGACTAACAAACTAACCTGTCTTTTCAGACTTATAAATAGGTCTAGGTTTTCACTTTATACACACGAATAACACATTAACACAATACAATTTTCACAATACTCAAATTTATACTTTCACATCGATTCACAAAGTTTTCAAAGAAAGTTTTGAGAAAGTTCTAAGTGTTTGTAGAACACTTTGTTGTACATCTTCAAAGCTCACCTATCACCGTAAAGTTAGATTTCGAAGAGTCTAGGAGTTTGAAGATTTGAAGATCTTTGTAAGTTGTAAACCTGTAAGTTGTTAGTAAGTAAGTAAGTGGTAAGAAGAGACCCTTCTTCAAGTTGAAGAAGGAGAGTGGATGTAGGATTTTTCATAATCCGAACCACTATAAATCTGTGTTTTCTTTATTGCTTTCATTTAATTATCTGTTCATATCAATTTCGGTTTATAATCAAAGTTTAATTTCGAATTAAAGTTAGACAAATTATCGGTGTGCTTTTGATCCGAATAAAGTTGAGTTTAAAAATTAAATTCCGCTTATGTAACTCTGGTGTTTTGAATAAATTTTCAAAGGTTTGTAAAATCTGAAAAATTTATTCAACCCCTCCCCCTAGATTTTTCCTAGAAGGTTGATTCAAGTTTTCTTTAATATACTCAACCTGAGTGGGACCAACAAGTGGTATCGGAGCGGTGTTTAGCGTTTCCGATATTAATTTTAGGTCTTAACCAAGATTCTGAAATTAGTTCTTGATTATCTTCATCTTCTTAATTTCACTAAGCGTGCTACTAACATGTTTGTATAAGGTTTTGTTTTCTCATCTCATCATGTCGTCTGGTAAGAACAAGAAGTCAAGGAGCTTACTCCGAATTTTCAATTGAAGAATATGACTACTGGAAATTCAGGATGGAAAACCATCTCAAAGCGATCCATGATAGGATGGAGGAGGTTCTTGAAGAGGGACCTATTAAATTTTATCATGGAGGAACCCGATAATGACACCGAGTCTGCCAGAAACCAGAGTCGACAGAAAAGAAAAGTTATGAGCCGACAAGTGATGAGAGGAAAATCCACAACCTAGATCGAGTAACCAGATCGAAATCATAGAAACTCTTAGCAAGGATTGGATTGAAAAAGTCAAAAGATGCAAATCAGCTAAGGAGATGTGGCAGACACTTGCAAATGTGTGTGAAGGTTACACCAAGTGAAAGAGAATAAGCTGCGATGCATGTTACATGCCTTTGACACTTTCAAGATGAAGGAGAATAAAACAGGTTGATCAACTGGATGTGAGATTAACAAATCTTCTCAACAAAGCGGTGATTTAGGAAAGAATTGTTCAGAGGAGGAGATAAATAATAAGATACCGAGATCTTTGACCAAGAGATGGAGAGAAAAGTCTAATATCCTTAAAGCAACCCAAAATTTATCATTTATTACTCATCATACTTTATTTTCTCATCTTAAAGCCTTGGAGTATGATATTCGGATAGAAGATGAGGAAGATGAGATAGAGTCAAACACCTCATCCAAGTCTGTTGCCTTTGTCAATAAAGAAGACAAGACGACAATGAATCGATGAGGATCCGACTTATCTCTAAAGGAGCAGATGGCTTTGCTCACCAAAAGGTATGATTAAGAATGAAATATAAGCATAATAAATTGAGGTTTGCGGGAAAGATAGATCCAGATCAAAGTCAAGAAGAAAGGAAGATGATTCTACAAATGATGATAAGAGTAGGAGCCGAGACAAGGAGGTTCAGATCACCTGCTAAAAGAAATCCTACTAGTCCTAAATAAGATAGGAGTGATACTTGTTACACTGTAACAAGCCAGGATATTTCATTATGATTGTCCTCGGTGACTCCTAAGGAACGAGAAGAGAAAATGAAGAAGAGAGATAGGAGATTTGCAGATCAAAGAGCCCTTCGGCCGAGGAAAAAGAATCAAGAAAATCATCATCATCTTCATCATCCTCATCTGATTTTGGATGAGACGATGAAATTTGTCTTATGGCCAAAGAGGTAGACTATTATTCTTCTTCCGATAATGATTCTTATAAATCGGTTTCGAGATAATGATAAAGCTGTTATTCAAGAATTATTGAAAGACCTAAAGATGTCTTTGGCTGCTTATAAACAGCTAGAGACAGAAAATTTAACTTTAAAAGATTAGATTCAGATTCTAGCCAAATGCAAGCAAGTGATGAACTACTCGAGTCGAGGAAACATTCAAGGGGGAATGTTTACCCCAGCCGAGGCTAGTACATCGGCTAAGTTACTGAAAGATTAGAAAATGAATTGAAATCTTTAAAAGATAAATTTGAGATGATTTGTCTTTGAGAATGAGTTAAGTAAGAAAGACAATGAGAAGCTTGTCTTCAAAATAAGTCAACTTAATAATTCACAATCGGTAATAGATCACATCTTTAGTACTTCTAAAAATCC
The DNA here is from genome assembly GCA_030762865.1 of Paraleonurus japonicus. Lineage (NCBI taxonomy): Eukaryota > Viridiplantae > Streptophyta > Magnoliopsida > Lamiales > Lamiaceae > Paraleonurus > Paraleonurus japonicus. Next base: position 6,234,782 of record CM061061.1, on the reverse strand, counting down.
CATGATAAGATAGGCCTTGGTTATGATAGAAATAGTAAATCGCTTGTTCAAAACCTAGGAAATTTGTGAAGGCATACGAAACCTCAAAAGAGATTAAAATTGGTCCTTGGAAACCACTTAGTCGGATAAGGATGCTTCTCCCGATCTTGAACTAAAACTCGGGTGAAGAAGTAGATGCTATCCCACTTTCCCTAAGTTCAAGAAAATCACTTAATCCGACTACAACAAGTTATCATTTAAAAGTGATATGATTGCGACATGATTTGGTAGACAGACTGTGTCTGATTTTGTTGGTCCCGGAATGTTGAGTTGAATAAAACCTTGAGTTAGCCTTCTAGAACAAAATCTAGAAAGGGGGGTTTGAATAGATTTTGTTGATTTTTCGAATTTCTCCAAAATCAATTCAAAGAATCAGATTAACACAATGAAAGCAATTTTAAACTCAACTTTTAACAAGATCAAAAGCAACACCGATATTCGGATTTTAGCTTCGATTCAAATTAGACTTTGAACAATAAATTGTAACTTGAACAGAAATATAAATGAAAGCATAAAGAACACCAGATTTTATAGTGGTTCGGATTATAACAATCCTACATCCACTCTCCTTCTCCAAACTTTGAAGAAGGGTCTCCACTAGCGCTTACTCACTTACTTTACAATCTTTACAACTTACAACTTGATCTTCAATTCTTCAACAATTCTAATCAAACTTCTAAAATCTAACTCTAAGAATAAGAAGTGTTTTTGAAGATGTGAAGTGAAGTGTTCTATAAACACTTAGAAAATATTTGAAAACTCTTCCGAAAATACTTTGTGAATTGAATAGTGAATAGTGTGAAAAATCAGATTTGCATAAGTGTCTTGAAAAATAAAATCTAGACCTATTTATAAGTCTGAAAAGACAGCTTAGTTTGTTAGTTAGTTCTAACAAACTAAAAGCTACTCAACAAACTTAATCTTGAAAACCGCTCTTGACCTCGGTGATTTTTCCTACTCGTCTACTGACCAACTTAGTGAAGACTTGTCTTTCTTATTCTACTCGGCTTGTCTTGACCTCGTCTGAGCTCTTTATGATCGTCTCCTGCAGATGACTAGACTTGAGCTTGTCTCCGGATGACTTGTAAACTTTGATCTTGACTTACTTAATCGGCCCTTGACCCGATCCGATCGGCTTAGTACGAACTACGATTCGAAATGCTTCATCAACGTTGTCCGCTCATCTGGATTGTTCTTTTAACTCATCAAAACTCTACTTGATCTAACAATTTCCCCCTTTTTGATGATGTTAAAACTATAAAAGAAACATACTCACGGTGATGTTAGTCAAAGTTATTCAAGATAATCGGATAAGCAAGTTATAACACATTCACACTATCAATTCGTATGAAGCATTTTAATTCACACTTAGAAAGTTTTGAAGTAAAAATTCTTTAGTCTTAAGATTTTTTTTTCAAAAAAAATTTAAGTCTTAGGACTTAGAAAAAGATTATAGACTTAAGAAAAATTTTGCAAATATTGAGTGCGAGATGATAAATTTTCTCGGATGGTTCATACTTAGAAAAATTTTAAAGTTTCTTAAAACAATAAAGAAAACTTTTAAAACAAACAAGTAAATCGAGATAAGAAACAGTCATCTCATTCATATTCAGCTCATTTACAAATTTACATATGGAGCAGATAAGAAGATAAAGGATAAGAAAATTTAGGCTTATCTAATGCATCCATCTGTCTTTCATTGGAAGCCGCATCCAATCGAAAATTCGCGTCCTCGCTCAAGAATTTCCTTTGGATCGATCAACTTCATTTGATTTATACCATAGTTGATAGTTGACCTTGATCCACTCCTTATCAATTGAGCCATCATCATTCAGTTTTATTGGAATGGATGAGTAGTTCTGGAGCTACCAAATCCACGTTGTACCATTCATCTCCTTCATCAAGAAGTTTACGGTACAAGCTTGGATTTTCCTTCTCCATCCAGTCATGCCAAGCGATTGTCTCATTGTCGATGATGCTCCAACTCCTTTGCAAATGTACCAGAAGAAGGTCCACTTAGCTTCATACTTCATGTACTCACGCCCATGATGGATGTGCAATCATTTTTGGGGAGCATCGGTTCTTCTCGCATGTCCGATCCAAGCTGCCTCTGCTCCTCCTCCGGGTGATGGGACTACCCACTTCTTCCTGGAACCGGTAAAAATGCGGCCAGCCTCCTTTGCTGACTTATTCTTCCTTCGGCTTCCCTCCGGCCATAATATACTTTCTCGGCCTTGATCCGTCGGTCCCTTTCGCCTCTATCCTAAGCCGCTCGGCTGATTTTTCCAAATGGCCTCTTTCCAGCGACTTTGGACATCGTGCTCTGCACGATAGGCGACATGACCTTCTCTCGCCTCCTTTTCTTTCTCTTTCTCCACCACCACCAGCTCTTTCCCTTTTTCTTTCTCGGCCTCGGCTTTGGCTCACGGCCTCCTCCTTTCTCTCTCGATCTTAGCCATGTACCTTTCAGATTTGGCTCGGCTTCTTTCTTTCTGGCGGCTCATCCGCCCTGATTGCTTCCTCAATCCGATCAATTCTAATCTTTAAGGCGGTGAGCTCATCCGATTGGCTGTTCTTGAAACTTTGATCCGGTTAAGCTCGGCTTTACGATCTCCACATCTTCCCCCTTTTTAACATCATCAAGTAGCATAGCAAGATGCTCCTTGATAACAATAAAATAGGTGGAAGCAGAGGATTGATTGAGAAGGATCTCATCGGCCGCCACTGATTATCGGCTTGGGTTTGGATTTTCAGCTCTTCAACCTCCTTCTTTACTTCACCCGGCTCTTCTTTGACACTCATCTTAACAGAATTGAAAATAGAAGATAGGAGATTTACCTCGGATGCTTTTAGCATGTCTTCCATCGTTACACCGACAAAGTCTACAATGTCTGCAGCCTTCATCATTAGCATTTGAGTGAACTTATCTTCTACCCTCTTCTCCACTGATTCGGTATTGAAGAGAAGGTGGATCCCGGGCCGTGAGGAGGCGGCCGTGGTAAGGTTTCAGACAAGCCAAGGCGGCTTCTTAGGAAATTCAGGAGCTGCTCCTACGATAGGATAACCGATATGGATGTGATTCCGAGACTCCGAATAACCTTCTCCCGTGAGATGAAGTTGTCCCAGTGATTGGAGTGTATAGGGTAAGAGTTATTAAGACCAATCAACAAAAATATCGAACCCAAGGGAGAAAGTATGCAAACGAAATTCAAGGATAAGAGTTCTAAATGGCTAGAGTTGCAACAAGCTCTTGGACTAAATCACTACAAATTGCAAGAAATTAAATGGCAAGATTATGCAAACAATTTTATCAAACACTTAAAATGCAAGATCAAATAGACTAAAATTAATGAGGGAATAGGGTGCAAGGGATAATCTCCATCAAGGAATCCATGATTTAACAAGCTATGATTGTATCCAAATGCAAATCAATCAAATTAGAAAGCATAAACCATCATGAAATTAATCACTCCATTAATATCACAATGCCTAATGTGAGTATCCTTAGTTCTTCCCATCTCTCAATGTAGAAGTCCCCAATTCATACAATCATGCAAAATTGAAACCCGATTAACACCTAATCACGTTAGCTCAACTCTCGCCTATTGCTAGGGTGATCAACCATTAATCAAAAGAGACAATTTTTCATGAAGCACAATTAAGAATCACAATTAGGAAGCAATCTAATTCAATTGATCACAATTATCAACAACCATAGCATGAGACAATCACTTCATCCCTAATTTCAATTATCCCAAGCACAAGGCTATTAGCCCATGGTGCTACAAGCAAAAACCATGGCTAGAAAATCTAAGAAAGCAATTGAAAATCTAATCACTACAAGCAATGAATTAAAGAGATCAAAGGTTAAGAACATCACCAATTAAGCTTCAATAGGCAAAAATAAGAATGATTAATCTTGTACAATGCTTCAATTCAACTTCACTTCTTCTCAATTCTCAGCTGCAAACTTCAATTACAATCATCAATCTACTAATCTAATGAACTAAATGTGGAATCTATCTCAATTCTAACAATCTAGTGCAATTACAAGTAAATTCAAGCTACAAAATGTAAAATTCGCTCAAAGGAACTCCTAGAAACCGCTCTGGCTAGAATCAACTCCTCCTCTGTTTTGGCTTTCCATCACTTAAAAACTGAAATTTTCGGTTTTGGGCACTCCTCGAGTCGAGCTTCAGGCCCTCGAGTCGAGGCCTAAAGTCGCTAACACGTTTCTTCAAAATTCTCTCTGCCTCGAGTCGAGGCCTAGCCCTCGAGTCGAGCTCGCTGCAATTTCCATCTCCCTCGACTCGAGGCTCCTCCCTCGAGTCGAGCTTGCCAACTTTTTGAAATAGTTTCTCCACATGAACCTCGACTCGAGGTCTGTGGCACCCTCGACTCGAACTCGAGATCGGGAATTTTTATCGAGAAGGGCTCGGACCCGACCCCCATTTTCGTCCCGTATGTTCGTCTTTTCATTCTAAGAATACCGGTACTCTCGGTTTGGCAAAATTCCACCGATTTACCCGCAAAACGGGCGAAATACATCAAAACCTCTCAAAGTAATACTTTTTAGGCAAAATAGTGATACTTTTCACATTTAAGCACAAAAATCATACTTTAGCTCACTTTTTGCACTAAAAATGGCCCTAAAAACATGTATCAATTCACTCCAATCATACCCCAAACTTGAATTGTTGCTCGTCCTCGAGCAACGTAGAAACTAAGAACAAGGAGTGAATTGATTGCAATTATGTCACATGGCATCATAGACGAAAAATAAGACAATCGAACTCATCAATGATCACTTGTATCAATGCAACTATCCACTAGCCATCGAGACAAATCATGCTCAAACAAATGCTCAATCAAATACTCAACACATTGCTCCTTCCATGGAGTGTTTCACTCTTCACTCAAGTGTATCAAGGTTTAAAGCACTCAATCATCAATTCACAAATAAGTACACCATATGCTTGCCACAAGACTTAATCTCAATCAAAATCATTTATGCTCAATCAAGAATCAAAGAGGTCTTTTTCTAGGTTGTAATGTAGGCTCTTTGGAAAGGTGAGATAATTTGGATAAGAGTGACTAAGTAGTAGAGACTTGAATGTAAGCTAATCAATACAATGCACATCTCTTCACTTTCATCTAGCACACTCTTACTTTTGAACTTCAATGATCATTCCACCATTCACTTGAGCTTTCTCTTTTTAAAAGCTCACAAATTGAATCATTTCATTCTTTTTTCATTTCACTTTTCTTCACAATTCAATTTTTCTTCACAACCTTTCTTGCTTCTTTCAAGCTTTCATCACTTAGCTCTTCTTTCTCCCACACTTAACAATGTAAATCACCATCTATAACCAACAATCAAGCTCTACTAAGCATAGGACAAGAAAGGCTCATCAAAATAGGCTAAATGGTTTCAATTTCACTTGGCTTGCCAAAGAATAAGGATCATAAGCTCAACATGGCTCACTAAGGAAATCAAATGTATTTGGTAGGAAAATATTTGGCAAAGTGACTCATCATTCCAAACATGGCCTCTTATCATTTTCACAACATCACACAAAGATCAATATCAACAAGTCTAGTGGCAAGTTCTAGTATACAAATCATGAATGATGCACTCACAAAGGAATCAAATCAACCGTATAAGATGTACGATTATTAGGCACAAAAGCTCACGGGCTTAAATTGAGCAATGAATCAAGAATTTTCAATCACATTCATCTTCACATAATTAATCAAGCAACTAGCATCAAGCTACACATCTACTCATGATCATAACAAATTCCAACTAGTCTTACAACTCAAGCACCAATGCTCATGTACATAACCTCAATCATACTCGCTATATCAAGATGATACTCAAAAATATGTCAATTAATCCACTATTAAGCTCAAAATCAATCAATCCAAGAAGATATGCAAGAAATACAAGTCACAATTATAGCCTCATCATCAATAAGCAATAAGCTCAATAAACCCCATAATCATAGAATAACACAAAAGATGGGCAAATTACGAAAAACACCTCCCCCAAACTTAGACAAGTCTAAGTTTGAAAGGAAATATTGTACCAACAAGCCTTTAAACTCCATCTTTCTTCAAACATGTAGGGCTCATCATGCTTTATGCGCTTTCCTTCTTGATCTTGCATTTCCTTGCAATTTCAATCACTTCCCAAACAAATGTAGTGCGTGTACCTACAATTGGGCATAAGACACATCAAATAATTACCACTAAGAGATGCAAGAAACAAATAACGACCAACACCCCCAAACTTGAATGATAGCATGAATTCAAGGTTTAGAACGAGAGTGATAAAAATATGCAACTCTAAATGATAATAACAATCAAGCTCAAAATACCCTATGAATCTCAAAACAAAGAGCATAATTTCCTAAGCATGAGCAATTCCTAAGAATACAAGGCAAAAACCACAAAAAGAGCAAAACACAAACACACAAAAGCAATAAAATGATGGGTTGCCTCCCATCTAGCGCTAAGTTTAACGTCCTTTGCCGGACGGAACTCTAAGAGTTCATATTTCCCTTTCTTCTACAAGAATGTTAGGCACTTCTTTTGGGGTGGAAGGGTCCTTGTGCCTAACCAAAATCTCCTTTGTCAATAGACAACATCCCATTTCGTCTTCCACTAGGAGTTTTTCTTCTTCTTTGATCTCCTTCACTTTCAACACCTATTTGAGTCTTTCTACTCCTAGTAGTCTCATCCAATTTGACTCCCTCCATACCACTTGATCTCCAACCACAAAATTTTCAACTTTCTTCTCAAGTGGTGGCTTCCTTTCTTCTAACACCCCCAAACTTGAGCATTGCTCAAGTTTGGTCACTTCCTTCACTTTTTTTTTTTCTTCCTATCTCCAGGATCAAGCAAAGGTACATGAAGAGCCTTCTCTTTCCTAAAATCATCAAGAGAAACACAAGAATTATTAGAAATCATATTACAAGAAGGAATAAAATGCTCATGAATTAAAGAATTAGAAGAAGTAGAAGGTGGAGAATCATCCCTATCAATTGAAGGGCACAAATCAATGATCTCTATGTAGCCACATTTCTTCTTCTCCATCTTGCTTTGAGCAACTTCTTCCATTGAGCTCTAGAAAATGTCACTTCTTCGCCATTAAAGCTCAACGTGAGCTCCCTTTTCCACATTCACAATGGCTTTTCGGTTGCAAGGAAAGGTCTACCAAGTATGATAGGTGCCTCAAGTTCTTCCTTCATGTCAAGAACAATAAAATCAACCGGGAAGATGAACTTGCCAACTCCTACTAATACATCTTCAATGATCCCAAATGGTTGAGCATATGATTGATCCGCCAATTGAAGATTTATATTTGTAGGAATCACCTCTCCTAGCTCCAACTTCTCAAACACGGACAAAGGCATGACATTTATACTAGCTCCCAAATCACACAAGCCTTTGAGGTTCCCACTCTCACCAATCTCACATGGTATAATAAAGCTCCCCGGATCCTTTCTCTTTTGTGGTAAGTGTCTTTCCAAGACCTCCTTGCACTCCTCCACTAGCTTGAGCATACCCTTTTCATCCCAACTCCTCTTCTTAGCCATAATCTCCTTCAAGAACTTCTTGTAGTGGGGTATTTGTTCAAGGGCATCCAATAGTGGAATATCAACATGCAAGCTTTTAAAAACCTTTAAAACTTACCAAACTCCTCATCAAGCTTCTTACTCACAAGTCTTTGAGGAAAGGGAACCGGATTAGCTTTCATAGGCACTCCCCATGCACCTTTCTTGGACTTCTTTTTTTTCTTGGACTCTCTTCTCTTGCTTGCTCTTCACTTGACTCTTCTTTCTCCACAACCACATTTTCTTCAATAACTTCTTCCTCTTGCACCACTTCTTTTTCAACATCCCCATCTTTAGGCATCTTTGGGCCTTCATAGCTAACACCACTCCTTAGTTGAATAGCACTACAAAACTCCTTTGGATTAGGCTCGGTGGTAGATGGATACTTCCCCTTGTTTTGCATGTGATCCACCGTAGAGAAAGCTTCCCAACCGTTGTGGCTAATTGTCCCACTTGGTGCTCAATGGTCTTGAATTTTTGCATCATTTTCCTCCAACTTCTTCACTATCATCCCAAGTAACTCCTCCGTAGTTGCTTTCCCCACATTATTAGGAGCTTTGGCACCGGATCTAGTACGGGGTTTGGACGGCGATTCTCGGGTTGGCATATGAGAAATTTTAAGTGACTTCTCCAATTTGTTGCCATTGAAGTGAGGTTGAGGTGGATAACTTCCTTGGTGTCTATTTTGGTATGGCACTTGATAGGGCCTTGCACCTTGGATATTGTCTTGATGATTGCTTCCTTGATAGCCTCCTTGAAATGGAGGCCTCCCATATAGTTCACTTCTTCCATAGGCATTAAGCTTTGAAAACTATCAACTTGAGCATGTGGTGGAGGATTTCCCCCTTGTTGTGACACGGTAAGAGCTCCAATCTTGTCCATCATGGCCATCATCATAGACTTCATACTCTCCATTTCCTCCACTTGAGACACCCGATGGTGGTTCCCCTACTAACACTTGCTTGAAAGCGAATCTTGAGCAATATTTTCCATGATTTGTTTCATTTCTATCACCGACTTGGACCAAATTGACCCATTGGCACAAGCATTCCAAGAAAGCTCTATCGGAATCATTGAGGCCGGTGTAGAAATACATAATGGTTTGCTCATCGGAAAAACCATGTTGCGGACAATTTATGAGTAGCATTCCATACCTCTCCCATGCTTAGGGAATAGTCTCTCCATTCTTTTGCGAAAGTGAGAAATAGCTTCCTTTGCTTGCACCGTCTTGGATGGCGGATAGAATTTCATCAAGAATCTTTTGCTAAGGTCCTCCCATGTACGTCGGATTCACGGGTGGAATAGAATTAAGCCAAGCTTTGGCTCTCCCGTAAGAGTGAAGGAGAAAAGCCTAAGCTTCTTTGCATCTTGGGTACCCCATGGTATTTTGTAGTGTCTGAAATCTCTAAGAATTGTGCCATATGTTGATGTGGACATTCATCTTCATCCTTGCCTTCGAATTGTCTCTCTCTAAGCATCCTTACCAAAGCGGGACTTATCTCAAAATTGTTGGCTTCTATTCTCGGCCTTGCTATCCCATCGTAGTGCTCTCTAGGTTGTGGCTCAAAAAAACTCTCAACGGCCTCCCTTGAGGTGGTAGTTCATTCATAGGTTGTGGTTGTGGTTGGGCATTCGGAATGTGGGGTGGCTCATGGTATCGTGGCTCATTCATGTAAGGCATTTGAGGGGAAGTATGGTGGATAAGGTGGATAATATGGGTATTGATGGACTTGTGGAGGAGGATAAGGGTATGGATTTTGGTAAGGAAAGTGTTGTGGTGGCATCCTTGAAATAAAGGGTTATCTTGAGCATTAAAATTGTTCCCATGACCTCCATTGTCTACTCTTCCCCTCTCCATGTCCATTCAACTCCTCAACTTGTGGTTCACCACCCACTCTCTCTCCTCATTCCGTTGATCTTCTCCTTCCATATCTTCCTTCGTCGTCTCACACGATTTCTTCTCAACGTAGCTTAAATTTCGGATTTAGTGGCAAGGGTGGAACACCACTTGATCTTATTAACATACACCTACAATGCCACAAATCCAAGTATCAAATTCTCACCAATAAAAACACCAAAAAGAAAAATAAAAACAACAAATAGCCACTTCAAACAATCCTCGAATCTCGCTTATTGGCGCAAAAACTAACTCCCCGACAGCGGCGCCATTTGATTGGAGTGTATAGGGTAAGAGTTATTAAGACCAATCAACAAAAATATCGAACCCAAGGGAGAAAGTATGCAAACGAAATTCAAGGATAAGAGTTCTAAATGGCTAGAGTTGCAACAAGCTCTTGGACTAAATCACTACAAATTGCAAGAAATTAAATGGCAAGATTATGCAAACAATTTTATCAAACACTTAAAATGCAAGATCAAATAGACTAAAATTAATGAGGGAATAGGGTGCAAGGGATAATCTCCATCAAGGAATCCATGATTTAACAAGCTATGATTGTATCCAAATGCAAATCAATCAAATTAGAAAGCATAAACCATCATGAAATTAATCACTCCATTAATATCACAATGCCTAATGTGAGTATCCTTAGTTCTTCCCATCTCTCAATGAAGAAGTCCCCAATTCATACAATCATGCAAAATTGAAACCCGATTAACACCTAATCACGTTAGCTCAACTCGCCTATTGCTAGGGTGATCAACCATTAATCAAAAGAGATAATTTTTCATGAAGCACAATTAAGAATCACAATTAGGAAGCAATCTAATTCAATTGATCACAATTATCAACAACCATAGCACCGAGACAATCACTTCATCCCTAATTTCAATTATCCCAAGCACAAGGCTATTAGTCCATGGTGCTACAAGCAAAAACCATGGCTAGAAAATCTAAGAAAGCAATTGAAAATCTAATCACTACAAGCAATGAACTAAAGAGATCAAAGGTTAAGAACATCACCAATTAAGCTTCAATAGGCAAAAATAAGAATGATTAATCTTGTACAATGCTTCAATTCAACTTCACTTCTTCTCAATTCTCAGCTGCAAACTTCAATTACAATCATCAATCTACTAATCTAATGAACTAAATGTGGAATCTATCTCAATTCTAACAATCTAGTGCAATTACAAGTAAATTCAAGCTACAAAATGTAAAATTCGCTCAAAGGAACTCCTAGAAAGCGCTCAATCGCTAGAATCAACTCCTCCTCTGTTTTGGCTTTCCATCACTTAAAAACTGAAATTTTCGGTTTTGGGCACTCCTCGAGTCGAGCTTCGAGGCCCTCGAGTCGAGGCCTAAAGTCGCTAACACGTTTCTTCAAAATTCTCTCCTGCCTCGAGTCGAGGCCTAGCCCTCGAGTCGAGCTCGCTGCAATTTCCATCTCCCTCGACTCGAGGCTCCTCCCTCGAGTCGAGCTTGCCAACTTTTTGAAATAGTTTCCCTCCAAAGATGAACCTCGACTCGAGGTGCAGGCACCTCGACTCGAACTCGAGATCGTGGAATTTTTATCGAGAAGGGCTCAGGACCCGACCCCCATTTTCGTCCCGTATGTTCGTCTTTTCATTCTAAGAATACCGGTACTCTCGGTTTGGCAAAATTCCACCGATTTACCTGCAAAACGGGCGAAATACATCAAAACCTCTCAAAGTAATACTTTTTAGGCAAAATAGTGATACTTTTCACATTTAAGCACAAAAATCATACTTTAGCTCACTTTTTGCACTAAAAATGGCCCTAAAAACATGTATCAATTCACTCCAATCACCCAGCCTACTTCATCGGTGAAACAGGCTCATCTCCTCCAGTCTCCAAATCCGCGAGAAGATGGACCAGCCAGATCTCAATGGATTCCTTCATTACTCCAGGGTTAAAGCGAAGTTCAGGAATTAACTAGGCTAACCTCCTTCGGCATCCGATCGTAGGGAGAGCTCGAAGCTTCCTACAGAACCATCAGTGCAGGAGTGTGTATTGGACTGATTTGGGGTGAGGGAGTGGGATATTTAGTGGAGAGGAAGTCAAGGAAATCAAAAGGTTGAGTAGAGGTGGGAGGGATATCGGTGTGGGAGATGAGGTGGGAGGTATTTCGGGTAAGGGAGATGAGGTGGGAGGTATTTCGGGTAAGGGAGATGAGGTGGGAGGTGTTTGAATTTGGATAATATCGGGAGTAGGCTGTTTCGGAGGCTCGGAAGTACCAGCCTTGGATACTGTTGGAACCACCGATCGCCGACTCTACGAAATTATTAGATTCGGGATCGTAAGCACATAAACGCAGCGAATAGAATTGTACCTTTATTCACCGTAATAGGTGAAGACAAACTAGTTCTAAGGTCGAAGCTGCGATCTAAGGATGAGCCTCGAACCTCACGGTCTTCTACCGTATTCCTATCCCTTTCCCTTGGACGCCGAGTGGTCAACGATCCTCCAAGGAATCAGAATCCGCCTCTCTACGATCTCACGTTTTCACACGCTGGAGGCTCGATGTTAGGGTTTATTTATAGGCTACAACAGGGACCCTAAGGAGGAATTAGGGTTGGGCCTCTGATGGGCCTAAATATCCTGTGTTCGATCAGAACACTTTACTTAGTTTTCCATAAATTATAACTCGGTCCACTAAAGAGTTATAATTGAATTACCGCCCTAATCCCATATTATAATATGGGCTCCTTTATTATGTGTACGTTTATTTCCCCATGTTTAAGATATCGAATGTCCATAAATTAATTAAATTATCCGACAACTTAATTAATTTATATCTAATTCCAAGAGTAGTACCACTCATCTTTATTATTATGTCGGATTAAATCCACTGCGGGGTTTACATAATAATCTTTATGAGCTCCTCAAGGGGACATCATCATCCTAAATAATTAGGACACGGATTCCTTCTATAATCAACAAAGACACCATATAAACAATGTTGTCTCCCAATTCACCGAGCCTATTGATTTAATAAATCTCACCCATTGGCAAATCAAAGAAACATACATTGAGTACACGTGCCCATTATTATATAGGGATTAAGAAGACGTACATCCATAACAACGAGAGGTCTTGTTCTTTTATATAGTCGGTACAAATTGAACAACCTCATATGGTCTGCTCAATACATACAAAATGTACTAGTGTAACTTTATAGTCAAGATAGACTAATACCAAATTACACTACAACCGTTCCAATGGTTTGTCCAAATCCATCTTGGTTGTGAGCTATTATTTATAATCTATAAGGAACTGATAGCATAATCTTCTCGTGTGACACCACACACCATGTTATCTACGGTATAGATTAACCCGGACAAAATAATGATATATATAACAATCATAAATAATAAGTATTTTGATCATAATGAATCTCATATTAAAAAGATGGTCATACTAAAAAGATGTTCATACAAAAGCTAGGCTTATAGTATACATCCTAACAACTTCTTCATCGCCTAGGTGGGTGGGGGATTTATACGATGATGAGATGTTGGAAGATGTACTGGAGAGGCTTGCCTCTCGGCGGATGCGGTTCGCTCAGGCCGGGATCTTCCAGCACTTCCGTCTCGGCTGCTGCTGCTGCCGCTATTTGTAATGTTGCAGCCTTCTTACGCCAAGAGATCGGAGGGAGTTGAGGAAGACTCCCCAACAATATCAGCAGCCTTGACCAGCCTTCTCCTGGTCCTTCTTTGAAGTGGTTAAGCCACCTCTGTTTCCACCAGCTGCTTCCTCGGTGTTTGGCAGCAGTGCCTCTACCTCGGCCGGAATCTCGGCTTTCGGGTGCCTCCACGGTACCTCGGGCTGCCTCTGCACCCCAGCTGCTGGCCTCGTTTCTCACGGGCTCTCGCCTCATCCGATTCATCGTCTGAATCCGGCAATCCACCCAACCTTTCATTCTTTGTTAGCAACCCCTTTTGTTTAGAGAATTTTTCTTGCCTTCTCTCGTCTGGACCCTCTTATTCAGCCCATCCATCAAGATCGTGATCTTGTTAAATAGACTCACAAGTGGGCGAGGAACCTGATCTGTGAGTGGGATTAAACACCAATCTTGTTTTCTCCTCCCTCAGCCTCCTAAACAATAGCTCAACCCAATTAACCCTTATTCCATCAAAGATAGCCCGCATACAACATAATCTAGACTTAGTAACTCGTCATGTGAACTCGATCACCTGAATTGACTTAGTCACTATAGTCATCAATAACCTATACTTCCTTCTCAACATATGCTTTTTCAAGTCTCTCCTCGTTCCCCTATACGTAATCCTAGCGAACAAATCAAAAGATTGTTCCCATTCCTCCTCCTTATACACCAACGGATTTACACCTTCACCGATGTATCCAAAATCCGAGCCACATTCTCCTTAGTATATTCCAACCTAGTACCCTCTCTTGTAATCGAACCCGTTATCGGAAAACTCACTTGTTTGCCAAAAATTCCGCACCTATGAAATCCATTGTCTGTTTTACGCCGATTTTAATGAACAGAACCCTCGCAACCTTGATGCTTCCAAGACCTAATATCTCGCTAGATTCCTGTCTTGGGTGGTTTCAAAGTCGACATACATCTCGGCTTTGAGTTTATTCTTAATCGCCTCTGTATTCATTTTGAAATCAAACGGATGCGGTTATATAAGTGGGAGGTTTAGGGGTTGGGATGAAGAAGAAGCCATTTGAATAAGTTTTTGTAAGAAGGGTATTTTTACAGAGGATTTTGATAAGTGAAATGTGAAAGTGAAAAATTTTTTAATGGAGAAGGTAAGATTTTAAACTCGGAGGAGAGAGAGGGAAAGTTTGGGAATGCAAAACGTGGCACGACCTCGAGTTTTAATTTTAGACCGTTGATTTTAAGAGGCGCGTGTAAAACATCGACGGTTTAGCGAGAAAAATAATTGAAATTCAGGCGCGTGACCTTTACGCGTCTTGAATTGTGTAAAAAGTAGCTGTTTATCATACGGATTAGACGGCTAATAGACTTACTTTATCGAAGTAATTAGTATACTTGACGTAAGCAATGAGGTGCCTTACTTAACACTCGGGTATTCTATTTCGAACTTGGTCAAATTGATCTTATCGATATTTTTCAAAAACTTTTTCCTAGTCGATTTTTGGAAACCACAAATAATTAAGGATTTTAAGGATTTTAAGGATTGCTTGAAATACACAGACTTAAGGATTTTATTTGAAAACAAGGATTTTGAGGAAAAACAAAGGTGAAGGTTTTACGAATGAAGATATTTATGAGACTAACTGGTGTACCTGTTCCTCGCAAAACAAACTCATCAAACCTATTAGTAGTTGTGGTAGATCGGATAGGGTGCGGTAGTCATCTATTTTCTAAGAATCAGATGACTATTGTGACCTAATCGATTTACCGAATATCGATAAGTAATCATCAAGTCGATAAGGTCAATATGACTAATCCTTGATTCTTGATTCCTAAAAGGAGATCAATGATATCAGCTACCGATTGTCCTTTGACACATATCTAGTCGATAATTCTTTCTAGACATTAATTTAAAGAAAAGAAAAGACCGAGAAATAAGGAATACTTTTAACAGATGCAAACAAATTAGAAACCAGCTAAAGATGCATCAAGTAATCCTAATTCTAAGAACATTCTTTAAACCTCGACTACTAATGGCTTTGTAAGAATGTCTCGCTCTTTGTGACTCGGTGGCTATTTTCTCAATTCTAATGTCATTCTTCTCAACATGATCTCTAATGAAATGATGCCTAATATCTATATGCTTACATCTAGAATGCGACAGTGATTGTAAGTCATTGATATTGCACTATTACTATCACGTAAATAGGAACAGTGATGTTTGAATATTATAATCTCTAAGTCATTGACTAATCAGAGGAGTTGTGAGCAACAACTTCCGGTGCCATGTATTCACTTGATCGTAGAGGTGGCAATAGATGTCTGTTTCTTAGATAACCAAGAAATTAGTTTGTTGCCTAAAAATTGACAAGTTCTGAAGTGGACTTCCTATCAATTTTACATCCTCCAAAGTCTCGAGTCTGAATAACCTGTCACCAAGGTTGTCATCAGTGGGTACCATAACCCTACTTGCAAGGTTCCTTTGAGATATTTAAGAATTTTCTTAGCCGTCTCCATATGAGTTTTCTTGGGATTAGACTGAAATCTTGCACATACCCCAACCGCAAAGGCTATGTCCGGCCTACTTGCAAAGTGAGATATAGAAGAGATCCAATCAGTCCACGATACTCCGTTGCATCGGTGGGTATCCCCGCTCATCCGAATCCATAGAGAAGTTAGTTGCCATATGTATTTTAACTTCTCTCGCTAGTAGTCATTCCAAATTTCTCAATCGGATCCTTAGCATATTTCACCGATGTATAAATATACCCTTACTCATCTGTTTAATCAGAAGCCTAGAAAGTATGTTAATTCGCCCATCATTGACATTTCAAACCTCGTTTTTCATGAGAATGCTAAACTCTTCACATAATTTCAGATTAGGTGAACCAAATATTATGTCATCTACATAAATTTGAACTAGTAAGATGTTTCCATCTACTTCCTTTCTAAACAAAGTTCTATCAATCTTGCCTTTTGAAAATCCGTTTGATGTCAAGAAATCAGACAAGGTATCATACCAAGCTCGGGAGCTTGTTTTAGTCCATATAGAGCTTTGTTGAGTTTATAGACCTTGTTATTGATCTTAAACCCGTGGAGGCTGCTCCACATAGACTTCCTCAAGCAACACACCATTAAGGAAAGCAGACTTAACATCCATTTGAAAGACTTTGAAAGATTTATATGCAAAAGAAATGCCAAGAACAACCTTATTGCCTCTAATCGCGATCGGAGCATAGGTTTAATCATAGTCTATCCCCTCGGTGTGAGTAACCTTGTGCAACCAATCTTGCCTTATTTCGAACAATAATGTTGTTCTCATCTGCTTTATTTTTAAACACCCATTCGGTGCCTATAATCTTTCTCGTGTAAGGGTCTTTCCACTAATTCCCATACACTTTGCCTTTCAAATCGATGCAGTTCCTCTGCATGGCGATTATCGATTTGGAGTGCGATAGAGCTTCCTCAATAGACTCGGGTTCAAGAAGCGACACATAACGGTGAAAAGACTTTCGAGTCCAAAGATCATTCGTGTCTCCGCACACTACTAGATGGGTCTCCTATAATCTGATCGGATGGATGGTAGCTTCTCATCCTTTTGCCTATATGAGGAGAAGAATCCTCATCTTGAGTCTCGGTAGGAAACTCCTCCGACTCAACCTCGGTGACGTTCCCCTTCATCACCGACCCCGGATCGGTGACGTCAAGGGTGTGCGATGATCGATGGAGTCTCGATCGAAGTTGTCTTCCGATTATCGGATGGGGATTCTTCTTCATCCGATTCGACTCAAGACTAGGTAGATAGACAGTTCTATGTTTAGTCTTGGGCAGGTTCAATTTTATCTAGATTTTCGAAATCGATTCACTTTATCCGGGAAGGAATATAACTCATCAAAAACAACATGAGGGGTTTCCTCCACACAAAGGGTTGTCTTGTTAAAAACTCTAAATGCCTTGGAAGTGTTAGAATATCCCAATAATATTCCATCACCGCCTTAGCATCAAAAGTTCTCAACTTAGATTTCCCATTGTTATGGATAAAACACTTACAACCAAAAGCTCTGAAATATGAGATTCTTGGAATCTTACCCTTCCAAATCTCATATGGAGTCTTACCCTTGTCTTTGACAACTAAGCACCTGTTACGAGTATAGCAAGTCGTGTTGATGGCTTCACCCGAGAACTGTGTGGGGTTTCATACTCAGCTAACATGCTCCTGTTGCTTCCTTCAAAGTTCTATTCCTTCTTTCAACCACTCCATTTTGTTGAGGAGTTCTTCTTGAAGATGTCTCATGAATAATTCCACACTCATTGAAAAAGTTAGATAAACAAGAATTCAACAATTTTGTGCCCTTATCACTCCTTATTTTAATAATATTAACACCCTTTTCATTACGAATGCATGCGAGCAGATCGGGGATCTTGTTCATAGTCTCATTTTTCTTGAAAAGAAATATAACCCAAGTGTATCTAGAAAAGTCATCTACTACAACAAGAGTATATTTCCTTCCACCGAAACTCGAGAGGAGAAACAGTCCAAAGCAGATCCAAATGAAGTAGTTGCAATACTCTTTCGGATGAAGAGGAGTTAATACTCTTAAATGAATGTCTAGGCTGTTTACCTTTCGACAAGCATCACATTTAAGATCGGTGGATAAAAGTTTTTCAGGTAATCCTTTGACAAGGTTCTTCTTAGCCACTTACTAAGGGTCTTGAAATTCGGATGACTAAGCCTCTTGTGCCATAGCAGTGAGATCTTCTCCACCCTTAGCTATCGAGACAGAATCTTTGGGACAACTATTAAAGTTGGCCACATAGACATTACCATGTCTCAAGCCGATTAACAGTACCTTATCCGAGGAATTATCTAAAATATCACATTTATCCCTTGAGAATTTAACAAGAAAACCTTTATCACAAAGCCGAGAAGCAGAGATAACAAATTATGTTTCAACCCTTCAACAAAATATACCTCGAGATACCCGAATATCCTTGATAATCAAGTACCTACACCTTTAGTCGACCACAATTATTGTCACCAAATAAAACTCTTGGACCATCAATGCTTTGGAAGTTTGATAACAGACCTCTTGTTATGAGTCATGTGTTGTGAACAACCACTATCAATGTACCATATTGAAGCTAAGATCTCTTCCTTGAGTGATGATCCTGTGTATCCTGAAAAACAGATCGGTTGTAAGGTACCCTAGTGATCTTGGGTCCTTTAAGGTCAAATATCACTTTAGGTAACCAAATAAACATCTCATCTCCAATCAATAAATCAGACTTGGTTTTTCTACCAAATCTGTCTACAATTATATCACTTTTGAATGATAATTTGTTGTATTCAGATTGAGTAATTTTCCTAAACTTAGGAAATATGGGATAACATCTGCTCCTTCCATCAAAAGAATTATAATAAGAATTTCTTCTTATTTTGGTTCTTGGGTTTATCCTAGTTTGATAAGGAGTTCTCGGCTGAATTTTTGGTTTTGGTCGGGAGATGCGATCCTTATCCGACTAGTTGGTTTCCATGGAACAATTTTAATCTCCTTTGATTGATCGAGATGCTTTAACAAATTTCCTAGGTTTTTGTACATCTGATTTATTGTTCCTATCATAACCAAAACCTGTCTTGTGATTGGAGTGAATTGATACATGTTTTTAGGGCCAATTTTAGTGCGAAAAAGTGAGCTAAAGTGTGATTTTTGTGCCTAAATGTGAAAAGTATCTCTTTTGCCTAAAAAGTATTACTTTGAGAGGTTTTGATGTATTTCGCCTGTTTTGCGGGTAAATCGGTGGAATTTTGCCAAACCAAGAGTACCGGTATTCTTAGAATGAAAAGAGCGAACATACGGGACGAAAACGGGGTCGGGCTCGGAGCCCTTCTCGATAAAAATGCCCTGGTCTCGGGTTCGAGTCGAGGGTGCACAGACCTCGACTCGAGGTTCATGCTTGGAGGGAAACAATTTCAAAGACGGGATCCTCGACTCGAGGGAGGAGCCTTGAGTCGAGGATAGGAAAAATACGGGAAGCTCGACTCGAGGGCGAAGCCTCGACTCGAGGTGGGAGATTTTTAAAGAAACGTGTTAGTGACTTTTAGGCCTCGACTCGAGGGCCTGAAGCTCGACTCGAGGAGTGCCCAAAACCGAAAAATTCAGTTTTTAAGCCATTGGAAGCCAAAACAGATGAGAGATTGATTCTAGCGGTTCAGAGCGGTTTCTAGGAGTTCCTTTGAGTGAATTTTACATTTTGTATCTTGAATTTACTTGTAATTGCATTAGATTGTTAGAATTGAGATAGATTCCACATTTAGTTCATTAGAGTAGTAGATTGGTTGATTGTAATTGAAGTTTGCAAAATGAGAATTGGGGAGAATTGAAGTTGTATTGAAGCATTGTACAAGATTAATCATTCTTATTTTTGCCTATTGAAGCTTAATTGGTGATGTTCTTACCCTTTGATCTCTTTACTTCATTGCTTGTAGTGATTAGATTGTTAATTGCTTTCTTAGATTTTCTAGCCATGGCTTTTGCTTGTAGCACCATGGGCTAATAGCTTTGTGCTTGGGATAATTGAAATTAGGGATGAAGTGATTGCCTCATGCTATGATTGTTGATAATTGTGATCAATTGAATTAGATTGCTCCCTAATTGTGATTCTTAATTGTGCTTCATGAAAAATTGTCTCTTTTGATTAATGGTTGATCACCCTAGCAATAGGCGAGAGTTGAGCTAACGTGATTAGGTGTTAATCGGGTTTCAATTTTGCATGATTGTATGAATTGGGGACTTCTACATTGAGAGATGGGAAGAACTAAGGATACTCACATTAGGCATTGTGATATTAATGGAGTGATTAATTTCATGATGGTTTATGCTTTCTAATTTGATTGATTTGCATTTGGATACAATCATAGCTTGTTAATCATGGATTCCTTGATGGAGATTATCCCTTGCACCCAATTCCCCCATTGATTTTAGTCTATTTGATCTTGCATTCTAAGTGTTGGATAGATTGTTTGCATAAACTTGCCATTTAATTTCTTGCAATTTGTAGTGATTTAGTTCAAGAGCTTGTTGCAACTTTAGCCATTTAGAACTCTTATCCTTGAATTTCGTTTGCATACTTTCTCCCTTGGGTTCGATATTTTTGTTGATTGGTCTTAATAACTCTTACCATATACACTCCAATCATCTTGTCATGGGATTTTGAGAGGTATTAAAGATATGGTCTATTCTTGACTATGAATTATTAAGTTGGTGATTTTGAAGACTAGCTTCTCATTGTCTTTCTTAATTGATTCATTTTCAAGACTACTTCAAATTTGTCTTTTAAAGTTTTCAATTCATTTTCTAACCTTTCGAGTAAGGTGGTGATGTCTTGGCCTTAGCACTGGGAAAACATTCCCCTTGAATGTTTCCTCGGTTTAGACAGATTCATCACCTGTTTGCCTTTAATTAGAATTTGAATTTGATCTTTTAAAGCTAAATTTTCTGTCTCTAGCTGTTTATAAGCAGCCGAGAGATGTCTTTAAATCTCTCAATAATTCATGGATAACAGTTTGGTCATGATCGGATGCGGATCGACAAGAATCATTATCTAAAGATGAATAGTAGATTACCTCATTAGCCATGAGACAGATTTCATCATCGATCCAAAATCGAGATGAGGATGATGATGATGATGATGATTTCTTTGGTTCCTTTTCTTCAGCCAACAAAGCCCTTTGATTCGCAAACCTTTTGTCTCTCTTCTTCCTCTTTTCTTCCCTTTCCTTAGGAGTCGGTTGAGGACAATCATAGCTGAAGTGTCCTGGCTTTGTTACATGTGTAACAAGTATCACTCTGTCGATCTAGGGCTGGAAGGATTTCTTGACGGTGATCTGTATCTTCTTGTGCAGCTTCGCTTTTGTCATCATCTGTTAACTCATCTTCCTTTCTACCTCGATCTGGATCTTGATTTATCCTTTCTGCAAATCTCAATTTATTTCTTTTATACTTCATTCTCAATTTATCATACCTTTTAGTGAGCAAAGCCATCTCGCTCCTTCAAAGATAGATCGGCTCCTCTGGACTCTGTTGAAACCTTGTCTTCTTTCTTGACAAAGGCAATAGACTTGGATGAGGTGCTTGACTCCATCTCATCCTCCTCGTCTTCTATTTGAATATCATATTCTAAATCTTTAAGATGTGAAAACAAAGTATGGTGAGTAATAGAAGATAAATCTTGAGTAGCCTTAAGGATATTGGATTTCTCCCTCCATCTCTTGGTTAATGATCTTAGAATCTTGTTATTAATCTCCTTCTCTGTGTAGTTCTTTCCAAGGTCACCGCTTTGTTGGGGAGATTAGTCAACCTTACATCTAACTGATCCACAGACTCATTCTCCTTCATTTTGAATGTCTCGAATGCATGCAAGACTCGATCGCAGCTTGTTTTCTTTGACTTGTTCAGATCCTTCACAAACATTGGCTAGAGTCTGCCACATCTCTTTGGCGCTTTTGCATCTCTTAACCTTTTCTATCCAATCTTTACTTAGAGTCTCAATGATTTCGATTCGAGCTACTTGATCAAGATTGTGGACCTTTCTTTCATCATTTGTTAATTGAGAACTCTTCTTTTCTTATGTCTGGTCCTAGATTGGTGACTCGGCTCGATCTTTGGTGCCTCCATGATAAAATTTTATAGGTCCCTCTTCAAGAACCTCTTCCATCCTATCATGAATGGCCTTTAGATGATTCTCCATCCTAAATTTCGGGTAATCATAATCTTCAATAGAGAATTCGGAAGATTCCTAGACTTCTTGTTTTCCCTGATGACATGATGAAACAAAGAAACAAAATACTCCACAAACTAATTAGTAGCACCGTTAGTAGCAATGAAGGAAATGAAGAAAATCAAGATAATTTCAGAATCTTATTTAAGACCTAAAATCAATATCGGAAACGACTTAACACCGCTTCCGATACCACTTATTGGTCCCGGAATGTTGAGTTGAATAAAACCTTAAGTTAGCCTTCTAGAACAAAATCTAGAAGGGGGTTTGAATAGATTTTGTTGATTTTTCGAATTTTTCCAAAATCAATTCAAAGAATCGATTAACACAATGGAAAGCAATTTTAAACTCAACTTTTAACAAGATCAAAAGCAACAACCGATATTCGGATTTTAGCTTCGATTCTCGAAATTAGACTTTGAACAATAAATTGTAACTTGAACAGAAATATAAATGAAAGCGGTAAAGAACACTGATTTTATAGTGGTTCGGATTATAACAATCCTACATCCACTCTCCTTCTCCAAACTTTGAAGAAGGGTCTCCACTAGCCGCTTACTCACTTACTTTACAATCTTTACAACTTACAACTTGATCTTCAATTCTTCACCAATTCTAATCAAACTTCTAAAATCTAACTCTAAGAATAAGAAGTGTTTTTGAAGATGTGAAGTGAAGTGTTCTATAAACACTTAGAAAATATTTGAAAACTCTTAGAAAATACTTTGTGAATTGAATAGTGAATAGTGTGAAAAATCAGATTTGCATAAGTGTCTTGAAAAATAAAATCTAGACCTATTTATAAGTCTGAAAAAGGCAGTTAGTTTGTTAGTTAGTTCTAACAAACTAAAAGCTGTTCAACAAACTTAATCTTGAAAGCTGCTCTTGACCTCACTGATTTTTCCTACTAAATCTGCAGCCAACTTAGTGAAGACTTGCCTTTCTTATTCTACTCGGCTTGTCTTGACCTCGTCCGAGCTCTTTATGATCGTCTCCTGCAGATGACTAGACTTGAGCTTGTCTCAGGATGACTTGTAAACTTTGATCTTGACTTACTTAATCAGCCCTTGACCCCTCTGATCGGCTTAGTACCGAACTACGATCTCGAGCCGTTCATCAACGTTGTCTGCTCATCTGGATTGTTCTTTTAACTCATCAAAACTCTACTTGATCTAAAAGATTTACTATTTGATAATGAGATTTTTGTTGGGTTACCCAAAGTGATTATTGACTTCCAAGGACCCAAGATCACTAGGGTACCTCATACCTAATTTGTTTTATAGGATTCACGGGACTATCACTCAAGGAGGAGATTCTAGCTTTAGTATGGTACATAGACGGTGGTACATTCACGGCATATGACTTGTAACAAGAAGCTACTATTAAATTTCCAAAACATTGATGGTCCTAGAGTACTATTTGGAGACAACAATTGTGGATGACTAAGGGAGTAGGTACCTTGATTATCGAGAGATGTTCGGGTATACGAGGTATATTATGTGGAAGGTTTAAAACATAATCTCTTATACATTTTCCAACTTTGTGATAAAGGTTTTCTTGTAAAATTCTCTAAAGATACAGAGAGGGTTTGACCCACCTAAACCCCGAGAGGGGTTACGAGAAAAGAAGCTAAGAGATAGCTTGAAATACTAAGTTAAACCTACAGAGAGGGTTTAACCCACCTAAACTTCGAGAGAAAGATTATGAGGAAAGAAGCTAAGAGATAGCTTCGAAAAACTAAGTTAAACCTGCAGAGGGGTTTAACCCATCTAAACCTAGAGAGGGGTTACGAGAAAAGAAGCTAAGAGATAGCTTCAGAAACTAAGTTAAACCTACAGAGAGGGTTTGAACCATCTAAACCTAGAGAAGGGTTACGAGAAAAGAAGCTAAGAGATAGCTTGAGAAAACTAAGTTAAACCTACGAGAGAGGTTTGACCCACCTAAACCCAGAGAAGGGTTACGAGAAAAGAAGCTAAGAGATAGCTTCGAAATACTAAGTTAAACCTACAGAGAGGGTTTAACCCACCTAAACCCAGAGAGGGGTTATGAGAAAAGAAGCTAAGAGATAGCTTCGAAATACTAAGTTAAACCTACAAAGAGGGTTTAACCCACCTAAACTCATAGAAGGATTATGAGAAAAGAAACTAAGAGATAGCTTCTAAAACCTAAATCAAACCATAAAAGGAGGAGCCTAAATCAGGTTCTAGCTAAAGAAGGTCTCCCAAAAGAAACTAAGTTAAACCCCGTAAAAAGGTGTTAACTAGCATGAGCCCGAGAAAGGTTTTTCGAAGAAGAGTTATGTTAAATCTACGGAAAGGATTTAACTAACCCTAAAGAGTGCGCCAAGTCAAGGGCAAGAATTGCTCAAGAGAAGCCAGACTTCAAGCCTAGATAAAGGTCTTTTTCAGAGAATTTAAGCCGAGCCTACGGGAAAAGTTTGAGCGACTTAGAACCCAAGAAGGGTGGAAAAATTAGAAAATAGAAACCTACGTAAAGGTTTTACCCAACTCAAACCCGGGAGGGTCGAAAAGAGGGAAGGCTAAGAGGAAGCCTCGAAAGATCTTAACTAACCTAAACCTATCAAGGGTTTTTTCGGGTTAGATTAAGTCACCTAAACTTGAGAAAAAAGGTCTCGTAAGAAGAAGCTAAATTGAACCTATGACAAGGTGTTGGCTAACATAAACTGCGAAAGGGTTTAGTTAGCCCGAACCTAGAGGAGATTTACGAAGAAGGAAGCTCGGGAAGCTTGAAAGTACTAAGTTAAACCTACAAAAATGGTTTGAACTTACTAGAACTTGAGAAAGATGGTCTTAACTAGTTTCTTTTTTGAAAGGAAACTACGTTAAACTTAGAAGAAAAATAACCTCGAGCTTATAAAAGCTGCCCGGAGGAACTCTTAGACTACGAAGTCAAGGGAAAACACGAGAACCTAAAGCATAAACCATTAGAGATGAAAAAGGGGATTTCGGGCGGATGGGTTATCAACCTATGAGAAAAAGGTACATTCACGCTACGAGCTAGTATTATGTGCTTAAGTCATGCATGCAAGCTAACGGCTTAAAGAGCTAAACAGTTTGGAAAACATGCAGCGAAATCAGCACGAAAATTGCACATAAGCATACATGCAAAGATAAGCTCCCGGCAAGGGAGGATAAGCAACAATCATAAAAATAAACTCCCGGTAAGGGAGAGAATCAGCTATCTAATGAAAATAAAACTCCCGGCGAGGGAGGAATGCATCCATTCACGACAAAAAAGCCCCGACAAGGGGGCAACGGAGTTCAAAAACAAAATATAAACTCCCAGCGAGAGGAGAGCAGAGTTTAAAGTGCCAAACCGGCATAAGAAAGAAGAAAGAGAATAGAATTCATTACAACCCATAAAAAAGGAAGAGAAATTGTTTGAGAAATTAATTAGGGGATCGGAGAGGTTCGTCCGCTTCACTAACATGGCCACCATCTCCGCTTCTTTCTCCGCAGCTCGAGCTATACATGCCTCCTCTTGGGAGGCAGGAACTTCTAGGATTAGGGGCATAGAGGTGGGACTAGCGGGGGCATCTCTGCTGTAACAACCTTGGTTTGCACCAGATCGGCAATCAGCTTGTTGAGGGTTGGGGACCACCAGTCCTCCTCGATCGATCGAGAGGAGTCACCCTTGAAAGAAGGGGAGTAGGCATGGCCATGAGAGGACCCGATCTTATTAAACTCCCCCGAGAAGGCTGGGATCGGCCTTTGCTACACGCTGCGTTGAACCCGTACTCATAAAAGAACCGGATATAGGGACTCATATCCCCAAGGAAGCTGGGATGATTGAGATAGTCCTTCTTGATTGGGCCACAAAGCATGTAAGAAGTGCGGCCGAGTTCGAGAATGGAAGAGAGTCTTTAAACAGGACCTTGCACCCTCCACCGTGGTCTTTTGATGCACCCGGGACTCCTACAAAGCGTGGTGTACAGCAGATCATTAGTCTCTTTCTCCGTAGCCTCCCGTGATGCCTCGGCTTTTACCAACTCGGCCTCAATCTTCTTGATGCGAAGAGAGGCAAGAGTGGCCTTTTTTTCTCCGCGAGGAGAGAGTCCTCTAATTCCTTGAGGCTGCGGCGAGGGAGAATGTTAGAAGGGCTCCACAAGTTGGATAGCAGGATACCTAGCTGAGATACGAGCAGATGGACCGTGTTATTATTTATCTTGAGAATTAGATATTGTGATCGGGATGAAATGAAGATTACTCGAGCAAAGTGGCTTGCGGCTGGTGTTGTTGTTGATCGGGAGGGAGGGTGACAAGCCTCTCACAATCTTCGAGATATCGAGATCACCAAAAACTTCTTGGCGGAAGTACTCGAGGAGTAAGAATCGACGTCAATCGGGGTAGAAGAGAGACCACGATCGCGCCTTGTTGGATACTTACGACGAAAGGTATCTTTGGAGGAGTGAGCCACAGGTGGCTGAAGCTTTACCCTTGTGGGTCTTCGACCTCTTTAGAGGAGGGTCCTCGGGTTCGGATTTTCTATGGGATGCGGGGCGGGAGAAGAAGGAGCAACATCTTGAGCATCGATGCGAGGCGGGAGGAGGTAACTGTGAATCGGAGGAATCGGCAGGATCCTCTAGGACCTTAGACAACCACAACATTTACGAAAATGAAAAGTGACATGAGTCGGCATCGACGATATGATCATACTCTTAAATACATAAAATAACAACAAGATAGTTACCATCATTTGGTTCGAGGGGGACCCATATCGAGCTGAATTTAAAATGGGAGAGGACACAAGAATTGGAGCAGAGTTCGGGTAAATTAAAGTACCGTGAGCATGAACATGAGCATTCAACGTCTGAATAACTTTGACGATTGGTGGAAGAGGATATGTGATTAGAAGGAGAGCCGGAGGGGAGGGATTTCGATAAATCCATTTTTGGTTCTGGAAAGGCCAGGGTTTATCCGGAGTGATGAAAACGAAATGATCACCCCACTCTTTGTTAATATTGGGGATCTTACCAAGAAATGAGCATTTCCCTTTTACCCTACTACTTACGTAGTAGAAGGGTCCAGCGGTCTTGCAATTGTCTTGAGAAAGGATATAGATGGAGATCATCATCCCGATGGCATTTGGCACAAACTGATTAAGAGGAACTCCGTAAAGATTTGAGAGCCGACACAAAAATTTTGGAGGAGGAAGGCGTAACTTGACCTCGAACCGGGCTTGCCGAGAAAGCTAAAGTCGGGGAGTCGCCAAGTTAGGACATGCTCCCGATCGGAAGAGATAGGCTAAAGCCCGACGTAATATAGTCACCGGAAAGAAGATTGGTTAGGGCTTTTTCGAGAGATTTTCGAGGGCCAGCGAAGGAGTCCCAGAACCTAACCCTATCCACCTCCGGAGAGGAGGAGGAGACGGGAGGAGAATCCCTAGAGAGATTAAGGATTGGAGAATGGTGAGAACTTAGAGATGAATTTCGAGCGGTGGAAATGGTTCGAGAAAAATCGGACCGAGACATTACTAGAAAACGTTCCTAGGAGTGATCAAAAAGTGGGAAAAGAAAGTTTACGGATAGTGGGAGCGACTTGAGATAAAGATGGAGGAATGCGTTCGCGGAGGGCTTGTGGAGAAGAAGTCCTAGTAGAGTGAGAATTTAGAGACAAAGAAGAAGAGAAAGCGGAAAAGAAGGAAATTAATGGGATGTGTATCGGTGTACGAAACCGAAGAGAGGATGCATGCTCGATAGCCTGGCGGCCTGGGGAGTCGAAGAGTCATTAGACTCCAACGATCGGCGAGGGGGATGTATCCTGAAAAGCCAAAGCTGCAGGGAGGATGTCCCAAAGTGAAGCTCTAGGGAGGATGTCCCGAGGATCAAAACTACGGGGAGGATTGCCTAATCTTCCTTACTCTAGTGAGCTCCAAGATTGCTCACCGAGTAGGGGAGTGGTTGATGCGGATAAAAATGTCGGGCCCAACTACGTGTAGGGCCCAAGGATATTCAGCCCAATAGGGCCCAATGATGTTACTAAATACCCTCGATAGAGGAGGAAAACTGAGATGAACCCGAGCCCGGATCGCCGCAATAAGGCTATGAAGGCTCGAACCTACCTACGGTGGGCCACGAGGCTCGGGCACAGTATAAAGATGGGCCACGAGGTCCAAACCTAACTACGAGGCCGTGAGGCCCAAATCCAACTACAGTGGGCCGCAAGGCCCAAACTGGCTGCGAGTGGGCCACGAGGCCCAAGGCGAGATTTGAAGAGCGCGCGGCATTTGACTGCACTCCATGGCGGTTACTTATCTAATAAGATCGAGAAACGTGAGAAGTAACGAGATAATTAAGGCCCAAGTCAAGGAATATCTCCTATATTCTTCATCGATCGGGTCCAACCTCCGTTCGGGGAGGGAAAGCGTAGGCACAATCGATTTCTTGATAGAAAAGATATCCACGCATGACATCATGAGGAAACGTGCGGGATAATGCCCCAAACCGTGATGACGGTTATCACTCTTAACGTACGTATAAACAAGACTATCGAAGGGAGGTAACGGTATCGATTAACTATCACTCTTACTTAGCTACTTCCTACGTATTTTCTTGAGTGTTTTTCGATGACCGACTTGAGCGTCGGAATGCCTACGCCGGAGAACCCTCCGGCGTGTTTTTGCGGTGTACGTTCGAGAAGAGCTAGGAATTCTGCTGCGTAAAGACTTTACCCACGTGAACCTAGGTGGGAAAACGGGCCCAGTCGGTTTTACGCATCACCCTCATTTTATGCTTTGATACGAACATAAATAATTTAAACTATTTTCTAAAAATATTTAAGCTATATATATATAGAATTAACAAATAACATTGACATGATGCATCTATAGTTGATAATATTATTCAAAATATATCAATACTATACTTTATACTTTTTTATACACATATCTAGTTCATCAATTATTAATACACAATTGAATTAGAGTAACAAATATTGATGAATTTTATGTGGTTGCGAAAAAATATTCGTCATAAAATAGATTTTAATAAATTACAAAACTCAAATAATAAAGATATATAGCATAGTTGGTGGGTGTTGTTATACCCTTTTTGAAGGGTGTTGGGTTCGAATCTCATTAACTTATTTTTATTTTTATCTTAATTGTTATATACAAAAAGTTATTCTTTAAAATGATAAATAATAAATTTTAAATACAAACATTGAAAGTATATAGCTTAGATGGTGCATGTAGGTTGACCTCTTTTAAAAGTTCGTAGGTTCAAACCTCAATTACTTTTTTATTGTTATCTTTTTTATATACAAAAATATTGATGTTTAAAATTTATGTTCGTCACAAAAATATTAAATTATACGACAAATATGATTGTCACTAATTACAATTAATATAAATATATGTTTGTCACGAAATATAGAGTAAATTACATTTTTATTCCAAGAGAATGAGTGGTTTGCAAAATGATCATTTTTGACACTTTTGGTCCCGTAGTTTTTTTGACATTTTTAGTCCCAAAAATTGCGGTTTTGGTACTAAAAATAATGGTTGAGACTATTTTTTTAAAAAAAGGACCAAAAAGAATGTGGGACTAACATTGTCATTGAAAAATTCTCATGGGACCAAAACTACAATTTTCCGAAAATATATGTTCGTCACAAAAATATTAAATTATACGATAAATATGATTGTCACTAATTACAATTAATATAAATATATGTTCGTCACGAAAATATTAAATTATACGACAAATATGATTGTCACTAATTACAATTAACATCGTCGATAAATAATATTATAATAAAATAATTGTGTCACTAATTATTTTGAATTATTAATGACAAAACATAACATTGTCATGAAAACATCATATTATACGATGAATATGATCGTCACCAATTATAATGAACATCATCATCAAATAATATTGTGACAAAATACGTGTGTCACTAATTACTATCAATAATTAATGAAGAAACATTGTATCGTCATGAAAATATTATATTATACGATGAATATTATCGTCATATACGACCAAAAGTGTCAAAAAAATGGTCCTGTAGATTTTTGATCTTTTTAGTCCCAAAAAATTGCGATTTTGGTACTAAAAATAATGGTTGAGACTATTTTTGTAAAAAAGGACCAAAAAGAATGTGGGACTAACATTGTCGTTGAAAAATTCTCATGGGACCAAAACTACAATTTTTCCCAAAAATATATGTTCGTCACGAAAATATTAAATTATACGACAAATATGATTGTCACTAATTACAATTAATATAAATATATGTTCGTCACGAAAATATTAAATTATAAGACAAATATGATTGTCACTAATTACAATTAACATCGTCATTAAATAATATTATAATAAAATAAGTGTGTCACTAATTATTTTGAATTATTAATGACAAAACATAACATTGTCACAAAAGCTTGACATATTATACGATGAATATGATTGTCACCAATTATAATGAACATCATCATCAAATAATATTGTGACAAAATACGTGTGTCACTAATTACTATCAATAATTAATGAAGAAACATTGCATCGTCATGAAAATATTATATTATACGGCGAATATTATCGTCATCGATTACAATGAACATCGTCACCAAATAATATTGTGATAAAATACATGTGTCATTAATTATTTAGAAATAATTAGTGACAATATATTGCATCGTCATGAAAATATTTTACTATACAATAAGTATTATCTTCACCAATAACAATGAAATCGTCACCAAATAATATTGTGACAAAATATATGCGTCATCAATTATTTTTAATAAT
This sequence comes from Paraleonurus japonicus, assembly GCA_030762865.1. NCBI lineage: Eukaryota > Viridiplantae > Streptophyta > Magnoliopsida > Lamiales > Lamiaceae > Paraleonurus > Paraleonurus japonicus. The sequence continues at coordinate 6,204,018 of CM061061.1, read as the reverse complement.
ATATGACAAAACATTGCATCGTCACAAAAATATTATATTATATGATAAATATTATCGTTACAATAATATTATATTATATGACAAATATTATCGTCACCAAAAATATTATGACAAATATGTGTGTAACTAATTATTTTTAATAATTAGTGACAAAACATTGCAACGTCGTGAAAATATTAATTTATACGACGAATATTATCGTCACCAATTATAATAGACATGATCACCAAAACATATTGTGATAAAATAAGTGTGTCGCTAATTATTTTGAATAATTAATGACAATATATTGCATCGTCACGATAATATTTTTTTATACGACAAATATTATCATCACAAATTATAATGGATATCGTCATCAATTAATATTGTGATAAAAAAATTGTGTCACTATTTATTTTGAATAATTAATGACAAAATATTTAATCATCACAAATATATTATTTTTGTGACGATGAATATCGTCCACAAATATTATTAATATCGTCACCAAAGTTTATTGTGATAAATTTCTTATTAACGTTATGAAATTTATAAATTAGCGACGATTTTATTAATTAATTGTGATAAAATTTTATTTTGTCACAAATTCAAGGTTTTCGGTGACGAAAGTAAAATTCGTAACCTTTGAGTAACAAATTGTGACGAATTTTATGTCGTTGCAAAAAAATCGTAATAAAAAGTCTAATTTCTTGTAGTGTTCTCTACTAATAATCATCCCAAATCTATCTATGAGGTCTTTTGCATACTTAGTCGATGTATGAAAATCCCTCTCGCTTGTTTGTTTAATCTGCAAGCCTAGAATACATGTTAGTTCTCCCATCATAGACATTTCAAACTGCTTTTCATGAGATCACCAAATTCTTCACACAAAGTCGAGTAGGTGAACCAAAAATAATATCGTCTACATAGATTTGAACTAGTAAAATATTACCATTAACTTCTTTTCTAAACATTGTTCTATCTATTTTTCCTTTAGAAAATCCACTTGATACCAAGAACTCTTAAAGAGTATCATACCAAGCACGGGGTGCTTGTTGCCCATATAATGCCTTGTTGAGTTTATAAACTTTTTATTTGTCCTAAACCCAAGAGGTTCTACATAGACTTCCTCAAGCAACACACCATTCAAGAAGGCAGACTTGACATCCATTTGAAAGACCTTGAAACCCTTATAGGCAGCAAAGACTAAAAACAATATTATTACTTCTAATCTGGTGAAAGGAGCATATGTCTCATCATAGTCTATCCCCTTAGACCGTAAGTAACCTTGTGCTACTAGTCTAGCCTTATTACAAATAATAACATTGTTTTCATCGTTTTATTTTTAAAAACTCATTTGGTGCCTATAATTTTTCTATGAATGAGTCTATTCACTAGCTCCCAAACATTTTGTCTTTCAAATTGATGCATTTCTTCTTGCATGGTATTACCCGACTTGGGTCGGATAAAGCCTCCTCAATAGACTTAGGCTCAAGAAGTGATACATAACAATCGAACATACTTTGAGAATCCAACATAGTTCGTGTATGAACACTACTTGAAGGATCCCCAATGATCTGATTAGCTGGATGATAACTCCTCATCCTTTTGCCTATTTGAGTTGAAGTACCCTCATCATTTGTCTCAGAAAGTAACTCATCTTGTTTAGCCGGAGTAGACATTCCCTTCATCTACTGACCTTGTCTCGATTAGATGGTGTTAGAGGAGTCTCCTCGGATGGAACGGATAGAGGAGTTCCCTTCGACTCTCATATGAGAGTTCTTCATCATACTGAATACGAATCAAAACTAGGAAGATAGGTTTTCCTCTGTTTAGTTTTGTTAAGTTCAATTATATCTAGACCATTATAAATTTGATCTACCTTATCGAGAAAGAATGAATTTAATCAAACACCACATGATGAGTTTCTTCCACACAAAGAGTTGTCTTATTAAAAACTCTAAATGCCTTGGAAGTGCTAGAATATCCTAAGAATATTCCATCAATTGTTTTGGCATCAAATGTCTTTAATTTAGACTTATCATTGTTGTGAATGAAACATTTATAACGAAAAGCACGAAAGTAAGAGATTCTTGGGCTGTACCTTTCCACAGCTCATATGGAGTCTTACCCTTATCTTTCACAAGTAAGCACCTATTCTAGGTATAGCAAGTGTATTGATTGCTTCGAGAACCTTTGTGGAGTTCCATACTCGGCTAACTGATTGGAGTGAATTGATGCATGATTTTGAGGATTATTTGAGTGCAAAAGTGATCAAAGTGTTGGTTTTTGTGCATAAATGTGTAGAGTATCACTTCTTTGCCTAAAAGTATTACTTTATGAGTATTTGATGTTTTTCGTCCATTTTTCAGGTAAATTGGTGGAATTTGGCCAAATAGAGAGTACCGACATGCTTAGAATGAAGAGACGAACGAGACGGACGAAAATGGGGGTCGTGGCCGGAGTCCCATCCGAAAAATGCCTTGGACTCGACCTGCAGTCGAGGGCCGAGGCCTCGAGTTGAGGGATATGATGGAGGGAAGAGAATTTGAAAAATGGAGCTGCCTCGACTTGAGGGAGGAGCCTCGAGTCGAGGGATTTGAAAATTGAGGATCCCTCGAGTCGAGGGCTGAGCCTCGACTCAAGGCGAGCAGATTTTTGGCAAAGTCGCATTAGCAACTCTTCACCCTCGACTCGAGGGCCCCAAGCTCGAGTCGAGGAGCCCCAAAACCGAAAAATTCTGGTTTTAAGCCATTTAATGCGAAAACAGAGCATATTCTCCCCATATCGGTTTAGAGAGCAGTTTCTAGGTAGTTTCTGAGCGGATTTATCATTTCCTAGCTAAATTCTACTTGTAATTGAATTAGATTGATAGATTTTGATTAGATTCAAGCTTTTAATCATTAGATTAGCATTTTGATCCATTAGATTTTGAGTTTCAAGTTGTAATTGAAGTGAAGAGGATTGTAATTCAAGCATTGTGGTGGATTGAAGCATTCTTATTTTTGTTAATTGAAGACCAATTGGTGAATGTTCTTCAACTTTTCTCTCTTTAATTCATTGTTTGTATTGATTAGCTTGTTAATTGCTTTCCTAGATTTTTCACCCATGGCTTTTGCACTTAGCACCATGGGCTAATGGATTTGTGCTTGGGATAATTGAAATTGGAGATGGTGTGATTGTCTCATGCTATAATTGTTGATGATTGTGATCAATTGAATTAGATTGCTTCCTAATTTTGATTCTTAATTGTGCTTCATGTAAAATTGTCTCTTTAGATTAATGGTTGATCACCCTAGCAATAGGCGAGAGTTAAGCTAACATGATTAGGTGTTAATCGGGTTACAATTTTGCATGATTGTATGAATTGGGGACTTCTACATTGAGAGATGGGAAGGACTAAGAATACTCACATTAGGCATTGTGATTTTAATGGAGTGATTAATTTCATGATGGTTTATGCTTTCTAATTTGATTGATTTGTAATTGGATACAATTATAGCTTGTTAATCATGGATTCCTTGATGGAGATTATCCCTTGCACCCCATTCCCCCATTTGATTTAGCTTATTTGATATTGCATTTTAAGTGTTAGATTAATTGCTTGCATTAGTTTTAGATTTTTATTCTTGCAATATTTTTGTAGAATTTAGTCCTAACCCATTCTTGCAACACTAGTCATTTAGAACTTGTATCCTTAGGGCCTCGCTTGCATACTTACTCCTTTGGATTCGATATTTGCGATTGGTCTTAATACCGCTTGCCCGGAAATATTAATCCAATCAAATGGCGCCGTTGTCGGTGAATTAGTTTTTTGCGCCTATAAGTGAGACTTAGGAATTGTTTGACGTGGCTACTTGTTGTTTTTATTTTTATTTTTGTTGGAATTTGATACTTGGATTTGTGGTATTGTAGGTGTATGATACAAGGTCAAGTGGTATTCCACCCTTGCCACTCAATCCGGAGATAGAAGCTACTTTGAGAAGAAATTGTGGTAGACGAAGAAGGGAAGCTATAGAAGGAGAAGAACTAAGGAATGAGGAGAGAGTGGTTGGTGAACCTCAAGTTGAGGAGTTGCATGGTAATGGAGAAGGAAGAGTAGAAAATGGATGTCATGGGAACAATTTCAATGCTCAAGTTGGCCCTTTCCCTCGAGGGATGCCACCACAACACTTTCCCTACCAAAATCCATACCCTTACCCTCCACAAGCTCACCAATACGCATACTATCCATCTCATCCACAACAATACCCACCATACTACCCTCAAATGCCTTACAATCAAGAGCCACGATACCATGAACCACCCCACATTCCAAATCCGCAATGTTCAATCTATGGTTTTAAGGAACATTGATATCTTTGTCTGGATTCCTAAAAATCAACTTAACACGAAAGGACCCCACGATAAAGTATTTTCAAAGAACCATGTATGTGATTCTTGTCAAAAAGGAAAAGCAGACTAAAGCTTCTTTTAAAACAATAAGTAGTCATTCTTGAGAAAGGATTAGGAACTTCTTCACATGGATCTTTTTGGTCTAGTAACACCTCTCGGCTTTAGTGGAAGAAAATATACATTGGTAATTGTTGATAATTTTTCAAGATTTACTTGGGTTATTTTCTTGTACAAAAAGAATGAGACTATGATTAAGATTCGATTTTCTTAAAAAGATTCAAAATAAAAAAGGATTAAATATTGTTAAAATTAGAAGTGATAAAGGTCTTGAATTCCTAAATAAGTGATTACTAACTATTGCATTGAGAATGGCATAGCTCGGGAAACATCTGCTGACAAGGACTCCACAACAAAATGGAGTAGTTGAAAGGAGAAACAGAACCTTGAAAGAGGCAGCTAGAACAATGTTATCCGAGTACAATACTCCTCACGGGTTTTGGGCGGAAAGGCATTAATCTGACTCGCTATGTTCAAAATAGAAGTTTAATTGTTAAAAATAAATGTAAAACTCCCTATGAAATTTGGAAGGAAGGTCCCCAAAATTTCATACTTTCATATATTTGGTTGTAAATGTTTCATACACAACAATGGAAAATCTCAATTAAAAACCTTTGATGCCAAGATAGCGAGATGGGATATTCTTGGGATAATCATCTATATCAAAGGCATATAGAGTTTTTAATAAGACAACCTTGTGTGTAGAAGAAACACCCCATGTGGTATTTGATGAATCTTCTTTTGAGTTTGATAAGACAGGGGACATCACAAAGATATCGGATGATCTGGATCGAGATGACTATCAAGAGATCAACCATAAAATTCTACAATCAAGAATCGGACTCGGATGAAGAGGAAGAATCGGACAAAGGAAAAGAACACGAAAGATCTTCCTCACGGTGATCGGACAACCAATACATCGAGATGATCGGTAGAGTCATCGAAGGTAACATAGACTCATTGAACTAAATAATTCAGACAAAACATCATCCTTGTAAAAGATAAAGGAAAGAAAGTAATATCATATCATCCGGTGAGCGAGATAATTGGAGATTTAGATTACGGTGTCCAGACGAGGACCCAACTAAATCAAGATTGTATGTTCGGTTGTTATGTGTCATTACTTGAACCTAAATCTATTACGAAGCTCTAACCGATTCCAAGCTGGATTAATGTCATGCAAGAAGAACTAAATCGAGTTTCAAAGACAAGATGTGTGGGAGCTTGTTGAAAGGCCTCATCATCAAAAAGTCATTGGAACTAAATGGGTCTTTAAAAACAAAAGGGATGAAAACAATATTGTGGTTAGAAATAAGGCCAAACTAGTTGCTCAAGGTTATTCACAATCGGAGGGTATTGATTATGATGAAACTTTTGCACGGTAGCTCGTCTGGAAGCCATAAGATTGTTTTAGACTATCTGCTTTTAAAAGATTCATAGTTTTTCAAATGGATGTTAAGTCTGCATTTCTTAATGGAATCCTAGCCGAGGAAGTTTATGTAGAGCAACCTCTGGTTTTGTCAAAGGAGACAAGGTTTATAAACTAAGGAAAGCTCTATATGGACTTAAACAAGCACCAAGAGCTTGGTATGACACCTTGTCTGATTATTTAATTCAAAATAGTTTTGTTAAAGGTAGAATTGATAGAACTCTTTTTAGAAAAGAATATGGTTGTGACCTTTTGTTAGTTTATTTATGTTGATGATATAATCTTTGGATCAACTAACATGTCTTTGTGTGAAGAATTTAGTCTTCTTATGAAAAGCGATTTGAAATGTCCATGATGGGAGAGATGACTTATTTTCTTGGACTTCAAGTCAAACAGGACAAAGAAGGGAATCTTCATAAATCAAGCCAAATATACAAAAGATCTTATTGATAAATTTGGAATAGGTACCAGTGAGAAGCTAAGATACCTATGTTGACATACTTTTCAATGGATCCAGATGAGAAGGAGAAGACACTAATCAAACCGAGTATCGAGGTCTAATTGGTTATTTATTATATTTAATTGCTAGTAGACACGATATTTCATTTGCGGTTGGTTCGTGCTCGATTTCAAGCTAATCCTAAGAAAAGCCATCTTGAAGCGACAAAGAAAATTCTTAAGTATCTGAAAGGAACATTAAATATTGGATTATGGTATCCGGTGATGACAACTTTGAGGTAATCTGGATACTCGGACTCAAATTTTGGTCGGTGTAAGATAGATAGAAAATCTACATCGGTACTTGCCAATTTCTTGGTAGTAAGCTGATTTCATGGTTGTCTAAGAAACAAACCTCGTACCTACTTCCACAATGAAGCTAAGTATATGGCGGTGGAAGTTGTTGTTCCTGTTGATCTGGATAAGTCAGCGGCTATGGGACTATAACGTTATCACCAAAGATGTACCTATCTTTTGTGATAGTAGTAGTGTCATAGCTATTACAGAACCGAGTCCTACATACAAGATACAAGATGCAAGATGTAGATATCGAGACACCATCTTCGTCCGAGACCATGTAGAGAAAGGTGACATCGGACTAGAGAAGATTACCCGATTTCCAAAGAGCGGAACATCTTGACAAAGCCACTTTGGCAGAGACAAGGTTTAAAGAACTATACGTAGAATTAGGATTATTAGATGCTTCTTTAGTCAATCTATAATTCTATATTTTTCATTCTTTGTCTCTCTCAATTTAGTTTACTATGTCTAGAAAGAATTATCGGACTAGATATGAGTCAAAGGATAATCAGGTGGCTGATATCATTGATCTCCTATTTTGGAATCAAAAATCAAGGATTAGTCATATTGACCTTATCGGACATGATAATTACTTATCGACATTCGGTAAATCGAGACTAGGGCACAATAGTCGGCTGATTTCTTGAGAAGCAGAGATGACTATCTACACCCTATCCGATCTACCTCAAGTTACTAATGGTTTTCTTCAAGTCTATGTCTTTGCGGGAATAGGTCACAAATCATATTGATAACTTTCAGATTGTTTCACCTCATCTATCATAAATCTTCTTATCCAGACACCTTTGCCTTTGAATAATCACCATATATTGTGTTTTCTTATAAAACTCTTATCGGATTAATTGGTTGGAAAACCTAACTTTAGAAAATTAAATGCGGGCCTGTTTATTTAAAATTATTTTTTTAAATCTTTAAGTTTGCGAAAAGATAAAAATAAGCTGTTTTAAAATCGACGAGTTACTTTATCGATGACTTTACAAACCCATCTGTTTTTGAAAACCCTTATACGAAGTAAGGTAACCCTAAGTGGCGTCGGACATACTTATTTCTCTACATAAAGTAACCTACATCTCACAAATCAACGATGCTATAAAGTAATTATTTACGCATTCCAAAGGCAAGTAGCCTACACGCGCTGAATCCCAATCATTTATCTAGATTTTTAACCGTTGATTCAAAGACGGTAAAACTTTTAAAATAAACGGCTTAGATTAAATCGATTTTCTAAAAAGCGGTTTCTCTTTCCAATCTTCCCTCCTATAAATACATCTTCTTCTTAAATCAAAATCTTTACTTTGAGAAAACTTCTCTTATATTAGAAAATTTTCAAAAACCCTTAGCCAAATTCTTTTATGAGCCAATCCCGAGAAAACTATCTCAACAACTTCAACAATGGTGGAAGTACACACCGAGACCTTCAACAAAAAGATCAAGTCGGAGATGTACGTCGACTTTGATACAACCAGCGATGAAGAATCAAGGCATGATTCTTGAGTTATTGGAGAGGTCGGGATTGAGGACATATTGTTCCAAGAAATCCAACTCCAATAAAACATTGGATATGAGAGGTATTAAGTTTTATGTCAATGGGACATATGAGAACGGTGTTTTCAAAACCCGTGTCTACGGTGAAGAGTTAACGGTAACTCCGGCGGAGGTAGCGCGAATTTTGACACAAGCAAAGTGAAGGCGTAAACTCCCTCATCTATAAATCGACGACCGGGTAGAATTATTCGAGATGATTACCCGAAACTCAATGAAGGATCGGAGATCGGAACTTAAGAAGAAAATACTCCGACGGAGATATCGCAATTAATGACGATATTGACGAAGGTCATTCTAGGGGAGCGTAACTCCCATGATGGGTCGACGAGACCCGAGTGCTATGTCAGATGAGAGCCATCATTGATGGAGTTCAAGCCCAGTAAGTGGGATGTTCTTTGAGGAGGTTTGAGGCCCAGGCGGAAGAGGCCGGAGGTAGTTAATGGGAAGTGGCAAGCCAAATCAATCACCAACCTGTTCAATAAGGTTACGGTCATTTTGGAAGATATCTTGGCTCGAGATCAAGCTGGGCTGATGGAGTTAGAGCCTACACTAAACAGAAAGGGCTGCTGACCAAGGATGAGCAACTTGGGGCTCCAAGTGACTCGGATGAAGGAGCGGTGAGGTCGTGGCTCGGATCCATCAGCCGAGGAGGAAGAAGAAGAAGAGGAAGAAGAAAGGGTAGAGGAGCCAACTATGAGCTCACCTGAGGCTTCTGACCAATGAAGTCAAGGAGAAGGCCTAGAAGAGGAGGAGGCTAATAAAAGCCTCGAGAAGGGAGGAACCTCTACCGATCACCCTAGCCTTCCGGTGAAGAGGCACTTACACCTTGGATATAGCGGCTCGAGGTTGTCCAATCGGAAGATGTACAGGAGATCGGCTCGAAAGGACCCCTCCCCTTCACCCAGACAGTACAATTCTCTCCCTCCCCTCTCCACCCCACTCGCGATGAAGAGGTGACCCAGCTGGACCTCTCGAGCCTCTTAAACGCTCTACTCCCACTATAGTCCAAGCTGAAACCTCATCGCCCACACTCCTCAAACCCAAACCTCATATCCTCCTCCCTCCCCATCCGATTTCTTTTCTTTCCTAGTTGGACCGATCTACTCCGCCACCCCCATAACCACCATCTCACCCCCACCTTACTCCCATCTTCCCCAACTCTCTCTCACACCCCCACCCCAACCTACTATCCCACGCCCAACCCCTTCTCCACCACCCACTTCATCCGAAATACCACCCTCCATCTTCACCCCCACCTCGAGATTCCCCCTCCACCACCATCGACGCCCCACTTCCTCTCAACCCTCCGATCTCAACCCGTGGATACCTCCAACATCTTTGGAGATATCCACATGAGCTCCCCTAGTCCAACTTCGCCCACCCTCCTCCCTCATCTAATTACGAGGAGCCTAGTCCAATCTTTGCCATCTCCTCGGCCTTTGAGGATCTACACAAGCAGATAATCACTAAAGTCCAAAGGCTGATGGAGAAGAAGACGAGGAAGGTGATTCGAGCGATCACCGATATAATGCTCGCCAACATGCAGATCGTCGAGGTCAACATCACTCGCAACCTATCAGCCAACCTTGGCACTGCTGTTGGTACCCTAGTGAGTAACCTGGAGGAGGAGGTGAAGGTGCTCAAGCAAAGGTGGCGGCAGACAACGAAGTCTGGTTGTTCCACTTTTTATCAACACACAAATTCAATTCCCGCAAGCGTACAATTTTCAAATTATAGCGTGATAAGTAAGAGTATCGATCCACAAGGAGGGGGACTAGCGTAAGAGTAATGCAAAGTGATTTAATCAAGTCTAGAGAATCAATTAAAAAGGGGTGTTGCCAATTTAAGACTAAACTTATCTAATTTCTACGAAGTGTCACCAATAAGAAAATTAGAAAGAAAAGACACAACAATTAACACTAGATTAAGCAAGCAATCGAAGGAACACGAGCAAAATCAACAATTAAAGAAATAGTCCTAGGGATATGCTTCACCTAAATCTCCATCTATGGTAGCAAATTCAAATCTATAGGGTAATGTGATGATTATGCAAAGTGAATCACTAAACAAGAATTGAAAGTAATTTTCTATCCAATCAATCCCAAGGAAAATCAATATTAACATGTATCTCTACCCTATTAATATGATCAACCCAATAAACACCTTAGATTCCTAAAACTTTCCCACTAATTAATCCCTTTCTCAAGTGATAATTAAATGGGTCATGTATTGGAGGTCAATTGATGGATTTTAATTTCTCAATCCTAAACCCAAACAATGATAATTAGAGCAAACTCTCATGGCCAATGATAATAAGCTCTTAAAACATGATAAATCCAACACATGAATCATAATCAACAACAAATACCACATAAATAGGAATTTAAACCATAGATTTCAAAAATAGGATCCACAAATCCCTAGAACAAGGGTTTCTAGCCAACAACCATCATCATCCAAGCTATTACAAAATTACAGGATAAAAACGAAATAAAAGAGAATAGAAGGAAGCTTAGTCTCTTGGGGATGAAATACTATGCCAATCCAAGCTCAAATCATCATTCCTTGCTTCAAAGTGAGAGAACTTGGGGAAGAAGAAATCAAAAACCTCCAAGTGTGTGTAAATGTGTGTGGGTGAGTTGAAATGGGTGTGTTCCCCTTTGAAATCTGAATTGGGGAGTATTTATAGTGTGGGTCTAGGAGTAAAAATGAAATATTGCAAAAGAGCCCCTTGAAAATTAGCTTTCTGCAAAAAATGCTCCGAAATGGCCTATCTCGACTCGAGACACGGCCACGACTCGAGTCGAGATGAAAGTCAAACATCTGTCTCGACTCGAGACATCCCTCTCACTCGAGTCGAGACGAAACTCGCCAAAAGTCATAGCTGCTCGCTTTGTCTCGAGCTACGCCAGCCTGTCTCGACTCAAGTCACCGAGTTGTCTCGACTCGAGACACCACTCGAGACGCCACTCGAGACGCCAAACCTTGCTCTCGTAAATCCTCATTCGTCAGGTCTGAACGTCTCAACTCGAAACGGCTTCGCTTCCGGTCCTTTGATTTTCGAATCTTCGATATCTTGAGCATCCGACCTCCGATTGACTTCGATTCTTTTTGCATTCTGACCCTCTCTTCAGTGTCTTTTTGATTCTTCACTTGGATCTTGGATTCACTGAAAGATGAGCATGGAGTGGGCTCATTTTTGGATCATTTACTCAACTCGACATCGATTTTTGGTGGAAGGCTTGTCTTTTGCATAAAAATACGATCAAAAGCCTACAAAACAAAAATAATACCTTCCACAACCTTTAAGCTCACAATTATACTAAATAGGGTGATATTACTCATAAAATAGATAAAAAAATATGCAATTAAACCACCATAAAACCATGCAAAAATCACCCGAATCAAACCCCCGAACTTAAAGTGTTGTTTGTCCCCAAACAACGAGAAAATAAAACATGAGGGTGATATGATTGCATCAAAGTTCATCGGACACAAGACATCAATTAGAATCGTCAAGTTCTCTTTATAACAATTGCTTTCATGGTGTTGCAATCAACAAACAATCAAACATGTTATGCTTTGAGAGATGCAAAACTTAAGTACTTCATCCAATGTTCCTCTCAAGGAGTGTTTCTCTCTACACACAAGATATATAGGACGTGTTTACTCTCAAAAGTCAAAACACACAAGTGCACTACCATATGCTTGCCAAGTATCTACATTCTTACCATGCATTCATGCTCAATTCAAGAATCAAAAAGGACTTTCCATTTGGTTGTAACGTTGGCTCTTTGGTCAAGGTGAGATAATTTGGATTTGAGTGACTAACAAACTAGTGGAGCACAAATTAAGGATAATTGATCCATTTGCAATACAATTCCAAAACTCCAACAATTATTTGTCACTCTATCAAACACATTCTTTCTCATCCTCCATTGAGCACTTTTGAAAATCAAGCTCTATCAAATTCTTTGCACACAAAGAGAGTTTCTCCTCAATTTCTCTTTTCTTTTTCACAACAACTCAATCTTTTCTTGTGCATTCACATCTCATCTTTTTTCTCATTCTTTTTACACATTTTTCACTTATAAGCCAAGTAATTCCACCAACTTCACAATTAAGCTCAATTAACCTCCTTATCCACATTAAAGCTCCACTAGTTCATTGGGACAATTTAGGCTCATTAAGAAGGACAATTTAGTTAATACATGTAGGTTGCCAAAGAAGTAGGATAATAAGCTCAAATTGGCTAACTACGAACAAATTTCATTGGGTAGGAAAACTTTGGCAAAGTGACTATTAAAACAAAGATGGCCTCTTATCCTCTTCAAAAATCTCACATAAACAATTAGCTCAAATAAGACACTCGGCAAGTTCTAGAGTACACAGCATGCATGACACTCACATGAAGAAATTAGACCCAAAATATATGCATGTCTAATAGGCTCTAAAGCTCACGGGCTCAATGAAAATGGACAAAGTACCATCATAAGCATCAATCATCACACAACTAGCTATCATGCAAGCATCAAACTTCACCAATCAATTCATCCTTATAGCAAAAACTCAACAATTCATCAATCAAAGCACAAATATCCAATGAACAAATTTGCAACTCAACCACAATAATACTATCACACAACACAACCTAAAATCTAACACCACGGGTGCGTGCGCCGTGCAAGAATGTGACTCCTAGTAGAATGGTGCGCCGGTGCAAAATTAGCAAGAGTAGCAATAAAAGGCAAACAAACAAATAACCCCCAAACTTAGAATTTCACTATGGGTGAGAATTCTAAGTTTGGGGTATCAACAAGCTACCTCTCTCCTTGCACATCCTAAGCATCTTCATCGGAAATCACAATTGCAATATTTCTCTTCATCCCATGGTGTTCTTTCTCTTCCTTCAAGTCCACTAGAGCTCTCATATGAATCATCCACCTACAAAAATGCTAAGCAACATCAAACAACTAACACTAAAAAAACAATAAAGAAAGCAATAAAAACTTTGGGTTGCCTCCCAAGAAGCGCTCTTTTTAACGTCCTATGCCAGACGAACTTCCCTTTTATCTAGGCTTCATCCAAGTAAAGTATCTCAATCATCCGAACTTTCTCATTTCCATAGTAGTGCTTCACTCTTTGGGGATTTACCACAAAAGTTTCTCCATCGTGCCCTATGAGTTCCACATTTCCCATGGGTGTGACATTCTTGATCATGAACGGTCCCGACCACTTGGTCTTGAGCTTCCTAGAAATAGCCTTAGCCTTGAGTTATATAGAAACACATGCTCTCCAACCTTGAACTCTCTCTCCTCAATCATCTTATCATGATATCTTTTTGCTCTTTCCTTGAACAACTTAGAGTTCTCATAGGCTTCACTTTGAAATTCATCAAGCTCATTCAACATCCTCTTCCTCCTTTCTCCGGCGACCTTGAGATCAAGATTTAGCTCCTTGATAGCCCAATAGGCTTGATGCTCCACCTCCACAGGCAAATGACACGACTTACCATAAACAAGTTGGTACGGAGAGGTACCCAATGGAGTCTTGTACGCGGTCCTATAGGCCCAAAGAGCGTCATCAAGCTTGATGGCCCAATCCTTTCTTCTCACTCTTACGGTCTTCTCCAAGATTTGTTTCACTTCCCTATTTGCAAGCTCCGTTTGACCGTTTGCTTAAGGGTGATAAGGAGTCGTCACCCTATGCTTCACTCCATACTTCACTAGAAGTTGATCCAACCACCTATTACAAAAGTGTGATCCTCCATCACTCACTAATGCCCGAGGGGTACCAAATCTTGTGAAGATGTTCTTCCTTAGAAATTTTAGAACAACCTTGGCATCATTAGTGGCCGTTGGGATGGCCTCAATCCACCTTGAGACATAGTCAATGGCTAAGAGAATGTAGGAGTTCCCATGAGAGATTGGGAAGGGTCCCATAAAATCAATGCCCCAAACGTCAAAGAGCTCCACTTCAATCACATTCTTCATTGGCATCTCTTGCTTCTTGGAAATATTCCCCATTCGTTGGCATTTATCACACTTCTTCACAAAGTCTTGACAATCCCTAAAGATAGAGGGCCAATAAAATCCACTTTGAAGAATTTTGTGAGCCGCACGATTTATCGGCACCAAGGTGGCCTCCATAAGGTGAAGAGTGACAATCTTCCATGACTTTCTCCCATTCAATTTCCGGTAAGCACCTCCGAATGGCCATGTCCGAGCATCTTCTAAAAAGATATGGATCATCCCAAATATAGAACTTCACATCATGATAGAACTTCTTCCTTTGATGGGAGGTGAGATTTGATGGTGATGTCCGGTGGTAAGAAAATTGACCAAATCGGGCGAACCATGGGCACCCATCCTTGATGGCTAAGAGTTGCTCATCGGGAAAACTCTCTTTAATTGGCATGTGCATATCCTTCTCTTCAATGTTCTCAAGTCTTGAGAGGTGGTCGGCCACCGCATTTTCACATCCCTTTCTATCCCGAATCTCCACATCAAATTCTTGCAATAAAAGAATCCACCGAATGAGGCGTGGCTTGGCATCTTTCTTGTCGAACAAATACTTAATGGCCGCATGATCCGTAAACACAATAGTTTTGGCTCCAACTAAGTATGCTCGAAACTTGTCAAAACTGTAGACAACCGCCAACATCTCTTTTTCGGTTGTAGTATAATTTCTTTGTGTGGGATTCAAGGTATTGCTTGCATAGTATATAACTCTAAAGAGCTTGTCCTTCTTTTGCCCCAAAGCTACTCCAACGGCATGATCACTAGCATCGCACATAATCTCAAATGGTTGACTCCAATCGGGTTTTATCAACACGGGAGCTTTAATCAATGCATCCTTCAAGATCTCAAATGTCTTCACACATTCATCACTAAAATGGAATTCGGCATCCTTCTCCAACAAGGCACACATAGGCTTGGCTATCTTGGAAAAATCCTTTATGAACCTCCGATAAAATCCGGCATGCCCCAAGAAGCTTCTAACGGCTTTTTCATTGGAAGGTGGTGGCAATCTTTCTATGGCCGCAATTTTTGCTCTATCAACCTCAAGTCCTCTTGAAGACACCTTGTGCCCTAACACAATTCCCTCTCGTACCATAAAGTGGCACTTCTCCCAATTTAACACCAAATTGGTGTCAATGCAACGCTGCAAAACACAAGAGAGATTATATAGACAATGATCAAATGAAGAGCCAAAAACTGAAAAATCATCCATGAAGACTTCCATTATCTTTTCTATCATGCCATGAAAGATAGTCATCATGCACCTTTGAAAGGTGGCAGGTGCATTACACAATCCAAATGGCATCCTTCGAAATGCAAAAGTGCCATAAGGAGTTGTGAATGTAGACTTCTCTTGGTCTTTAGGATCAATCAAGATTTAATTGTATCCCGAATAACCATCGAGAAAGCAATAAAACTCAAATCCCGCCAACCTATCAAGCATTTGATCAATAAAAGGGAGGGAAAATGGTATTTCCTAGTGGCCGCATTCAACAACGATAATCAATGCAAACTCTCCATCCTACAATAGTTCTAGTAGCAAGCACCTCTAAGCTATCGGTGGTCACAATAGTCATACCCCTTTCTTAGGAACCACTTGAGTTGGACTCACCCACTCACTATCACTAATAGGAAAGATTATTGCATTGTCTAACCATTTAAGCACTTCTTTTCTTACAACCTCTTGCATAATCGGATTTAGCCTTCTTTGACCTTGAACCTTAGGTTTGGCCGACTCTTCTAAATAAATTTTATGCATGCATATGGAAGGTGGAATACCCTTCAAATCAGAAATATCCCATCCTATGGCCGACTTATACTCCCTAAGGACTCTAAGCAATTTATCAAGCTCACTCTCACTCAAATAAGAAGAAACTATAACCGGAAAGAGGTCACCCGATTCAAGGAAAGCGTATTTTAAATGTTCGGGAAGAGGTTTCAAGTCCAATTTCTTCCCCTTTTCTTGCATGTTCTCTTCATGTTTGATCTCATCTTTCTTTGTCTCCACCTCAAAGCATGAGGGCCACTCCTCAATGTTGGTATGTGGAAATCTTAAGTGCTCCTCAAGAAGCACCCCCCAAACTTTGTTTCTTTGTGTAGCTCCAAGAACTTCTCATCCTCTTTAACCGGCAAAACCTGCAAAACATCAAGAGAACGAATATAGTCAAACAATTCCACATCATCTAAATCTTCAAAATTAAATTCAAATGGAAGAGTAGAAGGTGAAGAGAGAGAGTTTCTTATGCAAAGGTCAAGTGCGTCTCCCAAGTTCCTCCTCTCTACTTGCTCTTCCACACAAGCTTTCACAATGTCCACCATACGACACTCATATTGGTCTTCCTCAATATCATGACATTTGATTGCTTTGTAGATGTCAAAAATCACATGCTCGTCATTGACATTTAAAGCTAACTCTCCTTTCTTCACATCAATCATGGCCCCACCGGTTGCTAAAAACGGCCTTCCCAAGATCAAGGGGATTGCCCTATCCTCCACCATATCGAGCACCACGAAATCCACGGGAAAATGAATTTGTCAACTTTCACCAACACATCTTCAATAATCCCACTTGGGTATGCCATGGATCTATCCGCTAATTGGAGATTGATGGTGGTAGGCTTCAAATCTCCCAAACCAAGTGTCTTGAAGATAGATAGGGGCATAAGATTTATGCTCGCTCCTAAATCACACAAAGCTCTAAATGTGCCTCCATTGCCAATCTTACATGGGAGTGTGAATGAACCGGATCCTTCAACTTTTGAGGAAGCTTGGATTGGATGATGGCACTACACTCCTCGGTGAGGTTAACGGTCTCATAATCGGCCATTCTTCTCTTATTAGACATGATGTCTTTCAAGAACTTAGTGTAGTGAGGCATTTGCTCCAATGCTTCATCAAAAGGTGTGTTGATATGGATCCTCTTAAATACCTCCAAGAACTTGGCAAACTTGACATCTAAGTTCTTCTTCTTTAGCCTTTGTGGATAAGGGATGGATGTTGCTTGCTTCCCTTTGTCATTGAGAGGAATAGGAATGTCCACTTCTTGCTCACCTTTCTCTTCACTTGGCTTTTCCACTCTTTCTCTTTCAACTACACTTTTTTGTTGATCTTTCTCTTCTTGTTGATCTTTCTCTTCTTGCACTATCTCTTCTTCAACAATCTCGGTGCTCTCTTTTCTTTCTTCTTCAACCGGCATCTTTGGCCCCTCATAGCTTGTGCCACTTCTCAACTTTATAGCCTTGCAATGTTCTTTGGGGTTCAATTCCGTGTTAGATGGAAATTAACCCGGTTTATGTTGACTCCCCAACATGTTGGCAATTTGACCAATTTGCACCTCAATGGCCTTCATGTTGTCCTTGATCCCTCCAATTTCATGAGAGTTGTGATCAAACTTCTCATCGTGTTGTGCAAACTTTTGCTTTGTCTCTTGCATGAAATTTTTGGTTACTCCCATAATTGATGTGAACATCTCCTCCATGGATAAACCCTTTGAAGGCTCTTCGATCACCCCATTATTCACCTTGAAATCCGCCAGGCGGTTGAAGAGCATTCCTTGGATTTGCATAGGAAAAGTTCTCATGGTTTCTTAACCGGATGGTAGTGGTTTGGGTTGTGATGAGGAGGATTCCTCGGTATTGTCTTTCTCCATAATTACGGTCTCTTGGATAGCCCATGTAATGAGCCTCTTCATGTTGAACTTCCGCCAAGGGCTCTTTTTGAGAGTTTGCTTGGTCACCATAGAAGTTAGATTATCAACCTTGGATGCTAGCTTGGCTAAGAGCTCCGAATCTTGAGTCGAAGTGACTCTTCTATGTTGTCTCCTTTCGATGGCCATTGATTGTCATTCTTTGTCATTTCTTCAAGCAATTCATATCCTTCTTCGGTTGTTCTTCCCAACAAGGATCCTCCGGCCGAGGCATCCACCATGCCTCTCGTGCGATGGTCCATCCCATTGTAGAAATAGCAAATCCTTTGGTCTCTAGAAAAACCATGTTGTGGGCAACTCCGGATTAAATCCTTGAATCGATCCCATGCTTCAGCCAACGATTCGTCTTCTCCTTGCATAAAAGAAGATATTTCCCCCTAATTTGAATGGTTTTGCTTGGGGAAAATACTTCATCAAAAATGCATCTACCAAATCATTCCATGTGGTAATGGTATTCATATCAAGAGAGATATACCATTGTTTTGCTCGATCCCTAAGAGAGAATGGGAACAATTGCCTCCGGATATAATCTTGAGGTACCAAATTTATCTTCACCGTCCTACTTATCTCAAGGAATTGAGATAGATGTAAATTGGGGTCCTCTCTTGCTGAGCCTCCGAATTGATTGTTTTGCACCATCAAGATGAGTGCCGGTTTGAGCTCAAAGTTGTGAGCATCCACGGGCTCCATTTCGGCTCCTCATAAGGCCTTGGTATTGGACGAAAGTGATCTCTCAATACCCTTTGTTGTGCTCTTCCATCATTTGGAGCATTTTCTTGTGGTGCCATAACATTTGGATTAACATTGTTTCCGTCTTGAGGATCAATTGGGACTCCTCCCCCATCATCTACTACCGGATTATCACCGTTCATCTCTTCTACTACTCTCCTTCTTCTTCTTTCCGCATTTTGGTGTCTACAAATAGCTCAAATTCCAACTCCAAAGGATGGAGATCTTGTCTATTTCCTCTTACTCTAGTGTTCATGCACCAATCTAAAACAAATACCAACAATTAGAAGAGTAGCACAATAAACCAACAAAAGCAATAACTCAATATTTTTGTGATTTTCCACAACAAAAAGAAAGCAAGTAAAATCTAGTGAAAAATCTAACCACTTATAGCGTCATAAGTAAGAGTATCGATCCACAAGGAGGGGGACTAGCGTAAGAGTAATGCAAAGCGATTTAATCAAGTCTAGAGAATCAATTAAAAAGGGGTGTTGCCAATTTAAGACTAAACTTATCTAATTTCTACTAAGTGTCACCAATAAGAAAATTAGAAAGAAAAGCCACAACAATTAACACTAGATTAAGCAAGCAATCGAAGGAACACGAGCAAAATCAACAATTAAAGAAATAGTCCTAGGGATATGCTTCACCTAAATCTCCATCTATGGTAGCAAATTCAAATCTATAGGGTAATGTGATGATTATGCAAAGTGAATCACTAAACAAGAATTGAAAGTAATTTTCTATCCAATCAATCCCAAGGAAAATCAATATTAACATGTATCTCTACCCTATTAATATGATCAACCCAATAAACACCTTAGATTCCTAAAACTTTCCCACTAATTAATCCCTTTCTCAAGTGATAATCAAATAGGTCATGTATTGGAGGTCAATTGATGGATTTTAATTTCTCAATCCTAAACCCAAGCAATGATAATTAGAGCAAACTCTCATGGCCAATGATAATAAGCTCTTAAAACATGATAAATCCAACACATGAATCATAATCAACAACAAATACCACATAAATAGGAATTTAAACCATAGATTTCAAAATAGGATCCACAAATCCCTAGAACAAGGGTTTCTAGCCAACAACCATCATCATCCAAGCTATTACAAAATTAAAGGATAAAAACTGAAATAAAAGAGAATAGAAGGAAGCTTAGTCTCTTGGGGATGAAATACTATGCCAATCCAAGCTCAAATCATCATTCCTTGCTTCAAAGTGAGAGAACTTGGGGAAGAAGAAATCAAAAACCTCCAAGTGTGTGTAAATGTGTGTGGGTGAGTTGAAATGGGTGTGTTCCCCTTTGAAATCTGAATTGGGAGTATTTATAGTGTGGGTCTAGGGTAAAAATGAAATATTACAAAAGAGCCCCTTGAAAATTAGCTTTCTGCAAAAAATGCTCTGAAATGGCCTATCTCGACTCGAGACACGGGCACGACTCGAGTCAAGACGAAAGTCAAACATCTGTCTCGACTCGAGACATCCCTCTCACTCGAGTCGAGACGAAACTCGCCAAAAGTCGTTGCTGCTCGCTTGTCTCGAGCTACGCCAGCCTGCCTCGACTCGAGTCACCGAGTTGTCTCGACTCGAGACTCCACTCGAGACGCCAAACCTTGCTCTCATAAATCCTCATTCGTCTCGACTCGACCAGGTCTGAACGTCTCGACTAAAGCGGCTTCGCATCCGGTCCTTTGATTTTCGATCTTCGATATCTTGAGCATCCGACCTCCGATTGACTCGATTCTTTTTGCATTATGACCCTCTCTTCAGTGTCTTTTTATTCTTCACTTGGATCTTGGATTCACGGAGAGATGAGCATGGAGTGGGCTCATTTCTTGGACCATTTACTCAACTTGACATCTATTTTTGGTGGAAGGCTTGTCTTTTGCATAAAAATACGATCAAAAGCCTACAAAACAAACATAATACCTTCCACAACCTTTACGCTCACAATTATACTAAATAGAGTGATATTGCTCATAAAATAGATAAAAAAATATGCAATTAAACCACCATAAAACCATGCAAAAATCACCCGAATCACTCGGTCAATGTCCTTACTTCGATCAAACAGACTTCGTGGTTCGTTGCTCTGCCTTGGAAAAACAGCTCAGAGACTCGCAAGATGAAGTCAAAAAGGGGGAAGGAGCTGAAGGAAGAATGGACACCCTCACAGTGGAGTCATGTCCCTCACGAGATAAGCTAGACTCAAAGGCAGACTCACCGAGTTGGAGGCGATCAAAGCCGAAATCAAGATCAAATCGGATGAGCTGGTTGCCTTGCAACCGAGGGTGGCCTAGATAGAAGATGCCATCCGAGAGGATGAGGAGAAGAGGAGGAAGGAAGAAGAGGAAAAGATCGAGAAGCTGCTGGCCAAGATGAAGGAAATCGAGAAATCCAGCATAATGGCATGAGTGGATGGAAAAAGAGGATCTTGATCTGTATGGAAGGCGCCAATGAGGCACATCAGGTTTTCAATCGCGATCTTGTCGCTCCGGCCTATGAGCAAGTCTCTCCTAAACTGAATCAAGACGGATCTCCGGACATGGAATGGGTCAAATCGGTCATCATCAAAGCCGAAAGAGAATCCGAGCTCACGCACGAAAATGAACTCAAACCGCTCAGAGCAAGGATTTTCAATCGGCCGAACATTCTGAAGCAAGCCGATGGGGAATTTGATAGACAGGATTTTCTTTTCCTTATCTTTTATTTCTATCAGTTCTCTTATCTCGTAAATTATATTTATGTGTGAATGAATATATTTTGACCTACGTGACTTACTTGTCTTATTTCTTAAAGTTTTTTTTTGCTTTAAGAAAACTTAAAATTTTCTAAGTATTAGTCATCTCGAAAAATTATCATCTCGACTTTAAATTTTCTAAAAAAATTTCTAACAACCTTCTAAGTCAAAAGACTTAAAAAAATTTCTAAATATTTTGAAAGAGTCTAAAAGACTTAAAAATTTTCCTTTGTAAATTAAGTGCTTTAATTTGGATGAATCTGCTTTTAATAAGAAAATGTGCCCCGATATATCTATCTCGATTATCTTAACTAACTCTAAACTAACTTCAGGTTGTGAGTGTGTTTCTTCCTTGTAGGTTTTAACTTCATCAAAAAGAGGGAAATTGTTAGATCAAGAAAGTTTTGATGAATTAAAAGAAGCGATTCGAGATGATCGAGACAAGTATGAAGAACAACCGAGACTAAGTCCGAATACTAAGTGATCGTACTAGGTTGAGGATGGAACAAGTCACCAAGACCGAATAGTTGCAAGTCGTCTGAGACAAGCTCAAGTCCAGTCATCTGCAGGAGACAAGTATGAAGAGCTCGAGACGAGGTCAAGACAAGCCGAGTAGAATAAGAAAGGCGAGTCTTCACCAAGTCACCATTTTGACGAGTAGAATAAAATCACCGAGGTCTAGAGCAGTTTCCAAGAATAAGTTTGTTGAGCGGTTTCTAGTTTGTTAAAACTAATTAACAAACTAATTGTCTTTTCAGACTTATAAATAGGTCTAGGCACTTCATTAGAATAAAGAGATAACACGAATTATTCATTCAAAGAATAGATTCTCAAAATTCACAAGATTTCGAAAAAGCACAAAAAAATTGTTTTCAAGGATTTCTTCATAGATTTTTCTAAGTGTTTATAAAACACTTATACATCTACAAACACTCTTCTATAACTCTAGAGTTAGATTTTTCAAGAATAGTTTAGAAGATTGAAGATTTGAAGATCGGTTTGTAATTTGTAAGTCATACGATTGGAAAGTGAGTAAGTAAGCTAGTAGAAGAGACCCTTCTTCAAAGTTTGAAGAAGGAGAGTGGATGTAGGATTTGTATAATCCGAACCACTATAAATACAGTATTCTTTCTTGCTTTTGTTTACTTATTTGTTTTCAAATTCCTAGTTTATTGACTGAACATAAATTTGAGAATAGAGATAAGACTGATTATCAATTTGCTTTTGATCTTGTTCAAGTTGAGTTCAAAACTGAATTTCGTTGTGTTACTTTGAAGTTTTGAGTAAGTTTTAAAGAGATTTGTAAAAATCTATAAAATCTATTCAACCCCCTTCTAGATTTTATCATAGAAGGTTAACTCAAGTTTTCTTAATCAACTCAACCAATCGGAACCAACATTCTACGTTTCCAAAGCAACTCCGGCCAAAGGGATTCCCTCAGGATTACGTGAGGGGGTATCGGCACGTTAGCCCCTCTTCCTTGAGTGGCGACCACTTGCCCCGACATTGGGCTGGGCAGAGTCGAGCTCTCCTCTACAGCCGTTGTAGCAGGCGAAAGCGGCTTCCCTATTCGGGACCATGGGTGACGGTGCGGGGTTGGACACAACATCCCAGGAATTGGTGTCGAGGATGCGGACCTCCTCGTGCCGGCACCGGTGCAATGGGTCTCATATGTGTTTGCTCAACACCCATAAATTCTCCTTACCAAAAATCGAAGAGAGAAGTAGAGACTCACGTCTCAACTCTCCCTTCCCACAGACGGCGCCAATTGATACATAAACACCGACCTGGTATTTTTTCACTGGAATAATTTTGGGTTCATTTGGGTAATTCCACGTAAACACCTTCTCCACGAGTTAATAAACCTACAAAAACACGCGAGGGTTCTCCGCGTAGGCACTCCGACGTTCAAGTCGGGTAACCGAAAAACTCTTAAGAAAAGTGTATTCAAATACTCAATAAATTATTCGATGATCATTCTTTACCTTTTTCCCTACCTTTATAGGCGTAAAACATACTTACGCTTATTCATTCTCAGCTTGTTTCTCATCGTGGATACTCCACTTACGGACGTGGTGAATTTTTCTCTAGAAAACTGACAATCTCTTTTCCCCTCCTAGGCCGGGACTTAGTCAAAGCTCTAGGATCCCAAGAATATTCCTTTCTTGGGGCCTAATGTCCTCACATATCTCAACCGACTGCCTTAGCTCGATACTTATTTGTAAATACGGAAATATGGGCACGGGGGTCCTATTCCCGAGGTCATTCCCCATCCGGGCTTGTGACCCACCTACGGCTTATTGGGCTCTCGGCCAACCTACCACCGAGGTGGGTTACTTAATAACTCGTGTCCACATCCCAAAGGAAGCGGGTTATGCTCATTCTGGGCTGAACTCTACTTGGGTCCTCACTCTATTTAGGCCAGGCATATTTTCCCGCATCAATTGTAATTTGAATTTTTATTGTAATTTAAATTTTCATTCTAATTCTATTATGAATTTTTAATTTAATGTATATTTAAAATAAGTTGACAAATGTATTATAAATATAGATTATTATTGCATAAATAAAAAAATAATTCATTAATAAGGAATTAAAATAAAATATTTTATTTTAGTATAAAAAGTAGTACAAACTACTAGAGTTTTTTTTTTTTTTTACCGCACAAACCGCTAGAGATTTGATGCTAATCTTGTAATAGTGTAGTCTTTGAATTGACATAGAGTAAAGCTAACTTTTAGAGATGGTCTTATGATGCCATTTAATATAATTTATTTTAACACAAATATATAAATTTAATAAAAATACAAGACACCATCAAACTAAAGAAAAAGAGGACAACTAAGCAAATCAAACTCTCTGTTAGCATATAGAAAAACTAGATGAGATCCCGCGTATTCACGCGGTATATTCGTTAAATAAACCTTACAATATAATATAATATACATATAATATTTTCCATCCAATAACAATAATATATATACTAAAATAATATATATGTATAAAATTTTATGTAATTATAATATTAAATTTAAGTAATGGTAATATTAATTGTATAATAATTTATGCTAGGTATTAGAATTTTTATAATTATGTAAAAATTTACTATAAGATTTGTTTCAAATTTATTTTACAATTAGTAAAAAAATGATTAATAGAAAAAAATCTTATATAATCGATGCATAAATATTACTCCGAATAGTAGTATATATATCGTATATTTGCAATAAATATTATATAGGGCAGATTACTATTCACTACAATTTAGTTAGGAAAATTGCCATTACATACATGAAAAAAGGAAAATGCATGTCAATACAATTTATTGGATGAAAAGTCAAAACTACCCCGAGCTATGGGACAAAAATGCGACAATTTGGAGTGGTTCTTGTAGGTGACTTGGGAATTATGGTAGTGCAACAATTAATTTTTTAAGACGCTTGGCACAAAAACGAAGCGAAGTGTTGAACAACCGTATAATTAGTTGCACAACAAGTCAAATTATGTTGAACCGAACACCGTATTTGGATTGGACATAAAGTTGGTGCAACAATTAATTTTTAAAGACGCTTGGCAATAAATACGAGACAGAAAGTTGAACAACTATATGATTAGTTGCACAACAATGAAAAGTTACCGCAATGCATCCATCTCATTATCAATACAAACCTATCATAAAATAAATTACATTGAATCACGAGAATGTTACATATTAGTAAATAACACACGAAAAATATTACAACTACAATAATTAGTTGAACAACAACGAAATTTAATTACAATAAAAATACATGAATATGCAAAATTACATGATCGATTGAACAAAATCTTGAACAAACCGCATCCATATTAATCCAAAACAGACTCAAAATGCTAGAAACAAGAGTCTTTTCATCCACTTTTTATCCTTCAAGCTTATCTTGTTGGTCATCAATTGACGCCTCATTACCGATGAACAAATTCACCTTCTTTTACCTCAATAATCAACATCTCTTCTCAAATATAACCTCATTCAACAAAAAGACAGAATCACAAAAAAAAAAAAAAACAAAATAACCAATTTCAAAAATCAAATTGATAAAAAAAAAAAAAAAAAAGAGGACGGCGCCACATTCAACAAAAAAGGCAGTAATCACCCATCTCAAAATCAAACTCTCCTCTCAAAATATAACACATTCAACAAAAATTGATACATAAATTCGATATAGAATTGAGCGAGAAAAATGTAACAAATTTCAAAATCAAACTTTCTTCTCGTAATATAACTCATTCAACAAAAAAGACAGAATCACTAATTTCAAAACTGATGCAAAAACACACAAAAAAATCGACAACGAGAACACCAACAAATTAAGACAGAATCAACAATTGAACACTGTTAGATATTGGATCATTTAATCAACCCCTTAAATCGAACACCAACAAATTAACCGTCTAAACCAAAGAAACTAAGAAAACTAAGAAAATCGACAATTAACATACAAGTAAAAATGATACAAGAAACTAAAGAAAATCTAGTCGCCCATAAAATAAGGAAACGAAAAAAGAAAAAGATCTACAAGAAATTCAAAGCGGTGCATAAAATCGGAGACGAAAAAAAGAAAAAGATCTAAAAGAAATTCAAAGCAAGTGAATATAATCAGGAAACCCAAAAAAAAAAAAAAGATCTTCAAGAAATTCTTCTCTTTGCATCAGAAACGAAAAAAGAAAACAAGTGAGTATAATTCAACGTTGATCCCATAAAATCATATTTTTCCATCCGATCTACAAGAAAACAAATGAAAAACCCAATAATCTAGAGATCTCGAAAAATACCTTAGGGGCACGAGGAAGAACATCCCACCCCAAATAGTGCCCTTTTTCTCGACCGCCGATCCATTGTCATCTCCGTCACGCGTCATTCAAAAGACCATCTTCTTAAAATTGATTTCTTCGTCTGTGAGAGAGAGATGGCAATGGCTTACGCATTTGTGGCTTCTCTTAAGTACACACTCGATCACCTTTTAAACTCTTTCGATCTATGTATAGTTCCTGCGATGAGCCGGTGGGTTGTGGCGTCGACGATGGGGAAATCTGGGAAGGCGACGACGGTTGTGGGCATCGACGATTGGGGCTGGTTGGGCAATGCCGTGACAACGAGCGGCTGTTGTGGTGGTGGGCTGCGTCGGTGGGAGGCGTCGCGGTGGTGTATGATGGTTGAGGTCTGTGACGGCCATGGATCTGTGAAGGGAGATGGAGCGGTAATTTTAGGGCTAGAAGAGAGAGAGAGAGTCGAGATGGAAATAGGATAATCAATTGAAGCGTGAAACAAAAAAGTGTTATTTGGGTATTTCATTGGGGTAATTGTATTTTTCGCGTATGACAACGTAATATATTATACCTAAGTTGTATTAGAGTGTAATTATTTATATTAGGCAATATTTTGTGTGAATAAGTTTCATAGCATGAAACTTGTTTTATGGAAGCGGAGTTAGATGGGTCGGGTACCTTTTATTGCAAACGGGTCAAATAATTCAATTAGCAATTTCTCACCCCCAACGTTGGTATCCCGCCCTCATCCCCAACGTTAAGTATCCCACCTTTTCTTCTTCCCAAACCCAAATTTTTTTCCTAATCTTCAATGTCTTCTTCGATTTCACAGTGTTCATAGTAGTTTGGAGTTTGGTCGAATCATCCACGTTTATTGGCTTAAGAGGTAAGAGTTTATTGGCTTAAGAGGTAGTTTCGAAGCGGTTTCGGTTCTCTATGCCGATAAATCGGTTCCAAATTACTCGAAAATTCAGGTTTGTTGATTGCTGGTTTCGTTGATTGCTAGAAAAATTCGGGTTTCTTCCTTACGGTATCGTTGATTCTTTGGTTTGTTGATTTAGGTTTTATAAGGGCCAAGGATGGTCGTTTGAAATTTTTTTTTGACAAAAGCAAAATTAATAGGTTACGGAATTGTAGTTTGTGCATTTTTACGCAAAGCTGCATTTTCGTAATTGGATTACGGATTATCTTGTTTCCGATGTTACATATTTCGTCAAACTCTCTGATTGAAGGCGGTTTTAGTCGATTAATTGTTTGATTACGGTTTTGCGAATGGGCTTTTTCTGGTTTGCGAATGGGCTTTTTGTTTGTTGGTTGTTTCATATTTTTGGTTGCTCACGCTCTGTTCGACGATATGCCTCGGTGAATTCTGAGTTTCTTTCTCTTCATTTTTCTTGGTGAAGCGCTATGATTCATGAGTATTGTTGCTAGGTTTATTCTTCGACATTTATTTCGTAGCTAAGGATCTTGATTTAGCTTGAGTTTGATTTTGTTGGTGTTCGCCTAATTGTTGCGAGACAAGTTTGTGGCCTTTTAAGGTTTGGATCATTGTTCGTCATTGCCGCATTTGTGTTTGCGGTTTCATTCTTTGGATCTTTGAAGAAGTTTCGGATTCATTTTAAGTACGAGTGCAGGTACTTTATTTGCAGGAAATTAATTATTAATGAAATAAAGAGTATACCTAGTTCCTTCGTCTTGCATTGATATCAAAGAGCATCTTCATATAATAATCACACCTGCTTCTATGATAATCAATCCACACACACAACTTCCTTATAGCCTCTCTTTTCTTATAATTGTGATTGTTAATTTTATTTTGCGGCCTTCTATTAGGCTTTTATTAAGGGCGAGAAATTGGTGTTGTTCTTATTCTCTCAAATTACAATGAAGTAAGACATGAGGTGATTAAAAAGTCTATGAATTCTACAAGAAGAAGCCTGAATTGATAAGGATCACTATTGAGAAAAAGAGGCGGTGCTTTGAAAGTTGCGAGAAGAAAAGAAGAAAGTTGCGGTGAAAAATTAAAGAAACTTGAAGTGATGATTTGGGAAGAGGGAAAAGAAAAATTGGTTGATATGTATTTCAAATATTATTGCATATTTTTTACAATGAAAACTTTTTTGTAAAGCCTATAAGTATTGTCACTTAGTTTTTGAAATGGTATCATTGTATATACGTTATGGTTTCAACTTGTTTGTGTGATGGTATCGCGGATTATTGTTATGGTATCGGTTTGCTTTTCTTATGGTATTAGCAGATGATTGTTATGGTTTCAGTTTGCTTGTGTAATGGTTTCAAATGATTTTTCTTATGGTATCGATCTGTTTTTCTTATGGTATCGTGAGATGATTGTTATGGTATTAGTTTGTTTGTGTAATGGTATTATATGATTTTTCTTATGGTAACATTGTATATACGTTTATGGTTTCAACTTGTTTGTGTGATGGTATTAGCATTATGGTATTAGTTTGCTTTTCTCATGATATTAGCAAATTATTGTTATGGTTTCGGTTGCTTGTGTAATGGTTTCAAATAATTTTTCTTCTTGGTATCGGTTTGCTTTTCTTATGGTATCGTGAGATGATTGTTATGGTATTAGTTTGTTTGTGTAATGGTATTATATGATTTTTTTATGGTATCGGTATGCTTATGTAATGGTATTAGCACATGATTGTGATAGTATCGGTTTGCTTGTGTAATGGTATCGGTAGATTATTGTTATGGTATCGATTTGAACATTTGTTAATTAAAGCATGTATTTTCGGATCAACTATGCATAACTCATTACATTCATGTCATAATTTACTGAATACTCATATAAAGTCTCCATGAAAGAATTTTTTTAGAGTATCAATCTTAATTACACAAAAATTAAATACAAAATACCGTAAATAATTAGCAAGATATTTTCACATAGAAAATATAAAACTCTTGATGTATCAATGCACTTAAAATAAATGGTATCACTTTGTGTATATGTTATGATATTATTTTGCTTGTGTAATAGTATTAGGCGATGGAGGATATGGTATTAGCTCATAGATTATTTGACACCAACAACAAAAATTAATTACAAAACACGGTAAACTTGACGATATTTTAACACATAAAATATATTTAAAACACTTGAAGTATCAATGCATTTAATGATTACACTTGAAGTTTTAACTTGGTAGTAAATAAAAGTTGCAATCATCAACTAAATTAAATGAGGATTCATTGTTTTTGAAGGAAATTCTAAAGATGGTGCTGATTTCGATGAACTTGCTCGCTTTTTTGTTAAAATAATTTTTATTCTTTGACTCCTTCCTTTTGTTTTTGCTCGGGTTGGATCTAACACAATGTTAGATGATCTTGACCACAATCTTTGCGTTCCAACCGTTTTGTGGATTTCGGTGCATTTATAGCTTCGAATCTCTAATGTAACTTTGTTCAAGAATTTTCCTTTGCAGCCTCACTTCCTTCACTTAATGAGATCAGTTGAGATATTTCTGTTCATATCCTGTTTCCAAGGGACATCTTGACGATTTCTTGTCTTGCATCTCTTGTCGATTTTTGTCCCAAACTACCGATTTTGCAATCTTTGTCCATCTTTTAGAATGTAAGCCTCGGGTATTTGTTGGATAGAATTTACGTCTAGGATCCTCAAGCAATGATAACACAACAATCCACTTTCCTCAAACATCATGCAATGCATTGTATTAGCTTCAAGTGACGATCATGTACCACTCTTACGCTTCCTTCACCACCGAGTTGATTCAACATCGTACACGAATGTGCTACTTTCAAACATATCTCTTGTATTGACAATGGCATAAGTAGCATTAATGCACTTGATGAATTCCTTTTCAAATTTTCTAAAGATTTCAGCTGTATATACTGCATTGCATGCTTTATCAATCCTCTTTTTCTAAGAAAGTGTCGGGTTACGTCCTTGAGCAGTTGAATTCATCTTCTTCTTCTGTCCTTCTCCAATTGTTGACTGTATCTTTGAAAAACATGTAAAATTCAGTCAAATTTGTGTCCTTTCTAGCTTTGAAACTAATTGAATGATTTGTGCTCTCACTTCGTTGTGATGATTTTATTCCAAATGAGAAGTACTTCTTGTTCGATGTCGTACACCACTTCTCTTTTAATCCATACAATCTTGTGAACCAAGGGTGATCTACAAGATCATATTTTTCAATCATGGTATTCCAACAATCCTGAAATTCAGTTTCATCAACACACTCAGACACGCAGCTATTAAATGCATCCTTAAAAGAATTTTGAGTTTTTAATGCTCCAAAGTGCGATATCAAGCGTTTCGATGAAGGTGCCAAAGACACAATCTATGTCTTGTCTCTGGAAAAATCTGTATTTATTATAAATTAAATATTAAACTACAATATTGTAACTATAAAGAGACTTTCAACATAAAAATGCAAAATGTACCTTCTCTATTCCATTTGCAATTGCCAAATCTTGATACGTAAATATTGTTATAGGATATTTGTCTCCCATTGATTTCCTGAATTCACCGAACAACCACTCAAATGTTTCTGTTTTCTCGTCGGAAATGAAAGCACATCCAAACATGACATTTTTCCAATGGTTATTGATGCCGACAAATGGTGCACAAATGAGGTTATACTTATTTGTTCTATATGTTGTATCAAACACTACCACATCTCCATATACTTGTGTAATCATCTTTCATAAGAGAGTCTCTCCAAAATATATTAGACAATCTTGCTTTATCATCCAATTTCATCTTGTAGAAGAATTGCGGATCCCGAGAATTTTCGGTTTGGATAATATTCACAAATGTTTGCGCATCACTGCCTCTATTACTTCCATCTTCATTCGAGCTACAAAGTTTACATGATCCTTCAAAGTGTGACCTAAGTTTTCTTCCCCCGCATCATGTGCCATATAATGGTATGATTGATTGCTTTCATTCTGACAAAATCATTTGTTCAATAGCTTCGCTTTCTCATTTGTGATATGCCTCTTTGAGCGGTGATAATGGCTCCATTCTGTTCTTGTCGGTGGATGATTAGGTGATATTTCATGCTTTACAACTTCATAAACACCCTCTTTCTTTAATTTAACACTCATCAATGCTTTGCAATCCATCCTTGTAATTCCAACCCTTCTTTCCCTTGGAGAAATTGATGTTTTTCTCATTCCAAAGACAAGAGCAAACAAACAATTTTGCTAATGCAACTCTAGTGCTCGAGTATCTTGTAGTTGCTTTTCGTACACTAAATCCTCTTCCTCGAGCATGTTGACGGTACAACTCGTACATCTCTGAAGTGTGACTCTTGTCATCCCAAGTAAACTACCATTTACATCTTGATTGAGCATTATAATCTGTTTAAGAATGATGTCATTTCACATATCAACTGATGACATAGTAAAATACTTTGATACTATAACAAAAATAAGTTTACATCATTACACAAAACAATGATACCATAACGTTTATTAAATGATACCATATCAATAACTCACGATACCATAACAAAAGTACGATGATACCATAAGGTATATACATTGATATCATTACACAACTTTGGATTACAAGTATTTGATGAATCTTCATGAATGCTATGGAATTTTTCACCTAATTGAGGTCAAATTATGTCTAGGTTTTCTCACTAGGTCTTAATCACAAGGATCAAGAAGAAGATCACACTAATCACGCCTTCTTCATCTCAAAAACAAAGAGATACTTGTTTAGAGCCTTTAAATTGCATAGAACTTGCACTATTAGGTGCACAAGTTCTTGATCTTTTCCTATTACTAGTTAATGTCTCGGAAAAACCTATTTTAGTATTGAGAATAGTTTTGTAAATAATACAAATTTAAAACAATTAACTTCTTGCTCTTCCCAAAACCCCATTCATACAAATATTCAAATAAATTCCAAATGTGAAGCTCGGGGTAATCGATCGGAGGTAAAATCGAGAAAACATGGATCTACAACTCCAACAAGGATTTTCATCAATACTATCATGATCGACCAAACTAAAAATAAAAACCTTGTTCTTTCTCCAAACTAAGCAAAACCAACTGATTCACCCACAAAAAAACAACAACTACAAACGAAAAGCGGAGTTGATTTTAGAATTCATATCTTCATCCGCAATTTCAACAATTTGCTCAAATGTTTCAATTTCATCATCTTCTTCTTCTTCAATTTCTTTACCTTGTTCAACTATTGCACTCGAATTAGAAGGTACGAGATGTTATTAACGGAAACAACATTGCGAGATTCATCCATAGAGAATGATGAGATTGCACGGTGAATGCGTGAGAATGTAGGATGATGAATTGCGCTACTGCGTAATTCCCCAATTAATTTTTCAATTTTTTTATTTTGTTTATTTTTATTTAGATTTTGTGGGTAAGGTTAATGGGTTAGGTTTAATGGGTAGGGTAGTGGTCAAAACAAGTTTCATAGTATGAAACTTGTTCATAGTAGACCAACTCCTTATATTATATATGATTATATTAAGTTTTTAATAATACTTATAATTATACATAGATTCATTAGGATGAAATAAAATAAATTAATTGAGTCGAGTCATTTTTAATAATTTTACTCTATATGTTAATATTAGTGTATACGTGACTAATTATACATCGACACATAATCATTATTAATGTACAACTCTTTATATTATTGACTCCTAATCACACACATAAATTATTTGAGCTACTCTCTTGTGAAATTTTTACGTGAAATATAAGTTATAAAAGGCGAGTTCCACAAATCGTGCGGGTCAATCGAGAAAAACGGGTAAAAATTAATAACGCGCAGATTAGGGCGCGAACCGTAACTAAAAAAAAAAAAAGAAACACAGAACGCTTTGGAAAAAAATCGCGATAGAGTGGATTAGGAGGCGATTAAACATATAACTTCTGCGAAAATAATATTGAAATTTATCGACGACGTCAAATTGAAGAGAAACAAGAAAAAATACATATAAAAGAGAAGATAGGGATTATTTTTTTGAAAGCTGTCAAATAATTGCAACAGTCCGATCAAAACAATAACAAGTTTATCAACAACATTAAATTGATGTGTGCTACATGTTTCTCTAAAAAAGCT
Organism: Paraleonurus japonicus; assembly: GCA_030762865.1. Classification (NCBI taxonomy): domain Eukaryota; kingdom Viridiplantae; phylum Streptophyta; class Magnoliopsida; order Lamiales; family Lamiaceae; genus Paraleonurus; species Paraleonurus japonicus. The sequence goes on along the minus strand of CM061061.1, from coordinate 6,170,678 downwards.
GAAATTAATATCGCAATTGTTACCCTGTTTCGATTTGTTCATAGAGTAACACATCAATCTATATACGGTAACACATTTGTATTCATATAGTAACACATCTTTCTTTATATAGTAACACATCTTTCTCTATATAGTAACTCATTTGTGTTCATATAGTAACACTCGCACAAAGGCAAAAATAAAATCTCGTTCCTCAGTGTTACTATAAGATCAAACATGTGTTACCGTAAGGACAAGTACATGTTACTAGTCCTTAAAACAATAAAATATGTATCCATTAATTAGTAACACATTTTTCTTTATACAATAACACATATTTGACCTTATAGTAAAACACGAGACTAAGTTTCATCTTAATAAAATCACACTCTATTAATGAAAATAAAATTATCGAGGATTAGACTTATTTGATCCACACATATAAGATTAGAGATTTATTTGACCATTTTTTTCATTTTTATTTTTGCATTTGGACGATTATTTTTAGACAAATACATATTATTTATTTTACATAACACATATTTATCTTTAAAGTAACACATATTTAACCTAATAGTAACACCCCAGGAAGCACGTGGGGGCAAATTTTTTTTTCTCCTGCGCGAGTTTTTTTGAAAATATCCATTGGACCCGATCCAACCCGACTAGGATCCGCGAATTCTATTAAATGGGTTATTTCACGAATAAAATATTTTATATAAGAATTTGTCAAATTATTTTCCCAATTCAATGACACATCATCTGAACTCACAAAAATATACACATAAATATTACTCCATCTGTCCCCGAGATCGGTTTTCACTGATTGACTTTTTCAACGTTTTTGTTTGAGAATTATTTCATAGCAATATGTGTACAAAAATTGTTTTATATGAATGATAACCTAGTTAATAAGGTTAACTAGCATACCATTCATATAAAATAACTTTGTACACATATTACTATGAAATAATTGTCACACAAAAACCGCTGACCGTGAAAACCGATTTGGGACTGAGGTAGTATAAACTCCAAATTAATATAGGGATGAGATTCACTTGTTTGAAATACTCACAATTAGTATGCAAAATATTTAATACACTTTTATAAATTGGAGTTAAATAAAATAGTTTTCAGAATATATAAATCTTATATTATAATAGGAGGATCTCCCCCTCTCAAAGCTGCCACATGTCATTCTTATTATAATGCCATGTGTCTTTTAAAATTCCACAGTTTCCTCTAATTTTTCCTAAACCCCAACCTCTCTAATTTTCTTAATTATTATATTTATAGTGTTATTAATTGTAAAATAGCTTGAATGCGAGGTAATGCATCGCCAAGAATGATGAGAATTAAATTGTGGAAAATGGAAATATCATTCTAAAGAGACTGTGTCTCTTCCTCTTTCTCAAAAAAAAAAAAAATTGCTTAAATTCTCATTTTTTTTCTCTTTAATTGTGTGTTGCTCTTCCTGAAATCATGTTTCTCTACCTAATCAATAACCTCCCTCTTGAGCACAAGTATATTTGACTAGAAATGATTCTTATAATTGCATGATTATGTCTTTTTCAAATCCTAGACACTTTTACACCGTAGTTGAAATCTATATAATAATAATGTATTTGAATGTTCTATAAATTTATATATTGATACAAGATGATTGTTCATGTGAGTACAGGAATGTCATTCATTGCGGCGATGCGGTGGGGAGTGAAAGAAAGGAAATTGCTCTTTGGTTCCCGAATGTATCATTGAATGGAGGAGCAATCTTCACTCAAGGATCTACGAGTAAAATTTTAATTTAGTCTATCTATGACCAGGGCTAATCTATAACCTCGAGTGAAAAGATTAGACTTGACATTATTATATTTCTTGTCTTGAGTTTTTATTTGTGTTACGTGTTGGTTATTTGAAAACGTTGATTCTCATATATTGTCTAATGTTTCAACATTTATATAATAGGATTTGGTGATAATTTTATCTCTAAATTTCTGAATCCAAATAAATATAGTAGCATGAAGCTTTGTTTTCGGTGCACAAAAGTCTTGGAAGTAGCTTTGGTAATTTATTTTTAAATAATTATTTTTATGTTGATAAAGTTGGTAGTAATTGATAAATTTAAATTGTTTAAAATTTCTTTTTATCATTGTTTTCAACTTTTGGTAAAAAAACTATTTTATTTATAACACCGTTCATTTTAAGTGGTTCTTGGTGCTTGGTTTGATTAAAGGAATAGAAATGAGAATGACTTTAATAGTAGTGATGTGAGGAATGGTAATGAGCGGGTCATTGTTATTGAGTTGATTGGTTTGTATATAAAAATGACTATCATACCATAGAAGGTGAGTGATTTAGTAAACCAATGATAATAGAGAGTATCAATATCAATATTTTTGTATTAAAAATAAATATAGCATCTTTTAATAAATGTTGTGACTACGAGAACAAATGTAAATATATTGCAAAATTCGGGTATGTGGAGAAGCGTTCTTTGAAGTGACCGAGATCAGTTGGCAATCTCCATGAAGGTAAAATTTGACAAAATTTAATTGTTACTTTATGTTGAAGCTTATCATAAAAGTAACTTTGATAAATTAATCATATTTCTACAGATAAGACAACTCATTTAATCAAGAATATGAGAACCATTGCAAAGTTTTGAACTTGGTACAATACACGTCGTGAATTACTATGGAGATTGTTTTAAAGTTTGTCAAAGTGTGTTGGTGATTGTGTAATTGTTTTTGGATATATCAATCTCATTGGTAATTGGTGTTGATTTCTACTCAATATATATATCTTGTGTCTAACTATGTTGAAGTAATTAGCAAACATAACACCATCTGTGTTTAGACAAAAGCAGATGACACCTTTGTAATATAAAAAATACATGGAATGAACCACTTGATCGTGGGATTGAAAACAAAGATGAAGTTCGGAGAACTTGGATGAGTTCAAATTGAAGGATGATTTTTTATGCACTATCCGATTTCCTCCTTTCATGTGCTCAAGTAGTTGGTTTATTTAAAATTATATTTGTGTTATATTGTATAATTTAACCATCGGCAATGAATTGTTATCACTCGATATTCGCATTTCACCACAACAATTTTCTTCAATTAATTTTTTCTTATGAAGTTCTACGCTAGAGGCCATAAATTCACACTCGCTTATATTACTTTACAAAATTTAGCATTGTTCTAAAATGAGATTTTATAGTAATTCCTATATCAAGTTGTCAAACAAAATACCGTGTTTAAAATTTATGTTTTCTTGAGGTGCTTTGAAGTTTGACATCGTGAAGTACATTTTTATTTTGAATGTGTAAAAGTTGCATATATCATTAATATGGTGAAAATAGGTTTCCATTCCATTATGTTAAAGATTGTTCCCAAGCTATTAAATACTTCAAAAGCGAAGAAGCGAGCCTCTCTTTTAACTCTCGATTTATTTCGGTGTGCTCGAAAATTTACTTCCAAAGTTTAGAATTTACGAAGGAAAACATTATTATAGAGATTGGACACTTCTATAGTATTTTATTATGCTTTTTGTTTTTTTAAAAATGAGTATTATCATGTTTCATATATGTGATAATTTCATACAATACTTTCTCATTTATAAAATAATATGTAGTAAATATTTATAAATAAAGTGAATCGCATAATTAATATCATTGGCATATGAAAAAGCGCTCAACTTCTCTCTCTGAGAGTGCATTCACATAAACATTTAAAAACTAAAAATGCAACGAGGCCCATGCATCGCACGGGCAAAACGCTAATATGTATAAATTGGTTTAATTGGTAAGTATTAAAATAATTATGTGAGAGGTGATAGGTTCAAACTTTTATTTTTTTAAACTTTACAAGAATTGACATATAAACAAACTTACCATAAATCGACACTTCACAATAAAGCGACACGTGATAAAAGAAAATACAAACAAACTCCTGTTAGTACATAGGGAGATGTTACTATCAAACAATACTTTTAATAAAATAATTAATACTATTAAAAATATGCACAAAAACCCTTATTTTTTTAAACTTTACACAAAATTAACACATAAGCAAACTTACCATAAATCGACACTTCATAATAAAGCGACACGTGGCGGTGAAAATACAAACAAACTACCTGTTAGTATATAGAGATATATTACTATCAAACAATACTTTTAATAAAATAATTAATACTATTAAAAAATATGCACAAACTACCAGCAAATTTTACAGTTATTATACTTTGTTTTATAAAAATAAAAAATGTTAATGCACATAAAATCACAAAAACTCAATGCTAACAAATAAAATTAGACAGGCTTTATTATAATCTAAATATAAGTATGATAAATAAACCCCCAAATTAAAAATTAAATCAAAACACAACGCAAATATACCTTCTTCCACAACAGATTTTTGTGAAGAACAAGACCTTACTGAAACATTCCTTAAATCACTGGGGATTTCGTGCAATTAACCTTATACATATACATGGCATCACAATTCTACGCATCAGTGCACCATTCAAGGATTCCGAAACCGATTCTACAAAATCTCAAGTTAAAAAAATTGACGTTCAAAGTAAGCTAACCTGTTCAATAATACAAATCCAATGGTTAAAGTACCAATGCTTTCACCTCTAAAAGCTTACAAGATATGCCGATGTGTACTCTTTGTTTCGTTGATTGTACCCGACTTGTTCATCAAGAATCATATCTTGTCGTTCCTTGTGTAGATTCTCAACCCAGTTTACCAGACACTGAAAACTAGTTTTTGCAATGAACGGCCATTGAGGTACATAGAGGAAAGAATCTCTCAGTTGATGTCCTTCGACAGCACTACCCCTCTTGTTTCGAGGCTTCTCAGTCTCAGAAGTAGTTTTCTCCAACCTTAAAAGCCTCTTAAACTTGAAGTAGGATGACAAAAAATATGACCCACGGCCATGGAACCAACTGCCAAAACCGGAAAAATAGGATTCACTAAATTTTATAATCTATCTCAAGAAGTAGTCACTAGTTTAAAAAAATAAAGGACCTGTAATTTCGTGATTTAAGAAATACTCCCTCCGTTCGGAACTATCTTCACAGTTGACCTTTTAACGGTTTTTGTGTGAGAATTATTTCATAGTAATATGTGTACAAATGTTGTTTTATATATGTACAAAAAGTAATATCTCCAAAAGTTGTTTAACTAGCATATCATTCATATAAAACAACTTTTGTACACATATTACTATGAAATAATTCTCACACAAAACCGTTAAAAAGTCAACTGTGAAAATAGTTCTGGGACGGAGGGAATATCATTTAAAGACAACTTTGATATAGCAAATGATGGAGCCTCGAGTCAACACTGAGTTCCATGAAAAACAAGGGCAGAATATGGCCCTCATGTAGCTGGTGATCCTTCCTTTTTATATAAATGCAATACATAGTATGAGAATAACTTTTGAAGGCGACGGACAAGTGCAACAACAATAGAGATTTAAATGCTTAAACATGCAATACAGTGAATCATACGAGGTAGAAAAGTTCCAAATCTCCCAAGTCCCAATTTGATGGGAAGCGTAGTTTAAATGCTCAAAGATATTCAAAGTTAATTTATGGGACAATAATAACATAAAGATATACAAGAATTAATTTGAAAGCTTCAAACATAGAGGCTGTAATAAGAAACCATTATAATGCTCAAAATTGGAATACTAAGGTTCAAATGCAAGAGAAAACTTTATCATGCAATAATAACAATGTTCAAGTAATCCCACCACTCCACAGCTTTTAACACATTCATCTCGAACTGAATCTAGATTCATATATATGAATTAGTGTTATGCCAAATGCAAGATCAGTGATGCAGTTTATTTTACTTGGGTCGGAATCTGACCCCTCCTATTCTTCTTTTCTCTTAATCTCTTTTATAATACAACACCAAATCAGCACACAGTAGAAAACCTACATTTTCACATGTTGCAACATAATATGAAATGCCAAACCGGAAGTCAAATTCCAGGAGCTAACTTTGTTATCAGGTAAATAGAGAATTGAGACAAAGCTGTTCATTATAATAATCATCAAGGAAGGGGCATAAAGTAAACAGAATAACAAGATTATTATGATGCTTTCTTCTAACCTAAGACAAATGCAGCGCATACACACAAGAAGCACTGAGGAACTGTGCAGAATACTAAGATATAGAATGACCACTAGTAAATTGAACACTATGCTTAAGAATGGATTAGAGGTGAGCATCTGTCCATACCTCCCCATGAAAGACAAAGTTGACCTTCCATTCATGCTAGATTAATCTTTGGGTTGTCTCAGTTAGACCATACCCCTTACATAGCATCTCTTCCATCCATATTCTAGCCTCTTCATTCCGACCATTTTCACCAAACCATGAACAATTATATCATAAGTCCATTTATTGGGTTCATACCCACTTTCACGTATTCTGTTGAAAAAATTACAAGCCAAATCAATTCCATCAATGCTCAGTCTTCTCAACAGCATATTATTGGTGTAAATATCAACTGGGAAGCATTGTCGAATCAGTGCTTCATAATAATTTAAGTCAAAATGTCCCCGAACACAACCAGAAAATACGCCAACCAAGTGGCCCAACATCCAACTAACAGGTGTTAGACTTTGCTGCAAACTTGAAGAAACCCAAGCAGCATATAGCTTCTTAGTTTTCAATGAATGCAACAAAAATACATTCCCAATAAAGGAAGAAACTGGGCGACCAACTGAAATCATATCATTGAGAAGAAATATAGCTTTATCATACTGCCCCAAATCACAATGCAACTTTATAAGTTCCTCATAACATTCAACACTTGGAGTTAGTTTGTTTATCCTCATATTCTCCATTATCTTTAATGCATACTCGGGTTCGTTTACTTTGCAAAGACCAACAACCATCATACGCCAAAATTTTCTGTTCCTCCATCTCTGGCAGAACTCACAGAATAAGTGTAGCGCATAAGCAGTTTGATTGTTTTTCAGATAACTTTGCAATAATAGGATGTCAGCCCTCAAGGCTGGTATAAGACCGTTTTTTCTCAGCAATTTGTAAACTTGCAAAGAGAGTTCAGGCTTCCCAGCAAATCCAGCTCCTTCAATAAAGACATATAAACTCTGAGGAACTGATAGACAATTACGAGCCAGCTGCATCTCAAGTAATCCCCAGAATTGTTTTCTCCATTTTCCATTTTACATATGCAGCAAATCACCTCTCTAAACAATCTCCTGCTTGGTGTATGACCATTATCCTGCATTTCAAAGAGTAGTCTAGCTGCTATATCTCCTCTATTTGACTGACTAAACCCACGAATCAGCCTACTGTAACCACTCCTTTTAAATACGTCTTTCATTCTGCTCAGAAGGTCATGTAACAAGTATCCTTCTTCAACTCTGCCAAGACTACAAAGAGCTGAAATGAACTTGTTGCATATATAGCTATTCGGCACAATATTATGATCTAAGACGAAAAGAACCAACTCCTTCAACTCACCAAGCTTCCCTTCTCTATAAAGAGCATCAGCAATAAGTGAAAAGGTCTTCCCTCCAGGGATAAAACCATTTTCCATGGAATCTCTCAAGACACAATATGTTTCGCTTGCACTGGCTTCCCCCAACAGAGTATTTATAAGATAATTAAAAGCCATGAATTTAACAGAGAGACCAAACTCAGACCTGGAATTATATAGGTCCACTGCAATGTCTGGCAATCCTGCTTTACATAAAAAGCACAACACAGCATTCATCGTGCCATTATTAGGAAATAACCCCCTTTCTTTCATATCCACCAGCAAATCATACACCTCTTCCAGCCTATTCTCCCTCAAAAGCCTGCGTATCAGTGTATTGCAACGAAAAATATCTGGAACATACCCATCAACCCCTGCTTATCCTTCAAAAACTTCAATGCACGATCCAATTCCCCTGCTTTAACAAGTTCCTTAATCCATACACCATATGCTTTCTCCATTAAATTTACGCCTAGATTCTGAAACTCATCGATTAACAACGCAGCCCTCTCGAATTGCCTATTCTTACACAAGACGCCAACAAAGATAGCTACAGGCGCCCCATTCAGTTCTGCCCTATTACCCTCCAGAAGACTACGCAAATACTCCTCTCCACTTTCCAAATCATTCTGCTTGCAAAAACTTTTCATAATAATCGAGTGAGTAACATGATTCTGAAACCCGCGGAGTCTGATATCTTTTGCCACAGACTCTGCAAAATCATAAAAATTCTCCTCAACGAGGGAATTCATCAGAACGTGATAACCGAGTTCATCCAAATCAAGGCCCTGAAACCGCATTCTACCAAACAGTCGAAGTGCGGTTTCGGGTTTGCCTGCAACAGCATAACCAATAACCAAGGTATTGTAATACGCTACCTTATCAAACCCCTGCTTCTTGAAGTTTTCCAGCAGGTCCAGCATCAAGTTCATCAACTTCGCTTTTGATATCATCCGGAAGATGGCATTGAACGTGCATCTCGTGTGGTAAAAACCAGGCTGTCGGCCCGCCCAATCGAAGAACTTCAAGCAAGAGAGGATATCTTTCTTCTCGTAATTCAGTATATCGAGAACTAAAGTTTGCGTGACGCGGAGATTCAAGCCAGAGAGGGCTAAATCCACGGAAGAACCCTCCTGAGTGCGTAGAATTTCAAAGATACGATCGAAAAGAGGGTTCCGTTGAGACATAAACCATTCTCTGAAGTAGGAGACTAGGTTGGAATTGGATCCATTACCAATGATAGTCTTAGCAGAGGCGGCGAAAGGATAGGCGGGTGAAATTGAAGAGCGGTGGGAGACGGCTGTAGAAAAGAGAATCACGGTGGTTGCGGTGGAGGAGGACGGAGGGGAGAGGAAAACTCTAGTTCGCCTTGCGCATCTGAGAGTCAACATCATTGTTGGTTTGGTGTTAAACAATTAGTCCTGAGATTGATTTGATAAAAGAATCGGGGGAGAATTGAAGCCACGGAAATTACAAGCAATAGAACAATTGCGGCGCCGACGGTGGAGAGGAGGGCGAGCTTCCCCGGCGGCGTAGAGGAACAAGGAGTACAATAAAAGAGTTCTATGTACAGTCAAATATACGAAAAGGATTTTAGGGATGAGAAAGGGACTATATTATTGAAAATGTATTTTTCCTATAATGTACCCCCTTCTGTAGGATTAATGTGTGAGAGTTATTTCGTAGTAATACGTTTATAAAAGTTGTTTTATATGAATGATATCTTTAGTTAATAAGATCAACTACCATATCATTCATATAAAACAACTTTATACACATATTACTATGAAATAACTTTCACACAAAACCATTGAAATAGTCATGCAAGTTAATCAGGAATGAGAGGAGTTTAAGTTTTTATATATAGATACATGACAAAAATTTGTATGACACGATCTTACGATCACTTTTTAATAAATTATTTAACATTTTTTTAAAAAGTGATACGAATCTATAATCAATAATCAATAGTGTAAATTATTTTTGGACCATTTTGCCCATCCTCTTTTATTTCATACAAATTTGTCCTTTTTTTTTTTTGTTTCATTTGTAACATAATTTTTACTTTTTTTTATTTAGCTACTACTTGATCCATATTTACTACTTTATTTATCAATGTCACATTTATTATTTTTAAATTAAATTGTATTATTAACTTAGGAATGCAAACTTATATATCCAGCTACGAATACTACTCTTTTTATTTTCGTTTTATTGGTTTTCACTTTCAACAATAAACAAAGATTATTTTAACGTAATGATATTGTTTGTAATTTTTAGGTGTTTAAAGGGTATATACGATGATAGTTAAGCCTTGATGTCACATATTTATTTATATTATTTTTTATTTTAATTATTTTATTTTTTATTTTAAATATTTCTAACACCTTTAAATAGTACAAAATTTTGATCCATTATTTTTTATTATTAATTTAAATCATTCAAATTATTTTTCAAACTCCTAAAATTATTATCTTCTATTATTTTTGTATTTATAATTTAATATTTCATGCATCTATTTATAAATTGATTTATTTCTATTCAATTTCGCATTCTAAAACTTGTAATATTAATTTTTGTTATTGAGTTAAAATTTATTTTACGTGTATAATAATTTTATTTCCTATTACAATTATAAATTTAAAATGTCAAATAATTTTTTTATACATTTTTACATATTAAATACTCCCTCCGTCCGGAAAAGCTTTCATATGTAGGTGGACACAATCTTTAAGAAAAAGAGTAATGATTGAAGTTTTGAGAGATAAATTTATAAACTTTTATGTATAAAGTAAAAAAAAATTTATTGGGATATGTGTATTTGAGAGTAAAAGTAATGTCATTTGTGTAAATTAAGGAAAATTGTGAGGATGGAGTTTATAAAAGGTTTTCCATTTTAAGGGCGTGAAACTTTTATTGGGATGCATTTAAAAAGGAAAGTGTGAAAGCTTTTATGGGACGGAGGGAGTATAACAAAAATTAATTATCATAATATATATTTAAAAATATTAAAGAAAAAATAATTATTTTAGGTTGGGTTGGTGTCACTCATAAAACATGAAAAAGTTAAATTTGAATTGGATTGTATATTGTACTCCCTCGGTCCTATTTTTATTGTTCAAAATCCAAAAATCGACGTCTTGCTTTTGTTTTTCCATATCCAAAATAGCAAAAGAGCAACACTACCTTTTTAAATTAAACCCTCACAAATATCCCTTATTTACACCTCAATATCACTTAATTAACTCTTTCAATAAAGTTGACTTCAAAATAACCCCTTTCAATAAAGTTGAAAATACTCACTTACCATTCATTTTATATCTTTTAATACTAATTGTAAGCAATCAAAATTTAATTGTCAAATCAATAAGCGACACGTGAAAATTACATATTAAATATCAATTAAATTTATTATTTATTAGGAATTTAAATACATATAATTTCTAATATAATAAATACTTGATAATTTAATTGGTCTATTAAATTAATTAGGCTCAATCCAAGTATTAAGTCCTAATAAATCAATTTGGGCTTCTAAACCCATTAAATTGAATTGGGCTTTTAAAGCCTAATAAATTAAATTGGGCTACTAAAGTCCAATAAATCAAGTTGGCCTCTAAAGCCTAATGAATCATATTGGGCCTCAAAAGTCCAATAAACCGAATTGGGCCTCTAAAGTCCAATAAATCAAGTCGGGTCTCTAAAGCCTAATAAATCATATTGGGCCTCAAAGCCTAATAAATCGAATTGGGCCTCTAAAGTCCAATAAACCGAATTGGGCCTCTAAAGTCGAATAAATCGATTTGGGCCTCTAAAGTCCAATTAATTGAGTTGGGTTTCTAAAACCCAATAAATCATGTCAGTCTCTAAAGCCCAACAAATCAAATTGAAAAAGACATATTCCTATAGATGCCGGAATATTTCCCGGTTCAACAGTCGGGCCCACAAACCTTAAGTTTCCATCATCTATAAATAGGGTCTCATTTCAACCATTTCGTAACACACGAAACACACGGAAAGCATCAAGACACACCGGATTTCGAGCTTTGCGGATCAAGTCCGCGCGATTCAAGGAGTTCTTCGGGTTCTTCATTAAGAACGGCGTTCAATCCGAGATCAAGGTGCTAAACCCCCGATTGGTGTTTCTCTCGCAGAATTCTTCAAGTTCTTCGTCAAAGACGACGTTTGATCCGGGATCAAGGTGCTAAGCCCCTCCGATCGGTATTTTCTTCTCCGAAGATCGTCAACAACGATTTCAACCCCGACAAACCCGAAAATCGAGTCAAAATCAACTACGAAGAGAGAATCGAGGAGTTTCTAGAGATTGTACCAAACAATCGTTTGATAAATTAAATTATTTACGTAATTCCATTTTTTTGTTATTTATTTATTTAAATACGAAAATTTATGTTTACAAATTTTGGCACGCACGGTGGGACCATCTCTACCTTTCATCTCTTCTCTCCGAAAGATTCAGTGCCACCGAAATGACGCCCTTAAGATTAAGCTCAGTAGAGGCGGCTACTGACCTTGATGATGGATTCACTGTGAATGCCGTCACCGGGAGTATGTCAAGAGATTCACAATACTCACTTCTTCTCCCAATGCTTTGCCGCAGAGGAAGTGTCACAAGATATTGCAAGCGAGGAGAACAACTCTGCGAGTTCCACTCCCGTTCTACTTCAAGCTCGTCATTAGCTTCTAGCATTGCCGCAACAATGACGACAAATGCTACAACTATTGAGGAACAATTAGCGAGCCTAACTAAAGCCAATGAAGGACTTTCGAGGCACGTCCAAGAACAAGATGCTCGATTGTTAAGCTCATGAGCAATGTTGTTAGCGGCGAGGCGAGTCGTGCCAAAGGAAAGCAAGTGGAAGAGCACGATGTGGCGAAACATCCGGTGGACAATGACCCGATGAAGGAAGAGCCAATCACAAAGCATGGTCCTTCCGATGGTTTAATCCACATTGATCGAGATAAGGGAGATAGTGCTTGGCACAATGAAGGACAAATTTGAGGAAAGCTCAAAGTCATCCTTCACCTACACCAAGCCTTACATAAAGAGGATCGACACTTGAAGATGCCGACAGCCTATCAACCCCCTAAGTTCCAAAGAATTCGATGGCAAGGGTAACCCGAAGCAACATGTTGCTCATTTCGTAGAGACTTGCAATGATGCTTTGGTACTTACGGAGACCACCTAGTGAAGCAGCTTTGTGCGCTCACTAAAAGAAAATGCATTTGATGGTACATCGATCCGAATGCCAATTCAATCGATAGTTGGGAGCAAATGGAGCAAAAATTTCTTAACCGATTCTACAATACTCGAAGAATGGTTAGCATGATTGAACCGACAAACACTCATCGGTGGAAGGAAGAGTCGGTAATCGATTATATAAATCGATGGAGAAATCTGAGCCTAAGTTGCAAAGATAGATTATTCGAAACTTCAAGAATTGAGATGTGCATTCAAGGGATGTAGTGGAGCCTCCAGACATCCTCCGTGCCATTCAGCCAAGGTCATTCGAAGAGTTGGCTACCAAAGCCCATGATATGGAACTAAGCATGTATTCGAGCGGAATCAAAGGGGTGTCACTTCAAGAATTCCGCAGTCCAAGGATAAACAAGAAGTCAAGAAAGGGGCCAAGCCTTTCGCCAAAGCATCAAACAAAGAATCCAGCAAGAATCACATATTGTTAAAGTTCATAAGAATAAAAATAACACAAGTGGCAAAGGGGCGAATGTCATGCAAGACAATGGGCAAAGGAAAAGGACCCTAAGAGACATGCAACAAAAGAAATATCCTTTCCTCGATTCGGATGTTCTTAAGGCATATTTGATGATCTCGATCAAAGAAAATCTCATTGAACTTCCTAAATGAAGTGGCGGAAAGAAGCCGGCGAACCGACGACCCTAAATACCGCAAATATCATCGGCTAGTGAGGCATCCAATTCAAGACTCGCTTTATACTTAAAGAGAAAATCATGCGGTTGGCCGAGCGAGGGATGATCGTGTTAGAAGAGATCGAGGCAAATCGCAAATTTTCTCACCATTGAAGACGATAATGTCTCATGTTATACGGTTGATGAGGAAAATAGCATAGCAAATCAATCTGGTCAAGAACCTAGTGATAAAAGTGAAGATTGTTTGGTAATTATAGCCTTCTGAGATGAGGACTTGCTACTTGGTTCGCAATCTCACAATCGACCGTTGTTCGTCACCGGTTATACTCTAAAGCAAAAGGTGAACCGAATCCTAATTGACGGAGGTTCGAGAGTGAACATCTTACCCTTAAGGATGATGAAAAGCTTGGGGATATCAACAGATGACCTTGTAAGTAGTCGTTTAATGATCAAAGGCTTCAATTTGGAAGGACAAAGAGCTCTAAGTACAATAATGTTGTATCTGGCGATTGATGAGATGACTACACTCGCATTATTCCACGTCATAGATGCAAAAACATCATACAAAATGCTGTTAGGGCATCCATGATTGCATGAATATGGTGTGATACCTTCAACATTGCATTGATGCTTCAAATATCGTGAAGGTCATAATATAAAAACAGTGTTCGGCGATGATAAGCCCTTTAATGAAGTTGAGTCATATTTTGTCGATGCCAAGTACTTCTTCAATAGCCCAAGGACAACTCAAGTCTCGAAGGATCCTCCAAAAGAAGTGGCCAATGATGGACAAGTTCAAGATGATGAGAAAGATTCTTCTTCATCTCATACCGACAAAGGTAAACAACCTTATGGAGACGTTGAGGCACTTTGGAAGAATTAACTCTTCCTTTAACAAAACCCGAATTGCTCCCCTACCATAAGTACGCTCAATAACTCATGATTTATCTAGGAGATGTGGAAATCGAGCATGTTCCAAGAAAAGATAACAAGCAAGCTGATGCCTTGACAAAACTTGCTTACGTAATTTCTCTTGCCAGAGAGAAGGATGTTCGTATCCCAATATCTAAAAGTTGGGTTGTACCACCTATTCTCAAGGATAACACCGATGAGGAAGAAAAGAGTCATGCGGTTGAAGTGTGGAAAATTGAAAAAGAAGATTGGCGTCAACCATTTTGTGGATTATTTGAAATATGACAAGTTGTCAAATGATCCGAGACAAAGGGTAGATATCGACGTCGTGCCCCTCGATTCATATACTATAAAGGTATACTTTATAGACGATCATTTGACGGATCTTCTTAAGGTGTCTAGGAGATGAAGAGGCTACTCAAGCAATGGAGGAAGCTCACTCTAGAATTTGCGGTGCCCATTAATCGGGACCTAAGTTACATTTTCGAATAAAGAGAATGGGCTACTACCGGCCGACAATGGTGAAAGATTGCATGGATTATGCTAGGAGATGTTAAGCATGCCGATTACATGCAAATTTGATACATCAGCCTCTGAATCGTTGCATCCAACCTGCCGCCGCTTGGCCATTCGATGCTTGGGGCTTAGATGTATTAGGACCCTTAACAAAGTCTTACGCTGGTCACTAATATATTTTGGCTACAACAGTTACTTTTCTAAGTGGGCCGAAGCTATACCATTGAGGGAGGTGAAGAAAGAAAATGTTGCCGATTTCATTCGTGTCAACATTATTTATAAATATGGAGTGCCTCGCTACATCATCACCGATAATGGAAGATCATTCGGCCAATAGTCATATCGATAAACTTTGTGAGAAGTTTGACTTCAAACAAAGGAAATCGTCCATGTACAATGTAGCCGCTAATGGACTCGTGGAAGCCTTCAACAAAACTTTATGCAGCTTTGTTGAAGAAAGTGGTCTCCAAGTCAAAGCGAGATTGACACGAGAAGATGAGTGAAACTCTATGGGCATACCAAACCACTTATAGGACACCCACGCAAGTCACTCCTTATTCTTTGGTATATGGTATCGAGGCGGTCATTCCCTTGGAAAAGCAAATTCCGTCTTTGAGAATAACTATACAAGAAGGGCTAATCAAGAAGAGAATGCACGACCGCAGACTTGAAGAGTGAGAAGTCTTAGATGAGAAAAGACTGGAAGCACAACAAAGACTTGAATGCTATCAAGCTCGTCTTTTAAGAACGTTCAACAAGAAAGTGAAGACACGTTCTTTCCAAGTTGGAGACTTGGTGCTTGCGATAAGGCGACCCATTGTGGTTACACACCGAGTCGGGAATAAATTCTTGCCTAAGTGGGACGGTCCACATGTGGTGAAGGAAGTTTACACAAATGGTACATATGAGTTGATATCTCGAAGATGGTGTAAACATCGTCCCATAAATGGGAAGTTCTTGAAACGCTACTACGCGTAAGTCAAGAAAACTCCATGATACATGAGCCTAAACTGTTTATCCCTCCCGGTCCGCATGAGGTTAAACTGCACGACAACCACCAAAGGTAATTACATGTGGCTAAAATGTTAAATTACCCCACTAAAGGTATTTAGTGGCTAAATATTTAATACCCCTCTGGCCCGCATGAGGTAAAAGCGTATACGACACCTTAACCCACTAAAGGTATTTAGTGGTTAAATATTAAATACCCCACTTTGACTATAGTGGTTACAAAAAGTCCCTTCTTGCCCGCATGAGGTTAAAGCGTGTATGCCCCCCTCCCCCAAAAAAAAAAAAAATCAAACCACATTTTCCCTTGAACTACGTTATGGCTTGATCCTCTTCAAAAGGTACGTAGACAACTTAGAAATCCTCTAAGTGCAGTCATAAATCAATTATTTTCTTTAAGTTCATATACTTAGTGAGATTATTGAAGTACAAAAGTCATATTTCAATTATTTCATTTAAGTTCGTACACTTAGTGGAATATTGAAGTAAAAAGGGGGAAACTTACAAGAAGGGTGGATGAAAAGTGTAGGCATGTTTCAATTATTTTATTTAAGTTCATATACTTAATAAAATAATGAAACGCAAAATTAATATGAAGGAAAAATAAATCAATGTTATTGACGAATCATAAAAGTCGGTAGCATAAAGAGAAAAACAAAATAGGGAAATAAAAGAAAGGATCCTAAAGAAACTAAGCAATAAGGTCTAAGTTCTTCAATTCTTCCAAAGCAGTCTCCAAACTCAACTTTGACGTCTTCAAGACCTCATCCACATTGTCTTCCAAAGCTGGAGTATTGTTAATAGCAAGGATGTTCTCCTTAGTGGCTTGAGTTCTAACTTTGATGTCTTGAAGAGAATTTTGATGCCGTTATAATGCTTGAAAGGGTCTTCTTCTTTTTCTTCAATTCATCCAATTGATTCTCCACCTTCGTCAATTTTGCTTGAATACCTTCAAGCTTTCGGACTCTTGTCTCTCATCGCCTTCGCAAGCACGAAGAATTTCCGTTGCTTGGCTAACCGCAAAGCAAGAATATCTTTTGTTACTCCATCAATAGACTTGGATCTCGCCGCATCATAATCGTCGGCTTTATCAAATAAAGCCGTCATAAGGAGTCGATTCTCACAAACTTCTTCATCTCTTGTATTATAAAAGGCAATTGATCTTTCATGGAGGACAAGTAATCAATTGGGGTGCTCAAGATTCCGCTAAGAAAATCTTTCCACAAGGACAATACACACTCTCACCGGTGATTTCGATGAACTTCTCCGCGATAAACACCGAAACTATGCTTTGTTATTATAATTTTGAAGGTGTGGGGGTATACGTGAACCCGTTGTAGTGGAAATTGAGTCCTCCGACTCGATTCATCATCCTCGCTACCAAAAACCTCAAGTATTGCCTATAAAAAAGAGTAGGTCAATGACATGGGAAAAACAAGTCACATGAATAATAATAAAAGGAAATAAAACCTTCTTTGAAAGTGATAAGTCAAAGCATCTTTCACGGGTTCGATAGGGTTGTCAACTCGCTTGACTCTCTTTCAATGGCGATCTTTTTGCTCACTCCGACTATCCGTTGAAGGTAAGGAAACACTTTTTCTCTTGCTCGTTTCAGGTGGTGGTACAACAACGAGGCACCGAAGAAGGAACCACCAAAGCCGAAGAAACCTCTTGATCATTAGGTAAATCAAGGTTATTAACAACCATCACTTCCTCATGTGGCGCTTTACTAGGCCACAACCTAATCAGTATCATCAATATGGACTTCCAAGTAAATCCCATGAACCTGATTCCACCATCTTTTATAATCGATGAAGAAAACTTGGTAACATTACGAGCAACAGGTGGAAGATGGGCCTTAGAAAAAGTCCCGCGCAAAGTGCACCATTACCAAGAAGAAATCCATTCTCCAAAGAATCTTCACGTATGTCACCCATCTTCGATGTTCCTGGAACCTCTTGATAAAAACCAAATTGGCGGCTTAATCGATGGGACTTATAGGGCTTAACGACGAATTTGTCACCTTGTCGCCAAGAAAGAATGTTAGAACGAAGGGCTACGAAATAACTCCATGTGCCTCACTGTCCTTCTCCAATGTCCACATACAAAGTTCGCTCATTTTTGGCGTTACAAGTCCACGAAACATTTATTCCCGCTTTGAGAATTCGCTTAGCGAGCTTCTTCGGGTCATAATACCTTGCTCCGTTTTCACGAGAATAGAACACCATTGCAGGTCTACTTAATCCATGACTAGATGGAAAATGGGTTTTGAAGTATTGTGCCACCAAGCATAAACGAAATGAACCGTGAATGTTGCTCGATCCTCGGATGGGTTCGATCCGTCACCATCTGTTCAAACCTCTATAAATGTTAGCTAAAATAGGAACGACAAGACTAACTTCATGACCCTTGGCCATTAAACATGCCATTTTAAAGGCACTTGGCCCGATCAAGTTCACTTTGTCATTGGGAAGGGCAAACGTGCACACCAACAAGCTAAGTGGACAGCTAAATACGTCTCCTCTTCATGTCTAGCCTTTTGAACTGTGCAATTTCAGCGGAAGTCCATTGCTTGTGCTCTTCTAAAATGCCGGATGGGTTATAAGTTGTCTTGGGATGGGAGTTCTTCTTTTTCTCGCTACGGGCGGCGGTGGCTTGTACTTCAACTTCTTGATTGACCAAAATTTCACCCATTGCTCGACGGATACTTTGGCTTCGTATGCTTTTCCACAAAGCAATTGATAAGCATGAAACAAATTCTAACAACTTCGGAAGGCATAAGTCTCGGTCTTGTCAAAAGCTCTAATTCATCGGGCACTACTTCATAAAAAATAAGACCTGTCAAAGGAAGTTCAATCCAATTATATATGTCCTATAAAAAAATAGACATTTTACCACAATTAGTAAGTAAAATGTTAAGACCTCATCAAAGGAAACCCCGTCCAATTATATATATCCCACAAAGAAATGAACATTTCACCATAACTAGTAAGCAAAGTGTTGGTAGATGGACACCATGCTTCACAAAAAGCTTTGATAATTCCCGAATTGCGATCATAAGTGAAAAGTAATGCAAAGACGGCATTGTAAACCCTTATATTCCTAAGAGTTTTCTTGCTCCGACTTAAAACATCCTCGGTCCATTCCCAGTATCCCTGGGTATAAATTCGCCCGCAAATTTTATAGGACCGTTCCACCTGCTCGATCCATGACAATGTTTCGTCCCAAAGTCGGCAAGTGATCCACCACCCCGGGGGCAGACTTGTTATGATTGGCGCCTTTAGAGTCCACACCTTGGGTGTCTTACTTGATAAAATTTCACAAGTCCATTCTTCCATACGAAATTCATTCGAACATCTTTCACTGAGGCTCGACATATTTGCCAATGATGGGTTTCTCAATAGGTAGGTGAGTGCCTTCGTTTAAGGGTTGAGATTCATCATTGAGGATGATCAAGTGACGTTTTCCCTCGGATGCACCGGTACTTTTGAAGAAAACCATGGTATGTTGTAAAAGAAATTGAAGGGAAAGGAAATTAATTAATTAAGTTACGAGAAACTGATAATTAATAAAATTATAAATTTTATTTTATCAATTGAATCGTTAATTAATTTAATTAATAAAAAAACTTGATAAATTATTAACCCAATTGTATAAATAAAGGCCCAAATTAAAGCATGGGTTAATGATCATCATTTCACGGAAAAAGAAAGAAATTTAATGTGGAATTATAATGGCCCAATTTAAGTTCACACATGGGCTGAAAACGAAGGAATATCATTATGGGCCCATATATTAAAAAGGTAATAATAAAAAAAAAAGGAAAAAAAAGAAAGTTGTAAAGCTGTAGTAGATAAAGTGATAAACACGCTAAAGGACAAAATAAATTCTCAATTCCTTCTCAAAACCAATGCACAGAAATCTGCTCATTCCGCCCAAAATTCACGCTACGAATAAAAAGAAAAAAAGAAAAAAGGCAACAGATAAAATACGCTGGAAACCAGAAAAGAAAAAATCCCCAATCAGTTTTGCCTTCCCCAAATTCGCGCAGAGATCTGTGAAATCGGTCAACGCGCAGCACGGCTGAGATGCCTTCACCGGTAACAGCCACCGCCGCAGCAACGGTACGAAGGCCGCCACCTCACCCAAAACCCACGTCGGATCTGTGCCTCTCTCTCCCTCTAGCCGCCGTCGCTGGCCGCGATGCTTCTCCGTCATTCTTGCCGCCCCTCTCTCCGACACCACCATGCCGCCATCGTCCGGAATCGTCCAGTAGCAGCCGGCGTCGCCGTAAACCTGGCGCAACCACGTCGCTGCCTCGGGCACGGCAGCTCCGCCTCAGTCCGACAACTGCCTCAACGCGCCGCTGCCTGATCTCAAATGAAACAGCCACTAATGGGCTGTTGTTTGAGTCCGACGCGTCGTCGTCACTTCCAACGTGTTTGGCTAGGTACGTATTTATTCATACAAACAACCCATTCGATGAAATGCCCATAGACGTATCATATGGGCACGAATCAAATGTTATGATTGTCGAAATATGAACGGCAAATGAGCAATGGCTGTGTAGTTGTAGAGGCAGTGAACATGGCATACGTATTTGTTCATACAAACAACCCGTCTGATGAAATGCCCATAGACGTGTCATATAGGCATGAATCAAACATTATGGTTGTCGAAATATGAACAATAAATGAGCATGATTGTGTAGTTGTAGTGGCAATGAGCATGGTTGTGTAGTTGTAGTGGCAATGAGCATGGTTGTGTAGTTGTAGTGGTGGATGCATACGGTAGTGCAGTTGTATGAATACACATACACAAATAAAATCCTACGACAAAAAAAAAAAAAAAAAAAAAAAAAAAAAAGTGAGCGTAAAGGCATAATAAATTTTACCTCTGGATTCTTTATTGATACGTCTCTGTAGAAAAAGTGATTTGCAAATGTGTTAAAGAAGAATGGTGAATTTTCGAAAAAAAATGAAAAAAAAGGAGGAGAAAGTAACTTGGAAAAAGAAGAAAAAAGAAAAAAGAAAAAAAAGAAAAAGGAAAAGGAAAAGGAAAAGGAAAAAAGAAAACGCACCCGCTTTCTTTCAATTCCCCATGTGTCGTTTATGATGGAAAAGAGCATGCGCAAGGGTCCTTTATATAGAAATAAATTTGATATTATGAATCTTGATGATAGCTACGATTATATCGATACTAGAATTTTATTTGATATTATATGAAAATTCAAAATTTTAAATTTTCAAATTAATATAGATAAGAAAATCTTATTTGATATTATATGTAAAATTCAAAATTAAAATTTCAAATTAATACAAGTATGAGAATCAACGAGAAGTTCGATAAGTTTGGGCTTATATACTTGTTGGCCCAAGAAATTGGCATGACCCAAGAAGTTGGAATATTGAGGTGAATCGTTTATACAAGCACGAAATAAAAAATATTTCGCAATTCGTCCACATCGAAGACAAGATCACTCGTGAACGAAGTGCGATGGGGCATTTGTAAGCAATCAAAATTTAATTGCCTAATCAAGAAGCGACACGTGGAAATTACATATTTAATATCAATTAAATTTATTATTTATTAGGAATTTAAATACATATAATTTCTAATATAATAAATAATTGATAATTTAATTGGTCTATTAAATTAATTAGGCCAAATCCAAGTATTGAGTCCTAATAAATCAATTTGGGCTTCTAAACCCATTAAATTGAATTGGGCTTTTAAAGCCTAATAAATTAAATTGGGCTTCTAAAGTCTAATAAATCAAGCTTGGCCTCTAAAGCCTAATAAATCATATTGGGCCTCAAAAGTCTAATAAATCAAATTGGACCTCTAAAGTCCAATAAATCAAGTTGGGCCTCTAAAACCTAATAAATCATATTGGGCCTCAAAAGTCCAATAAATCGAATTAGGCCTCTAAAGTCCAATAAATCAAGTTGGGCCTCTAAAGCCTAATAAAGCAATTTGGGCCTCTAAAGTCCAATAAATTGAGTTGGGCCTTTAAAGCCTAATAAATCGAATTGGACCTCTAAAGTCCAATAAACCTGGATTGAGCCTCTAAAGTCCAATAAATCAATTTGGGCCTCTAAAATCCAATTAATTGAGTTGGGCTTCTAAAGCCCAATAAATCATGTCAGTCTCTAAAGCCCAACAAATCAAATTGAAAAAGGCATATTCCCGTAGATGCGGGAGTATTCCTGGTTCAGCAGGCCGTCAGTCAAACCTAGGGTTTCCATCATCTATAAATAGGATCTCATTGGCCATTTCGAACACGAGAGAAACACGGAAAGCATCAAGACACACTGGATTTCGAGCTTTGCGGATCAAGTCCGGCGATTCAAGGAGTTCTTCGGGTTCTTCATCAAGAACGGCGTTCAATCCGAGATTAAGGTGCTAAACCCCTCCGATTGGCGTTTCTCCCGAGAATTCTTCAAGTTCTTCGTCAAAGACGACGTTTGATCCAAGATCAAGGTGCTAAGCCCCTCCGATCGGCATTTTCTTCTCCGAAGTTCATCAACAACGGTTTCAACCCCGACAAATCCATAAATCGAGTCAAAGTCAACTATGAAGAGAGAATCGTGAGGAGTTTCTAGAGATTGTACCAAACAATCGTTTGATAAATTAAATTATTTTTGTAATTCCATTTTTCGTTATTTATTTATTTAAATACGAAAATTTGTGTTCACACTAATAAACAACACATTTCTTAATTTTTGTGTCAATTCCCATTGATCAAATAAAATTAGGACGGAGGAGTACATGTGAATGAGAAAGAAATGAATATTATATTTGAAAATTGGGTTGGATCGGTGTTATTGATAAACAATGTCTAAGAATTCATGTCCATTTCTCATATAAATGCATATCTTAGTCTTTAGTTTCTTATAATGTAGATAATTATTCATTGCATTGGCTTCCCTTAAATAAGTTTAGTTGTAGTTCTTTATATTGTGGGTTATGTTTATGACAAAGAAAATAATGGCTTTTGAATATTGTCAGTCTTAGGTATAAGGATTAAATCTTTGGAGCATTTAATAAAGCTTATATTTTTTTCTTGTCTGAATAATTTTTGTAAATTAAATGATGTGTAACTTGTACTTTCTTTGTTCTAGTAGGTTGGACTCACATATTAAAAAAATTTTTGGTTGAAATAGTGTAGAGAGAGAATAAAGTGTAAGAATATATTGAGTGATTAAATAAGATAAAGTGTAGGAGAGTGAATAAAGTAAAGAAAAACAAGAGTGATATTTTTTTAAATTAAAGTGATGTTATGAGGGTGTTAATATTGTGTTGACTTTCTTTATTTGAGTGTAAAGATTATGTTGGGATATTCGAGTAAGGAAAATGTAGAAGATTATCACAGACGGAGAGTGTATTTTTGTTTTTCATATCAATTCTTGAACAATTTTCTGGTAAATTAAATTATGTAAAAATATGTGGTATTTTCAGATCAATTTTGAATATTTGGAGTATTTGATATAATTTATGTTCTTTTCATCCATTATCCGATAACAATCTCGAGCCTCTAAGATCATTCGCTTTTTCAATATATGAAAAAGTGATAAAAGTGTTAGATTTTTGCCTAAATGTGTAGAGTATCACTACTTTGCCTAAAAGTATTACTTGTGAGATTTTTATGTTTTTCGTCCCGTTTTAAAGTAAATCGGTGGAATTTAGCCAAACCGAGAGTACCGACATTCATAGGGTGAAGAGACGAACGAGGTGGGTGAAAACGGGGTCGAGGCGGAGTTCGGGTTGAGAAAATTTCCTGGACTCGACCTCTCGGGTCGAGGGCCGAGGACCTCGACCCGAGGTTGCCGGCAAAGACTTGGAATTCAAAATTTTAGAGCAAGCTCGACTCGAGGGCCGAGCCTCGAGTCGAGGATCGTGGTGGAGACGACAAGCTTCGAGTCGAGGGTCGGAGCTTGACTCGAGGCTAGAGGAAAATTTGAAAAGCGCTAACACGATTTCACGAGCCTCGACTCGAGGGCCCCAACCTCGAGTCGAGGGTGCCGAAATTTGAAAATTCGAGATTTAAGCCTAACCGAGCGGAAAACAGAGGAGAATCTCCATAACTTTCATTAGAGCCCGATTACTTTACGGTTTTTAGGGCGAATTTCCAATTCCATAGCATAATTCTCATTGTAGTTTGATTAGATTGTTAGATTTAGATAGATTTTGATCATTTGTACCTTAGATTAGCTTTTGATCCAATAGTGTTTCCATTTCCAAGTTGTAATTCAATTGAAGAGAATAGTACATTTGAATATTCATTGAAGATTGAAGCATTCTTATTGTTGATCATTTTAATCCAATTGGTGATGTTCTTCGTCTTTTCTCATTTAAATTCCTTAATTGTGGTAGTTAGATTTGTGTTTGTCCAATTAGATTTTCTACCCATGGATTTTGCTCTTTGCACCATGGGCTAATACTCTTGTGCTTGGGATAATTGAAATTGAGGATGATTTGATTGCCTTATGCTATGATTGTTGATGATTGTGGATCAATTGAGATAGTTTGTACCCTAATTGTGATTCAAATTGTGCTTCATGCATTTTTATCTCTTTAGATTAATGTTTGATCACCCTAGCAATATGCGAGAGTTGAGCTAACGTGATTAGGGATTAATCGGGTTATAATTGTGTATGATTGTATGAATTGGGTGCTTCTTAATTGAGAGATTAGTTGCACTAAGGATAATCACATTAAGCATTGTGTGATTAATGGAAGCTTAATTACATGATGGTTTTATGCTTTCTATCTTAGTTGATTAGCAATTTGATTCAATCATGGCTTGTTGATCATTGATTCCTTGATGGATATTATCCACTAGCACCCTAATCCCCATTGAATTTTAGCTACTTGTTCTAGCATACCAAGTGTTTGATAATTTGCTTGCTTAGTTGTTTGTTTTTAATTTGAGCATTTGTATTGTGTTTTTGATCCAAAACCGCATTACAACAATAGTCATCGAGAACTTGTATTCCTAGGGCCTCATTGCATACTTTTTTCCTTGGGTTTGATATACTTGGTTGTCTTAAAATCGCTTGCCCGATACTCGCAATCATAATCCTTTATCCTTATTTCAACAAAGGAAGCACGGCTTCTTGTCAATTCATGAACAATTCGTAAATTAAATGATGTATAAATATGTTGTATTTTTCGTATAAGGTTTGAAAGCGCACTACGTTGTAGCAATATGAATCTATTTGATGTCATCATAGTAATATTATGTATATGTTTGTCTTATCTATATAATTGAATCATTTAGCACAATTATCCACACAAGTTTTTTTATTTATCATCTTTTCATTCACTACTTATGTACTTTCACGATTTTTTCAATAATATTTGTTTGTTGTTTTTTCATGCAATATTATATTTTTTACACGGTTATCATTAATAAAAATTTGGACATCGTATATTATATGTGTTGTTAACCGAAATATTTACGAGTGATTAATGTGGCTTGGAATCGGTTAAAACAAGTAATAAACGAAGAACACAAGAATGGGGGAAGAACCGAGGGGTCCTTCCCTTGAAGATGACTTTGGGAGTCCCATGGAGACCCCTAGCCTAGAGTGTATAATCTTGTTAGCAAGAATAAGTTGTGTTTTACAATGAGAGTGGGGTTCTATTTATAGAGCCCTCAAGAAATAAAGCTAAAAGCTAAAAATAATCATAAATCCTTTATTTTAGGATTTATTTACAAACGTTGATATAAAATCCTCGACAATATCTACTTTACATTAAATGACTTTGTCTTGTCTCGTAAATGTGTCGACTTTGTCGCTTGATGAGTCAGTCTGCGTGCCGAGCTCACCGAGCTATCTCGGCCGCCGAGCCGGGCTTGCCGAGCCGCTCGGCCGCGAGCTGCCGAGCCGCTGGCCGCTTTGGACTTACTTTGTCGGCCGCCGAGCTTGCCGAGCTATCGAGCCGCTAGCTTGAAGAACTTGTTGGACATGGAGAGTAGTCTAGTTTGCTTGCCTTTATGCCTAGGTCGGGATACCTCTATGAGGCCTTGGCTTGCCTACCGAGGTGGAGTATTTTACGAAATATTCGTGTTACAACAATTGCCCCCCTGATGGTGTCAAGTGTCTTTGGGAGTCGAGCCGGTAATGTGGAGAGTAGTTTTTCTTTGAAAGTATCAAGAACGTATCGCCTTGTATTGAGGTCGGAGTATAAGATTTATACTTTTCGGGTTTCTTGTCGAGAGACCTTACCGAGCTACCTAGCCGCCTAGCTTGCGGCCGCTGAGCCGCTCTAGCTCACGGCGAGGTGAGCCCGTCGATGAGGAGAGCTCGCCGAAGCGGTGAGCCTCGTCGAAGGAGTGAGCTTGTCTCGAGAGGCAGACTTCGTCCGGAGAGGCGAACAAGTCTCGATGAAGAGAGCTCGTCTGAGCAGTGAGCCTGCCTCAAGGAGTGAGCTCGCCCGAGAGGCGGACTCGTCCGGAGAGGTGAACAAGTCTCGATGAGAGCTCGCCGGAGCGGTGAGCTCGTCTGAAGGAGTGAGCCTGCCTCGCCGCTAAGTTATCGAATCGCTAGCTACGGGCCGCTAGCGCCGAGCTTGTCGAATCGCTTAGCCGCCGCTCGGCTACCTACCGCCGAGAGAGAGATGAGCTCGTCCGGGAAGGTGAATATATCCGACGAGAGCTTGGCCGAGGTGGTGAGCTCGTGCGAAGGAGTGAGCTCGTCGATGGAGTGAGCTAGTCCGGGAGAGGCGGACTCGTCCCGAGAGGCGAACAAGTCGATGAAGAGAGCTCGCCAAGCGGTGAGCTCGTCTGGAAGGAGTGAGCTCGTCCCGGAGAGGCGGACTCGTCCGGAGAGGTGAACAAGTCTCGATGAGAGCTCGCCGGAGCGGTGAGCTCGCTCGAAGGAGTGAGCTCGTCGGCCGCTAAGCGGCCCGAGCCGCCTAGCTACCGGCCGCCTAGCAATGAGCTTGTCGAATTGCCTAGCCGCCGCCTGGCTACCCACCACGGGGAGAGATGAGCTCGACCGGGAAGGTGAATCTATCTCGACGAGAGCTCGCCGAGGCGGTGAGTTTGTCTCGAAGGAGTGAGCTCGTCCGGAGAGGCAGACTTCGTCCGGAGAGGTGAACATATTTGATGAGGAGAGGCTCGTCCGGTGAGGTGATCTCGCCGGAGTGGAGAGGCTCATCCGGAGAGGTGAAGATGGTGCCCCGCTCGTCAACCTTGGGGTTTTCATGTTCTCGTAATATTCGTCTTTATTTTAAATCTCATCGATTTGTTGTTTTCCATATTTAGAAAATTTTGTGAATTTCCCAAATATTGCAAATTGTAATGACACTGTCCGGCCTCGGCCTTACTTGGTCGAGGTCGGAGCTTGACTCGTACCTTTCCATTTTGGTTTTGGTACGGGCGAGCTCGGACTTTGGCCGAGTAAGGGTTAGGTAAGGAGCTCGGCTCGCCACTTGCACAAATAGGGTTTTCAACACTTAGCATTTTTAACAAATTTTGCAAGCATTTCAAACTCTTGTTGGCTTATCGAGGCCTCGGCCTTACTCGTTCAAGAATCTTGAAGCTTGGCGGTGCCTTTCCGATTTGGTTTCGGCATTGGCGAGCTCGGCTTTGGGCAAGTAAGGGTATACTTGAGGAGCTCGGCCCGCCCAAGTGTATCATGGCGGGTTGACAGCCCGGATCCTTCGTCGCCCAAAACAGTTCCGCGACCGCGAGTTCGGTCGGGCGAGCTAATAAAGGTGCTCGCTAAATGGAGGCTTGACCACCGAACCGCTCGCTAGGAATAGTATCGAAGTGGTTACTCGCCGTGAGTACGTTTAGCTCGCGGGAGACTTTTATTTCCAGTGAAAACCCGGTGGCACTTGACGACCAGACAGTGCGCCTAGTGGCGTGCTATGCGCTTTGGGCCGATCACTAGGACCTAACCACGCGACTTTTGTCCTAACTCCGAGGAGTGGACCTCACTAGCCAGAAAGCTAGGAGACCTCGGCGGAGGCTAAGCTCGTCACGAGGAATTTGAGGGGCACACCGACCCGGAAAGTCAGTGTGACCTCGGGACAGTAACAGACGCGTCACGAGGAGTTTAGTAGGAGCCTCCCGGCTTTATGGATCGGCGGACCTCGCCTAAAGGCTAAACTAGTCATGAGGAGTTTATGGGGACAGTCCCTACCTCGGCGGACTATCCGGCCCGCACGAGTATGAGAGGGCCCGCCCTCGGCCATTCGGCCTCGAGTGGGCCCGCAAGGAGCTCACTAGGTTAGAAGCTAGGAGACCTCGGATGGCACAGAGCACATCACGAGGATTTTGTAGGGAAAGTAACCCGTGCTCGGCTAGAGTGTAAACTCGTTGCGAGTTTTATCTAGGACGCATCCGTCCGGCTCGGCAAGAGACCGAGCTCGTCGTGAGTCCTGCAGGGTAAATCTCGCTAAAAGTGGAATGTCTACGCCAAAGAGGCGGACTATCAACGCCATGAAGGCGGATAAGGCACACCACGAGGCGGATGATCTATGCCACGAGGCGAAATAGGTCAATGCCGAAGAGGCATATAGTTAGCGCCACGAGGCGGACAAGCGATGCGAAAAGGCAGATAGTCGACGCCCGAAAGCTGACAATCGATGCCAAAAGGCAGATCGACGCCCGCAGAGGCGGACAATCGATGAAAAAGCGAATAGTCGACACCAGAGGGCGGACAATCGATGCCGAAAAGGCGGATAGTCGACGCCCGAGGACGGACAATCGATGCCGGAAAGGCAGATAGTCGACGCCTTGAAGGCGGACAATCGATACTGAAAGGCAGATAGTCGACGCCCGCAGAGGCGGGCAATCGAGGCCGAAGCGATAGTTGATGCCCGAGGCGGGCAATCGATGCCGAAAGGGCGATAATCGACGCGCAGAGGCGGACAATCGATGCCACGAAAGGCAGAATAGTCGACGCCAGAGGCGGACAATCGATCCGGAAAAGCGATAGTCGACGCCCGGAGGGTGGACAATCGATGCCGAAAACACAGATAGTCGGCGCAGAGGCGGACAATCGATGCGAGAAAGGCAAATAGTCGACGCCCGAGGGTGGACAATCGATGCCGCAAAAGCGATAGTCGACGCCTGAAGGACGGACAATCGATACCGAAAGGGCAGATAGTCGACGCCCGCAGGGCGGACAATCGATGCCAAAAGGGCGAATAGTCAACGCCCGAGGGCGGATAATCGATGTCGGAAAAGGCAGATAGTCGACGCCTGCAGAGGCGGACAATCGATGCCGAAAAGGCAGATAGTCGATGCCCGGAGGGCGGACAATCGATGCCGAAAAGCGAGGAGCACTTGGGCCGCTTGCCGGAGATTCGAAAATTTTACCTCCTTCATCACGAGTCTTATTTTTGAAAAAATTTTGTACTTTTGTTTTTGAATTTGAAGTTTGAACTTTAGAGTTCTACCTTTTTCCCCACAAGTATAAATATTTTTTCGGGGTGTTTTCGAGACCGTTAAAGGTTTTTGAAGAAATTTCTACATTTTGTAGATTTTTTGAAATCCAAAAATGTGCGTACATGCCCCAAATTTTTTAAAAAAGTTTGGAGTCTAATCTTTCTCCCTTCAAATATAAAAAAATTTTCTGGGGATTTTTAAGAAATTCTACACTTTAAAGATTTTTAAATCCAAAAATGTGTTTACACATATCTCAAATTTTTCTTTAAAAAATTTGGAGTTCTAATTTTCTTTCCCTTTAAAAATAAAATTTTCAGGAGTAAAATTTTAACCGTTGAAGTTTTTTTTTTTTTTGTTTGACATTTAACAAATTTTGAAGTCTCAAAATGTACATGTCTTTGCCCCAATTGTTATAAAAAATAGGAAATATGCAAGAAGCAACATATTTAAATAGGTATTTGTTAGGATGAAAAAGATGTACTTAGTTTTGATGAGTTAAATGTGTAAGATTAGGATGACCACTGAGAAATAATGTATAGTCACCGATGTAATGTAAACTTTGTAAATAGACTAAGTATATGATAGTAAGATAAGGTTGTTCAAAGAAAGTCGGATGGAGACAAGAAATGAAAGCGACGATGACAAAGACAGACGAGAAGGAAGATCAAGACACTCACCAAGATAAAGTAACAAACAAGGTGAAGAATCGATAGGTGAAGAATTAGACAGGGGTAAAGAATCGACGAGGCTAAAGAGTTAGTTAAAATCAAGAGTCGATACAACCGAACAAGAAGCGATTTCAAGAATTAGTTTATCGATTACAACCAACCACAACGAAACAAAGAAGTTATAAGCTGTCATTAGGGAGATCTATAAATAGGTTCATAGTTTCAGAATTTTACTAACTAAGAAACTTAGCAACTTAGCAATTTCACACTTTAGCAATCTAAGAACTAGAAGCTCTCTCCACGATCATTTGTATACCTATCATTCACGAACACACTTAGTGTTCATTCATTTTCTCGGTGTTTAGAGAGCACCATTTCATTTGAATCTTCAAAAGCCGGATAGAGATAGTATCATACTTGTAAGAGTCAAGATACACGTTGTAAAACGAAGAAAGGAAGAAAGAAGTAAGACAAGTAAGTAGAGTCCCTTCTTCAAGTTGAAGGAGGAGAGTGGACGTAGGATCATTTGATCCGAACCACTATAAATCCGGTGTTGGTTCTTCTTATTTGTTTTTTTCTTGTTTTCATTGATTATTTCTTGATCACAAATTCAATATACGATAAAGCTTTAGATCCTAATTGAATTGAGTTTAATCGAGAATCAAGCTCATTGTAAAACTGAATTTTTGAGTTGATAGATCATCTAAGCTTGAAAAAGTTTTTGATAATCTATTCATCCCCCTTCTAGATTATCACTAGAAGGCATCCGCTTTACGTGATTAACTCATTCTAAAGGGACCCAACAAGTGGTATCGAGCAGTTGTTAAGTCATTTCCGATAAAAGATTTGTGGTCATAAAATTCTTGAGTTCTTGTTTAATTCTGATTTCTTATTGTTGATTCACTAACACTTCGATAAGTTGTCTTTTAGTCTCTTGAATTACTATGTCAATCAGTTAAAAGTAAGAAAACTAGGAGTTTGCAGAGTTCTCAATTGAAGAATATGATTATTGGAAGTTTAGAATGGAGAATCATTTAAAGGTCATTCACGAACGAATGGAAGAGGTTCTTGAGGAAGGACCAATAAAATTTTATCATGGAGTTGTAAGCAATGGAGCTAAATCTTCTCGTTACAAGAAGTCAACAAGAAAAGAAGAGTGCGGAATTAACAAATGATGAAAGGAAGATTCACAATTTGGATCAAGTTGCAAGAACCGAAATCATTGAAACTTTAAGCAAGGATTGGATAGAAAAGGTTAAGAGATGCAAGACGCTAAGGATATATGGGAGACTCTTGCAAGTGTTTGTGAAGGGTCGATCGTGTCAAAGAAAATAAGCCGCATCCGCTTTTACATGCATTTGACACGTTTAAAATGAAAGATGGAGAAACTGTGGATCAATCGGACGTAAGACCGACTAATCTTGTGAATAAAGCGGCCGATTTGGGTAAGATTTACACCGAGAAAGAAATCAACAACAAGGTACTCGATCATTGAGCAAAAGATGGAGGAGAAAACTAATATTCTTAAAGCGACACGTAATCGTCATCAATATCACATCACACTCTATTCTCCCATCTTAAAAGCCTTTGGAAATATGACATACACATTGAAGATGAAGAAGATGAGGCGAGTCATCTACATCCGGAAAAAGCTGTGGCATTTCTTCATCAAGAAGAATACAAAAGATTTCAAGGCATCGATTTGTCAATCAAGGAGGAAATGACACTTTTGATCAGACGATATGAGAGACTTAAGATGAAGTATAAAAGGAACAAGAGAGACAGTTTAATCGCGAAATTAAAAATCGATAAGGAAGAGAAGTATTCAAATAACGACAAAAAGAAGGAATCGGGAAAAAGGTACAAGTCACCAATCGACGAGGAGACAATAGTCCAAAATCGGATAAAGGAGATATCTCGTTATACCCGCAATAAACCCGGTCACTTTAGCTATGATTGTCCTCAACTTACTCCTAGAGAGAGAGAAGAAAAGAGAAAGAAGAGGGATAGGAGGTATGCAAATCAACGAGCTCTTTTTAGCGAGAGAAGGAGGAAACACATGAGACATCATCATCCTCCTCTTCATCCGGTTTCGGTCGACAATGACATATGCCTAATGGCTAAAGAGGTAAACTATTACTCATCTTCAGATAATGATTGTGATAATCTATCCGAATCGATCCATGTCTTATTAACAAGCTTCTAAAAGATCTAAAGACGGCTATATCTCGCTTATAAACAGATAGAGACTGAAAATTTGAGTTTAAAGAATCAAGTTCTTAATCTAACTAAGGAATATCATCTGGAACAAGTAAAAACTTGGACCGTACATTCAAGGGGGAATGTCAATCTAAGACTACCACGAGTTCCTCATCCGAGAAAACCAAGAAGTGGGAAAAAGAATTGAGTGCTTTAAAAATTAAATTTTCAAATGTCAATTCGGAAAATGAGAATTTTAAGAAGACTAACCAAGAGTTAAATCTCAAGTTAGGACGACTTAATAACTCTCAATCTACGATTGATAACCTCTTTAGTATCTCTCGGATGCTGTTGATAAAACCGGATTGGGTTTTGATAGAAACAAGAAGAATGATCTTATAAAACCAAGGGTGTTTGTCAAAGCTATCAAACTATGGAAAAGACAAAACTTAGTCCGAAGAAATCTAAGGAGCAAATCACCTCGTCTCGATATTTCTAAGGAGAAAACACATAAAGAGAAATGTTCCCAAAAGAAATCCAAAGACTAAGTCAAAACCTTTTCCAAAGTATAATGGCTTTGATGGTAGAAGCAAGTCATATCCATTCTTTCCAAAATATAAGACAATCACTAGAGATCAACTCAATAAAATTGATCTAGATAGTCTAATATTAGTGGATAGATATGGTTGCAAGATTCAATCATTGGTTTTGAAAAACTTGGATGTTTTTATCTGGATACCTAAGTATCAACTTAACGAGAAAGGACCCAATACACAAAGGGTACCTAAAAATTAAAATTTGTGATTGCGGGGTGATGAGGAGATAGTTGAAAGAGGAGATGTTCTTGAAGTCATCCAGTATATAGACAACGGATGTTCTAAGCATATGACTTATGAAAAAGACTTCTTTCAAACTATCGCACAATAGACGGACCTCGGGTAATGTTTGGTGACAACAACTTTGGTCTAACTAAAGGAGTTGGAACCCTAATGATCGGAGATGTCCGTGTTAATGAAGTTTACTTTGTGGAAGGATTGAAACATAATCTATTATCCTGTCTCTCGCTTTGTGACAAAGGATATTGTGTAAAATTCACTCATAATGCATGTTATATCTTGGATGGTTTGAATGAAAATGTTTTACTTGCTGGAGTCGATAAGGCAATATCTATGTTGCAAATTTCAAAAGTTGCCCTAGGGATACTTGTCTTATTGCGAAGAGTTCGGAAGATTTAAGTTGGCTATTGCATAAACGTCTTAGTCACTTAAATTTCAAAACTCTTAACAAAATAGCAAGGAAATCCTTAGTCAAAGGACTCCCGAGATAAAATATTTTCAAAAGACCATATTTGTGATGCATGTCGAAGGGAAAGCAGACCAAAACTTCTTTCAAGACAATGAAAGGTCCTCGCTTATGAAAGGATTTTGGAACTTTTGCACATGGATATTTTTGGTCTGTTACACCTCCGAGTTTTAGTGGAAGAAAATATACTTTAGTGATTGTAGATGATTTTTCTAGATTCACAGGGTTATATTCTTGTACAAAAAGAATGAGATCAGTAACAAAATTCCGTAACTCCTTAAAAGAATTCAAAATGAAAAAGGACTAAATATTGTCAAGATTAGAAGTGATAAAGGTTTGAGTTTCTTAATTCGTTTGTCACTAACTATTGTAATCGAGAATGGTATAGCACATGAAACATCTTCTCGCAAGAACACCCCAAAGAAACGGAGTAGTTGAAAGGAGAAACAGAACCTTGAAGGAAGGCTGCAAGGACGATGTTATCTCGAGTATGATACTCCACACAGTTTTGGGCGAAGCCATTAATCTGCTTGTTTTGTTCAAAATAGGTGTTTAATTGTGAAAGATAAATGCAAAACCCCTTATGAAATATGGAAGGGTAGAGTACCCAAAATTTTATATTTTCATATATTTGGTTGTAAGTGTTTCATCCATAATAATGAAAAATCTAAATTAAGAACTTTTGATGCTAAGATTGCGAGATGGGATATTCTTAGGATACTCATACGTATCCAAAGCATATAGAGTTTTTAATAAGATTACATTATGTGTGGAAGAAACACCTCATGTTGTTTTTGACGAAACTTCTTTCAAGTCTAAGAGCACGAGATGACGTCACCAAGATAGTCAAGACCTCAACAGAATGAATATCAAGAAATTAGTCAAGTTCTACTTATCGAGAATCGAGAATCGGATGAGGAGGACATATCGTACTCAAATAAAGATAAGGAGCTCGAGAGTTCTTCCATGTCATCCGATCAGCACAACTACACTACCAGATGGACCAGGAGATATTCCCGAAGGTAATACAGAACCAATTGATAAAAATATCTCGATAAGACTTCATACTCAAGAAAAGATAAAGGTAAACGAGTATTGACTTATCATCCAACCGAGATAATCGGAAGTTTAGAGTCCGGAGTCCGCATAAGGACACAGAGAAACCAAGACTATGCTTAGTTGTTATGTATCATTACTCGAACCTAAATCTATTATCAAGCTCTAATCGACTCCAATTGGATAAATGTAATGCAAGAAGAATTAAATCAATTTCAAAGACAAGATGTGTGGGAACTTGTTGAAAGACCCCATCATCAAAAAGTTATTGGAACAAAATGGGTTTTTAAAAAACAAAAGAGATGAGAACAACATTGTTGTAAGAAATAAGGCTAGATTGGTCGCACAAGGTTATTCACAATCGAAGGAATTGATTATGATGAAATCTTTGCACGATTGATCGTCTTGAAGCCATAAGATTGTTTAGCTTATGCCGCTTATAAAAGATTTATTGTGGTTCCAAATGGATGTGAAATCGCTTTTCTAAATGGAGTCATAGCCGAAGAGGTCTATGTAGAGCAACCTCCGTGTTTTGTCAAAGGAGACAAGGTTTATAAGTCAAGAAAGCTCTATATGGACCTAAACAGCCCCTAGAGCTTGGTATGATACCTTATCCGAATATTTGATTCAAAATGGTTTTGTAAAAGGTAAGATAGATGAACATTATTTAGAAAAGAATCGATAAAGGTCTCTTGTTAGTTCAAATCTATGTTGATGATATTATTTTTGGATCAACTAATCTAATCTTATGTGAATAATTTAGTCATCTTATGAAGAAGATTTGAGATGTCCATGATGGGAGAGATGACATACTTTCTCGGACTTCAAGTTAAGCAGAGACAAAGAAAGGAATTTTCATAAGTCAAGCAAAATACACCAAAGATCTTATTGAAAAATTTGGAATAGGTACTAGCCGAGAAGCCAAGATACCTATGATGACAAATTTTTCAATGGATCCAGTGATGAAAAAGGGGAAGACACCAATCGAGGCGCAGGTATAGAGGTTTAATTGGCTCTCTTTTATACTTAAGCGCTAGTAGACGACATTTCTTTTGCGGTGGTGTATGTGCACGCTTTCAATGTAAACCTAAAAAGAGTAATCTTGAAGCCGCAAAGAAGATACTAAAGTATTTGAAAGGTACAATCTATGTAGGGTCATGTGGTATCCAAAGTGACGATAACTTCGAGTTGTCGGGATACTCGATTCAGATTTTGGTGGGTGTAAGATAGATAGGAAATCTACATCCGGAACTTGCCAATCTCTCGGGAAGTAAGCCGATTTCATGGTTGTCTAAGAAACAAACCTCCGTAGCTACTTCTACCAGAAGTGAGTACATGGCGGTGGGAGTTGTTGCTCATGACTTATCTGGATCGATCAACAGGCTAAGGGACTATAATATTATCACCAAAGATGTACCAATCTTTTGTGATAGTAATAGTGCCATAGCTATTACGAACTTGATCTTACATACCAGTGCAAACATGTTGATATTCGTCATCACTTCATCCGAGATCATGTGGAAAAAGGTAATATCGGACTAGAAAAGATCGACTAATTATCAAAGGGCATACATCTTAACAAAACCACTAGCGGAGACAAGGTTCAAAGATCTTTCATTAGAATTAGGATTATTAGATGCTACTTCACTAATCTATAATCTTATTTTTATTGTTTGTCTCTTTATCTCTCGTTTATGATATTATGTTTAGAAAGTAATATCGGACTTGTTAAAAATCACATGGATAATCACAGAAGCTGATATCATTGATCTTCTATAAGGAATCAAGAATCAAGGATTTATTTATTGATTTTAAACTAACTTGATATTTACTTGTCTAAACCTCGAAGTAATCCGCATACAAATACATCATAATCAACTGATCGATCAAAAGACAGATGAGTATATGTACCTTGTCTAAATTACTCACAAAAGATACTAATAAGTTTGCTCGAGTGTCTTGATTTCAGAAATTCTAAAGTCGATGATAAAATCTTTAGTTAAGTGAATAAGGCATATCTCATCCGATCGTATACGTAAAAGGGCGCATAATGTTCAATCCGCACACGGTTAAAATCACAGGAGTTTATCTAACCGTTTGTGTTTAAAAATTATGTTTATTAGATCACATAATTAATATGTGAATTTAATATCATAATTAGTTAATTATTCAAAAATTGAATTCACTCGGTAGTCTTTTTAAAATTTGTTTTTAAAAATAAAATAAAGGGTTCTTTTTAAAAAGATGCAATTAAAATAAAAGATAATATTTCGATTTATCTCTCCAATTAATCGAAAAGATTTTACAAATCAAGTTACTTCTTGTCGAGAAGTTACTATCGGACCTGAAATTTTATCAAATAAAGCTTTGAAATACGTTGAGTGACATTCACACGCGACATATTTAATATTATTCGTGCACTTTTCAAAACAAATCGCATAATTGCATTTAATGTTGGCACGAAAGCCAAAATTTACACTTTTGCAAATCAATTATGAGTTTTAAATGTTTATTATTAAAATCTTTCCATATAAATAGGAGATCGTGTGCATAATAACTTACGCACATAATTACCTATTCATATTCTCTCAAAAATCCTTTTCCCTCTCAAAACCTTCAAAATCATTTCTAATGGCGGATTCTAAGAAAATCGGAATCAAGTACGAATACGATCACGCCTCTATCGTGGACTGAACAAAGTCGGAATCAGACGCCGAATGGGACATTTCCACCGATCCAAAACCAGAGAGATTCTTCAACTTGCTCGAAACCAGAGGCTTGAAGAGATATTGTTCGTTAAAACTCTCCAAACCCAAAACCCTCGATGATATTCTGCAGAATTCTTAACCAGAGCAAAATCGACAGAAATTGGGTTAGAAACCCGAATTTGAACCTTTGAAAAGAGCGAGAAAGGTTCACGTATCCATTGCGACATCGGAGAGATCTTTGGTCTTAGCACCACCGGCGGCAACCCATTTACGTACAAAGCGGAGGAGTATTTGGAGAGTTATAAGATGATGGCAAGGAGATCACGAAGAATAAAACCACAAATTTGAAAAAGGGGATGTTGAGGAGAAAATATCGACTTCCCGATGCTCATCCCGACGAAGTGCATACTGGGGAGCAGCAGAGTCACGGCAGGTTGACTAAGCCGAGGATATGTTGTCTCGAGGGCCATTATAGACGGAGCTGATATTAACCGGGCTCGGAGATGGTGTATTCTCGATCGATGGAGAAGAAGAAGAAGTTTGTAAAGAATGAACTGTCGAAGGATCTGGTGAGGTGGTCTCTCGATAAAACTCACAAGTATGATGGCCAGATCACCATCATACTTGAACACAAGATTGAATGCATAAGCTCGACCGGGAGACGGGGGTGAAGAAATTCACAAAGCGTATGGTCTCGCTCATCAAGGATGAGAAACCCTTCGGCTATCGACTTCGAAGGAGACGATAACACTCCACCTCCATCACCAAAGACAAGAAGAAGGCTTCTAAAGCCAAGGGTAAGAAGAAGGTGGAGACGGTGTTGGCCGATGAATCATCATCCGAGGAGACGGAGATCAAGCCGAGGAAGAGGAGGAAGAGGAAGAGGAGAGGACAGACTTCCCAAGGGGGAAGTGTCGCACAGAGGAGAGGCCGGTGTGTCCGGGCAGAGAAACCAGTGGATATCTCGTGCGGAGATGATCCCGAACAATCGAAGAAGCCCAACCTTCCACATCATCTTCTTCCTCATCCGAGGCTGCAGACACCTAACCATCATCATCCTACCATGGCGATGAAGAGGCGAGGCAAGGCCGCCGCCTCCGAGCCTCTAAAAGCAGTCTACTCCCAAAAGTCCAACACAAACCCAACCCTCATCCGACCCATTTTCTTTCCTATCCACATCTCAAAGCGAGAACCCCATCTATACTCCCTTCTTCCAAACCCTACCGGAGTTATGGGACCAACAGAGGAATCTCTTGAATTATTGGGAAGAAATTCTTGCTGCATAAAGAGCACAATCTAAAGAACGAACCCGAGCCGTTGGAGGAGTTAGTAGATGTGTGGTTATGGAGGATAAGGACAGGAGGCTTTGAGGAGACGGCTATCCTCATACTGAAGTAGGAGGGAACAACCTATCCTTGTGGGAGAAAGAGGTTGAAAAAGGCCAAGCTAAAATCCTTCTTGGATATTGACGGAGAGTATGTTCTTCGATTATATCCTACATAGGGTATATTTCGTAGACATGCAGCCAACGGAGGAAACTCGAGGAAGTCCGAAGAGGAAAGAGTGGTAGAGGGCCGAGAGGTCGGAGGAAAGGAGGGTACAGTGGAGTTGGCCATCAAGCAACCGGAGAGGAGCCAGACTGCAATGGGTGGAGCTGCCGATGAGCCAGTGAGATGGATACACTGGGAGGCACAAATAGAACAGACGACGAGTCACCGGTGGAGGAGCGATAACCGCACACCGGCGAATTCTCCTCAGTGAGGTTGAAGCGAAGTTCCTATGGAGACGATAGACTTAACTCTATCTTCTCCATCCGAGAAGAATGTCGCGAGGACCCTCCGCGTCTGTGTCTTTATCCAAATTTAACATGCTGAAGGAGGAGATGTTAAATTTGAAGAGAGCTAGTCTCGAATGCTCTGACTTGTTCCAGATCGATAACTTCTTCGATCAAGGAAAATATAGAGGTCAGCTGCTCAAGAGAAGACCAAAATCGACCTCTATTTTTCCAAGATCGAGACATGAGGAACAGATGGCTGAAATGAAGCAAAAATTGCTGAGGAGATGAACTCACAGGATGAGTGGGTTAAATAATACGTTAAATCGCCTATACCGAGATTAAGGATACGCTTGAAGACCAAGTGAAAGAATCTTGGGCGGTAAGGAGGCCTCATTTCATCAAGGGCTGAAAATGCACTGCCATGGAGAAGGATAGGAAGACGACGATCCTAAAGCAATTTATGGACAGAGAGTTCCGGAGAGGACCGAGGCGGCTCGAGAAGAAAAAGATATGAACAAATTGGAGCAAAAGACGGGCATGTTCGACATGAACCGATGGGACATATTGAACAAGTAGCCACTATCTCGCAACACCCGATTTCTGATGCTAAAAAGGGGGAAGATAGTGTGCTCAAGAAAAGAATAGACGAGCACGATGACAAGATCATAGCCACTGAACATGAAGATAGAGGAATTGTCTCGAGGAGTCATGAAAGCCGAGGAGGAGAAGAGGAAAAATAAAAAGGACAAGTCGAGAAGGTCTGAAGAAGATAAGACAAGAAGCCGAACCTTAATCGAAGAAGCTAGGGATCTTCCTGCAAGATCTGCTCAAATCAAGATGGTCGCATCTCCTTCGAATCATCTAGGACAACTCAAACATCTAAGAAATCCCAAAGTCGAAATAGATGAGGAGGAGAAAATCGGGGAAGAGAAAAAGAGAGGAGAAGGGGAGGTACAAACGACGGGATGCCAAGAAGAGAAGGGAGCGGGAGAAGGCGGTGGGAAGTTCTATGATCGATCCTTAAGAAAGTGGGTTCGAGAGAGAGAGGAATGAGCAGGGGGAAGAGGTATTTCGGTCATATCACGAAGTGAGGTAGTTCCCAAGGAAGTGTTAATGGCGAGACCGGGCGAGATGGAGGCCTTTTGAAGTGGATTGGGTCTTCCAGTTTCACATCTGCAAAGTCATTAAATGGGGACTAGAAGAAAATGAAGCTTTCCATAGCCGGGTGGAAGAGAAGGACCCCAGAGATGTATCAATATCTCATCAATATTGCTCATGAGGAGTTCCATGCGTATGTAGTCGCACCAAAGATATTCCCAGATGGAGCCCCCTTTGACAAGCGATGGTCGTGCGAACTCGGAGAAGATCAAGCGGTGATCATCAAAGCCGAATCCATAGCTGATCTTGCAGAGGGTGGTGAAACAATCTCATTAAAAAAGCGAAATTCGACTAGCTTAAAATTCCAGAGCAGGATAGGTGGTATGACTAGATCTCTTTTTCCCTCATCTTATCCGATAATTATCGACTTGCATGAAAGTGAAGATGTGAACTTTATATGAATAGAACTTTTGACCTACTTTGAGAATACATTGATTAACCTTAAACTTCCTTAAACTAATCAGCTTAACTATTCAGCCTCGTAACATAACTTGATTAAGACTCATTAAGACATCTATAACCAAATTGAATAAAATAAACTAAACTGTCTTATGCTAAGTATCTAACTCTTGATCATCTGTTTATATAAACAAAATTGCTCGATTATCTCTGTTTCATGATCGACTAATCATCTGTTGGTATAACCGATTGTTACGATTATCCGACTATGTGACTTAATTGATTATCCTTACTTGCTAAGATTACTAATATATTTCTTTTCTTGATGTGTTTTAACATCATCAAAAAGAGGGAAATTGTTAGGATGAAAAAGATGTACTTAGTTTTGATGAGTTAAAATTGTAAGATTAGGATGACCAATTGAGAAATAATGTATAGTCGGTGATGTAATGTAAACTTTGTAAATAGACTAAGTATAGGATAGTAAGATAAGGTTGTT
Organism: Paraleonurus japonicus; assembly: GCA_030762865.1. Lineage (NCBI taxonomy): Eukaryota > Viridiplantae > Streptophyta > Magnoliopsida > Lamiales > Lamiaceae > Paraleonurus > Paraleonurus japonicus. Next base: position 6,129,649 of record CM061061.1, on the reverse strand, counting down.
CAAAGAAAGTCGATGGAGACAAGAACAGTAAATCGACGATGACAAAGACAGACGAGAAGGAAGATCAAGACACTCACCAAGATAAAGTAATGCATAAGGTGAAGAATCGGAGATAGGGTGAAGAATCGACAGTGGTAAAGAATCGGACGAGCTAAAGAGTTAGTTAAAATCAAGAGTTAGTTACAACCGAACAAGAAGCGATTTCAAGAATTGGTTTATCGATTACAACCAACCACAACGAAACAAAGAAGTTATAAGCTGTCATCGGTAGGAGATCTATAAATAGGTTCATAGTTTCAGAATTTTACTAACTAAGAAACTTAGCAACTTAGCAATTTCACACTTTAGCAATCTAAGAACTAGAAGCTCTCTCCACGATCATTTGTATACCTATCATTCACGAACACACTTAGTGTTCATTCATTTTCAGTGTTTAGAGAACACCATTTCATTTGAATCTTCAAAAGCCGGATAGAGATAGTATCATACTTGTAAAGGTGAAGATACACGTTGTAAACGAAGAAAGGAAGAAAGAAGTAAGACAAGTAAGTAGAGTCCCTTCTTCAAGTTGAAGGAGGAGAGTGGACGTAGGATCATTTGATCCGAACCACTATAAATCCGGTGTTGGTTCTTCTTATTTGTTTTTTTCTTGTTTTCATTGATTATTTCTTGATCACAAATTCAATATCCGATAAAGCTTTAGATCCTAATTGAATTGAGTTTAATCGAGAAGCTGTTTCATTGTAAAAGCTGAATTTTTGAGTTGATAGATCATCTAAGCTTGAAAAAGTTTTTGATAATCTATTCATCCCCCTTCTAGATTATCACTAGAAGGCATCCCGTTTACGTGATTAACTCATTCTAAAGGGACCCAACGGTAGTCATCGAGAATACCTCATACACCGGACAAAGGATTGTCCGTAGATTCTGGAATTGATTACGATCCGACAACGAAATAAATCGTACCCAAAGACAAATTAAATAATTAAGGCCCACCAGCCCTTTTAATTCTGGCCCAATTACTTATTTTAAAAAGGGTCTCTACTTTGGAAAATTAAAAGCCCACGAGACAATTTTTAGAAGGCCCAGTTATTTCCACACACCAAAGTTCCGAGTACACACACTTTTCCAAGGCAACACACTTTTCTTCCAAGTACACACCCCCAAAATCTCATAACTACCCTCCCACTAACCACGATCCCCGAGCACTTAACCTTCACGTAACGGTACACACACTGTATATCAACTTCATCTCCTCCGCTGCTCGTGCCCGTCATTGCTCGTCGCCGCCGCCGCTGCCGTCGTTCTTCGAGCCCCACCGGTGCTGCCGTTCGTTCTTCATGGCTAAAGGTTAGTATATTGTTCTTTTTATTTGAAATGTATAGTTTTTGCTATGTATGTATATATGTATGTATGTATAATATCTTTAGAGTTTTTGTGCTATGTTGTATAGTAGATGATATTTTATGAAAATTTTGATAATTCATGTGTGGTTACAATCAATTTTTATGTTTTAGGGTTGATAAATTTTGTTTTTCATGAAATGTGTTGTCTAAATTTGATGGGTTGCAATGTTTTGATTGAATTTTGGGTTGAAATGAATGAAACTTCGCATGAATTGGAAAACTTGATGTGCGAATCTGGTTCATCGAACAACACCGTGTTGTTCGGAATTTTTTTCGCACATCTATCTCGTTGTTCGACTCTTTTAAACCGCACTTTGTTCATTTGTTCGACAATGTATTTTCGCACATAGGATCAGCTTTCGAATATTTTTCGCACTTTGGGTATATGTTCGAATTTTTGTTTCCGCACATTTATTTTTCTCGATATTTTGTCTCTCTTTAATTAGCAGATGATGAAGGTGATAAACGGACTCGTCCTACAACCTCTTATAGGCGTAGGAAACACGTTAAGAGTACGGGTGAGTTGAACCCGAACCACAACCAATAGAAGAGGTGCCACAACCTACACAAGAGGTGCCACAACCCACACAAGAGGTGCCACAACCCGTAGAAGAGGTGCCACAACCCGTAGAAGAGGTGCCCCAACCCGTAGAAGAGGTTGTGGAGGTTAATGTGGAAGAAGGTGATCAAGTTGACGAATGGAGGAGGAGAGGCGATGGCGATGGCGATGGCGATGATGATGATGAGGAGGAAGAGGAGGGAGGTGATGGCGATGAGAATGAGGAGGGAGGTCAACCGTTGGAAAATGTTCCTACTCCTCCACCGCTTCCTACATTCTAAGATCATGTGGCACGACACATATGGCGGCGAGTGGAGAGGAAGGTGTTGAGATGCCACAGCCATCTTGTCAAACTCCGTGCTTGGGGGTTTGATGATGATGATGATATACCCACCCCGATACTAGGCTATTTCGCAGTATGATCCGTAGATCAAAGTTGTTTCACATCGTTCATGGAGCATACAAGGCACCGAACGTTAACTTGATCATGGCGTTTGTTGAAAGGTGGCATCCGGAGACAAACTCATTTCATCTTCCTTTTGGTGAAATGATCATCACTCTGGATGACGTTTCATGTATTACTTGTCTTAGGTTGATGGAACCCTGCAACCTACAAGTGAAGATAGAGTGATTGGCACCGAATATTTGGAGACTTTGTTGGGATTAAGTAAAGAAGAAGCAAATCGAGCAAGAGGAGGTAGACGTGGCTCGTCAAGTAAAGTTGACTTGGTTGAAGGATACGTTTATGCCTTTGATGAGATCGGATGACCACGATGAGGTAGAATATGCAGCACGAGCTTATGTGTTGTACATGTTTGGTACCGCTTTATTTCAGATAAAACGGGTACCCGTGTAAACACATCGTGGTTGCAATACACCTCGTATATGATGGCGTTTGGAGAATATGCTTGGGGAGCCGCCGTACTAGCCTACCTATACCAACAATTGGGTAGGGCATCGCGATTCAAGGTGAAGCGAGATAGGTGGCTATCTCACTTTACTCGAGGTAAATCATTAATAATTTATAATCTTAGTTGTTTAAATTATTCACTATTAATTTGTTTGTTATCATTGTTATTTTGCGGGCGTGGATTTATCTCGCATTTTCCAACTTTGATTTTACCACCAAAAATCCAAATTTCGGACACCCTTTGCCTCTTTCAAGCATGTATTCACCGGAAACACACACAGTGCAAGATTGGATCGTGTTCGCGACTTTAGAGAGCGCCTAGATGTGTTACTGACCCACCGAGGTAGTATATTTTTGTTTTAAATTTGATTAGTTGTGGTAGTTGTGTAATTTAATAATGATGGGGGTATTGCAGGTTACCGGACTCCATATCGTGCACTCGAGATCATTACCCGTTCAAACTGTCTCGTATTTTTACGGATGCATTGTTTGTGGCGATATTGTCGAGCCATACATGCCGGACAGAGTCCCGAGGCGCTTTGGGTACGTACAAAGTATCCCGAAAAGCCTCTTGTTACGGGCGTCAAACGTGCGGGTCGGCAAATAAAAGAACGAGGGCACTTTGGGGTGCAATTGGTCAAAGCTTTGCACGTGGGATGCTCACTTGTTGACCGATGCAAGACTTGGTGAAGAATGTGTCCGTGATGATGGCGACCGCAAAGATGGATACCTCGATTGGTTCATTGCTAATGGTCGCCCCTACGTTGCGAACTCGATAACTTGAATCCCTATCTACGTGATTGTAGACCTCAACCTAAAGTATCGGGCGTGGATGCTTTGCAAAACAAGAGTCAAGAAGCTTGTATACAAGTACGACCACGACGATACGTTGACTTTGGATGAGGCCATCAAGAAAGTTGAAGAAGTGATCCATATTCTTGGTGGGGAAGGTGAGACGGGATCATCCTCACGTAGGGGCCGTAAACGAGATGTTGGGAGTGCACGTAGTGGGTCATCGTCACGTAGAGGGAAGAAAAGGAAGACATGATTGATGGATTTTATAATTATAATTTTTTGATGCTTGAATTTATGAGATAACTTATGGATTTCATGTGTTAGTTAGTTAATGGATTTTCAATGTTAGTTTGTGGATTTATGTGTATTTTGTTTTTAAAATTATGGTTTATGGATTTTGTCTTTTATTTTTGGTCAAACTATAGATTTTACTATGTTTCTCAGATTTAACAGTTGTTCGAAATATTTATTCGAACATAAGATCCATGTGCGAACTAATTTTTCCGAGAAAATGATCGATGTGCGATTCAACTTTGTCGCACGGAATTTTCAAGTACACACACACGGAGTGCGAAAAATTATTCGAACTTTGTCAATATGTGCGTAAAAATCCTTCGCACAAATTTTGGATTTTTGTTTTCAAATACACACACACAAGTGCGAAAACATTTGTCCGCACAGAGGGATTTTCGAATTTGCTAAGATAAATTTTCAAGTACACACACTCGTGTGCGAGCTAAATTATTCGAACTTTTTCCAAATGTGCGGAAAAATCCTTCGCACAAATTTTGGATTTTTTTTTCCAAGTACACACACACAAGTGCGAAACATTGTTTCCGCACAGCAGGGATTTTCGAATTTGCTAAGCTAAATTTGCAAGTACACACACTCGCGTGCGAACTAAATTATCCGAACATTGTCCTAAAATGCGCAAAATTTTATCCGCACAAATGGTTTTAAGAATTTTGGGTTTTCTTTTCAAGTACACACACCTTTGTTCGAATAAAAACTTCAAACATTGTGCGAATGTGCGGTAAAAAAGTTCGAACGCCTGTAATCGCTTTTAAAAATATACTTCGCTTTTGGTTTAGACTCAACACTGTTTCAAAAATACTTACCAAACACAATCATTCATATATTCATATCCATGGTCAAATGAAGTCCAATCATTCACAAAAAGCCCTTCAATCATTCACAAAAAGCCCTTCAATCATTCAAATTTCATCCTAATCTAGGGCACTTTTTCATTCACATTTCATCCTAATCTAAACAACTTTTTCATTTACATTTCATCCTAATCTAAACAGCTTTTTTCATTCACAATTCATCCAAGTTGTTTGTTCTCGTAAGCCGTAAGCCAACCATTAGCGACGGTAGGCGGAAATCATACCATTCGTTAGCTATTTGCGGCAATGGGCATCCGGCACCAAAAAATACCTAATATTTCAAAAAAGTTAATTAATTGAACACATTTAAAACCAAAATAATGCAAAAACAATAAAGCAAACTATAACCTGGACGAAATGATTCTCGTTGATTAATGTACCCACAATCGTTTTGGACCTCTTGGCATAGCTTTCCTTAAAGGGAGGTACGTCAAATTTATGCAAGGATCAAGCACCACGAAGCACACATTGTATGTCGTCGCCACAAGATGTCCCATTTCGGCAACGTGAACCAATGCTCCTTCTCGGCCAAACCTGTCGTAGCAATTAAGCACATGCATAATTAGTGCAACTCCACCATCTTCCAGAAAAGACCCTCTCATACAACTTGACATTCTTTGACAATTCAACAGTCAAGTCTGCCTCACCTTTGCTCGCTTGTCATCGCCAAAGCCCATCAAATCAGCAACACACCGGAAACCGCAGCGCTGCCACCCTTCACGTTCTTCATGTCAATAATATAGGGATGATATCTGCACTGGAACACCGCTAATCAACTCCATGCCCTTCGTGCCCTAGTTCGGTGGCGGATTACCTAACAAAGTAAAACGTGAATAATGACATTTTTAATATAACAATTAAAACGTCAATAATAAATAAAATTAAAGTTTTACGGTTGTTTAACGGGAGGCCCCTCTTCACGAACACAACGGATGGTCATGCGAGTCATCCACGCCGATAAATGCCGGCTCTTGTTGCACCGAGCAACTTTCAACCATGGACTCCTTTATCTCAAACAAGCTCGGCTCTCGCTTTCGTGGATGTCTCGGCCTTCTTCGCCTTTCCTTTGCCCATTTTCGGCCGACCACGTGTGTCCGTCTTGGGCGTAGGTTCTACCAAGTCGGTAGTGGCGGGATTCGCAAGCTCTCGCATTCTCCTCAAATATAGCAATTGTTCCTCCGTGGATTTGCTGTCGTATGCCCGAGCCATATCACCTACGGCATCCCCAAATCGAGATCCAAACGCTTTGTAGATCCCGTCGGCTCAATAACTTCCTCCTCCACCTTCCGAGCCTCCATGTCCAATTTTCTCCAAAAACAGTCTAGGGAATTCGCAGTAATGGCTTATCACTCAACACGTATTCTTCAATCTGATGGGCACATGGTAAGCCATAGACCTTTCGCGAGAATGTGATTGCACCGATCCTTCCTAAATCCGGAGTCTTAACAACCTTGATCTCTTCAAATAACAGCTCCATGGCAGTTATAGACACCACACCTCTCAAGTAGTTAAAGAAATTTGAGAAGAACCTGTGTTGGGCAACGTTCAAACTCTTCTCAAATGAGGCTTTGATCGAAACATGACATGCATTAAACAATGCATGAGTTTTGGTCCAAAGACGTCTCAAAGTTCCCCATCGAGTTCACCAACAATCTCTTGAGCCGAATGATGGCTTTCAACCCTACGATTAACAATAAATTAAAACACAACATTAGTAAATTAAATAATATGCAAGATTCTTAAAGAAAAAAATTAGTAATTTGTCTCATACCGATTAGTGGTGGTGTTGCCGTAATGCATCACCTCATTAGTCCATGCCCGAACGAACTTCTCTTTAAATGGTTCAATCCACTGGTTCATCACATAGTTCACGGGCTTCTTTGGAGCTTTCGAACGGAATACACCAAGAGCTTCTTCATACTCGGCCTCAGTATCGGCTCTCCACAGATCGTTGAAGCGGCGGTAGAATATGTCCCACTGTTTTTGGACCGGAACATCTCCTTGCACTTAGCCAAAACATTGCGATCAATGTGAAAAGTGCATAAGAAGTGTCGGGCCTCGGGAAAAGAACCGCCACCGCATTCATAAGAGCCTTCTCACGATCTGTAACAATCACGGTGGGTAAAGAGGTGTCTCCCAACAATCCTCCGAGCAATCCAAGAGCCCACCGATAATTATCCTCTTTCTCGCGGCAAGGTAGGCCGATGCTACCGAAAACGCCAACCCCGTGGAGGTCACTCCAACAATCTCAAGATACGGTAGGCGATACCGGTTAGTCTTGTAAGTGCAATCAATCATGAGGACCTTCGGGAAGGCATGCACCAAATCAAGGGAGACGGGATGTGCAAAAACAACTCTTCCAACGAGTTTGTCTTCTCGCATCTTCTTGAGCTCGAAAATAATTATTCTCCGTCAATTTCATCATCAAGCTGCTGAAGTTGAGTCCGTCCCACACCACTCGTGTACTCTATACTTGTGTCCGACATTGTAAATATGACGGAGTGTCGAGTGATTGTGCTCATTTGTTTTCTTCAAATGACTCCAAAACCATCTTGGGGGCAGCGTTGCACTTGGACATATCAACAACAAGTTTCTCTTCCGCGGAGGAGTTAGACGGCCGACATATGAATGACCCTCGAGATATCGGGAAATGGGATGATTATGCGTCCCACATCTAACATCAATGCTCCACTCGGACTTACTAACTTGCGTGCCCCTCAAGTTAAACGGGCATCCACATTTCTTTGTCCCGTGATCCTTCCGTGGTAAACTCGTCCTCCTTAAACTCTTCATCATCGTCATCTCCTTTGCTCAACTTCTTCTTCTTTTTTCGGCTCGGGATGACTAACCTTTTTCTTCTTTTGTCGATAAACTCCCGACCGCTCACAAGATAGCCAAATGCGGGCCTTTTTGTTCCCACTACCGTGGTCCGAACGGTTTACAACAACAACAATGTTGTGCTCTTTACCAACACGCTTCGCCCAATCGATCAATTCATCTCGTGACTCGAAGAAATTATGTGTTGTGAAGACGCTTGTATAATCCATTGTAATATCAAGACTTGCCTCTTCCGACTTTCGACATTTTGCATTTCCCTTTGGACATGATCATCTTCATTGTCATCGGGGTAATAGTCTTCGTCGAAAAGAAATCATGGTCGGGATGACCAGTGGCAATTTTCATCCTCAATATCATCTCCCAAACTACGAAAAAAAAAAACAAAAAAATACATTAAAAACAGTGTTCGGAAAAAAATATTCGAACAAAGACTCATTGTGCGGAGCAATTAAGACGAACATGAGTGCTAAGTGCGGAAAAAATAATCGAACATTGATCAAAAGTGCGGTAAAATTGTATCGAACATGCACAAACCACAATACAAAAATGTGCGAAATAAAAATTCGAACACGGAGTGCGGAAAATCAAATCCGCACAAAAGCCTTTTGTTCGACAAAAAATTTCGCACATAAGGCCAATGTGCGATGAACAGACTACGCACATTTCAAATCCGTCACCTTCACCCAAAATCGGCGCCAACGTTCAAATACACATAATATGATAATGTAAATACATATTTTGACTACAAACTACTCAAAAAATCATTCTAGAGCAACAAAAACACAAAAATCCAACAAAACCCTAGGTATAAATACAATAAAGAAATAAAGAAAATGAAAACTTACCACAGCGTATTCTTCGTCGCTTGTGCTCCCATTCACTTCCAATGAGTTTCGCCCAGTTTCACGTTCGGATATCCAAGATTTACGACATTGGATGGTGTTTGTTGAAGAAAAAAAAATGGCGTGTTGAAGCACGTACGTACGTAAGGAGGGAAAGACGCTGGTATGGGTATGGGGTGTGTGTACTTGAAAACAACCGTTGTACGGTAAGGGTAGGTTAGTCTTTTTACTGTGGTTTGGTTAAGTTTTTTCAGTGTGTGTACTCGGAACTTTGGTGTGTGGAAATAACTGGGCCTTTTTAGAAATAAAGAAATGCCCAACATCAACATAGAATAGACCCAATTATTCTTTAAATTAGAAAAGGGCCTCAGACTAAAATTAAAGGCCCAGATAACCCTTTGATGAATTAGGGCGGCATTTCCCTTGGCGAGATTAGGCGGCGTTTTCCTCCCAAAGAAAATTGGGCGCCGCTGATGCCTTCTCCGAGAAAAAAGGGGCGCCACTCCTCCCCTCAAAATGCTCCGTGAGCGGCAGTGCTGGTGCAATGGCACGCTGCTCGTGTCGGGAGAGAAAGGCGAGCGGACGGCGCGTGAATGAAGGAGAAAGGGACGGCGGCCTCGCGGGGAGGGGCAGCAAGGCGGCGGTGCGATGGCACACCGGTTGCATCGCTGCATTGCGGTGGCGGTTATGCGTGGAGCGCGTGTGTCGGCTTGTGAGCACTTGTAATACTTAGCGATGAGCTATTCTTTTTCCATCTTTTTGATTTTGAGATTTTTCTTGTATGAAAGAAAAGCTGGAATGTCCTGCTTCTGTAGGCTTTGAATATTTTGTGAATGGAATATTTGCGTATGGCTTTTCACCATTGTTGGCTCTGTGAAGTTTGAGAAAAAAGGCGTAGCAGAATTTTTTTTTTTTTTTTTTTTTGTATATTTTGCCACTGTTGGCTTTTTGAATGCTTGAGAAAAGTGGGAAGATGTTGCGAAGCGATGTTGGGTTTTGCCATTGTTGGCTTTTCGTAGGTTATGGTTTGAGTTTTTGCTTTGAGGCAGCGTTGCAAAAGCGTGCGATGCTGAGGTTGTAGAATTTTTTTTTCTTTTGAAAAAATGATGAACGTGAGAACTTCTTCCAAGAACGGTGAATGTTCTTGGGGGATTGATGACTTTTTTTGGGGAGCAACACCCTCCTTCTAGCGCCAATTGTTTTTAACCGAAATATTTACGAGTGATTAATGTGACTTGGAATCAGCTTAAAACAAGTAATAAACAAAGAACACAAGAATGGGGAAGAACCGAGGGTCCTTCCCTTGAAGATGGCTTTGGGAGTCCCATGGAGACCCCTAGCCTAGAGTGTATAATCTTGTTAGCAAGAATGAGTTGTGTTTTACAATGAGAGGGGGTTCTATTTATAGAGCTCCTCAAGAAATAAAGCTAAAAAGCTAAAAATAATCATAAATCCTTTATTTTAGGATTTATTTACAACCGTTGATATAAAATCCCGATAATATCTACTTTACATTAAATGGCTTTGTCTTGTCTCGTAAAGGTGTCGGTACTTTGTCGCTTGATGAGTCATCTGTGTGCCGAGCTCGCCGAATATCCGGCCGCCGAGCCTGGGCTTGCCGAGCCGCTGGCCGCCGAGCTCGCCGAGTACTGCCGCCGGACTTAATGAGCTGTCTGGCTGCCGAGCTTGCCGAGCCGCCGAGCTTTGAGCTATCGAGCTGCCTAGCTTGAAGAACTTGTTGGACATGGAGAGTAGTCTAGTTTGCTTGCCTTTATGCCTAGGTCGGGATACCCCTATGAGGCCTTGGCTTGCCTACCGAGGTGGAGTATTTTACGAAATATTCGTGTTACAACAATATGCACATGTAAAAAGAAAAAAATTAGATATGACGTGCGAAGCACGTGCTAAAAATCTAGTATATATAAAAGTGACTAAGAGTGTAAATTATTTTGGACCATTTTACCCATTCATCTTTTATTTCATATAGATTCGTCCTTTTGTTTTGTTAAATTGATAATATAATTTTTACTTGTCTTTTTATGTATCTACCGCTTTATCCATATTTACTACTTCATTTATCAATATTACATTTACCATTTTTAAATTAAATTGTATTATTAACTTAGGAACGCAAAATCATATATCGATGTGCACTATTTTTTCTATTTTCTTTTTATTGATTTTCACTTTTAACAATAAACAAATATTATTTTAACGTAATGGTATTTTTGTAATTCTAAGGTGTTTGAACGATATATACGATAATGGTTAGCCGCCAGATGTCACATTTTTATTTATATTATTTTTTATTTTAACTATTTTATATTTTTTTATTTTTGATATTTCTAACACCTTTAAATGGTACTCCCTCCGTCCCGCGATTACTTTCACACTTTCCTTTTTGTTCGTCCCAAAATTACTTCACACCCTTAAAATGGAATACCCTCCATAAACTACACCCTCACAATATCATTTATATTTCAAAAATGTCACTCTTGATTTATTCTACTTTATTCTCTCTCCTACACTTTATTTCATTCAACCACCCAAAATACCATTACACTTTATTCTCTCTCCTACACTAAATTCAATTTTCTTGTTTGGTGTGCCACTTCACACGTGAAGAAATCACGGAACGGAGAGAGTACAAAATTTTGATCCATCATTTTTTATTAGGGCTCATTACAACTAGGTGCAAAAATGGGTCATATTACAACTAGGTGCAACTACGGTAAAACATTACAACTAGGTGCAAAAAAGGCCCAAAATGATGAGGTTACCCTTGGCCCAAAAATGCACAAATTACAATCAAATTTTCGGAGCATTTAATGCTGCGAAAGGTGAACAGATACCGTACGTGATGGGTCCCACAAGAATCGGAGATTTGGGAGACTTTTTACCTCCAAAAAGTCGACAAAAGTGCCGCTACAATTTCCATTCAAAATTCAAAAACCATTTTAAAAACCATTAATCGTAGAAGATATTCTCGAGAGTGATTTTGTGCTTGCAATAGCAGGTAATTCAAGACATTTTCTATGGTGAATCATGCATTTTTGTGTTGCTCATTTAACTTTTCTTTTGAAGGAATTTTCCGGTAAGTTATGGTACATGCTAGGCGAAAGAAATTGTATGATGAGGAAGACGAAAGCAGAAAATAGTGATAGGATAAACAGGAAAAGAAAGTATGTTGAAGAGAGAATAAAAGAAAAGAGGGGTAAGGAGATTCGAGATTGTTTTTTAGAAGGTTTATGTAATGTAAATTTGGACGACGTACCCAAAGAAAGAGAAAGGTTTGATGGCTTGTATAGAGTTGACATTGTAGACAAATAATTATGAATACTAATTATAATATTGTGGAAAAGGAATAGTGCGGTAATTATTAATAAAATGAGTTGTTGTGCAAAATCATGTGTATGATAATGTGCAAATTTTCCAAGTTAAATAATGTGTATTAGAAAAGGAATAGTGCAGGTAATTATTAATAAAATGAGTTGTTGTGCAATATCATGTGTATGATAAAGTGCAAATTTTCCAGTTAAATAATGTGTATTATTTATGTTCATTTTTATGTGTCTTTGTGCAAAACACAAAACATGATTGTGCAAAATTAGAGTTGTTGTGCAAAATCATGTGTATGATAGTGTGAAAAATTTTAAGGTTAAATAAAATGTATTGAAAAAAAAACATAGTGCAATATAATTTCGATAAGATAGAAATAAAAACAAGTTAACAATGGCACGACTTGCGACCAAAAAAAAATTGATTTACATAAAGTAAATTTCATAAGACAAATTAAAAACAAGTTAATAATGTTGTACAATTTCCGATGTGCATAAAAATGCGGTAGATGGGCTAAACATTATTTTGATTTTGGTTTTGTAGGAAGATGAAAATGGAAATGGATTTATTAGTGAGCAATAAAAAAGCAGTGAATTTTAATTCATAATCAAGTTGTTTAACAAATAAGGTTTATGGAGTAGGTGAGCAAATAGAATAATGAATAAACAATTATAGTTGAAGCACATATAATTATGACCAGTATTAATATTGTGAATTAGCTTTATAAATAATTTGATAAGACATTAACAAATGGACTGCTTTAATGACATTAATTTCGATGAGCAATAAATACACTTAGTGTGCAAGAAAACAACAATGATGTAATATTCATAGTTCAACAAGGAAGAAATATGTAAAAAGCAGATCATGTCATGATTACAAATTTGGTTTTGCATGGTAGAAAAAATATATATTCTAAAAATGTGTTAACAAATCATATCTTAAAAATAAAAAAAAGGAACCAAAAAAAAAATTGTGCAAAATTAATTAACGAAATAAAGCACAAATATAACATTTGAAAACACAGATCTTATATGTGAAAAGAGTAGAACAAGGGTAGTGTAACAAAATTAATTGCAATGTGGAAAAATATTAATGTGCAAAAATAAAATTAGTGTGCAAAAATATATATATACATTTTTACTTTAACAAGCAAACTAAGGAGCAATAAAAACCAAAAACATGCAGATACGTAAATGCGAGATAGGTATATTGAGTTAACACATAAACATAGACAATAAATTAGACAAACATAATATCATACTAAACAACTGAAATAAAAACATAAAGCATTGTCCATTACAAAATAAAAACAACAAAAACCAAAAAAGTGTTCATTGCAAAATTAAAAAAAAAAGATCATATTTAATAGCAAAATAAAAAAGAGGTCATATTTAATAAGAGATGGGGTACTGGACATTAGCTATTCTTTGTGCTTTTCCTCAACGTAGAGGTATTCTTCATAGGCAACGTCCGGAGAACTCGACACCGGATCACCTCTTGAGGATTAGGGCATTCTTCATATCAGTCTTGTGACCAATTGTTGGTCCCGATTAGTTGAGTAGATTAGAATCAGCCGAGGAGCAAGCGGTTTTCAAGATTAAGTTTGTTAAAACAGCTTTTAGTTTGTTAGAACTAACTAACAAACTAAATGTCTTTTCAAACTTATAAATAGGTCTAGACACTTCATTACGAATACGTAATACACGTAACACACAAGTTTTTCAGCAAGTTATTTTCTAAAATCACAAAGTTTTCAAAAGCACAAAATAGTTTTCCACGATTTCTTCATAAAGTTTTCTCGAGTGTTTATAGAATACTTTCTCATACATCTTCAAAAACACTTCTATTATTTTAGAGTTAGATTTTTCAGGTGTTGATTAGGAGTTTGAAGATTTGAAGATTCTTGTAAGTTGTAAGTTGTACATTGTAAAGAAAGTAAGTAAGTAAGCGGCTAGTGGAGACATTTCTTCAAAGTTTGGAGAAGGAGAGTGAATGTAGGATTGTTATAATCCGAACCACTATAAAATCGATGTTCTTTACCGCTTTCATTTATATTTCTGTTCAAGTTACAATTTGTTGTTCAAAGTTTAATTTCGGGATTAAAGTTAAGATCTAAATATCGGTGTTGCTTTTGATCTTATTAAAAGTTGAGATTAATCTTGAATTCCGCTATGTACTTTGGTACTTTGAATAAATTTTTGATAGATTTGAAAAATCTCAAAAATCTATTCAACCCCCTTCTAGATTTTTGCTAGAAGGCCGATACGCTCCTCATCTAATCTACTCAACTAATCGGGACCAACAAGTGGTATCGAGAGCGGTTGTTAAGTCGTTTCGATATTGATTTTAGGTCTTAAATAAGATTTTGAAATTATCTTGATTTTCTTCATTTCCTTCATTGCTACTAACGGTGCTACTAATTAGTTTGTGGAGTATTTTGTTTCTTTATTTCATCATGTCATCAGTGCAAAAGTAAGAAGTCTAGGAATCTTCCTGAGTTCTCTATTGAAGATTATGATTACTGGAAATTTAGGATGGAGAATCACCTAAAGGCCATTCATGATAGGATGGAAGAGGTTCTTGAAGAGGGACCTATAAAATTTTATCATGGAGGCACCAAAGACTGGAGCCGAAGTCACCGAGTCGAGAACTGACAGGAGAAAAAGAGTTCGAGTTGACAAATGATGAAAGAAAGGTCCACAATCTTGATCAAGTAGCTCGAACTGAAATCATTGAGACTCTAAGTAAAGATTGGATAGAAAAGGTTAAGAGATGCAAAGCGCCAAAGAAATGTGGCAGACTCAGCCAATGTTTGTGAAGGATCTGAACAAGTCAAAGAAAACAAAGCTGTGATCGAGTCTTGCATGCATTTGAGACATTCAAAATGAAGGAAAATGAGTACGTGGATCAGTTAGATGTAAGGTTGACTAATCTTCTCAACAATGCGGCTGACCTTGGGAAGAATTATACGAAAAAGAGATTAATAACAAGATTCCGAGATCATTAACCAAGAGATGGAGGGAGAAATCAAATATCCTTAAGGCTACTCAAGATTTATCTTTTATTACTCACCATACTTTGTTTTCTCATCTTAAAGCTCTAGAATATGATATTCAAATAGAAGACGAGGAGGATGAGATGGAGTCGAGTACCTCATCCAAGTCATTGCCTTTGTCGATAAAGAAGACAAGGTTTCAACAGAGTCCGTAGGAGGTGATCTATCTTTGAAGGAGCGAGATGGCTTTGCTCACTAAAAGGTATGATAAATTGAGAATGAAGTATAAAAGAAATAAATTGAGATTTGCAGGAAAGGATAAATCAAGATCCAGATCGAGGTAGAAAGGAAGATGAGTCAACAGATGATGACAAAAGCGAAGCGAGACAAGAAGATACGAGATCACTGTCGGAAGAAATCCTTCCAGCCCTAGATCAGACAGAGTGATACTTGTTACACATGCAACAAGCCAGGACATTTCGGCTATGATTGTCCTCAATCGACTCCTAAGGAAAGGGAAGAAAAGAGGAAGAAGAGAGACAGGGGAGATTTGCAGATCAAAGGGCTTTGTTGGCTGAAGAAAAGGAGCCAAAGAAATCATCATCATCCTCATCCGATTTCGGATCGATGATGAAATGTCTCATGGCTAAAGAGGTAATCTACTATTCATCCTCGATAATGAATCATGTCGATCTGCATCCGATCATGATCAAACTTTTATTCATGAGTTATTGAGAGATTTAAAGACATCTCCGATCGCTTATAAACAGCTAGAGATAGAAAATTTGGCTTTAAAGGATCAAATTCAAATTCTAATTAAAGGCAAGCAGGTGATGAACTATTCGTAAAGCGAGAAAACATTCAAGGGGGAATATTTTCCCAGTGCCGAGGCTAGTACATCACCAAATTATCTCGAAAGGTTAGAAAATGAGTTGAAAACTTTAGAAGACAAATTTGAAGTAGTTTGTGCGAAAAATGAATCAATTAAGAAAGACAATGAGAAGCTTGTCTTCAAAATTAGTCAACTTAATAATTCACAATCAAGAATAGACCATATCTTTAATACCTCTCGAAATCCCATGACAAAACAGGTCTTGGTTATGATAGGAATAATAAATCGGATGTACAAAAACCTAGGAAATTTGTGAAAGCATCCGATCAATCAAAAGAGGTTAAAATTGGTCCTTGGAAACCAACTAATCGAGATAAGGATTGCATCTCCCACCTGAAAATAAAAATTCAAATTGAGGACTCCTTATCGACTAGGAGAAACCCAAGAACCAAAATAAGAAGAAATTCTTATTATAATTCTTTTGATGGAAGGAACAGATGCTATCCCACATTTCCTAAGTTTAGGAAAATTACTCAATCTGAATACAACAAGTTATCATTTAAAAGTGATACAATTGTAGATGATTTGGTAGAAAAATCGAGTCCGATTTATTGTTTAGAGATGAGATGTTTATTTGGTTACCTAAAGTGATACTTGACCTTCAAGGACCCAAGATCACTAGGGTACCTTACAACCGATCTGCTTTTTCAGGAGTCACAGGATCATCACTCAAGGAAGAGATCTTAGCTTCAATATGGTACATTGATAGTGGTGTTCACAACACATGACCCATAACAAGAGGTCATTGTCAAATTTCCAAAGCATTGATGGTCCAAGAGTCTTATTTGGTGACAATAATTGTGGTCGACTAAAGGTGTAGGTACTACGATTATCAAGGATATTCAGTATCTCGAGGTATATTTTTTTGAAGGTTTGAAACATAATCTGCTATCCTGCTCCTCACTTAAGTGGGAGACTGGGTTCGATTCCCTTTGGGAACGAATTGGAGTGGGAGGTATAAGGAGGGCTTGGAGTGTTTGGAATTGTAAGGAGACTTGGTGAGCTAACTTCTAACCACTAACAACTAATATTTACCGATCAAAAAAAAAAAAAAAAAGGTACTTTTAATCGGCTTGAGACATGGTAATGTCTATGTGGCCAACTTTAATAGTTGTCCCAAAGATACTGTCTCGATAGCTAAGGGTGGAGAAGATCTCGGTGGCTATGGCACAAGAGGCTTAGTCATCTCGAATTTCAAGACCCTTAGTAAGTCGGCTAAAAAGAACCTTGTCAAGGGATTACCTGAAAAACTTTTATCCACCGGTCTTAAATGTGATGCTTGTCGAAAGGTAAATAGCCTAGACACTCATTTAAGAGTATTAACTCCTCTTCATACCGAAAGAGTGTTGCAACTACTTCATCCGGATCTGCTGGACTGTTTCTCCTCTCGCCAAAGTGGAAGGAAATATACTCTTGTTGTAGTAGATGACTTTTCTAGATACACTTGGGTTATATTTCTTTTCAAGAAAAATGAGACTATGAACAAGATTCCCGATCCGTTTAGACAGATTGAGAATGAAAAGGGTGTTAATATTATTAAAATAAGGAGTGATAAGGGCACATAATTTTTGAATTCTTGTTTATCTAACTTTTTCAATGAGTGTGGAATTATTCATGAGACATCTTCAGCAAGAACTCCTCAACAAAATGGAGTGGTTGAAAGAAGGAATAGAACTTTGAAGGAAGCAATCGGGAGCATGTTAGCTTAGTATGAAACCCCACACAGGTTCTCAATGAAGCCATCAACACGGCCTTGTTATACCTAAACAGGTGCTTAGTTGTCAAAGACAAGGGTAAGACTCCATATGAGATTTGGAAGGGTAAGATTCCAAGAATCTCATATTTCAAAGCTTTTGGTTGTAAGTGTTTTATCCATAACAATGGGAAATCTAAGTTAAGAACTTTTGATGCTAAGGAAGCCGATGGAATATTCTTGGGATATTCTAACACTTCCAAGGCATTTAGAGTTTTTAACAAGACAACCCTTTGTGTGGAGGAAACCCTCATGTTGTTTTTGATGAGTTGTATTCTTTCTCGAGATAAAGTGAATCAAATTTCTAAAAGTCTAGATAAAATTGAACTGGCCCAAGACTAAACATAGAACCTCGTCTATCTACCTAGTCTTGATTCGTAATCGATGAAGAAGAATCCCCATCCGATAATCGAAGACAACTTTTGATCGAGACTCCATCGATCGGACACCCTCGACGTCACCGATCGGCGGGGTCGGTGATGAAGGGGGAACGTCACCGAGGTTGAGTCGAGGAGTTGCCTACCGAGACTCAAGATGAGGATCCTTCTCCTCGTATAGGCAAAAGGATGAGGAGCTACCATCCATCCGATCGATTATATGAGACCCATCTAGTAGTGTGCAGACACGAATGATGCTTTGGACTCGAAAGTCTTTTCACCGTTATGTGTCGCTTCTTGAACCCAAGTCCATTGAGGAAGCTCTATCACCCCAAATCGGATAACTACCATGCAGGAGGAACTCGCATCGCTTTGAAAGGTAAAGTGTATGGGAACTAGTGGAAAGACCCTTACGTAAAGATTATAGGCACCAAATGGGTGTTTAAAAATAAAACAGATGAGAACAACATTATTGTTCGAAATAAGGCAAGATTGGTTGCACAAGGTTATTCACATCGAGGGGATAGACTATGATGAAACCTATGCTCGATTGCGATTAGAGGCAATAAGGTTGTTCTTAGCATTTGCTGCATATAAATCTTTCAAAGTCTTTCAAATGGATGTTAAGTCTGCCTTCCTTAATGGTGTGTTGCTTGAGGAAGTCTATGTGGAGCAGCCTCTCAGGGTTTAAGATCAATAACAAGGTCTATAAACTCAACAAAGCTCTATATGGACTGAAACAAGCTCCCGGAGCTTGGTATGATACCTTATCCGATTTCTTGACATCAAACGGATTTTCAAAAGACAAGATTGATAGAACTTTGTTTAGAAAGGAAGTAGATGGAAACATCTTACTAGTTCAAATTTATGTAGATGACATAATCTTTGGTTCACCTAATCAAACTATGTGAAGAGTTTAGCATTCTCATGAAAAACAGGTTTGAAATGTCAATGATGGGTGAATTAACATACTTTCTAAAGCTTACAGATTAAACAGATGAGTAAGGGTATATTTATACATCACCTAAATATGCTAAGGATCTATTTGAGAAATTTGAAATGACTACTAGCAGAGAAGTTAAAATACCTATGGCAACTAACTTCTCTATGGATTCAGATGAGCAGGGATACCCACCGATGCAACGGAGTATCGTGGACTCGATTAGATCTCTTCTCTATCTCACCGCAAGTAGGCCGACATAGCCTTTGCGGTTGGGGTATGTGCAAGATTCCGTCTAATCCCAAGAAAACTCATCCGGAGACGGCTAAGAAAATTCTTAAATATCTCAAAGGAACCTTGCAAGTAGGGTTATGGTACCCGGTGATGACAACCTTGGTGACATGTTATTGATTGATTTTGGAGGAAGTAAGATTGATAGGAAATCCACCTCGTGGACTTGTCAATTCTTAGGCAACAAATTAATTTCTTGGTTATCTAAGAAATGCATATATGTTGCCACAATCAAGCCGAATACATGGTACCGGAAGTTGTTGCTCACAACTCCTCCGGATTAGTTAACGACTTAGAGATTATAATATTCAAACATCAAATGCTCCTATTTCTTTGTGATAGTAATAGTGCAATAGCAATGACTTACAATCCTCGTTCTGCATTCTAGATGTAAGCATATAGATATTAAGCATCATTTCATTAGAAATCATGTTGAGAAAAATGACATTAGGATTGAGAAAATAGCCACAGAGTCACAAAGAGCAGACATTCTTACAAAATCATTAGTGAATCTAGGTTTAAAGAACTGTGTTTAGAATTAGGATTACTTGATGCATCTTTAGTGGTTTCTAATTTGTTTGCATCATTGAATGTATTCCTTATTTCTGGTCTTTTCTTTTCTTTAAATTAATGTCTAGAAAGAATTATCGACTAGATATGTGTCAAAGGACAATCAGTAGTGATATCATTTATCTCCTTTTTAGGAATCAAGAATCAAGGATTAGTCATATTGACCTTATCCGAATTGATGATTACTTATCCGACATTGGGTAAATCCGATGAGGGCACAATAGTCAATTGATCTCTGAAGAAACAGATGACTATCTCGCACCCTATCCGATCTACCTCGAGCTACCGATGGTTTTCCTTGAGCTTATGACTTTGCAGGAATAGGTCACAGATCATCTTGTTTCACCTCATCCGTTCTCAAATCTTTTATTCTAATACCTTTTGTTCCTAAATAAACTCCATATTTTTTTCTTTATAAAAATATTTTTGGATTGATTGGATGGAAAAACCTAACTTTAGAAAATTTAATCTGAGCCTGTTTATTTAAATATTTTTTAAACTTACTAAATAGTTAAAACTAAAGCTGCTTTTTAAAATCGAGACGAGTTACTTTATCGATGATTTTATAAACTCATTTGTTTTGAAAACCCTTATACAAAGTAAGATAACCCCGAGCCGACGTCAGAGATACTTACTTCCTGCATAAAGTCACCTATATTTGTCAAATCAACTGTCTATAAAGTAACTTTTACGCATTTCAAAGATTAGTGAACTACACGCGCTGAATCCCAATCGTTTATCCAAGTTTTAACCGTTGATTCAAAGACAAGAATTCATTTCAAATAAACGGCTTAGATTAAAAAAATTTAAGCGGTTTATCTTTCCAAACTTTCCCTCCTATAAATTCATCATCTTCCTCAATCATACCCTTTTCCACTTTCGTAAAACTCACATATTCTCTAACTCTTTTACAAATTCACAAAATTTCAATGGCATCTTCTTCCAAAACCACCAAAACCCACAAACCCAAATGAGTTTATAGATTAAACAAAATTTCTAGGCTTACAAATTAAACAGATGAGTAAGGGTATATTTATACATCAGTCTAAATATGCTAAGAATCTAATTGAGAAATTTGGAATGACTACTAGCAGAGAAGTTAAAATACCTATGGCAACTAACTTCTCTATGGATTCAGATGAGCAGGGGATACCCACCGATGCAACGGAGTATCGTGGACTCGATTAGATCTCTTCTCTATCTCACCGCAAGTAGGCCGACATAGCCTTTGCGGTTGGGGTATGTGCAAGATTCCGTCTAATCCCAAGAAAACTCATCCGGAGACGGCTAAGAAAATTCTTAAATATCTCAAAGGAACCTTGCAAGTAGGGTTATGGTACCCACCTGATGACAACCTTGGTGACATGTTATTGATTGATTTTGGAGGAAGTAAGATTGATAGGAAATCCACCTCGGGACTTGTCAATTCTTAGGCAACAAATTAATTTCTTGGTTATCTAAGAAGCAGGACATATGTTGCCACAATCAAGCCGAATACATGGCAGTGGAAGTTGTTGCTCACAACTCCTCTGGATTAGTTAACGGCTTAGAGATTATAATATTCAAACATCACTGCTCCTATTTAATGTGATAGTAATAGTGCAATAGCAATGACTTACAACTCTGCTCGCATTCTAGATGTAAGCATATAGAAATTAAGCATCATTTCTTTAGAAATCATGTTGAGAAAAATGACATTAGGATTGAGAAAATAGCCACCGAGTCACAAAGAGCAGACATTCTTACAAAATCATTAAATTTGAATCTAGGTTTAAAGAAGCTGTGTTTAGAATTAGGATTACTTGATGCATCTTTAGGTGGTTTCTAATTTGTTTGCATCTCATTGAATGTATTCCTTATTTCTCGGTCTTTTCTTTTCTTTAAATTAATGTCTAGAAAGAATTATCGGACTAGATATGTGTCAAAGGACAATCAGTAGCCGATATCATTTATCTCCTTTTAGGAATCAAGAATCAAGGATTAGTCATATTGACCTTATCCGAATTGATGATTACTTATCGACATTGGGTAAATCAGATGAGGGCACAATAGTCAATTGATCTCTGAAGAAACAGATGACTATCTCGCACCCTATCTCGATCTACCTCGAGTACCGATGGTTTTCCTTGAGCTTATGACTTTGCAGGAATAGGTCACGTATCATACTGTTTCACCTCATCCTGTTCTCAAATCTTTTATTCTAATACCTTTTGTTCCTAAATAAACTCCATATTTTTTTCTTTATAAAAATATTTTTGGATTGATTGGATGGAAAAACCTAACTTTAGAAAATTTAATCTGAGCCTGTTTATTTAAATATTTTTAAACTTACTAAATAGTTAAAACTAAACTGCTTTTTTAAAATCAGACAAAGTTACTTTATCGGATGATTTTATAAACTCATTTGTTTTGAAAACCCTTATACAAAGTAAGATAACCCTGGTGGCGTCGAGGATACTTACTTCCTGCATAAAGTAACCTATATTTGTCAAATCAACTGTCTATAAAGTAACTTTTTACGCATTTCAAAGATTAGTGAACTACACGCGCCGAATCCCAATCGCTTATCCAAGTTTTAACCGTTGATTCAAAGACAAGAATTCATTTCAAATAAACGGCTTAGATTAAAAAAATTTAAGCGGTTTATCTTTCCAAACTTTCCCTCCTATAAATTCATCATCTTCCTCAATCATACCCTTTTCCACTTTCGGAAAACTCACATATTCTCTAACTCTTTTACAAATTCACAAAATTTCAATGGCATCTTCTTCCAAAACCACCAAAACCCAAAACCCAAATGAGTTTATAGATTAAACAAAATTTCTAGGCTTACAAATTAAACAGATGAGTAAGGGTATATTTATACATCACTAAATATGCTAAGAATCTAATTGAGAAATTTGGAATGACTACTAGCAGAGAAGTTAAAATACCTATGGCAACTAACTTCTCTATGGATTCGAATGAGCGAGGGATACCCACCGATGCAACGGAGTATCGTGGACTGATTAGATCTCTTCTCTATCTCACCGCAAGTAGGCCGGACATAGCCTTTGCGGTTGGGGTATGTGCAAGATTCCAGTCTAATCCCAAGAAAACTCATGCAGAGACGGCTAAGAAAATTCTTAAATATCTCAAAGGAACCTTGCAAGTAGGGTTATGGTACCCGGTGATGACAACCTTGAATGACATGTTATTCGATTCGCATTTTGGAGGATGTAAGATTGATAGGAAATCCACCTCGGGGACTTGTCAATTCTTAGGCAACAAATTAATTTCTTGGTTATCTAAGAAACAAACATATGTTGCCACAATCAAGGTTTGAATACATGGCACCGGAAGTTGTTGCTCACAACTCCTCTGGATTAGTCAATGACTTAGAGATTATAATATTCAAACATCAATTTGTTCCTATTTCTTGTGATAGTAATAGTGCAATAGCAATGACTTACAATCACATTCGCATTCTAGATATAAGCATATAGATATTAAGCATCATTTCATTAGAAATCATGTTGAGAAAAAATGATATTAGGATTGAGAAAATAGCCACCGAGTCACAAAGAGCAGACATTCTTACAAAACCATTAGCTGAATCTAGGTTTAAAGAACTGTGCTTAGAATTAGGATTACTTGATGCATCTTTAGCTGGTTTCTAATTTGTTTGCATCTGTTGAATGTATTCCTTATTTCCGGTCTTTTCTTTTCTTTAAATTAATGTCTAGAAAGAATTATCGACTAGATATGTGTCAAAGGACAATCGGGTAGCTGATATCATTTATCTCCTTTTAGGAATCAAGAATCAAGGATTAGTCATATTGACCTTATCGACTTGATGATTACTTATCCGACATTGGGTAAATCGGATGAGGGCACAATAGTCGGTTGATCTCTGAAGAAACAGATGACTATCTTCACCCTATCCGATCTACCTCGAGCTACGATGGTTTTCCTTGAGCTTATGACTTTGCGGGGAATAGGTCACGAGATCATCTTGTTTCACCTCATCCGTTCTCAAATCTTTTATTCTAATACCTTTTGTTCCTAAATAAACTCCATATTTTTTTCTTTATAAAAATATTTTTGGATTGATTGGATGGAAAAACCTAACTTTAGAAAATTTAATCGAGCTGTTTATTTAAATATTTTATTAAACTTACTAAATAGTTAAAACTAAAGCTGCTTTTTAAAATCGAGAAAGTTACTTTATCGATGATTTTATAAACTCATTTGTTTTGAAAACTCCTTATACAAAGTAAGATAACCTGAGCCGACGTCGATACTTACTTCCTGCATAAAGTAACCTATATTTGTCAAATCAAGCTGTCTATAAAGTAACTTTTTACGCATTTCAAAGATTAGTGAACTACACGCGCTGAATCCCAATCGTTTATCCAAGTTTTAACCGTTGATTCAAGACAGTAATTCATTTCAAATAAACGGCTTAGATTAAAAAAAAATTTAAGCGGTTTATCTTTCCAAACTTTCCCTCCTATAAATTCATCATCTTCCTCAATCATACCCTTTTCCACTTTCGAGAAAACTCACATATTCTCTAACTCTTTTACAAATTCACAAAATTTCAATGGCATCTTCTTCCAAAACCACCAAAACCCACAAACCCAAATACATTTCCACAAATATCTCTCATTTCAAAATGAATGAGAAATTTTATAAAAACCGTTTGAAGGCCGAAATGTATGTCGATTTTGAAACAGCCCATGATCCGTAATCTGCAGAAATTCTTCGCCTCTCGGAAGCGTCGTGCTCGGGGGATTTCTCTCAATGAAATCTCCCGAACGGGACATCGATTTGTTGGGGCGAGTTTCTAGCCAGATGAATGATACCCAGGATGGATTTGATACATCGAGTAGATGGAGCGACACCGAGCTATTCTAGGGAGAATATCTCCGGGATTTTTGATACGTCAATGGAGGGAGTTAATCCATTGACGTACAAGGAGGACGAGTGGGAGGAATCTTTCGACTTGATGGCAAGGGTGTCTCGAGAGGGGAGCGAGAAGGGATTTGAAGAAGAATTTATTAAGAAGGAAGTATAGATTGTTGATGACGGTGGTCACGAAGGCGGTTTTGGGTGAGCAAAGCTCACATGATGGAGTTAACCAAACCCAGATTGTGTGTGATGCGAGCAATTGTTGATGGTGTGCAAGTTAACCGGGTAGACTTATTGATCTATAAATTGAAGGAGGAGAAGAAGCGGCTTACGTTCAAGTCGTGCGAGAGGGTTGGGTACCTACCTCAATAGTCGACCTCTTCAACAAGATAAGCTGTTTTGATTGAAGGGTGAATAGAGAGGCTGATTGGAGAGTGGGTACGAAAAAGTACTCCAAGCGAAAGGAATCCTCACCAAGGATGATAAGCTTGGAGGAAATCCAGACTCGGATGATGAGTCCGATGCGGCTAGGGTCCAGAGGAGGCAGCTGCGAAGCACGAATACAAGCATCTCGAACCGAGGTGAGCCTGAGGTCCCTCAGCTGAGATCGAAACAGAGGGACATGAGGAGGTAGCAGTGAGGTCGCCCTCAAGAAGAATCAACTAAAGCATTGCTGTAGTCCCGGGGTTTCTCGGAGGAGAAAGAAGAGGAGGTCAGGTGAAAGGCTGTGGAGAAGAAGAAGGGGAAAGCTCGTGTCGCTTCGGCCAAAGTCGCCTCAAAGGAGAAGAGGAAGAGGAAGTTGATATCCCTCTCGGTGAGGCGGCCCCGGACGAGCAACTTCGAGCTCGGTAGGATCAACCAAATGCGGTGGCTCCGAGCAGCAGATGGAGTTGTTAACTCTGCTACCGAGAGGAGGTCCCAGTCCTTCGAGATAGCAGTGAGGTTGGTCAGTGGAGGTTCCCCTCCCCAACCAAGGAAGCTGCTCTCTCCCCTATTCCAGAGGCAGTACAAGTCTTTCCCCATCTCCTCAATTATCACCTGTACCCGGCAATGAAGAAATACCCCCAGACCGGCATTTCGAGCCTCAAACTCAGCCTGAAATCCCACCTGTCCAAATAGGCGATGAAGGGGTATCCTGTGCCGATACCTCGAGCCTCTCCAATGACTACCTCCCCCACAATCCAAACACAAACCTTACCCACGTAACCTAAACATACCTCATCTCCACCACCAACACCAACAGAACCATCTCCCCTACCTTCATCTCGAGCAAATAACTCTCCCTACGGTCCAAACCTCACCGATTCCCATTATTTCCTACTCCTCCCTTCCAGCCATTCAAACTCAATCTATCCCTCCTCCATCTACTCAAACAGAACCAATCCCATCTTCGTCCGATTCCTCAACCGAGGATGATGACACCGATCTAAGCCCCACCTCCGCCATCTCCTCCATGCTCTCCCTTGTCGAGAAAAAGATAAATTCTACCTTCGAAGGAAGATGAAAAGGAGGACAAGGAAATTGGTCGAAGCTATTCTGAGACACGATGCTAGCTTGACATGAAGGAAGTAGAGGTAACTTTGTCGATAAAATTTTAAGTGTTACTAACTCTGGCCGGTGGTAAAGTAAAAGAAATGGAGGATGAGCCGAAAGCTTTAAAAGAAGAAGTTAAAGGATACAATCGGTGGTAGTGAATGAACGGACGGTAGATCACTCGACTTCGAGGGCCAAGTGCAACTCATTGGATGCAAAACTTACAAACTTGGCAGTGAAGTTAAAAAGGGGAAAAAGCTGAAGCCGAAAAGAGACAAGCCCTCACAGTGTGGTCGAGGAGACCGGGAAAGATGTAGGCATGAAGGCCAACACTGGTGATCTGGAGGCGGCCAGGGAAGAAGCTCGAATCAAATCGATGAAGTGGCTGCACTCCAGTGAGGGTAAGTCAACTTGAAGAAGGCTGTGAAGGAGGATGAAGAGAAGAGGAGGTTAGAGGAGGAGGAGAGAACGAGAAAAACTCTTGGCTCGGCTCAAAGAATGCGAGATCAAGTAGGAGCCAAGGGGAAGGGAAAGGAGGTAGCGACAAGCGAGCCAAGATCGGTGATATCTTTACGGAGAGTGCTGCTAAGGTGATTGGAGTGAATTGATACATGTTTTTAGGGTTATTTTTAGTGCAAATAGTGAGCTAAAGTGTGATTTTTGTGCTTAAATGTGAAAAGTATCACTCTTTTGCCTAAAAGTATTACTTTGTGAGGTTTTGATGTATTTTGCCCATTTTGCAGGTAAATCGGTGGAATTTTGCTAAACCGAGAGTACCGGTATTCTTAGAATAAAAAGACGAACATACGGGATGAAAATGGGGGTCGGAGGTGGAGCCGTCTCGATAAAAATTCCCTGGTCTCGAGTTGGAGTCGAGGGTGCACGGACCTCGACTCGAGGATCATCTTTGGAGGGAAATCATTTCAAAGATAGGATCCTCGACTCGAGGGAGGAGCCTCGAGTCGAGGGATAGGAAAAGACAGAAGCTCGACTCGAGGGCTAAGCCTCGACTCGAGGCAGAGAGATTTTTAAAGAAACGTGTTAGCAACTTTTAGGCCTCGACTCGAGGGCTTGAAGCTCGACTCGAGGAGTGCCCAAAACCGAAAAATTCAGTTTTAAGCCAATGAAAGCCAAAACAGAGAAGATTGATTCTAGCGATTCAGAGCAGTTTCTAGGAGTTTCTTTGAGCGAATTTTACAGTTTGTAGCTTGAATTTACTTGTAATTGCATTAGATTGTTAGAATTGAGATAGATTCCACATTTAGTTCATTAGATTAGTAGATTGGTTGATTGTAATTGGAGTTTGCAGCTGAAAATTGGGAAGAATTGAAGTTGTATTGAAGCATTGTACAAGATTAATCATTCTTATTTTTGCCTATTGAAGCTTAATTGGTGATGTTCTTACCCTTTGATCTCTTTAATTCATTGCTTGTAGTAATTAGATTGTTAATTGCTTTCTTAGATTTTATAGCCATGGTTTTGCTTGTAGCACAATGGGCTAATAGCTTTGTGCTTGGGATAATTGAAATTAGGGATGAAGTGATTGCCTCATGCTATGATTGTTGATAATTGTGATCAATTGAATTAGATTGCTCCCTAATTGTGATTCTTAATTGTGCTTCATGAAAAATTGACTCTTTTGATTAATGGTTGATCACCCTAGCAATAGGCGAGAGTTGAGCTAACGTGATTAGGTGTTAATCGGGTTTCAATTTTGCATGAGTGTATGAATTGGGGACTTCTACATTGAGAGATGGGAAGAACTAAGGATACTCACATTATGCATTGTGATATTAATGGAGTGATTAATTTCATGATGGTTTTATGCTTTCTAATTTGATTGATTTGCATTTGGATACAATCATAGCTTGTTAATCATGGATTCCTTGATGGAGATTATCCCTTGCACCCAATTTCCCCATTGATTTTAGTCTATTTGATCTTGCATTCTAAGTGTTTGATAGATTGTTTGCATAAATTTGTCATTTAATTTCTTGCAAATTGTAGTGATTTAGTTCAAGAGCTTGTTGCAACTTTAGCCATTTAGAACTCTTATCCTTGAATTTCGTTTGCATACTTTCTCCTTGGGTTCGATATTTTTGTTGATTGGTCTTAATAACTCTTACCCTATACACTCCAATCATAAGGGAAAAGGAAAGAGGGAAGCCGATTATTCTAATCTCTCAGATGAGCAGATCAAGAGAATTAAGAGAGAGATGGAATTCTATGGAAAGAAAGAGAAGAAGAGGCAGAGAAAGAAGAAAGACTCCAACGTCTTACGGAGCGCCGGCTGAGCGAAAATGGCTTATCAAAGATCAAGGCGGGAAATTCGAGACCATTTCATAACACGTCTGCTCCTCCTAAGCCGTTTCTTTGGAAAATATGCGGTGAGTACAGAGAGAAAAACACTGGAAGGGATGTGGATATACTGGTATATTCTCAAAGGCCTGAGCAACTCAGCAAGATCCAGACTTAGCTTGGCATGAGTGGATGGAGAAGGTAGATGCGGAGTTCTATCATCGATCTGGAAGAAGCGAGATGTAGAGTTCAACGTCAACCCGATCTCTCCAGCTTTTGAGTATGCCATCCCGCCAAGAAACCATATGGATCCTTGGACCTAGAAGTGAGTCAAGGGAATCTTAAAGAAGGCAGAGGCTGAATCTGGACTTGTCCAAGGAGAAGATCTGGCGGCTTAGGAAGCGTGTATTCAACTGGTGATGATCCCGAGATAAAGATCGGTGGGAAGATTAATAGAAACAGGACTTTACTTTTCCTTATCTTTCTTTTCTATTATCTTTCTTGTGTAAATCATTGTAAATCCAATATGAATATACTTTGGTTGATTCATCTTACTTGTTTTATTTTCTTAAAGTTTTTCTTCTTCTTTAAGAAAAAAACTTATAATTTTTCTAAGTATAAATCATCTGAGAATTTTATCTCTCGGACTTGAAATTTTTTTTTCCCTAAAAATTTATCTAAGTCTTAAGACTCAATTTTTTTTTCCTTTTCTAAGTATTTCTAAAAGAGTCTAAAAGACTTAATTTTTTTCTTTAAGTGCTTTTAATGTGAATGAATCATTGTAATGTAGAGAATGTGCTCTGATATACCTTATCTAATAATCTTGATTAACTCTAAACTAACTTCATTGTGAGTGTGTCTCTTTTTTGTAGGTTTTAACTTCATCAAAAAGGGGGAAATTGTTAGATCATGATTGTTTTGATGAGTTAAATGGTTAATTGGATGAGCAGATGACATTGTAGAACAAAGGAGACCGAGTTCTAGTACTAAGTCGATCGACTAGGTCAAGAATAGTTCAAGTCACCAAGACTAGGAATCACAGGTCATCCGGAGACAAGCTCGAGTTTAGTCGTCTGCAGGAGACAAGCATGAAGAGCTCGGGGACGAGGTCAAGACAAGCTGAGTAGTATAAGAAAGGCGTAGTCTTCACCAAGTCACAGCAGATGAGTAGATTAAAATCAGCCGAGGAGCAAGCGGTTTTCAAGATTAAGTTTGTTAAAACAGCTTTTAGTTTGTTAGAACTAACTAACAAACTAACCTGCCTTTTTAGACTTATAAATAGGTCTAGGCACTTCATTACGAATATAGAATTCACAAAACACACAAGTTTTTCAGCAAGTTATTTTCTAAAATCACAAAGTTTTCAAAAGCACAAAATAGTTTTCCACAATTTCTTCATAAAGTTTTCGAGTGTTTATAGAACACTTTCTCATACATCTTCAAAAACACTTCTATTATTTTAGAGTTAGATTTTTGGTGTTGATTAGGAGTTTGAAGATTTGAAGATTCTTGTAAGTTGTAAGTTGTACATTGTAAATAAAGTAAGTAAGTAAGCAGCTAGTGGAGACCCTTCTTCAAAGTTTTGAGAAGGAGAGTGGATGTAGGATTGTTATAATCCGAACCACTATAAAATACAGTGTTCTTTATCGCTTTCATTTATATTTCATTCAAGTTACAATTTGTTGTTCAAAGTTTAATTTCAGGATTAAAGTTAAGATCTAAATATCGGTGTTGCTTTTGATCTTATTAAAAGTTGAGATTAATCTTGAATTCACGTGTACTTTGGTACTTTGAATAAATTTTTGATAGATTTGAAAATCTCAAAAATCTATTCAACCCTCCTTCTAGATTTTTGCTAGAAGGCCGATACGCTTCTCATCTAATCTACTCAACTAATCGGGACCAACACCAATAATCTTGACCATAGCTTCATGTATCTTGTCAAGCAACACCATCTTTTGTTGATTAACCACCTCCGGTAGGACCTTCTTCCTCTGCGAGAAATATGATGACAAGCAACGCTTAAATATAAAAGAATAGGTAGATACAGAGATATATGAAATGCCAAAAATAGATAAAAGACAAACCTCCAGCTTTTTGGCCAACTTTACTAACTTGTTGCTGTTCTCCTCGATTAATTCCAGCATTTCTATCATTTTTAAGCTTGACTAAAAAGAAAAAAAAAAGTATTAGATGTTAATTAATTTGTCCACTGAAAAAGCTTTTAGAAAATATACATTGCACGGGGCCGAAAATAAATTGTGAAAAAAATTTGGCAATCTATGTACATTAGCAAAATTATATTTGTGCTTGCCCTAAAAAATTATTGGCAATCTATATACATTAGCAAAGTTATATTTGAGCTTGCCTAAAAAATATTAAAAAAGCCCAGTGAAAAAGGTAAAAATGTGCACAACTAATTTATAATTGCAAAGGACTTGCACAGGCCCATGACAAAAAAAAAAAAACCCAACAATTTTGAGGCCCAGAATCCTAGAAATACCAATCAATAGAGAAAAAATCTTTAAAACCCTAGAAACAATAACATATATGGTAAAATGCAGAAATTACATACAAAATGAAAATGTTACCGTTGGGATATGACCGTTAATAATCTGATCAAATTTTATGTATAAATATATTAGTTCTATATCTCTAAACAACACAAAAAGAATCCTCCCCACTATTCACTCTAACATACTACATCAACCTCACAATATATTTTACAAAGATTGTGTTTTGGGGATCAAACATGTCTCAAAAATACAAATACAAATTATCCAAGGTACTCAAGATCCTATTGCACAACATGCGTAACTCCAACCACAATTAGAGTATCAAAAACAAGAAATAACCCTGGTAGGTTATATTATAATTGTTCACAACATGGGTGGTCTCATTGGTGTAGTCCAATAGAATGGAATTCAAGTGCAAATGATATGGAAGAAGTGTCGAGTGTTAGAAGAGTAGAAGGAATACATGTTTCAGTTCAACATTGAAGCATACACAGGACATACCAGATAAAAATATGAACTTCGCTAATTGGCAATCTATTGACAATTTTTACAGCTTGGTGTGGTATGTTTGATTATAACAAGAGTTGTTCTTTAAAATCCTATTTTGCAATATGTAGTATTTTCTCGAGGTTTCAGCAGATATATAAAAATCAATGGTTCAACAATTAATGATATACATGAAATTGTTGCTGGATTTAACTTTGAAAATAGTAAATGAAGCTCACGGGCAAAAATGAGACTTTTCAATGCGGTTGAAATAAATATATAATCCATTAACAACAAGATTTTTCATACAAAATATGGAACCATATTCCATATATTGATTAAGTCAAAAAGTGGTGCAACATCTAAACCATTACATATCCAATAACTTAAATCATATACAAAATATACCGCACAAAACTATAAGTTGCCCACTAATACCGAATTCATAACTAAATTTCAAAAGGGACAATAAACCTACAATTTACTTGATGAAGAGGTTGAATGTCTTACTTTCTTCTTTGGAAACTCACCATAAGAAGTGATTCTCGACTTCTTGGGCCTTCCCGATTGGCGTTTCGAGATGCGGAGGGAGAATCTTCTTGGTCTTGTCATTATCATGACATTTAAAGCGAAGTGTTTGAGGGACAGGATGAATATGTGACTTGTAGGTTTCTTGCTGGTAACTTTCAGTGAAATAACTTTCATCGATGTGAGTATATATACTGTTGCAATGTTTTTGGATAACTACAAAGCAGCATGTGCACATGGAAATCCCGCCGTTTGCCACATATGACAAGAACACCGCCTTTTGGTGAGGTCAACAATGCAGGAAGTATGGGATAAAACTTCGAAATCACTAATGGGGCATTTATTTACACCCATGACATACCAACCTCACATAATATGCTCCACCGAGTGTCTTTTTGAGAGGTACTAATGGTGTGCTCCACTTTTCGGACTCTTCTCTATGTTCAACAAACCACCTTGTAATATTGGAACGTATCCAATCAAAACAACTTGGTGACGGGTAGACATCGTGCTTCAAGTAACCAATTATTTAAAGACTCGCTTGTATTTGAAGTCATCTCTCCATAATGGATAATGTTAGGAGAGAAAGCAACGATCCAGATTCTCTACAGGTAATTGTGCAATCCACTCACGCAATATTTCCACTAACCTCAATAAAATGAGCTACGTTTTCATGGAATAAACGGGGTGTGGGAGCATATACACATGCTTTAAAAAGATCACCGAGGTCAGCTCGGCTGAGTGTTGGACCACCTCAAGAAAACCGGCCCCGAGGTTTGTTAAAAGATGGTACAAACAGAAAAAAATGGACTGGTTCTTCAAATACAGTCTTGAAGGCGAGAGAGTATTCCAAGATGTCTCGAGATACATAAAATATTTGCTTTTTATATTTGATAAACTCTTTCAGATTCTCGCACAAACCAAGTCCAATTGGTTGTGTTTTCAGCAGATACAATTGCAAATGCAACTGAAAAAGACTCAGGTATAAAAAGAAAACAGTGATGTGATTGTGCAAAATATGAAATGAATGTGCAATTTAGTACACAGATTGCAAAACATTACACTCGATTGTGCAAATTATATTTGCACATGTGCAAAAGTAATGTTGCACAACCCCTAAACAAGATATAGATAAATACAAAGAAAAGGAAAAAACATGAATAAATAATAGTTAGAAAACGAATAAAAAGTTGTACCATTGTTACCATCTTTGGCGGTGGTATCAACAAAATTCCTTTAGCACGACCCTTGAGGAAAGTTCCATCAAGAATAACATAGGTCGACGTGATTGTAATCCATCAATGCAAGCTTTGAAAGATATGAAAAACCCTTCAAAGCAATTAGTAAACTGATCTCGCTCGATAAAAGCTGATTGGAGTAGTAATCCGGGTAAGTGGTATTAAGACCATGATTGGAGTGAATTGATGCATGTTTTTAGGGCTTATTTGAGTGCAAAAAGTGATCAAAAAATTAGATTTTGTGTATAAATGTGTAGAGTATCACTTCTTTGCCTAAAAGTATTACTTGATGAGTATTTGATATTTTTCGTCCGTTTTCAGGTAAAACAGTGGAATTTTGCCAAACCGAGAGTACCAAAGCATGCTTAGAATGAAGAGACGGACAAGACGGATGAAAACGGGGTCGAATGCGTGCAGTCCCAGCCAAAAAAATGCCCTGGTCTCGACCTCTGGTCGAGGACCGCAGGCCTCGACTCGAGGGATAGGACGAATGAAGAGAATTGCAAGAAATAGAGCCGCCTCGACTTGAGGGCTGAGCCTCGAGTCGAGGGATGGAGAAAAGGAGAAGCCTCGACTGAGGGCTGAGCCTCGAGTCGAGGGAGAGGCAAAATGGCAAGCCTCGACTCGAGGGGGAGGTTTTTCTGAAATTCGTTATTTAAAGGGCTGAAGTAGAGACCATTCAGGACACCATTAGATAGAGCGGTTAGTAGCGGTTTTGGGGCAATTTCTTAGGCCCCAAGCCAATTTCCCATGGTAGGTAGTGTAGAGTGTAGAATTAGATTTAGATTTCAATTAATATTGATTAGATTAGCTCTAGTTTAGCATTTGATCCTTGTTGATTCATCAATTCAAGCTTGTATTTCATTTGAAGATTTGTATTGAAGACTCAAGCATTCCTCTTGTTATGGATTTAATTCAATCGGTGATGTTCTTCCTCTCTTCTCTTTTCAATTTCTTAATTGTTGTGATTTGTGTTGTATTTGTTCAATCCTATCTTCTTCCCATGGATTTTGCCTTGGCACCATGGGCTAACTCTCTTGTGCTTGGGTTAATCGAAATTGAGTATGATTTGATTGACTATTCTATGGTTGTTGATGATTGGAGATCAATTGAGTAGATTGCTTCCTAATTGTGATCTTAATTGTGCTTCATGTAAAGTTATCTCTTTAGATTAATGGTTGATCACCCTAGCAATAGGCGAGAGTTGAGCTAACGTGATTAGGTGTTAATTGGGTTATAATTTTACATGATTGTATGAATTGGGGACTTCTACATTGAGAGATGGGAAGGACTAAGGATACTCACATTAGGCATTGCGTTATTAATGGAGTGATTAATTCATGATGGTTTATGCTTTCTATCTTAGTTGATCTACAATTTGATACCATCATAGCTTGTTGATCATTGATTCCTTGATGGATGTTAGCCCTAGCACCCCAATTCCCCATTTATTGTGGTATTTGTTCTCGCATCTTAAGTGTTCGATCATTTGCTTGCTTGTTGTTACTTTGTATTTTTGCAAGTGTTTTGTAGTATTAGTGCCAACCCGCTTTGCAACAATAGTCATTTAGAACTCGTATTTCTAGGGCCTCACGTGCATACTTTTTCCCTTGGGTTCGATATTTGTTGATTGGTCTTAATACCGCTTGCCCGGAAATACTACCGCAATCAAATGGCGTCGTTCTTTGGGGAATTAGTTTTTGCACCTATAGTGAGACTTAGGAATTGTTTGAAGTGGCTACTTGTTGCCTTTGTATTTTTGTTTGTGTTGTTTTTGTTTGAATTTGATACTTTGATATCTTGTCTAGATGGAGGGATGCAACTCATATGCGTGGAATCAAGAGTATTATCAAGAGAGTATAATGTATCCTCCACACTTTGAAGAATGTGGATACAATAATGGAGGAGCTTTGATATTAATTCTCAATTGCAACAAGTTCCTTCCAATTATGAAGATTGGAGATATGAAGAAATTCCTCCCCAACCTCAAGAGATATTCCCTTATTATGAGCCTTATGATCAAACATTTGATCCATGTCTTGGATTGGAATTTCAAGGAGCATCGGAAGGGGCATACTATGATGATAGGAGAAGCTATGAGTTTGATTATCCAATGCCACAAGCTTCTCATCAATTTGAAGAATGGGGACTCCATGATGTGAGAACTATATTGAAAGAGATGCTTGGAGTGATGCTAGAAAAATTTGAGGAAGATGAAACGAGATGTGACGAAATGCTTCCCTTATATGAAAATATTTTCGAGACTAAGGCAATGGTTGAGTCAATGATCGAGGGAAACATGGAGATCACCGAAGCTCAATTCATGGTGCTAAAGAGTCAACTCAAATATTTTCTACTCCAAGTGAAGAACTTGACCATCATGGAGAATCAAGAAGAAGAAGGGGAGGAAGAAAATGAAGGTGAAAAGGAAGAGGGTCCAAGCACGATGGAAAACAAAGAAGATTTCCTTATCAAGAGTGATGACGAGGAATGTCCATTGATGGACATGAGCAACAATGAGGAAGAAAATCTAGAAGCATCAAATGAAACCTTGAAGATTGAAATGAGCATTACTATACCTTCAAACTCTTCAATTCATACTTTTATTGATAATGATGCTTCTAATGATTTAATTTTACCTCTTGTGAATTTTGACTATAGGGAAGAGTTGATGAAGCGCTTGGGCATCCTTGAAAAAAGGAAGGAAGAAGAAGGATGGCAAGAGAGAAAAGGGAACAACCATGAACACTAAGCATATCTATAAGTGGTTGCCCTATCTATTCGGTGAACCTCCTAGACTTTGAAGCACAAAGATTGACATATAATGGGAAGGAGGATCGCTATCCTTGGCCATTCCGATGAAAGACGTTTGAAGTGAACAAATAAGTCCGGCATAGGACAATAAAAATAGCGCTTGATGGGAGGCAACCCATCCTTTTTATTGCTTTTGTGTGCTTTTGGTAGATTAGTGTTGTTGTTTTATTTTTGGGAAGTTTGGCTAGTTACATAATTGCTCATGCTTAGGATGTATTATCATGCTTTGGGATTCATATAGTGTTGAGCTTATTGTTGATATCATTTCGAGTTGCATGCATTTGTATCACTCTCATGCCAAATTTTGAATTCATGTCATCATTCAAGTTTGGGGGTGTTGATCTTTTAATGTTAAAATGTATCTCTTAGTGATGATTATTGTGATGATCGTAATTGCCCTATTGTAGGTACACTCACTACGTTGATTGGAAAAGAGATTGAATTTGTAAGGGAATTCAAGAATCGAGAAGGATGAAGAGCTTAAAAGATGGTGAAAAGGAGCAAAAGGAAGAGAACCCGGTCTCCTCGATCGAATGAGCGACGGCTTAAATCAAGGACCAAAACGGTAAATTCTTTCGTATTTGGGTTCGCTGGGGCGTAGAGGTCATTTTTAGGAGTTTCGGGTCGGGTCGGGCTCGGAAATCCCCAAAATTTTCTCTGGCCTCGACCCCCGGGTCGAGGTGGCCCATCCCTGTGGTCGAGGGGTCAACACTTAGCAAAATTTTCAAAATCGGCATATCCCTCGAGTCGAGGGTGGGACCTCGAGTCGAGGTAGTTGAATTTTCTCATCCCTTGAGTCGAGGGTGAGACCTCGAGTCGAGGCCTTTAATTTTGGGATCCCTCGAGTCGAGGGCCGAGCCCCGACACGAGGCCGGTGCTTTTCTTAAATACGCAGAACCAGTTTTCAAACATCCCGACTCGAGGGTTTCTCAGCTGATCCCTTTTTGCCCAAACTTTATTTCCGATCCTTTGCTCCGAAATCACCGATCATTCACCATCTTTACATCATTTCATTATTACATTTGCATCAAGGTATAATTTTGAGGGTTTTGAGAGTGAAATTTGGGAATTTTTGGATTATTGCGTGGGTATCTTCCAATTCCATTTCTATGTCGTTCTATCACACAAGGTATGTAATTCCTACCCCATTGGTCTTCAATTTCGTTATTGTGGTCAATTTTTGCATGGGTGTTAAGGATTATGCTAGATTTTCGTTGAATTTGAATTCTCATTTGGGCATTTATTCGAACACCTTATATGCATGATTATATGGACAAATTAGAGCCTTGTGTGAGATTGTTTGGATTGATTGATGAGATTAGAAGCATGCATAGGAATGATTGTGATGTTTTGCCCATTTATTTGTGGATTTTGGCTTGAAGATTGAATTTGTGCATTTGTGGGAATTTCTAGTGGTATGGTTTGTAATTATTTGGTCAAGTTGAATTGATTATTGATAAAAGTGTATTATTGTTGATGCTTATTTGTCCAAGTACTTGTTAGATGACTTATAATTTTTGGAAACATTATAGAGCTTAATTGCATGATTTTTGTGAGCATATTTGTCATTGTTAATTGTTGAGGCCATTCTAGTTAAGTATGCATATTGTTGAGAATTATTGGAGCACTTCTATTGATTTCATTACTTAGTTGGCTATTTGAACATGTGTTGGGGATTTTTGCTTAGTCACTAGGAGTGTATTGATTGGATATGTTGATGATGATTGACTCGCTCATGGTATGCTTGATGTCATTTTCTTTGCTCGCTTTTTATTTGTGGAGATTAATGGTTGCCTTTGGGAATTTTTGCAGGAAAATGTTTAGGGGAGTTGATGGCCGTAATTATTCGGATGAGGAGATTCAAAGACGAGAGAGGGATATTCGGTTTGCTCACAAGATGCCTTCGGACTTCGGTATTCCATGGGATGATTTGAAGTGGAGGAAGCACATTATATTGTATCTTGAGCTCTATAACAAGGTGGTCAAGACCCGCCTTGTTGATCATGATTGCATGACATCCATGGGGATAGAGGAGGACATTCCTCGCCTTTTCGAGCAGATTGGCATGGAGGCTTCTTGATGAAGAAGCCGAGGACGTATCCTGGACTTACTCGGAGTTCCTCTGCACCGTGAGATTTGATAAGGCCAAGAAGACCAAATTTCCTAGGGCCATCACTTTCGAGCTCATGGGTAACGAGTACACGTTGACTGTGGATGAGGTCAACGAGATTATTGGAGCACCCATTGCACTCCCGATCGATCACTCCTCAACATCGAAAGGAGTACAACGCTAAAAGTTCTGGAGAAGAATTTGATTCGGGGCACCGGATCGGCCTCGCTTATTCTCGGGCAAATCGAAGAGCACCCACATCCGGAACTCCGGTGGTTCGATACTTGGAGAAGATCCTTGTGAGCACTATATTCGCGAGATCGAGGGTGGAGCCGTGGTTTCGGAGGAGCTCTATGTTATTTGGTGCTTTCTACATGGGGTCCGTTTTAATGCCGCCGCCTATCTCTACTACCTTTTTGAGCGGGTTACGAGCATGAAGTTTAAGAAGATTCACTCGGGGCATGATTACTTTGATTGCCGAGCACCTCGGCATTCCCACTCACAACCTCGAGTGCTGGAGGGCCCCGATCTCACTACAGACACCATGCGGCGATGAGGACACTCGACCGTATCGGTAGGACTTGGTGCTTCCAAAGAAGCACCACGGTGGCCGATTCCCTCTTCCGAATAAGAGGTTGATGGCGGTGTTCGGTGCGCAGGCCTTTGTGACCATTAACCTCCGCATGTGGTCACAGCGTCACACAGAGGTGATTGACGCCTATACTCGCGAGCATGGAGATGTTCTCGGACGATGACGATGATGAGGAGGGACAGCTAGCCTGGGTCGAGGAGGATGAGGCCGAGGGTGCCGCCGAGAGAGCCGGGCGCAGGAGATGATGATGATGATGAGGACAATGAGGAGCAGTGGTCGGGAGGATGAACCAAAGACAGATGGATGAGGATTATAGGCCCGAGATTAATATGTGCGGCAGGATGAGATGAGGAGTCGAGAGTACGAGGCAGGAGCTCATCACAGAGGCCGTGGACTCAGCGAGAGAGATGTGGGCCGACAGCCAGCGTATGCAGATAGAGTGCCCGACTCGCTAGGATGAGTGTTATCGGATCTTTGGAGGAGACTCGTAAGACTCAGCAAGATATGTATGCGCTCCTCCAGCCAGTTCGGCTCCCGGAACTTCGGGCAGGGCCCCTATCCTCCGCCGCCGCGCCGACTATTAGGCTACTCCCTACTTTCTCATCCATCTCCTCTAGTTCTTAGTCTTATCTCCTTAGTGCTTTGTATTTTTGATTTTGATCTTATTGAGTATTGTCTTATAATGATTACATTCTTTTGATCTCTTGGATTCTTATATTTTTGGGCTAGTCTTATCATGAGCTTCATTGTGGATTTATTGCATATCTTTTAGTAACATTCTTGATGTAGTGAGTGTGCTTGAGATTATGTACATGAGCACTTGTGCTTGGATTGCAAGACTTATTGCATTTATATTCGATCATTAGTTGATTTGTACCTTGATACTAGCATTCTTGATTGATTGTGTAAATATGAATGTGATTGATAATGTTTGATTCATTGCTCAATTTAAGCCCGTGAGCTTTTGTGCCTTTATAATCGTACATCTTATACGGTTGATATGATTTCTTTGTGAGTGCATCATTCATGGATTTGTATGCTAGAACTTGTCATTAGACTTGTTGATATTGATCTTTGTGTGATTTCATGAAAATGATAAGAGGCCATATTTGATTGATAAGTCACTTAACCAAATTTTTTCCCACAAAAATATTTGATTTCCTTAGTGAGCCATGTTGAGCTTAATATCCTTATTCTTTGGCAAGCCAAGTGAAATTGAAGCCATTTGCCTATTTTTATGAGCCTTCTTGTCCCATGTTTAGTAGAGCTTGATTGTTGGCTAATGATGGTGATGTGATTGCTAAGTGTGGTGGAAATTGATGTGCTAAGTGATGAAGAGAAGAAAGGTTGTGAAAAAAAAATAGAGATGTGTATTGTATTGATTAGCTATTATTTAAGTCTCTACTATGTTAGTCACTCTTATCCAAATCATCCCACCTATTCCAAAGAGCCTACATTACAACCTTTTGATTCTTGATTGAACACAAATGATTTTGATTGAGATTAAGTCTATTGGCAAGCATATGGTGTGCATGTTTATGAATTTGATGATTGAGTGCATTTAACCTTTATACACTTGAGTGAAGAGTGAAACACTCCATGGAAGGAGCAATGTGTTAAGTGTTTGATTGAGCATTAGTTTGAGCATGATTTATCTTGATTGCTAGTGGATGGTTTGCATTGATACTTATGATCATTGATGAGTTAAATTGTCTTAATTATCTTCTATGATGCCATGTGACATAATTGCAATCAATTCACTCCTTTGTGCTTAGTTTCTACGTTGCTCGAGGATGAGCAACACTTCAAGTTTGGGTGTATTATGATTGGAGTGAATTGATGCATGTTTTTAGGGCTTATTTGAGTGCAAAAAGTGATCAAAATATTAGATTTTGTGCATAAATGTGTAGAGTATCACTTCTTTGCCTAAAAAGTATTACTTGATGAGTATTTGATATTTTTCGCTCATTTTTCAGGTAAAACGGTGGAATTTTGCTAAACCGAGAGTCTTGACATGCTTAGAATGAAGAGACAGATAAGACGGACGAAAACGGGGTCGAAGGCGGAGTCCTGGCCGGAAAAATGCCTGGTCTCGACCTGGTCGAGGACCAGAGGCCTCGACTCGAGGGATAGGACAAATGAAGAGAATTGCAAGAAATAGAGGCTGCCTCGACTCGAGGGCTGAACCTCGAGTCGAGGAATGGAGAAAAAGGAGAAGCCTCGACTTGAGGGCTGAGTCTCGAGTCGAGGGAGAGGCAAAATGGCAAGCCTCGAGTCGAGGGCTGAGCCTCGACTCGAGGGGGAGGTTTTTCTGAAATTCGTTATTTAAAGGGCTGAAGCAGAGAC
Source organism: Paraleonurus japonicus (assembly GCA_030762865.1). Lineage (NCBI taxonomy): Eukaryota > Viridiplantae > Streptophyta > Magnoliopsida > Lamiales > Lamiaceae > Paraleonurus > Paraleonurus japonicus. The sequence continues at coordinate 6,088,619 of CM061061.1, read as the reverse complement.
CATTCCAGACACCATTAGATAGAACAATTAGTAACGGTTTTGGGGCGATTTCTTAGGCCCCAAGCCAATTTCCCATGGTAGGTAGTGTAGAGTGTAGAATTAGATTTAGATTTCAATTAATGTTGATTAGATTAGCTCTAGTTTAGCATTTGATCCTCGTTGATTCATCAATTCAAGCTTGTATTTCATTTGAAGATTTGTATTGAAGACTCAAGCATTTGTGTTGTATTTGTTCAATCCTATCTTCTTCCCATGGATTTTGCCCTTGACACCATGGGCTAACTCTCCTGTGCTTGGGTTAATTGAAATTGAGGATGATTTGATTGACTATGCTATGATTGTTTATGATTGGAGATCAATTGGGTAGATTGCTTCCTAATTGTGATTCTTAATTGTGCTTCATGTAAAGTTATCTCTTTAGATTAATGGTTGATCACCCTAACAATAAAGGCGAGAGTTGAGCTAACGTGATTAGGTGCTAATCGGGTTATAATTTTACATGATTGTATGAATTGGGGACTTTTACATTGAGAGATGGGAAGGACTAAGGATACTCACATTAGGCATTGTGTTATTAATGGAGTGATTAATTTCATGATGGTTTATGCTTTCTATCTTAGTTGATCTACAATTTGATACCATCATAGCTTGTTGATCATTGATTCCTTGATGGATGTTAGCACTAGCACCCCAATTCCCCCATTTATTATGGTATTTGTTCTCGCATCTTAAGTGTTCGATCATTTGCTTGCTTGTTGTTACTTTGTATTTTTGCAAGTGCTTTGTAGTATTAGTGCCAACTCGCTTTGCAACAGTAGTCATTGAGAACTCGTATTTCTAGGGCCTCACGTGCATACTTTTTCCTTGGGTTCAATATTTGTTGATTGGTCTTAATACCACTTGCCCGGAAATACTACTCTATTCAGACCAATCGCAAAATATCGAACCCAAGGAAAAAAATATGCACGTAAGACCCTAGAAATACGAGTTCTCAATGACTAGTGTTGCAAAACGGGTTGGCACTCAACAACTACAAAATAATTGCAAAAATACAAAGCAACAACAAGCAAATAAATAATCGAACACCTAGAAGAGCGTGAACAAACAACACAATAAATGGGGATAGGTGTGCTAGGGCTAACATCCATCAAGGAATCATTGATCAACAAGCTATGATTGAATCAAATTGCAAATCAACTAAGATAGAAAATATTAAACCATTATGAAATTAATCACTCAATTAATAACACAATGCCTAATGTGAGTATCCTTAGTCCTTCTCATCTCTCAATGTAGAAGCACCCAATCCACACATTTATACATAATTATAACTCGATTAATCCCGGATCACGTTAGCTCAACTCTCGCCTATTTCTAGGGTGATCAAACATTAATCTAAAGAGATAATTATGCATGAAGCACAATTGAGAATCACAATTAGGAAGCAATCTACTCAATTGATCTCCAATCATCAACAATCATAGCATAGTCAATCAAATCATCCTCAATTTCAATTAACCCAAGCACAAGAGAGTTAGCCCATGGTGCCACAAGCAATATCCATGGGAAGAAGATAGAATTGAACAAACACAAAACAAATCACAACAATTAAGAAATTAAAAAGAGAAGAGAGGAAGAACATTACCGATCGAATTAAATCCACAAAAAGAGGAATGCTTGAGTCTTCAACACAAATCTCCAAATGCAAATACAAGCTTGAATTGAAGAAACAACAAGGATCAAAAGCTAAACTAGAGCTAATCTAATCAACATTAATTGAAATCTAAATCTAATTCTACCTTCTACACTCGCCTACAATGGAAAATTGGCTTGGAGCCTAAGAAATCGCCCCAAAACCGCTCCTAACCGCTCTAATAAATTCCCCTCGGTTATGCTCTGCTTCAGCCATTAAAAAGATGAATTTTTTGAAAAATCAATTCCCTCGAGTCGAGGTTTAGCCCTCGAGTCGAGGTTCAGCCGAGGTTCAGCCTCGACTCGAGGCTGACGCATTTTCAAATCCCTCGACTCGAGGGTTAGCCCTCCGGTCGAGGCTGCTGCAATTTTGGAATTCTTCTTCTCGTGCCTTATCCCCGACTCGAGGCCTCGACCCTCGCCCGGAGGTCGAGACCAGGGCATTTTTCCGGCCGGGACTCCGCCTCCGACCCCGTTTTTCGTCCGTCTCGTTCGTCTCTTCATTCTAAGAATACCGGTACTCTCGGTTTGGGCAAAATCCACCGATTTACCCGTAAAACGGAGGAAAAATATCAATAATTCATCAAGTAATACTTTTTAGGCAAAATAGTGATACTCTACACATTTAGGCACAAAATCTAACACTTTGGATCACTTTTGCACTAAAATAAGCCCTAAAATCATGCATCAATTCACTCCAATCAAAAGCCACGCCTGTGATTGGTTCTATGAACAGCTTCTACATACCATCTAAGATAGTCATAGGATTCATCGAAACTACCAAAAATTATATCCTTGTCTATTTCAAGGCACGCCAAGCTTTGTGATATGGTACTTGATGCCATAATTATTGCGAACAAGATTTAGTAAATCAGTAACCACGAGTTGTTGGCTTACTCTTAACATCTTGCATTATAAGCTTGCCAATTAATCTAAGAGCAAGGCGTCTGGACTTGTTGTTCACCAAATTCCCTAAACAATTTTGAGTGAGCAGAGCTTTATAAATAACAAATTCTCCTGCTAATTTGTTCTTTTCGCACTAATAAAACCAATCACAACAACCACCAATAGACTTTGGTGATAGCATACAACATATATATACTTATAAGTATTTTTTATATACTTATACAAGAACCCCAAACGTGTTGCATACTTGATCAAGGACTCCCTAAATTCAACCGCACCACCAGAAAACGGTGTCAATCCCACCCTTCATTAGATCAACCCAACCATCGGATAGATAATTGGTCTTACTAATGTGAGGGCTTATATCAAAGAAAGTGACACCGTTTTAAATCGTAAAACTCACAAAAGGAATTGATGATGAGGAACTAGAAACATTGTCTGGATTAGAAAGTAAATCGATACATCGTAAACACCATTTTCTTTATCATTTTTCTCAAAACAGATCGATGACTAATAGAGTAAACATTTTTAAGAGATATCTCAACATCAACAACATTTGAAGAGCAGCCCTTAGATATATAATGAACGTTAACAACATCCTCGTCTGAATCCAATAAATAATTTTTCAAATTCCCAATAGAGCATGAGAGAGAAAAGTCACCTGGCTTCAACTCGGTCACCGATTGATAATCTTGTTTGTGAAATGTAGGAAAGTATGAGTATTACCAAGAGAAATAAGTTTCATTCTACCATTGAAGTTGACCGCAAAAATTGTTGTGGGTGGATCACTCATTATAAGAAACTAAGAAAGGGATTGGAATTTGAATGAACAAAAGGAAAACAACAATAGGACACTAAATAAATCTGCAAAAATAATAAATTCTAAGAAAATTCCTAAAAGGGAAGAGACCAAAGAACAACAAAAAAAAATGCTTGATAAACAAACATTATACAAAAGAAGTAAAAATTTGAAAATACAACAGAGAGAGAGAGAGAGAGTAGCCGTAGATCGCCGATGGGACGACATTCTCGGTAATACTCTTCCGCATTAAATTTTTCGGCGGAGAGAGAAATCAGCAGAGGAGGAGAGAGAGAAGTGAGGGCATGCGCTGCAGAGAGGAGAGAGAATAAGAGCGTGCGAGCCGAGGGGTAAAAATGGAAAATCATAGTGAATGGTGGGTCCAACAGCTTTTTTTTTTTTTTTTGCACCTTGTTGTAATATCATCTTTGAACCGTGCATCTTGTTGTAATAATTCCTTTTTATTATTGATCTAAATCATTCAAATTATTTTTCAAACTTCTTAAAATTATTCTCTTCTATTATTTTTTGTATTTGCAATATAATATTTCATACATCTATTTATAATTTGATTTATTTATATTCAATTTCCTATTCCAAAACTTGTAATATTAATTTTGTTATTGAGTTAGAATTTATTTTAAGTATATATATAGTAATTTAATTTTCTATTATAATTATAAATTTAGAATGTCAAATAATTTTTATATACTTTTTCACATACTAAATTTCAAGGTCTTTTATTTATCATCTTTTCATGCACTACTTATTTACTTTCACGAAATAAACAGATAAATAGGTCCGAAATTGGAAACAAAAGAGAAATTTATTTTTCCATGAATTTCTATAACAATGTTAACAAGAGAAAATATAGAGTTGGTAAGATATATAGAACTAAATTTTACCGTAAAATTGATTTACAACTAAATACCCTTTAACACAAAAAAAAAAAAAAAGGACAAAAAAAAAGAACTCTTCAATAAATATAATTTAATGAAATAACTAATATCATTAAAAATTAATACTCCCTTCGCTCAATTTTAATATGCATACTTTTCTTTTTTGTCCGTCCAATTTTTTTATCGGTAAATGTTAGTTGTTAGTGGTTAGAAGTTAGTTCATCAAGTCTCCTTACAATTCCAAATTCTCCAAGCCTCCTTATACCGTCCAATTTAAGCATACATGTTCAAAAGTTTAATATAAAACTTTATCTTCACCTCCTAAAATCTCTTTAATTAATTAAATTATCATTTTCGTTATTCATAACCAATCACTTTATTTATAAATGGACCTCATAATACCTCCATAAAACCCTCCCACATTGGAAATAGATCCTCTACAGAGAGATAGACAGATATATAATAAACTAATAAGTTAAATACAAAAATATGATTCATCTATTACTTTATCATGTGTCCTTCTCGCTCCAAAATTTATAAGAAATTTACATAAAGAAATGCATAAGATACATAACTTTATACATAAACCATCAATATTTCTCAAAACCCGTGTAAACAAATTTATGATACTAATTTTGAAAGGAGGTATTACATTATAGTAAAACAACTCATACTTTATAGTGAAATAACTAACACTATTTAGTGAAACAACATCTTTATGCAACTTTGATAAAAATACATTAATTATCACCAAGATGACGAATGAAATGTGCAATGCACGTGCTAAAATCTAGTTAGTATAAAAGTGATAACAAATTGAAATGTGATAACAATTTATGAAAAAGTAATATCAATTTATGAAAAAGTGATGACAAAGTGGTATATCTCAAGTGGAAATGTCATGGTTACGAGTCACCCTTTGCCCGATAAAAAAATTATGAAAAAGTGGTAATAATTTATTAAAAAGTGACTTTGTCTCATGTCCTCGTCTCATGAATGAAATAGTCTCACACAAGAGTGCCCCTAAATAGATATATTTTACGCATTAGGATTTGAGATATCGCATACTCTTATATTTATTTTCAGTATGGAGGTAAGCACAAATATTTAAAAAAATAAAATAATGAGTAGAGATTCGATGATTAATTTTATAAATTTTATGCATAAAATAAAGAGATGAGTTGGATTGTGTGTAAGTGTCCAAAGTAAAATCCCTATTACACTAATAGGGAGTTTAATTTAGCCGAGGTGTCGCTCATATATGAGTTTCGCATAGGTGTCAATTTTTCAGTAAGTTTGAGATACATGTTGTAAACACAAATTTTCGTATTTAAATAAATAAATAACAAAAATGGAATTAGAAAGATAGTTTAATTGAATCAAACGATTGTTCGGTACAATCTCTTGAAATTCTTTTGATTCTCTCTTCGTTGTTGACTTTGACTAGACTTCCAAGTTTGTCGGGGTTGAAACCGTTGTTGATGAACTTCAAAGGAGAAAACGTTGATCGGAGGGGTTTAGCACCTTGATCTCGGATCAAACATCGTCTTTGTCAAAGAACTTGAAGAATTATGCAGGGAGAAACACCAATCGGAGGGGCTTAGCACCTTGATCTCGGATTGAACGTCATTCTTGATGAAGAACTTGAAGAACTCCTTGAAAGACCTTTGGAATTGCTCGGACTTGATCTACAGAGCTCGAAATCCAAAGTGTGTTCCAATGCTTTACGTGGTGTTAAGAATGACCGGAATGAGACGCTATTTATAGATGTTGAAAATCCTAGGTTTGATGGAGTGCGGCCTGTTGAACCGGGAATATTCACGACATCTCTGCATTTATTCTTCCATGATTTGATTTGTTAGATTTGATACGATTTGTTGGGTCTTTAGAAGCGTGATTTGATTTATTGGACTTTAGAGGCCCAATTCAACCTATTGGACTTTAGAGGTCCATCTTAATTTATTGGACTTTAGAGGTCTAATTTAATTTATTAGACTTTAGATGCCCAATATGACTTATTAGACTTTAGAAGTCCGGGGCTTTAATTTATTGGACTTTAGAGGTCCAATTTAATTTATCGACTTTAGAGCCCCGATTTTATTTAATGGACTTTGAAGCCCAAATTGATTTATTAGGACTCAATACTTGGATTGGTCCTAATTAATTTGACGGATCAATTAAATTATCAATTATTTATTATATTAGAAATTAATTGTATTTAAATTCCTAATAAATAATAAATTTAATTAATATTTAATATGTAATTTTCACGTGTGGTTTCTTGATTAGACAATTAAATTTTGCTTGCTTACAAATGCCCCACCGCACTTCGTTCACGAGCGATCTTGTCTTCAATGTGGATGAATTGCAAAATTTCAATTTTTGCATTCTCATTCGCCGTTCATATTTCCACAACTATAATGTTCGATATGTGCCACTATGACTACGTCTATGGGGCATTTCATTGAACAGGTTGTGTGTATGGACAAACACGTACTGGACAACAATTATTTCCCAGCATGCGGTCACGGTGGATGTGACGACGATGCATTGGACTCAAACAACGGCCCGTGAGTGGTCAAGTTTCATTTGAGACCCGGCAGGTGTGGAGCTTCCGGTCGCAGCAGACTTCATCGGATTCAGCTTCTAGCGGGATTTGGACGGCAATGCGCGAGGGGTGGCGTGCGACGTAAGATGGTTTCCGACGTGGTTTGATGGTGGCGGCGTGATAGTAACGACGCGGTCGTCAATGTATCGACTATTGGGCTTTGATTTTCAAAGGCCGTAGAATTTATTTGAACTAATTAATTAATTAATTAATAACCACAATAAATTAATCAATAGTCACAATAATATCTATTTAAAAGATTATTATCGAGCCTTCACTTTTGATTTGTGCCCAATATTTTCTTGCCCCCAAATATTTATTTTGTCTTTTGTAGTTCAATATTTCACTAAGTATATGAAATAATTGAATTATGCCTATACTTAGAGAATTTCTCAGATTGCTTTCATCCGCCTTTTTTTTTTTTTTTTTGCATATTCCCTTTTTGTACTTTAATATCTTTAATTTTAATATATGAACTTAAATGAAGTAATTGGATTATGACTGTACTTAGAGAATTTCTAAGTTGCCTACGTAACCCTTTGTAGATGATCAAGCCATAATGTAGTTCAAGAAAAAACATGGTTTGGTTTTGGGGGATGCGTGCACGCTTTAACCTCATGCGTGCCAGAGGGACTTTTTTTTATAACCACTATAGTCAAAGTGGGGTATTAATATTTAACCACTAAATACCTTTGGTGGGTTTAGGGTGTTGTACACGGTTTAACCTCATGCGGGCCGGGAGGGGTATTAATATTTAACCACTAAATACCTTTAGTGGATTGAGTGTCGCATACGCTTTAACCTCATGCGGGCCAGGAGGGATATTAATAATTTAGCCACTAAAAATCTTTAGTGTGGCAATTTAACATTTTAATCACATGTAATTACCTTTGGTGGTTGTCGTGCACGCTTTAACCTCTTGCGGACCGGGAGGGATAAACAGCTTTAGACTTATGTATCATGGAGCTTTCTTCACTTATGCGTAGTAGCATTTCAAGAATTTTCCATTTATGGGATCGGTGTTTATACCGTCTTCGAGAGATCAACTCATTTGCGTCATCCGTGTAAACTTCTTTTTCCACATGTGGGTCATCCCGCTTGTGTAAGATTTTAACAACTTTTTCCTTTGTCGAGCATCTTCGCATATGGTGATATGGTTTACAAGAGCAACATCTTCATTGTTTTCTCTGTGTTTGCAAAATTCACGCATGCCCTCATTCGGTCATCTCTTCCTCTAATTATAATTGTCTGCACAAAGTGTTGACATCAACAATGTTCCTATTTACGATCATTGTAACTATTTTCCTTTGTAGAGCTATGTCCATGATCCGAGAAAATGTTTGTCGAGGATTGCGAATGTCGACGAAGTTAGATGAGGTTACACTCTCTCCATCATCTTCTTCACCTTTTGGATACTGCTTTTAGGCAATAATGAATGCTGACTTTAAGATATGTAAGACAAGGTGGTCACACGCCCAAATTTTCATAAATATAGATTTTTGAAATAGATAATAATCTTAAAATAAAAGGCGTGAACAAGAATTTAAACTTGAGAAAAGACTACAACTTTATTTGATAATCGGCGGAAGACTCTAAAATAAAATCCAATTTAATTAAATTGAGTGAGTATCAACGACAATAAAAATTAAAACTTGTCACTAAGAATTTAAATGACTAACTAAATAAAATTAAAAGTGAGCTCATTTAATCTACGAACTATGCATCCTCCGATGTACCACGTTGACTCTCAATCAAAAAGGGAGAAAAAGAAAGGGTGAACAAACTACGGCTCGGTGGGGACATGCTTGTCTAAACTAAATACAATAAGCAATTAAATTATTCAATCACGTTAACATTTAGTCCATTAATATCACCTCGTTTATAAAGGTCAAAGACCTATCATCACCTCGTTTATAAAGGTCGAAGACCTATCATCACCTCGTTTATAAAGGTCAAAAGACCTATCGTCACCTCGTTTATAAAGGTCAAATGACCTATCATTTCATTTATATAAGTTAGACATTTCCTCATAAATATCTCACATGAATGGTAATAAAATTACATATCACATTTAATAGAGACAAACAAAGTAAGATAAGAATCCCCACACGAAATTAATGACGTGGATGAAATTGATGCAATTGTCTCAATCCCTACTCCTTGCGATTATGGTCGCTAACATAAACAATTAAATTTACTTATAAATTAACAAGAATGATTCCTCATCTTAAATCTATAGGGATAAATATATCTTTTTATCTTACGCTAATATCGTAACCTAAACTAAACAATTAAAATAAATTCCTAAATTAAAACCCTAATTCCCAAATTATATTCAAACTAATTTATATTAATAGTAGTGAGGCTTGAATTATTGCATAATATTTTTAATACAATATAATAATTAAATTAAATAATATTAATAAAATAAAATAAAATTAAAATATATAATATTAAATAAATACCTACACACTGCACACACAAAAGCATACACTGACACATATATAACGCACACACAGTCACACTCACACATACACAAAACACGCACTCACATACACATACACAAAACGCACACACACGTAGACATTAGACATTACACGCGCACACCCACACCCACACCCACACACTGTGCACAAACAACTCACACAAATACAACATATATGCACTGCACTCACAAATAACTTAATATATATATATATATATATATATATATATATATATATATTTATCATATAAGAAATAATATATTTAATAATTCGTATACATTAAATTAAGCATAAAGATGCCATAAACAAAAGACAGATAATATAGTATTGATCATATTAATTAATTAAAAACAAACAATTGAAAAGATTTTGGTAGAATGAAAATGCCGTTATTTTTGAAGAGAATGAAAAGACGCTGCCGTTGTTGCAAATATATAATTTTATTTTTGTGTGTGTAATTTTCTAGGTTAAAACTCTTATATAAATAAATATTAGGCATGGACTTGAGCTTGAATGAAATAAAAAAATCTTAAAATCTTTATTTAAAAGATTTAGGAACTTAAAAGTAGGGAAGAAAATATATTTTCTAGTGAGAAAAATTAGGCATTTGTATCTCAAGGGAAACTCAAGATTTGATTTTAAATAAAAGATTCTTTTTAGAAAATAATGAAATTGAAAGGTATTATTTATTAAAATTTGCAAGATATGAAAAATATTTAATTTTAATAAAATTTTATATAAAGATAATAAATAATACTAGAAAAATTAGGGGTATTACGGTGGCAAAGTGTGAAGAGGATATTCAGTATTTTATTGATTTTTTATAAGCCAACCAAAACATTCATGTTGGCGGGTGAACAATCAAGATAACAAACGAGAGATGTGCATCCGTTGTTCGGGTTTCGTGTGGTAGTCTTCCAATTGAGTTAAAGTTGATTGGTTACAAGCTACCCGAGTGGATCAAGCGTTGCATTGGAAGAGATGTAAAATCGGCAGAGGGGGAAATATTCTAAACAAGAAATATGTGTACGATAAACTAGTGGAGGTTGCCGCAAAGAATAATAGTTGAAGTGTGAGGGATGTTGCACGACTAACACATCTATATTTACTTGTAACATTGCTCACTCTAGGAATGAATGGAAGAGTACCATGACATTATTCTATTTATCTCGAATAAGGTTGAAGATATCCGGAAGTATGATCGGTGTAAACTAATCATTGATCTGTTAGCGTTACAAATTTTACTGAGCAAAAACACATGCATTGGAGATTGCGCTTTACTGCTCCAGTAAGAAAAATCTTCAAATTAATTGTTACATATTGCATATGCATACTAAAACAACACAAAAACAATATTTAAGTAACAAGTATTATACTAAGGGCTCGCTTTGGTTTCTTTTATTGGATAATACCTATATTTGTAATACCAGTTTATTTATCAATATTTTGTTTGGTTTCAAAACTTGAGTTAAATAATTAGTTATTAGCTATCAATATTATGTTTGGTAGCAAGTATTATAACTAGTATTAATTTATTTTAGACTAATTTGTCCTTATAAATAAAAATAATAATAAACACATCTTGATGAAAAGTGAAGGGTGTTTTGGTATTTTAAAAATTTAATAGATGTTGGAGAAATATAAGTATTACAAATACCATATGAAACTTGGAATCTATAATACCATGTATTAGGTATTACTAGTTTTTGCCCGTAACCGTTTCTTCGCACGGTGATTACTATTATTTTTATAAATTTTAAATTAATTAATAAATTAACTATTATGAAATTTAAAAAAACATATAACTAAATTTTATAGATTTAAAGGCATTAAAGTATAATAATATGTTGAAAAATAAATGTTATACATATCAAATTAATATTTTATTTTAAAAATATATGGCCAAAAAGATCTTGAATAACATAACCATTATCAAATAAAACATATTACTTTTTGAAAAATATATATAAACACTAACAATTCATACTTATATAAATGAATTACTAATGATCATCTAAATTATATTAAAATAATATTAATTAACTTAGATTGATCATAGTTTATGCAATTATCTTAATTATTTAAGTTAAACTTAATTTACGAAAAGATGCAAAATCATAAAAACCTTCATCATATATTTTTATCTATTATAAATCGATCTAAATTATTGTCTAAGGATTATAAAAGTTGTGTGGACAATATATGTTGACTAATACAAATGCACAAATTTAATACTTTGACTACACTATTGTGCATAACTTAAATAATCTAGAGAGTATGGATAAATGATATTACATTGGAAGAGGTAGGGTGCACAAAATTGGAGATAGTTGAAAAAATAAACCTATTGGTTACTAAGGAGGTAGTATAATATTTGTTTAATGTAGTCAAATGAACATAAGTAATTCTTATATACATTGTAACAATATGAACATCTAAAATAAAACACAATAGCAAATAATTTAACATCATCAAAATTAACTATGTTGCTTGATCACCAAATAGAATAAACATCCTCCACTAACATTTTATTTTATTAGCAAAATTGAACAAAAGTGGCAAAACTAAATTTTTTTGTCCAAAATAGAATGAATATAAAATTCATCTCAATATCCACATTTAATTAAAAAAATATCCAATGCATTCCAATATTAAAGTGAAATAAAAAAATAATAAAAAATCAACTATGTAAAGACTCGAGGCACAAATATTATTCATATTTAATATCTCCAATGCTAACCACAATAAGATGTGATATTTGATTGGTTCATCACATCATTAGCAACAATATAATATCACATGAAAATCATATGGAAATGGAAGATGAATAGAGGCCTCAATTTTCATAGTCATGGTATTTACAATATTTGCAACTCGATTTCTCGTTCCTTCTCATAGTCCTTGAAGACGCGTATAAACCCATCTTCTTCTTCATCTAAACTGGAATCTTTCTACGAAATAGATGCACTCCTTCGTAATTATTATCGTCGTACATGAAAAAGATGAGAATGAATTGAAAAATGACTAACGTATATATATGTGTTAAAAAGTAACATATCCTTGAATCATGCAAATACACGCTAATTACATTACATCTAAATATATTATGTATTGGAACAATTAATTTTAGGCTTAATTGCAAATAAAATCACCACCTTTTCGCAAATTGCAATCTAATCTAAACTATTGAATCTTGTTAAAAAAACTTCAATTAAATTTTTTTTTTTGACAATTAGAGCTTACGGACAGCTTTATTCTTGCCCGAAAGCCGATGTGTACAAAAATATACACAATCATCATCCCAATAACATCCACATCATAAAATATTTATTAAAAAAATTTAAAAACTTGAAATAATTTAAAATTTTAAATTAATAAATACATTTAAAATTCTTAAATTAAAATATCAGTAAATTTTAAATTTATTAAAATTTGTAATAAATAAACTAAAAGAAACAAAAAATTAACACTTTTAAAATTAAAATAACACTTTATACAAACAAATAAATTACACTTTAAAGAGCTCTTCATTTTTGTCGCTTCAATAAACAATGTCCTGCACTCGAGAATGGGTTGAAGCAACTCCCATGGCAGATTGATTACGCCTCTTCTACCCTCGGTTTTCCCGAATCTTGACAGTACTCATCAACATTATCCACGTATATCCCCGACCAAATCTTGCAAAATTCGCAGAATTCGATCTTGGATCCCACAGGGATTTGAGATATCTTCTAGAAATACAATTCCTGTGGCCACGCCTACGATTCGTGCATGCCTCGGTTGATCGGACGGTGCCGTGGGGCTCCGGGCGGGGAGATCACGCCGAGGTGGAGCTTCGTCGAGCAGTTTTTCGGGGTTTGTTTGGTTTCGTGGTAAATGCTGGAGTGGCCCATGTCGGGGATGCTCACGGAGCGCCGGTGTGCGCGAATCGCCGGGGACGCGCAATCGCTGCGTGCGAGTCGGCGTGAAGAAGCACCATCGGCGGTGGTGGTCGAGCGAATGGTGGAGGAGGCGCTTGGACGGTGGCGGGACTGGGGCTGTTTAAGGAAGATTTGGGGGTGGGTGGGGGCGCGGGAGTTTAAGGAGAAAATGGGGAGAAAACAGAGGGAGGTTTGGGGAAGAAGAAGTCAAGGGTCGAGGGGAGGGAGGTTTGGGGAAGAAGAAGTCTAGGTTTTAATAATATTATTTTTATATTTTTAATAATTGGAATTGATTTATTAGATTTTTACTTTAAAAATATTAATGGAAAATAAAATTCAAAATAACACATGTGTGCCACGTAGTCAAAATTTCAAAATTTTAGTGACACATCAACAACGGGCGTAAGCTAATCACCGTAAGCTCTAATTGCAAAAGAAAATTAAATTGAAGTTTTTTTAACAAGATTCAAAAGTTTAGATTAAATTGCAATTTGTGATAATGTGGTGATTTTATTTGCAATTAAGCCTTAATTTTAAGGTCAAACATACCATTTTGTTATAAAATAAATACGAACGGCTAGGATTCTCGATTTATGGTCGAATAAAAAGGAAGGAAAACTAAAAATAAAATTCAATGGTGTATTGGAACAATAAATTTAAGGTCAAACATACCATTTTATTAGAAAATAAATCTAAATGGTCGGATTAATCAAATGATGCAGATCTATGGTCGAATAAAATAGAGGAAAAACTAAAAATGGAATCCAATGGTGTATTATATATTTATAGATTTGAACGGGCCCATTCTTAATAACGGGCTGGAAGTATAATATATACAACAAACCAAACAAGTGATAAAGTTATATTAGGGATCAATACACCCCTAATAAAGAAAACCAAACGAGGTCTAACAAGATTGTATAAAAATGCGCTTTGGTTGTGTGGGCATATACAACAATTGTTGAGAAGGCCGAGAATGGAAAACTACCAAGAATACTAAAGTGAGATCTCAAGATTATGTTAAACAAAGCTCGAAGAGTGTGAATTTGAAACGTCTAACACATGATTTTGTAAGAGAAAAAAATATTATATAAACAAAAACATACAATGAAAACATTGTGTACCTAATTAGAAGTTTATAATTTGGAATTTCAATCTCGTATACGACACACAAGATCAAGCCAACAAGTTAGGAGAAGAAGACACTTGAGAATATGGTTGACTATTGAGTGACATTGGGGAGTGATACACGTAAAACAAAAGACGGTGATGATATATCTATGGAGTCAATAGAAGCTGGGATGAACAGGACACAAAATCAGGACAATGAGAAAGAAGAGTTTGTATGTGTGCATTTGATTACCGACAACAACCAAAAAGCGGGGGTGAATTGAGAAAAAGCAATGAAACATTTCATGGAGAAACACACGAACAAGATGTTCTAGAAATAGGTGTTAACAATCAGAGCAATTAAGGACCAACACACATGAAGGTTTCATCATTGTCAATATTGGTTTGAATGTTCATCAAATGACCTAGCGATTGAATGTAAAGATGATGGAGATATGACAATGGATGATGTGGAGGTTTTGGGAAGGAAGAGTGACTATAGAGTTGAAGCTCCTACATTCAAGATAAACATGACATAAGATTTTGAGATTGAACACACAACCGATGATGAGGTAATGAAGATAGTTAATAATATTAATAATGAGCGCGCATGAGGCAAACAAGGATTGTTGCACATGTAAGTATGACTTACACAAATTAATGGAGGACAACGCAAGGTTACCAAAAGAGGTGAACAAGTACATGAAAATCATTGGGGAAAGAGACAGAGAAATTTCATGCATGGTGACTAAGTATGAGGAGGAAAAAAATCACAAGAAATAGCACGAAGGAATTGTTGTCAGAGAAGGATGGTGAGATTAATAAACTGAAAGGAAGATTGTTGTACTTGGAAGATAAAGTAGATTCAATGATGTTAATGCCTATAACAAGCAATGAGCAGGTGAGGAGACAAAAGAGCCCACTTAGACAAAATTGCAGAGCTTTCTATAGCATTAAAGGAAAATGAGGATTTGAAGGTTGAGAATGAAAAACTTAAAGACAGACCGACATCTATGGAGACATCAGCCACTTAAAAGATGATAATGAAGTCAACAAAACCCCACCCGAGGAGAAGTAGAACAACAAGAGAATCCCCATCCCAAGCACACTAACACATAGAGTAAAAGCCAAAACTGCAGAATGCACAAGAAAAGTAAATGAGATTTCACCTGACTTGGAACTAATGATTTAGAAAAACATCATGAAGAAGCGTAAAAAATGTAGAAAGCTACGATTGGATGAATCAAGCCGTAGTACACGAAATTAAGCTAACAATTAAAGAATCAATCGAGAAGGCTTGACATGAATCTATGGAAGAGTAAGTAGTATATACTATATATAATAAAAAATTATACCAACTCTGTTTCAATTATTTGTGTTTTTTTTTGTCTAAAAAAACTACGAGGCATAATTTCATATACTTACATGAAAGCCTATAACATTACTAATATTAATAAAACTTGGCCATGTAATTGTGACAGGTGGTTGATTTATGGAGCGAGATTTTAGTTGAGAAGTACGAAGAATCAATACCATTTACTAAGCAAGTGCACATTTTCTCGTCTTTATGTTTGGTATAAATAAATGAACATTATCACAAATTATTTTTTTAGTATAACGTATTGAATTGTGTAAATCTGATATATTGATGTTTGTTACATGATTTAATAAATGCAAATAAAGGAGGAGAAAATAGAAATTTAAGGAAAATGGTTGATGATTGCCTTGAAAATAATGGACCAAGTGATGTATTGTTGTTTCCTTTATTAAGCAAGAAGCGATTCGAGGAACCAGTGATTGCGAGGTGATCATTGGACATGGTTGAAGCTGGATATAAATATTTGACAATGGAGTTTCTACAATTCAATGCGCCCGAACAACTACACAAACGACGTCCATTTAGAGAGAAGTGTTGTGTTGGTAAGGACTGTAATAATATTTTTAAAATCGAGAAATTTGTAACATTACTATACAATGGTGTAATACAATAGTAATGATTTCTTTAACTACATGTTGATTACATTATGGATTGTTTACGAGCCATATTTATAGAATCAAACCATTCACACTTCATAAAGGCAAAGGAACAAACAAGACCACTACCGGTACCTTGTATGGAGGCGAGTGGTCGTGGATCATTAGATTGTGGGGTAATAGTGTGCAACAATATGGAAAATGAAACACTCGAGAAATATAATCATCCAAAAATATTTACTCAACAAGCAATAACTCAAGATCGTATAAAAATGATTGAGTGGTTCATGGATCAAGATAACATTGAGATGTAATTGATAATGTGGTAACACCGAAAGTGTGTGAGCATGCCGGTAGATTTTTCTAGACGACAATGGTTATACATTGCAGATTGCGCTTTATTTTTCAACGAAGTAGGTTGCTTAGAATCGATCACCGTGAAGTATTTAGACATTAACTAATTTTCCGTAATTCGGCAATGTATTCAACATCAAAGATAGCTAATTTATATATTATGTATTTAAAAATGGGTAAAATTACAGGTTTTACGTGTAATAAATTATAGGGTACTTGTTCAATATGGTAGGGATTAATTGCTATGGATTGGAAAAAATGGTTTGTTTGATTGCTATTTATAATTTAATTTCAATTCAATAAAAATCGTTTGCTATATTATTACATCATAATACATTTGTTGAAAAAATGCAAAAACATTATACGAATATACTTTTCGGACTAATAGTTTAGGAAAAATGATATTAATGTAACTTCCTAGAAAAAATTAATACGGTAACTTATTCAGTTTTCATTGTTTGTGCACAAGACATAATGCAACAAAGTCACATTATACTCTCAATATTAACCTTACAATATAGGTACACACTAAAAAAATAATTCTAATATTAGAAAGAAATCATATAACAGACATTGAAGCGCAATCAAAATCATCCAACAAAATCTTTTCGGATATGTAATTGATACAAAATAGTACTAAGGAAAAAATGCATTATTAGTCGCTTCAATACACAAGTATATCGAAAAAATATACATAATGATTATTTTTATAAACAAAATACATTTCAATTTAGAAAAACAACATACATTTTACTATATAAAATTATTATTTTATCAACAAATGAATTGTCTAATACAACACGTTAAAATTATAATAACTAGTGAGAAAAAAATAAAAAAATATAATTTTTTATGATAAAACGAATAAATAAGAATAGGAGAGCTGATAGTATTGCACAAGCAACGGTTAAAAAATTATATACAATAATGTGATGCACAAGCAATGATTACATTGTGTATAACAACTATCAAATATCACTAGACCAACAAAAATAAAGGGCAACGTGTAGGTAAAGGATAAATGTGAATTGTTGATTGGACAAATATTGTCATTCAAAAGGCTTTTCAAACTTTAATGTCGGTTAAACTTGATATGAGCAAGGCTTTTGATAGGGTGGAATGGAAGTTTGTTGATGCTGTGTTACGGGCTATGAATTTTCTGACCGTTTGGTGTCCCTTATTATCACTTGCATTTCTACGCCTATTTTTCTTTTATGCTAAATGGCTCTTCTTTTGGTTCTCTTGAACCTCAACGGGAATTAGGCAAGGGGACCCTCTCTCCCCATATTTGTTTATCATTTGTTCAAGTTTTCTCGAGTATTCTTCAAGACTTGCAGATTTGTGACCGTATTAAAGGGTTGGCGGTGGCCGAGTGCGCCTACAATATCTCACCTCCTTTTTGCTGATGACACCCTACTCCTTGGGCATGCAACGATTGAGGAAGCGACAAATTTGAAGTTTGCTATTTCTCTATACGAGAAAGTCTCAGTGGCAACCGGTGAACTATGATAAGAGTGGGATTGTTTTTAGCCCGAATACTCATCCCGACATTATTTCGTCTATTCTCCACATTTTTGGGATGCAGCAAGTTACGTCCCATGGCAAGTATTTGGGGCTGCCCTCGGTGGCTGGTAGGAAGAAGCGAGAAATCTTTGCGTATCTTGGACCATATCCGAAAAAGGATTTCGGGTTGGAGCGAAACTTACGTCAAGAGCTGGCAAAGAGGTCCTAATTAAATCGGTTTTACAATCAATTCCGACGTACTCGATGTCGTGCTTCAAATTTCCAGATGGAGTAATTCATGATATTACTTCTTTGGTCCGGGAGTTTTGGTGGGGTGTTAACAAGGATGGAAATTCCAAGATTAATTGGGTAGCTTGGGATACTCTCACGCGGAATAAAATGGAAGGAGGAATTGGGTTTAGGGATCTAGATTGCTTCAATGTGGCGCTTTTAGCGAAGCAAGGGTGGAGGCTGCTTACTTCTCCTCATACTTTGCTTGCGAGATTCCTTAAGCCTCGTTATTTCCCGGATACCTCATTCATGCATGCACGTTTGGGTTCGCGTCCTTCTCTAACTTGGCGAGGAATTTTGGAAGGTCGCTCCATCCTTTATGCAGGGTGTTATAGACAGATAAACTCGGGGACATCCACGCGTGTCCTTGAAGATCAATGGATTCTGATGTGCCTCTAGAAGCTCTCTGGGTATTGAATATGTTGCTCCAAATTCTCGGGTTTCGATGTTTATCAATCATGTTGAACACACATGGAAATCGGACCTTATTTCAGAGGTATTCCGCCGGAGGTTGCTGCAAAAATTCTTCTTCTCCCCATCCGCCATGCAGCAGCTCTGATAAATGGAAGTGGGCTCACACGGCTTGAGGAAGTTCACCGTTAAATCGGCATATCAAGCACGCTAGCCTTAAACCGCCCTCCACCCCGGAAGTTGTACAACCTGTGGTGACTAAGCTTTGGAAATCCTTGTGGCGTCTTAAGCTCCCGCCTAGAATACTTCATTTTACGTGGAGATGTTGTACGAATTCTTTGCCTTTCGCTGATACTCTTGCTCGCCGTGGCATTCATGTCGATGACTCTTGCGGGTTACGTGAGAAGGGAGTAACAAGGCTCTTCATCTTTTTCACTTGCCCGTTCTCTATTGATGTTTGGACGCAAAGCGGGGCTTTGGCAATCTATTACTGCGGAGAGCGCCTTGTCCGCTTCATCTTGGTTTAAGAACACGATTATTGCTCGAATTTCGATGCTGAATTTTTCGGGTGCTTGGATATTTTCTCTGGTTTTATAGAAATAAGATGCTCTTTGAAGGTGCCTCGGTGGATTCTTTTCTTTAATTTCGAAGGCCACGCATCTTCTCTACGATTTCAGTGTGCTAATGGGTGGCCTGAGCGCCCCAATTGAAGCCGCTTTGCGGTCATGGGCGAGGCCTCCGGAAAACGGTTTTTGCTTTTACTTTGATGGTTCAGTTTCTAAAGATGGAGCCTGTGCAGGTGTTGGGGTCTTCGTGGCTGATGAGAATGTCTCTTTTGTTTTTGGAGTTAGTAAGGCCTTTCAGGTATCCAATCTCCACAATTAGCGAGAGATGCTTGCTTTAGGAAGCAATTCTTCCGGCAAGGTCTTTAAGGCTTGGTCCTATACCTTTTGTTGGTGACTCACAGGAGGTGATTTGTGCTATTCTTGGTGAGGGTTCGTGTCTTAGTATTTGCCTTCCAATCCTTGAAGAGATTCAAGACTTGCTGTCCTCTACTCCTTGTTTAGGGTTCTTTTGGGTTAGACGTAGTCTTAATTTAGTCGCTCATGAGTTGGCTTTTCATGCTAAGTCTATTCCTTTTTGTAATGCTACTTGGTCGCCCTGTTCCCGAGGACTTCCTCTTGTCGTCCAGTCTTTGGTGATTCCGGCTCTTTATTTTTAATGCATTTCCCTTTCGAAAAAATATGAGTAGGAATTAATAGAAGAATGGGCATATCAAAAAGAATGTTTTTAAATTAGTACCAATAAAAAAATCACGAGATGCACACAATTTTTAAACAAACATGCAATAATAAAAAAATAAAATAAAGCGATATCGAAGAATTACATGTAAAAAAATAAAATAAAATAGTTTAGAAAAAATAAAATTACCAGAAAAGGAAAAAAATAATTAATACCTAATTCACAAAAATAAGAACAAAAACACAAAAAATTTGAAAGTTACAATATTCAATACAAGGTCTTGCTATTCATCAATTCTTGAAAAATGCAAATAAAAAAATTAATAATCAGCGTATGAGTATAGATGTCATTCAATAATATATTTTTCTAATATATATTATTGAACTAGAAAGAAACAATAATTCAACCGAAAAAAAAAAATAAAAACAAAAAAATATATATATATATATATACACATATATATTTATAAAAATAAACTACTACCTTGGATGTTGTATTCAAAAAAAAAAAAAAAAGAAACAACCCAAAACATAAAACTTGGATGTAAAGTAACTAAAGTTATACAACATAGAAACATCAACTTGCAAAAGAAACATCGGCTTCCGCCTAGAAACATCAACATAGACCATAGGCAACGCCTTTCTACAAATTGCAAAAGTAGCTTGTCGGTTTCCCTATATAATCCACTTTGAAGATGAAAAATGTGTGGAGAAATAAACCAAAAAAAAAAAAAAAAAAAAAAACAAGTTCGGGGTGATAACACACACCACCATCTAAAGAAACAAATGTGATGAAAAAGGAATCAATTGCTCCATCAACGGAAATGGGTGTGACAGTCTTCCAGCTAGATATAATGATGGATTACTATCAAGATTGCCGGCAAAATCCCTTATGCGGTTCAAAGCCGTAAACCGTTCATGGGAAAGACCCAGTAACAGATAAGTATTTTATGTCAAAGCTCCACTGCCGAAAATGAAGGAGCAAAATCTGGTTGGATATGTTCTGCAGACTCGGTATGGTTTATTATCCACTAGGGTATATGCCAAATGAGCACGAGTTATATACCAATAGCCGAATTGTGTGCGAATACGAACCATTCTTGTCACGTCATAACAAGTTGCAGATCGATCACGGAGTGCAACACATATAACAAGTTCATGTTGAAGAATCCACTATTAGGTATATTAGTACAGATTCCAACGCCAAAAATAATTTTCCCGAGAATTGCACCTATGGGGCGGCATTTTTCGGGATGGGTTACAATGATGAGGCAGATGACTATAAGATAGTACATGTCATAGGTTTCCGAGATCAAAAGAAGTCTTCGGCGGTGCATGTAATTTCGACAAAGACAATGGCTTCAGAGCACCTTGGTGAATTCCGTATGCAAACCCGGTTGGAACCCCGGGGATTTTCATTGGAGGACGAGTAAACCGGTAAATCTTGGACGGCAACAGAACAATAGGGATCACTACGTTTCTTTGTAAAATAAACACATTCAAAGACAATTGAAATGCAAGGGGAATGGAGAGTGTGCAAGCGTATGGCGAAATTGCAGCCCTAGATGACGATAAACTTATATTGTTTTCCGAGTGTGTTAGATCAGTTTTTAGTTTTAAATGAGTTAAAACATATAGGATAGAAAAGCTCTTGTAAATAACATGACCATTTGAATTTGTATAGATCGGCTAATGTAGTATATCTTTCTAGTAGACTAATCGGACTAGGTAAGGACTAAAGAATCAAGCGAGGTCGAGAATTTTTGTGGTCATCTGGAGACAGTCTTGAAAAGGTCATCTGTTTGAGAGAATAATGAAGAGCTCCAAATGAGGTCAAGACCAGTGAGTAGAATAAGAAAGACAGTCTCTCACCAAGTCAAGGCAGACAACTAATTCAAGATCGGCTCGGTTCAAGGAGGTTTTTAAGATAAGTTTGTTAAACGGTTACCAGTTTGTTACAACAAACTAACCGTCTTATAGACTTATAAATAAGTTTAGGCACAGATTTTCAAAAGAACTCTTAGCACTCATTATTACGAAATTCACACTCTCGAAAAAGCACTCACTTATCTTCAAAGGTTTTCACAATATTTTCTAAGTGTTTATAGAACACTTTACGTACATCTTCAAATCACAATCTGACCGTAATTTTAGATTACCTAGTTAGATTATTAGATTGAAGGTGAATCAAAGACGAAGATCGTCTAATTCTATAAATTGTAATCAACGGTAAGCAAGAGAGTAAGTAAGAAGGTAGAGCCCCTTCTTTAAAGTTGAAGAAGGAGAGTGGATGTAGGATCTTTTGATCGAACCACTATAAACCTCGTGTTCTTTACTTTACTGCATTTAATTTCTATTGATTATACTGTGAATTGATTGAGTTTAAAAGCTGTTTCACTGACAAACTTTGATTTTGGGGATTCACAATTAAAGTCTGAATTGATAATTTGAATTTAGTAAAAATTTAGATAATCTATTCAACCCCCTTTTCTAAATTATCTCTAGAAGGTCTGCTTGATTTCTTTTAAACTACTTATTCGGGACCAACAAGTGGTATCTAAGCGGTGTTAACGCTGTTACGAATATTTCTTTTGGTCAAGACGATCTTTGTTATTCAAATCTTGAAATTGATTTGTTGTTGAATATATCTGCTTGTTTTTCTTGTTATATGCTAGTCATATCTTTGAGTGACAGAAAATTCAAGAATCTTCAGATTTTGAGATTGAAGATTATGACTATTGGAAGTTTCGTATGGAAAATCATCTCAAATCTATTCATCCTCGTATATAAGATGTTCTATCCGAAGGACCTATTAAATTCTTCCATGGTGGTGTCGGTGATGGAGCAAGCAAAATTTCGTAGTCTCGTATTCGAGATAGAGAAAAAGATTCCCGAATTGACAAATGATGAAAGGAAAATATATAATCTTGATCAGGAGTCTAGGAATGAGATTATCGTAACACTACAGAGAATGGTATGAAAAGATCAAAAAGTGTAAGTCGAAAAGAGATGTGGGATACCTTAGCGGTATGTGCGAAGGCACAGACTAGGTAAAGGAGAACAAGCTTCAAGCTGTTATCTCTTTATTTAACGTTTTTAAAATGAAAGAAGATGAGTCTATTGATCAGCTAGACATGAGAATGACTAATCGATTAATAGAGCCACTGATTTGGGTAAAGTCTACACCGAAAAGGAAATTAATAATAAAATTCTTAGATCTCTAACCGAGCATTGGAGGAAAAAAACTTCTAATAAAGGCCACGAAGGATATTTCCACCATGAGTTATTCTATTTTATTCTCTCACTTAAAAGGTTATGAGTTTGACATTCAGGTAGAGGATGAAGAAGATGAGATGGAATCTAGTACGTCATCTAAAATAGTAGCCTTTGTCGATAAGGAAGACAAACATGCATTTGAAACAAAAGGAGCCGATCTTTCTTTAAAAGAACAGATGGCTTTATTGACCAAGAGGTATGATTGACTTAGAATGAAATATAAACGTAATAAATTGAAATTTGTAGGAAAAGACAGATCAAGATCTAGATCCGAGAAGGAAATATGATGTAGAATCTACGAGATGATGATAAAAGGAAAAATCGAGATAAGGAGGTACAAGTCACCTGTAAACAAGAATCCTAGCGGTTCTAGATCGGATCGGGAGATACTTGTTACACTGTAACAAACCAGGACATTACAACTATGATTGTCCCCAGTGACTCCTAAAGAGAGAGGAGAAAAGAAAGAAAAGAGATAGACGCTTTGCAGATCAAAGAGTCCTTCTTGCTGAAGAAAAAGAGTTAAGAAAATCATCCTCATCATACTCATCGATTTTAGATCGAGATGTTGAAATCTGTCTAATGGTAAAAGAGGTAAAATACAACTCTTCGTGTTAGATCAAAAGAAGTTTTGATGAGTTAAAAGGATCAACTCGGATGATCGGCCAACTTCGAAGAACAGTGAGGTAAAGATCCGATTACTAAGTGATCAGGACTAGAAGGAGCTAGATAAGTCGGTGAGGATTGAAGAGGTAGAGGTCATCTAGAGACGAGCTTGAGACAAGTCATCTGCAGGAGACAACTATAAAGAGCTCGACGAGGTCAAGACAAGCTGAGTAGAATAAGAAAGGCAAGTCTTCTCCAAGTCACCGGCAGACGACTAGACCAAGATCAGTGAAGATAAGAGCAGTTATCAAGATTAAGTTTGTTAGGCGGTTTTAGTTTGTTACAACAAACTAATTGTCTCAGGAGCTTATAAATAAGTCTAGGCATAACTTTATTTTCTAACGAATTCATTATGCACTCTCACTTTGATAATTCACAAGTTTTCAAAAAGTTCACACAAGTTTTCAAGGAATTTTTCACAAATTCTAAGTGTTTATAGAACACTATTCCATACATCTTCAACACACTTCTTACACCGTATAGTTAAAATTTCCAGATTAGTTTGGGAGTTGAAGATAGATTGAAGATTAGAAGATCATCATTGTAAAGTTGTAAGTTGTACGTTGGCAAGTGAGTAAGTAGTAGGCGAGACACTTCTTCAAGTTGAAGAAGGAGAGTGGATGTAGGATCAATTAGATCCGAACCACTATAAATTATTGCGTTCTTTACTACTTTCCTACTTATTAGTTCTTAATCAATTTCGACTATTAATTAAACTCAATTTGATTCACAATCGACTTGTAATCGATTGTTTTTATCCGTTTAAGTTGAGTCTAAATTTATTTTCCATCTGTGTAAACTTTGGTTTCTGAATTGATTTTCTAGATTTGAAAAGTTGGAAAATCTATTCAACCCCCTTCTAGATTTTCCCTAGAAGGATGTTTCAAGGTTCTTATTAATATACTCAATTCGTGGGACCAACAAGTGGTATCGGAGCGGTGTTAAGTCGTTACGATATTAGTTTTAGGTCTTGATTAAGTTTCGAAATGGTTTCTTGATCATCTTCTTTATCTTCAAACCACTAATCTTGCTACTAACAAGTTCTGTTGAGTTTTTCTTTGTTTTCATCATGTCATCCGTGAAAAGCAAGAAGTCCAGCTTGCACGAATTACGAATCGAGGAATATGATTATTGGAAATTCAGGATGTAGAACCATCTGAAGGCAATCCATGATAAGATGGAAGAGGTTCTTGAAGAAGGACCTATTAAATTTTATCATGGAGGGACCGGTGATGGTGCTTTGCTGTGAGACTAGAGTCGAGACAAGAAAATAAGAGTTCAGAGAAATGACCCGGTGATGAAAGGAAAATTCACAACTTGGATCAAGTGGCTAGGACAGAAATCATAGAAACTCTAAGCAAAGATTGGATAGAAAAGGTCAAGAGGTGTAAATCTGCTAAGGAGATGTGTGTGTGTGTGAGGGATCAGACCAAGTGAAGGAAAATAAGTTGCGATCAGTGTTACATGCTTTTGATACATATAAGATGAAGGAGAATGAAACAATAGATCAGTGGATGTGAGACTAACAAATCTTCTCAATAAAGCGGCAGATTTAGGGAAGAATTATACAGAGAAGGAGATAAACAATAAAATTCTCAGATCTTTGACTAAAAGATGGAGAGAGAAGTCAAATATCCTCAAAGCAACTCAAAATTTATCCTCTATTACACATCATACTTTATTTTCTCACCTAAAAGCTTTGGAATATGATATCCAGATAGAAGATGAGGAAGACGAGATGGAGTCAAGCACCTCATCCAAGTCTTTGCCTTTGTCAACAAGGAAGACAAGACAACAACTGAGTCAATAGGTGTTGACCTATCTCTTAAGGAGCAGATGTCATTGCTCACAAAAAGGTATGATAAATTGAGAATGAAATATAAACGTAATAAGTTGAGGTTTGTAGAGAAGGATAGATCCGCATCGGGATCAAGAAGAAAGGAGGATAACTCAACCGATGATGACAAGAAAATAAAGCCAGACGGGGAAGATTCAAGTTACCTGCAAAAAGGAATCCTATTAGTCCTAAATCGAGATAGGGAGATACTTTTCACACTGTAACAAGCCGGACATTTCAGCTTATGATTGTCCCCAACCGACTCCCAAGGAAAGAGAGGAGAAAAGAAAGAAAAGAGATAGGCGGTTTGCGAGATCAAATAGCACTTCTTGCTGAAGAAAAAGTGTCAAGAAAGTCATCATCATCCTCATCATCTTCATTTGATTTTGGGTCGAGACGATGAAGTATGTCGATGGCCAAAGAGGTAGATTATTACTCTTCTACGATAATGATTCATATTAATCTGTCCCCAGATAGTGACCAAACTGTCATTCAAGGATTATTGAAAGATCTAAAGATGTCTCGAGTGCTTATAAACAATTAGAGACAGAAAATTTGACTTCAAAAGATCGATTCGATCCTAGTCAAAGGTAAACGAGGTTGTGAACTACTCGAGTCCGAGGAAACATTCAAGGGGGAATGTTTACCCCAGCCGAGGCTAGTACATCGCCTAGTCTGTCGAAAGACTAGAAAATGAATTAAAATCTTTGAAAGACAAATTTGAAATGGTTTGTACTGAAAATGAGTCAATTAAGAAGGACAATGAGAAGCTTGTCTTCAAAATGAGCCACTTAATAACTCACAATCGATTATAGATCACATCTTTAGCACTTCTAAAAATCCCATGATAAGACAGGGCTTGGTTATGATAAGAATAATCAGGTATTCAAAAACCAAGAAAATTTGTGAAGGCATCTGAAACTTCAAAAGAAATTAAAATTGGTCCTTGGAAACCACAAAGTCGGATAAGGATTGCATCTCCTAATCAAAACCAAAATTCGAGTTGAGGAGTCCATATCAGACTAAGAGGGTTCCAAGTACTAAGATAAGAAGAAATTCTTATTACAGCTTTTTGATGAGAGAAGTAGATGCTATCCCATCTTTCCTATGTTTAAGAAAGTCACTAAATCGAATACAATAAACTATCATTCAAATGTGATGTGTTTGTAGACAGATTTGGTAGACAGAATCAAATACGATTTATTATTGAACAATGAGATGTTTGTTTGGTTACCCAAAGTGATTTTTGACCTTCAAGGACCCAAGATCACTAGGGTACCTCTTACCTAATCATTTTACAGAATCGCGAGGGCTCCTCACTAAAAATGAGGTGATCGGTGGGCCAGTGACTCGGACGTAGAAGCGGTGAGGTGAGGATGGCGGGAACCCTCGAGTGAGGAGGAGGAGGAGCAAGGCTGTTGAGCCGACCGTGAGCTCAGTGAGGCTTCACACCCAATGAAGTCAAGGAGAAGGCGACAAAAAGGAGGAGACTGGTGAAAGTCTCGGAGAAAGGGACATCGTCTGCTGCTCGGCCTAATCTGCCGGCTAAAGAAGTTCAAACCACGGAGATAGCGGCAGCGGTGGTCCAATCCCGGGAAGTACGGGAGATCGGCCGAAAGGACTCCCTCCCCTCTCCTAAAAAGGTACAATCTTTTTGTGCCTCTGCAAGTCTTTCTCCCTCCCCCTCTCCAACCCACTCTGGCGATGAAGAGGTGACCCAGACTAGCACCTCGGAGCCTCTCGAACAGCCTAATCCCATATCGGTCCAAGTGGAACCTCATCCTCTCCTCCCCCAAACTCAAGCCACTTCTCCACCCCAATCCCCATCCGACTTTCTCTCTTTCCTAACCGGACTGTCTACTCTCCAACCCTAATAACCACCATCTTCCCCGGCCTTATTACCTTCAACCTCAACCCCACCTCAACCAACTGCTGAACCTACACCATCCCCCTCAACCAACCACTTCTCGGCCAACATCATCTCCACCACCCACCTCATCCGAAATGCCACCCCTTCCATCTTCTCCACCACCGAAATCCCCCTCCCCACCATCCGACTTACCCACCTCATCTCAACCCTCCCCACAAGTCCAAGCTCCGGATCTCTCCCATAACATTTTTGGGGATATCCAGATAGGCTCCCAGTCCAAAAACCCCCTCCCCTTCCTCATCGTCGTAATCCTCGAGAGGAAGACCCCAGCCCACTCTCTGCCATCTCCTCTGCCTTTCAAGACTTGCACGAGAAAGATTATCGGCAAGGTAGAGCGGATTATGGAGAAGAAGACACGGCAGTAGTCGGGGCCGTAATCGAGACGATGCTAGCCAATATGCAGATAGCCGAGATGAACATCTCATGGAATCTATCGAGACAAACTCGGCCCGCAATTGGTGGTCGTCTGGCGGCACTGGAGGAGGAGGTGAGGCTGCTAAAAGAAAAGGTAGCAGCAGACAACGAGATTCCGATACAAGAGCTAACTTCAGATAAATTAGATTACGAATACGTTGTGCTTTGCATTGGAAGACCAGCTCAGAGCCCTCAAGGATGAAGTCAAAAAGGGGGAAGGAGTTGGGCAAGAAAAGGTGGACACCCTCACGGTGATGTCCAGCAATTTGAGACGAGGCTTCACTCAAAAGCCGACACTCTGAGTTGGAGGCGGCGAAGGCGGAGCTTAAGGAAAAGTCGGATGAGCTCACCGCCTTGCAGGCCGAGGGTGTCCCAGATAGAAGATGCCATGCACGAGGATGAGGAGAAGAGGAAGAAGGAAGACGAGGAGAAGACAGAAAAGGCTGCTAGCCCGTGAAAGAGTCTGAAAAGCCGAGGCCAAGGGTAAGGGCAAAGGGAAGGCGGCGGCGGTGAGGCAACCATCCCAGTTAGAAAAGGCCGAAAGAAAGAGGAAAGAGCCTAACTTCGCAACCTCTCACTGAAAGCAGATAAGACGTATTCATGCCGAAAAAGAGATATATGAGAAGAAGGAGAAGAAGTGTCGAAGAAGGCTGGGTAAAGGAGCGGAGTCGAAGTGGGATAGGGATTCTTGGAAATGGGTTTCAAAAGCTGCAAACGAAGTAGATTTCCGACCCTACCACCGCACATCTACTCCTCCCGAGATGGTTCTGGGAAATACACCAATGAGTATAGGATGAAGGCTATGGACGCCAAGTGGATGTACTCTTGGTACATCCTAAAGAACTCTCCTACCGGGTGCGGTGATGAAGACATACAATGCCATGCTTGGATGGAGAATGAAGATGCCGATCTATATGGCAGTGCTTGATGAGGCAAGTCAAGTGTTCAAGCTGCGACCTCGTCGCCGCAGCCTTATGAGCATGCCAAGCCAAAGCGAGAATGAAGATGGGACACTGACTTAGCTTGGAGGTCGGGGCAGTCATTGCAAAAGCGAAGTGGAGTCCAAGCTCACAGGACGAGGAAGAAATTAAACGGCTCGGAGCGAGGGTCTTCACTTGGCTAGATGTCCTCGAATCAAGCCGTTGGGAGTCAGACGTAATGAGGATTTTCTTTCCTTATCTTATCTTTTATCGGCTCTCATTTTTGTAATCAGTAAATGTGTGAATGAATATATTGAACCTTATATGATATACCTTGTCTTATTTTTAAGCTTTATTTATCGCTTTCTAAGAAAACTTAAAAAATTTTTAAGTGTTAATCATCCGAGAAAATTCTCATCTCAGATTAAAAGTTTTCAAAAATTTTTCTAAGTCTTAATTTTTTTCTATGTCCTAAGACTTAAAACTTTTTCTAAGTATGAATCATCCGAAAAAGTCTTATGACTTAAAAAAAAATTTCAAAATTCTTAGTAAAACTTTTTCAAAATTTTTCTAAGTGTGAATTAAGTGCTCTAATATAAATATATCTGAATTAAGTGTGAATTTGCTTTAATGTGCCTATTTGATTATCTTGAATAACTTTGACTAACATCACCGCGAGTGTGTCTCTTTCTTGCAGCTTTTAACTTCATCAAAAAGGGGGAAATTGTTAGATCAAAAGAAGTTTTGATGAGTTAAAAGGATCAACTCAGGATGATCAACCAACTTCGATGAACAAGCGAGGTAAAGATCCGGTACTAGGCTGATCGGACTAGAAGGAGGCTGGATAAGTCAGGTGAGGATTGAAGAGGTAGAGGTCATCTAGAGACGAGCTTGAGACAAGTCATCTGCAGGAGACAACTATGAAGAGCTCAGACGAGGTCAAGACAAGCTGAGTAGAATAAGAAAGGCAAGTCTTCTCCAAGTCACCACAGACGACTAGATCAAGATCAGTGAAAATAAGAGCAGATTATCAAGATTAAGTTTGTTATACGATTTTAGTTTGTTACAACAAACTAAGCTGTCTCAGGAGCTTATAAATAGGTCTAGGCATAACTTTATTTTCTAACGAATTCATTACGCACTCTCACTTTGATAATTCACAAGTTTTCAAAAAGTTCACACAAGTTTTCAAAGGAATTTTTCACAAATTTTAAGTGTTTATAGAACACTATTTTGTACATCTTCAACACACTTCTTGCACCGTATAGTTAAAATTTCGAGAAAAGTTTAGGAGTTGAAGATAGATTGAAGATTAGAAGATCATCATTGTAAAGTTGTAAGTTCTACGTTGGCAAGTGAGTAAGTAAGTAGTAGGCGAGACCCTTCTTCAAGTTGAAGAAGGAGAGTGGATGTAGGATCAATTAGATTCGAACCACTATAAATTGTTGTGTTCTTTCTTGCTTTCCTACTTATTTGTTCTTAATCAATTTCAACTATTAATCAAACTCAATTTTAGATTCACAATCGGACTTGTAATCGATTGCTTTTGATCCGTTTAAGTTGAGTCTAAATTTGATTTCCATTGTGTAAACTTTGGTTTCTGAATTGATTTTCTAGATTTGAAAAGTTGGAAAATCTATTCAACTCCCTTCTATATTTTCCCTAGAAGGTTGTTTATTAATATACTCAATTCGTGGGACCAACACTTCGTCGATAATGAGTCTTATAAGTGGTTTTGAGATAATGATCAAATTGTTATCAAGGGACTTTTAAAAGATCTAAAAATGTCTCTATGTGCTTATAAACAATTAGAGACTGAAAATTTAACTTTGAAAGATCAAATTCAGACTCTAATCAAAGGAAAGCAAGTTGTGAATTACTCTAAGTCTGTGGAAACATTCAAGGGGAATGTTTATCTAAGGTTGAGGCTAGTACATCAGCTAGTCTTTACGAAAGATTGGAAGAAGAATTAAAATCTTTAAAAGATAAATTTATAATGGTATGTACTGAAAATGAGTCAATTAAGAAGACCAATGAGAAGCTTGTCTTCAAAATGAGTCTACTTAATAATTCACAATCGATTATAGACCACATTTTTAGAACTTCACAAAAGTCTCATGATATGACAAGTCTTGGCTATAATAAAAATAATAAGCCAGAAATTTTGGAACCAAGGAAGTTTGTAAAAGCTGGTGAAACATCAAAAGGAAATAAAATTTGACCTTGGAAACCACAAAGTCGAGATAAGGATCACTTCTCCCGATCTGAATAGTAAGAATCGGATGAGGAATCCTAGTCGATAAAAAGGATTCCAAGAACCAAGATTAAAAAGAATCTTTCTTATAGTTCTAGTTCTAATTTCAACAAACTTGCATACAAGTCTGATATATTTGTTGACAAATTTGGCAGACAACTTGAATTTGACCTATTATTGAATAATGATTGTTTGGATACCCAAAGTGATTATTGACCTTAAAGGACCCAAGATCACTAGGGTACTTCTTACCTAATCTATTTTATAGGAATCTCAAGGGCCATCTTTAAAAGAGGAAATCCTAGCAACCATTTGGTACATTGATAGTGGTGGTCTCGGCACATGACGTGTGAAAGGAAGCTACTCTCAAATTTCCAAAACATAGATGGTCCAAGAGTCTTATTTGGTGATAACAATTGCGGACAAACCAAAGAAGTTGACACCTTAATTATAGGTGACGTCCAGGTATCTCAAGTCTATTATGTAGAAGGTTTGAAACACAATTTGTTATCGGTTTCTCAAATCTGTGATAGAGGCTTTAATGTTAGATTTTCAAAGGATAAGTGTGATATTTTAGACAGTTCCTCGGACAAGGTACTCTTAATCGGTTTCGAGACATGATAATGTCTATGTGGCTAACTTTAATAGTTGTCCTAAAGATACATGTCTAGTTGCTAAAGGTGGAGATGACCTCGAGTTGGCTATGACATAAAAGGCTTAGTCATCTGAATTTCAAAACCCTTAACAAAATAGCTAAGAGGAATCTTGTCAAAGGATTGCACGAAAGACTTTGCTCAACTGATTTTAAAAGTGATGCATGCCAAAAAGATAAACAGCCCAGGAACTCCTTCAAAAGTATTAACACAACTTCATCTAAAAGAGTTTTACAACTCCTTCATTTGGATTTGTTTGGACAGATTTCACCCCTCGGCTTTAATGGGAGGATATACACCCTAGTAGTTGTTGATGACTATTCAAGATATACTTGGGTGATATTTCTTTTCAAGAAAAATGAGACGGTGAACAAGATCCCAGATCCG
The DNA here is from genome assembly GCA_030762865.1 of Paraleonurus japonicus. Classification (NCBI taxonomy): domain Eukaryota; kingdom Viridiplantae; phylum Streptophyta; class Magnoliopsida; order Lamiales; family Lamiaceae; genus Paraleonurus; species Paraleonurus japonicus. The sequence continues at coordinate 6,056,088 of CM061061.1, read as the reverse complement.
TTCAAACAAATACAAAATGAAAAGGGTGTAAATATTATTAAAATAAGGAGTGACAAGGGTATTGAGTTCTTGAATTCTTGTCTATCTAACTATCTTATTGAGAATGGAATAGTACATGAGACATCATCGGCGAACACCACAACGAAATGGAGTCGTGGAAAGAAGAAATAGAACACTTAAAGAAGTAGCTAGAAGCACGTTAGCTGAATATGGAACACCACAAAGGTTCTGGTCGAGGCAATTAATACACCTGCTATACCCAAAATAGATGCTTGCTGTAAAAGATAAGGGTAAGACTCCTTATGAACTTTGGAAAGGTAAGGTTCCAAGAATTTCTTATTTTCGTGCTTTTGGGTGTAAGTGTTTCATTCACGACAATGGGAAGTCTAAATTAAAGACATTTGATGCCAAGGCAACCGATGAAATAATCTTAGAATATTCCAGCACCTCCAAGGCTTTTAGAGTCTTTAATAAGACAACTCTTTGTGTGGAAGAAACTCCACATGTGGTGTTTTATGAAAATCATCTTGTTTGAGATAAGGTAACCCAAATTACTAATGAACTAGATAGAATTGAACTTAATAAAACAAAACAGAGGAAATCTTATCTACCTAGTTTTGATTCGATTCGATAACGAAGGATCTTCATCCGAGAATTAGAAGGGAACTCCTCTATCTGTTCCATCCGAGGAGACTCCTCGACATCTTCCGATCGCCAAGGTCGGTAGATGAAGGGAACATCTACTCAGGCTAAACAAGATGAGTTACCTCTCGAGACAGCAGATGAAGGTACTTCAACTCAAATTGGCAAAAGGATGAGGAGTTATTATCGGTGATCGGATTATTGGGGATCCCTCAAGTAGTGTTGAGACACGAACGATATTGGATTCTCGAGTATGTTCAGCTGTTATGTTTCACTCCTTGAGCCTAAGTCTATTGAGGAGGCTTTATCGACCCCAAGTTGGGTATGACCATGCGGGAAGAATTGCATCGAGTTTGAAAGACAAAATGTTTGGGAGCTAGTGGATAGACCCATTCATAGAAAAATTATAGGTGCCAAATGGGTGTTTAAAAATAAAATAGATGAAAACAACATTATTGTTCGTAATAAGGCGGACTAATAGCACGGGTTATTCACGGTTTAAAGGAATAGACTATGATGAGACCTATGCTCTAGTCGCGAGATCGAAGCAATAAGGTTATTTTTAGCCTTTGCTGCCTATAAATGTTTCAAAGTCTTTCGATGGATGTCAAGTCTGCCTTCCCGAATGGTGTGTTGCTTGAAGAAGTCTATGTAGAACAGCCTCTGGGTTTAGGACAAATAACAAAGTCTATAAACTTAACAAGGCACTATATGGGCTAAAACAAGCACCCCGACCTTGGTATGATACTCTATCTGAATTTACGATATCAAGTGGATTTTCTAAAGGTAAGATAGAATGAAGCTGTTTAGAAAAGAAGTGAATGGTGTTATATTATTAGTTCAAATCTTGTGTAGATGATATTATTTTTAGTTCACCAAATCGACAGGTGCGAAGAATTTAGTGTTCTCATGAAAAGCATTTGAAATGTCTATGATGTGAGAACTAACATATTTTCTAGGCTTGCAGATTAAGCAGAGACAAGCGAGAGAGATTTTTATACATCACACTCTGCGAAGAAATTAGTGTTCTCATGAAAACAGATTTGAATGTCTATGATGGGAGAACTAACATATTTTCTAGGCTTGCGATTAAGCAGAGACAAGCGAGAGAGACTTTTATACATCGAGACCAAGTATGCGAAGGACCTCATAGATAAGTTTGGGATGATTACTAGTAGAGAGGTTAAAATACCTATGACAACTAACTTCTCTATGGATTCAGATGAGAATAGGATACCCACCGATGCAACGGAGTATCGTGGATTGATCGGATCCTTGTTGTATCTCATTGCAAGTAGGCTGATATAGCCTTTGTAGTTGGGGTATGTGCAAGGTTTCAATCAAATCCCAAGAAATCTCATCCTGAAACAACTAAGAAAATCCTAATGTACCTTAAAGGTACTCTGCGAGTTGGGTTGTGGTACCCATCGTCGATGACAACTTCGAGCTATGGTCATTCAGATTCAGATTTTGGAGGTTGTAAAATTGATAGGACGTCCACATTTGGAACTTGTCAATTTTTAGGCAATAAGTTAATTTCTTGGTTATCTAAGAAACAAACTTGATTGCCACCGCATAAGCGAAGTTGAATACATGGCAGTAGTAGTTGTTGCTCTCGGCCTTCTCTGGATTAGTCAAGAATTTAGGGACTATAATATTCTCACATCATCTGTGCCTATTTTACGTGATAGTAGTAGTGTCATAGCTATGACATATAATCCTATTTTGCATTCCAGATGTAAGCATGTAGACATTAGGCATCATTTTATTAGGGATCATGTTAAGAAAAATGATATTAGACTAGAAAAGATAGCAACCGAATTATAGAGAGCTGATATACTTACTAAACCTTTAGCTGAGTCCAGATTTAAAGAATTGTGCTTAGAATTAGGATTACTTGATGCTTCTTTAGTTGATTTATGACTTCTATTGTTTGTATCTTGTATTTTCTTTCTATTTCACTTTCTTTAAAACATGTCTAGAAAGGATTATCAGGATTAATCATATTGACCTTATCTAACTTGATAATTTCGGGGAGAAAAATGTATTTAGTTTTGATGAAGTTAAGATGGATGTAAAATAGGATGACCAGCTGAATTATTGTATAGCCGGTGATGTAGTAAAAGTTTGTAATAGACTAAGTATTTAAGACAGAAAAAGATAGGTTCGAGAAAGACAGAGATAAGGACAAGCACATGAAGGAAGATGAAAACAAGTCAAGATCGAAGACGAGCTAGCGATGACTGGACACTTTAAGATTGATAAAACATGGAGACATGAAGAAAATCAGATGAGGTGGACCGCGTCGAAGATGAGAAAAGAAGACGACGTAAAGCGTTAGAATATCAAGCGATTTCAAGAACAGCTTATAACTAATCAAGGAGCGATTACAAGATTTAGTTAGTTGGTTATAACAAACAAGAGAAGAGTCAACAAGGAAGTTACAACCACCAAACATCAATTCCTATAAATAGGTCTTTTGTTTAGAATAGATTAACTTTTGCAATTAGAAAATCACAAGCAATTTGTAACACATTCAAGCACTCACAAAGTTTGTATTTACTCCTAAGAATGTTCTTTATGTTCATAGTTTTTATAGTATTTATAGAACACAATCATTCACATCTTTAAGTCATTATTTCGAGGAAATCAAGAAGGAAAACCTGTAAGGCTAAAGATATTCGTTGTAAACCTGTAAGTAGGGAAGTAAGCAAGGAAGTAAGTAGTGAAGGCCCTTTCACAGGATTGTGGAAGGAGAGTGGATGTAGGATATTTCGATCCGAACCACTATAAATTTCGTGTTCTTTCTTTTCCGCTTTTAATTTCTATCAATTACTTACAAACTGGTTAAACATATTTACGATTGCTTTAGATCTAATATAGATTGAGTATAAATTTGTTTCCGTTGACACTTTGATTTTGGGGTTTGCGGTTTATGTTAGTTTGAAAATCGAGTTTTGTAAAAATTTAGATAATCTATTCAAACCCCCTCTCTAGATTAAATCTGGAAGGTTCACTCAAACTCTATTAACCACTCAATCTAGGGACCAACAATTTCTTAGGCCGACACTAAGTAAATCGAGACAAGGACATCTTAATCAACAGATTTTGTCGAGAATCGGATGAGTATGTGTAGCTTGTCTAACTTACTCTAGGCTACTAATGGTTTCTCAAGTATGTGTATCTCAGGAACAAGTTAAAGACAACATTGTTAGATCAAGATAAACCTTCTCATCCGAAAGAATTCCTCATCCGAACAAAACCTATCCTTGTTTTCTTTTCAAAATAGTTTTAAAAATTTACTCTCATAATTCATCAATTTCAAAATTTTCGGATGAGTTGTTCTTTTGAAAACCCTCACTAAGTTGAATATTCTTATATACTAGTTATATTTGGATATAAAACTTAGTTTATTTAAACAATGGCATAAAATTAACTTAGTCTTAAAAATCTTTGTTTTCAAAATAATCAGACTTGGAGAAATTTTTAAAAATGTTAAGATAAGGTCATTTTTGACCAAATCTAATAAAACCCGATCAAATAGGAAAACCTTTATGCGAAGAAAGGTATATTTCGCTTACGTCAGTATACTTACTACCTACTGCATAAAATGACCTCTTTTAGCCGTCTAATCCGTAGCTTGGGCGGTTACTTTTACGGTTTCAAAGCTGAGTTAATGCCACACGCCGAGGTGAAACGTCTATCATATATAGTCGTTGATATACTCCATGCGCAACAAACAAATCGATGGACAAGATTAATCGATCACGCCACGTAGCTTTCTAAGCCCTAGTTTTTACTGCAAATTATCTTACCTTCACCATTTCTCTCTCCATTTAAAAAACTTACCTTCACCATTTCAAAGCTCACTTTTACAAATTCGAAGCCCTAGTTTATACTACAAATTATCTCTCCCAAATTCTTACTTCCAGTTTCTTAAAAATGGCCTCATCTTCTAAAACTTCTAAATCTTCTAAACCTACTTCTATATCTTCCTCAAAATCTAACTTCAAGATGAACATATATATTTTCAAAAACAAGCTGAAAGCATAAATGTTCGTAGATTTTGAAACTACAAGGGTTCAAGAATCCAGAGAGATTCTTTGATTGTTGGAGGCTTCCCAATTAAAGGGTTCTTGTTCTTTGAAATCGAAGCGTAACAAGACCACTAAATCTATTGGGCACATAATTTATGGCGATTTGCAAATTCATCGATGATGGGTTCGACATGGTAGTTGATGGAACTCAACTATCTTTCTCAAAGGATGTAATAGCGAATATTCAACACTTTAAGCGAGGGAGTTAATCCACTAGTATACAAAGAAGATGAATGGGAATAGTCATTCAAGATGGTGGCGAGGGTTACAAACAGGGGAGTTCGAAGAGACATGAAGAAGAACTTGCTAAGGAGGAGATTCAGACTTCTAATGACCATTGCCACAAAATCAGTCTTGGGAGATCAAAGCTCCCATGATGGTTTATCGATGCCCAGAACTTCTGCTGTATGATGGCGATATTGACGGAGTCGGGTAGACTCAAGGAAAAAAGAGCGGCTGACATATGACCCAAATACAAGAGAGTGGTCTACCCTTACCACAGTAAGTCTCTTTAACAAGATTACAGTGTTGATCGAGGGGATGAGCAAGGTGGTAGACTTGAAAATTGGGACGAAGAAGTACCTCAAAGCAAAAGGGGTTGCTTTCGAAGGATGAGAGGTTGGGGGTTTGCCGATCTGACGATGAGTCCGATGAAGCACGCGATCAAAGGATAGCAGCGGCAGCTAAGGAGGCAGAGAGGCCAGCCGAACAAGAAGCCGCTCCTCCAGTTGAGTCGAGGAAGTTCCTCGCTTGAGGTAGCCCTCAGCCCGAGGAAGAGGTAGAAGCCGAGGTTCCTCTTCGAGGGAGGCCTAGGAGGAGATCTCAAGGCTCCAAGAGGCGGAGGTCCAGGTCCTCTAGATCGTCCGATGAGGGGTCTTCTCAGCCGAGGAGAGACAGAGCAACAGATGGAGGAGTCGACCTTTTGCCGAGAGAAGGTGCCCGTCTTACAAATAGCGGCGGAGGTCAGCCAGATCGAGGTGCCTCCATCTTCAATGAAGGAAGCTGCTCTGTCCCCAATAAGGGAAGAAGGTACAAATTCATCTCTTTCCATCTCTTCCCAATCCCTAACTCGGCAATGAAGAGGTGTGCCGGCTGGCACCTCGAGCCTCCGCAGCGGCAGCTTGCTCTCAAAAGTCCAAACCCCATCCGAACCCATACAGATCCCAACTCCATCCGACCCAACTTCCTCACCTACACAACTTCACCGATCAACCCATATCATCTTCCATCCAACAAATGTAACCCACCTCACTGCTACTCAACCTCCACCTCAACCTATGCAAGTTCCTCCACCTCAAGGTGGGCCATTAAAGAAATTCTTTGAGCCCCAACTTCGAGAGTATTATGATGGCATTGCAAGGCCAAGGATCGAGGCTAATAATTTTGAGATAACTCCGGCACTTTTGAGGATATTGAGGGAGAAGCAATTTGAAGGAAAAGATGAAGAAGAGTGCCCTCATCAACACATGACACAATTTTTGGAGATTTTCGACACCACCAAGTACAATGGAGTGTCCGAGGATGTTAAAAAGCTAAGGTTATTTACCTTCACTCTTAAGGGGAGCCAAAGCTTGGCTCAATTCTATCCCTCCCAGGAACCGATTCGTACTTGGGAGGACCTTAGCAAGAGATTTCTTATGAAGTTCTATCCGCCATCTAAGATGGTTCAAGCCAAAGAAGCCATCTCACATTTTCGTCAAAAGAGTGGAGAGACGATTCCGAAAGCATGGGAAAGATATGGAACGTTGCTTATTGCGTGTCCTCAACATGGCTTTCGGAGGAGCAAACTATCATGTACTCTTTCCATGTGATCGTGAATCGAGGAGCTCATCATAGAGTGTCCCATGTGGAAGAGATTGAATCGATGAAGATGATGATATTGACGATGATGGATCGATTAGGGGCTCTTACAACCTCTCAAACTCAACCAAGTGTAAATCCACCCATGCCTCAAGTTGACTTATGTCAAAGCCCAATGCCTATGGAAGAAGTGAATTATATGAGGAGGCCTCCATACCAAGCAGGATATCAAAGTAATTATTAAGACAATTATCAAAATGCAAGGCCCTATCAAGCGCCTTTATCAAAATAGGCCTTAAGGTAATTTTCCTCCTCAACCTCAAGCTCCATATAATGCTAACAATTGGAGAAGACATGAAAATTTCTTATATGCTAATCCAAGAGCCACCGTTCAATTTCCCCGAGTTTGATCCGGTGCAAAAGCTGCAAAACAATGAGGGGTAAAGTAGGATGACCTTACGAAATTGTATAGATCACCAAGTAGTACATTTCGCTAGTAAGTCGTTCGACTAGGTGAGATGGGTTAAGTCTGCTGAGGTCAAGAAGCTTGGAGGTCATCTCAAGACTGTCTCGGGAAGAAATCATCCGATTGAGAGGAGAATAAAGAGCTCAAGACAAGGACAAGGCCAAATGAGTAGAATAAGAAAGGCAAGGCTTTCACCAAGACAAAGTCGACGACGGACTCAAGATCAAGCGAGGTCGTGGTAGTTTTAAAGAAAGGTTTGTTAAGCGATTTTAAGTTTGTTACAACAAACTAACCGTCTTCTGACTTTATAAATAGGACTAATCACAGTCCTTAGAAGGACTTTTGCACTCACTTCTAAGAACACATTCTCAAAGAGCACTCACCAGCTTTTAGATCAAAATTCTTGTGATATTTTCTAAGTATTTGAAGAATACTCTCTCTATTATTTCTACACGTTCGCACCGTATTATAGATTGATAGATACATTGTTAGATAGAAAAGATTCAAAGACGAAGATCGTCTCGATTTGTAAACTATAAGCAAGAAAGAAGGAAAACAAGTAAGTTAGTGAAGACCCTTTCACATTGTTTGTGAAAGGAGAGTGGACGTAGGATTTTTACAAATCCGAACCACTATAAATTGTGTGTTCTTTATTTTTCAATACTTCTTTAATTTGTTTTTAGTTTACATTCAATCTCGTCTATTAAAACATTTATTCAAAGAATTATCAATCGATCAAGTATAAAAAATTATTACTTCCGTTTAAATCGATACTTAGATAATCTGAATTAATTTGAATTACCTGGGTTTAATTTGAAAAGAAAAATTAATTAAGTTGAAAATCTATTCAATCCCTTTCCCCCTTTCTAGATTTTCTGCTCATATATCACTTGATCGATCGGGACCAATAAGTGGTATCGGAGCAGTTGTTAAATTGTTTTTGATATATTGGAGGTCTTGATAGTTCTTGAATTGTGTTTTTGCAATTATTCTTCATCTTTGATTAACTAACTTTGCTAATAAGTTTCTATTAAGCTTTCTTTATCATCATGTCTACTATTAAGAGCAAGAAGACCAGGACTTTGCTTAATTTTCCATTGAAGATTATGATTATCGGAAGTTTAGGATGAAAAATCATCTTAAGGCTATTCATGGTCTAATGGAGGAAATGCGGAGGAAGGTCCAATTAAGTTTTACCATGGAATTGTGAGTGATGGAGCTGAATCTTCTTAAGCTAGGGTCGGGGCGTGAAAAGAAGGGTGCTGATTTGACAAATGATGAGAGAAATATTCATAACTTGGATCAAGTTGCAAGAACCGAGATTATAGAAACCTTGAGTAAAGATTGGATAGAAAAGGTAAAACGTTATAAAACAACCAAAGAAATGTGGGAGACATTGGCAAATATGTGTGAAGGTTCAGATCAAGTCAAGGAAAATAAGTCTGCAATCATTCTACATGCATTTGATACATTCAAGATGAAGGATGGAGAATCGTTGATCGAGATGGATATTAGGATGATTAATCTTCTCAACAAAGTCACGACCTAGGAAAGTCCTACATCGAAAAAGAAATCAATAACAAGATCCTTAGAGCCTTAAGCAATAGATGGAGAGAAAAAGCAAATATTTTGAAAGCTACTCATAATTTATCATCAATCTCACATCATACGTTATTTTCATATCTTAAGGCATTAGAGTATGATATTCAGATTGAAGATGAAGAAGATGAGGCTGAATCATCTACATCTGGAAAAACTATTGCTTTTCTTCATCAAGAGGAATCAAATAAGATATCAAAGGCATCTGATTTATTAGTTAAGGAAGAAATGACTCTATTGATAAAGAGATATGAAAGGCTTAAAATGAAGTACAAAAGAAATAAATGGGACCATTAGGTCAAAGGAGCTACAAGTCGAAAGATAAGATAAGGGATCGATAGTGAGAAGAAAAAGGATCATACTAGGAGATTCAGATCACCCGTCGGATGAGGGGATAGTAGTCCGAAATCGATAGAGGAGATAATTGTTACACCGATTGGAGTGTATAGGGCAAGAGCTTTTAAGACCAATCGCAAAATATCGAACCCAAGGGAAAAAGTATGCACATGAGGCCCTAGAAATACAAGTTCTTAGTGACTAGAGTTGCAACAATGGTTTGGAACAAAAACAACAAAACACAAGCAAAAATACAAAACAACAAGGAGCAAGAAAATGATCGAACACTTAGAATGCGATAACAAAAACAACAATAAATGGTGGGATAGAGGTGCTAGGATTAACATCCAAAGCAATGAATCATCAATCAACAAGCTACAATTGAATCAAATTGCAAATCAACTAAGATAGAAAGCATAAACCATCATGAAATTAATCACTCCATTAAAATCACAATGCCTAATGTGAATATCCTTAGTCTTTCCCATTTCTCAATGTAGAAATCCCCAATTCATACAATCATGCAAAATTGAATCCCGATTAACACCTAATCACGTTAGCTCAACTAGCCTATTGCTAGGGTGATCAACCATTAATCAAAAGAAACAATTACACATGAAGCACAATGAAGAATCACAATTAGGTAGAAAACTAATGTGAGTATCCTTAGTGCAACTAATCTCTTGATTCCGAAGCACCCAATCCACACATTCATACACAATTATCACCCGATTAATCCCGGATCACGTTAGCGCAACTCTGCCTATAGCTAGGGTGATCAAACACTAATCTAAAGAGATAATTATGCATGAAGCACAATTGAGAATCACAATTAGTAAGCAATCTACTCAATTGATCTCCAATCATCAACAATCATAGCATCATCAATCAATTCATCATCAATTTCAATTAACCCAAGCACAAAGAGTTAGCCCATGGTACCACAAACAATACCCATGGGAAGAAGATAGAATTGATCAAACACAAAGCAAATCACAACAATTAAGAAATTAAAGAGACAAAAGAGGAAAAACATCACCAATTGATCTTCAATCAACTAAAACAGGAATGTTTGAGTCTTCAACACCAATCTCCAAATGAATTACAAGCTTGAATTAAAAGAATTACAATGATCTAAAGCTAATCTATGGCTAATCTAGCAACATCAATGAAAATCTAATCCTAATTCTAACTTCTATTCTAACTACAAGGAAGGAATGGCTTGGGGCCCGAGAAATCGCCCCAAAACCGCTACTAACTGCTATTGTCTAAGTGTATATCCGAATTGCTCTGCTTCTCCCTTTAAATACCGAATTTTGGAAAAACCTCCCCCTCGAGTCCGAGGGTCGAGGCCTCGACTTCGAGGCTGCTGCCTTTTCACCTCCCTCGACTCGAGGGTCATGCCTCGAGTCGAGGCTCCTGCCTTTTCCGAATTTGATCCTTTTCTCGCATAGCCCTTGACTCGAGGCTCATGGTTCTCGACCACGGCCTCGAGTCCAGTGGCACTTTTTCTCGCGGGGCTTCGGCCCCGACCCCCATTTTCGTCCCGTATGATCGTCTCTTCATTCTAAGCCTAATGGTACTCTCGGATTGGTAAAATTCCACCGAATTACCTGCAAAATGGACGAAAAACATCAAAATCTCACAAATAATACTTTTAAGCAAAAGAGTGATACTTTTCACATTTAGGCACAAAAACTAACACTTTAGCTCACTTTTAGCACTAAAATAGGCCCTAAAACATGCATCAATTCACTCCAATCAGTCCTCAACTAACTCCTAGAGAATGTGAGGAAAAGAGAAAGAAACGTGACATGAGATATGCAGATCAAAGAGCTCTTCTAGCGTAACAGAGGAAGTTCATGAAACATCATCGTCCTCATCCTTGTCTGGATTTGGATTAGATGATGAGATATGTCTCATGGCAAAAGAGGTAACTTACTACTCATCTTGATAATGATTGTGAGAATCTATCTCAATCGATTAAAGTCTTATTAATAAAATTTTGAAAGATCTCGAGACTCGCTTTATCTCGCTTACAAATCGATAGAGATTGAAAATTTAAATTTAAAGAATCAAATTCTAAGTCTAACCAGAGGGAGTCGACTAGGAATGGTGAGAAATCGACGGCTCATTCAAAGGGAAATGTCACCTAAGATTATCACTCGACTCCTCGTCCGAAAAGATTATTGAGTTAGAAAAAGAATTGAATTCTTTAAAACTTAAATTATCAAATGTCTATTCCGAGAATGAGAATTTTAAGAAGACTAACAGAGAGTTAAATCTCAAGTTGGGACTTCTTAGTAACACTCAATCGACAATAGACAGAGAATCTTCAAGACTACTAAAAATCTAGTGATAAGACAGGGTTAGGATTTGGCGAAACAAGAAAGATGATCTGTAAAACCAAGGGTTTTTGTCAAAGCTACTAACACTAAAGAGGAGACTAGATTTGGTCCTTGGAAACCTAAAGAACAAATCAACTCATCCGATGTTTCGCAAAGAAAGTACAGATGAAGAGAAATGTTCCCAAGGATAAACCAAAGACTAAGTCAAAATCTCATCCTAAGTATAATAGTTTTGATGGAAGAATCAAGTCATATCCATTATTTCCTAAATATAAGATAATCACTAAAGATCGCCTAAATGAGATTGATCTTGATAGTCTTATACTAGCTGATAGATATGGTTGCAAACTTCAATCACCGGTTTTAAGAAACATTGATGTGTTTATCTGGATTCCTAAATATCAACTTAACCAAAAAGGACCCAACTTACAAAGGGTACCTAAAATCTAATCTTTGATTGCAGGAAGATCTTGGTATAGTGGAAAGGACAGATGTGCTTGAGGTCATCCAGTACATTGACAGTGGGTGTTCAAAACACATGACCTTTGAAAAGCGTCTACTCTCAAACTATCGAGTCTATAGATGGACCACGTGTCATGTTTGGAGAAAAATTTGGCCGACCAAAGGAGTTGGAACCTTGATGATTGGTGATGTTCAAGTGAATGAGGTTTACTACGTTGAAGGGTTAAAACACAATCTGTTGTTTGTTTCTCAATTTTATGATAAGGGTTTTAGTGTAAAATTCACCTGTAATGCATACTACGTTTTAGATGGTCTCAATGAAAAGATTCTATTACCTGGAGTCGACAAGGTAACATATATGTTGCTAACTTCAAAAGTTGTCCTAAAGATACTTGTCTGGTTGCGAAGAGTTCAGACGATTTAAGTTGGCAATGGCATAAACATCTTGGTCAATTAAACTTCAAAACTCTTAACAAAATAGCAAGAAAATCTTTAGTCAAAGGGCTTCCAGATAGAGTATTTTCAAAGAGTCATGTTTGTGATGCTTGTCAAAAAGGAAAGCAAACCAAATCTTCATTTAAAATAATAAATAGTCCTTCTTGAGACAGGATGCTTGAACTTCTTCATATGGATCTTTTTGGTTCGGTCACACCTCTCGGTTTCAAAGTGGAAGAAAATATACCTTGGTAATAGTAGATCATTTCTCTAGATTTACTCGGGTTATTTTCTTGTACAAGAAAAATGAGACAATGACAAAATTCCAGAATTTCTTAAAAGAATTCAAAATGAAAAAATGGCTAAGTATTGTTAAAATTAGAAGTGTAAAGGTATGAATTCCTTAATTCACTTGTTGCTAACTATTGTATTGAGAATAGTATAGCTCATGAAACATCATTTGCAAAGACACCTCAACCAGAATGGAGTTGTTGAAAGAAGAAACAGAACTCTTAAAGAAACCGCAAGGACTATGTTATCTCGAATACAACACTCCAAACAGTTTTGGGTGAAGATATTAATACTTCTGTTTTATTCAAAATAGAAGTTTGATTGTTAAAAATAAGTGTAAAACCCTTTATGAGATATGGAAAGGTAGATCACCTAAAATTTCATATTTTCATATTTTTGGTTGTAAGTGTTTCATTCACAACAATGGTAAATCTCATTTAAAAACTTTTGATTCTAAGATTGCAGATGAGATATTCTTAGGATATTCCACCGTGTCTAAGGCCTACGGTGTTTTTAATAAGACAACCTTGTGTGTGGAAGAAACACCACATGTTGTGTTTGATGAATCTACTTTTGAGTCTAAGGATGTAGATGACATCACAAAGATTTCAGATGATCTACATAAGATGACTATTATGAGATCAACAAAGAAAGTTCTATGCACTAGAATCTTACTCGAGATGAGGAAGAAGAATCGACTCAAACAAAGATAGAGAGTCCGAAAATTCTTCAAAGTCACTTGATCAGACAACCACCTTACTGCATAATCAAGAAGAAGCTTCAAGGTAATACGTAATCATTTGAAAAGGATAATTCAGACAAGTCTTCATCCTTGGTAAAACACAAAGGTAAAAGGATAATGACTTATCACCCACCGAACAAATAATTGGAGATTTAGATCTGGAGTCCAGACTAGGACACAAGTAAATCAAGATTGTATGTTCGATTGCTATGTTTCATTACTTGAACCTAAGTCATCTTGAAGCTCTAACTAATTCCAATTGGATTAATGCTATGCAAGAAGAACTTAATCGGTTTCAAAGACAAGATGTGTGGGAGCTTTTTGAAAGGTCTCATCATCAAAAGGTCATTGGAACTAAATGGGTCTTTAAAAAAAAAAGGGATGAGAATTAACAATATTGTGGTTAGAAATAAAGCCGACTAGTTGTTGGGGTTACTCACAATCGAAGGGATTGGTTACGATGAAACCTTTGCACTGTAGCTCGTCTCGAAGCTATAAGATTGTTCTTAGCCTATGCTTTGCTTTTAAAAGATTCACGCTTTTCAAATGGATGTAAAATCAGTATTTCTAAATGGAATCTTGGTGAAGAAGTTTATGTAGAACAACCTCTAGGCTTTGTCAAAGGAGACAAGGTCTATAGACCGAGGAGAGCTCTATATGGACTTAAACGAGCCCCAAGAGTGCAGTATGACACCTTGTCTTATTATTTGATTCAAAATGGTTTTGTAAAAGGTAAAATTGATAGAACTTTAGTTCGAAAATAATTAGATAATGATCTTTTATTTGTACAAATATATATTGATGATATTATTTTTGGATCTAGTAATATATCTTTGTGTGAAGAATTTAGTCATCTCATGAAAAGCATATTTGAAATGTCCATGATGGGAGAGATGACATACTTCCTTGGATTACAACTCAGCATAAACTAAGAAAGGGACTTTCATCAATCAAGCAAAATATGCAAAGGATCTTATTGAAAGTTTGGAATAGGTACCACCGAGAGGCTAAGATAACTATGATGACAAACTTCTCCATGGATCCAGATGATAAGGGGGAAGACACCGATCGACATAATACAAGGTGTTGGTCCCGAGATTGAGTATTTAGAGAAAACAAGTGAACCTTCCAGAGATAATCTAGAGGGGGAGTTGAATAGATTATCTAAATCTTTTGCAAAATTTAGATTATCAATTCAAATTATCAAAGATGAACAACGGAAATAGTTTTAAACTCAATCTTTGAAATAGGATCTAAAAGCGATGCAAAATAAATTTGTTTGAACAACAGATTATCAATAGAAATAAATGCGTAAAGTAAATGACAACGGATTTATAATGGTTCGTATCAAATGATCCTACATCCACTCTCCTTCTTCAACTTGAAGAAGGGCCTCGACTCACTTACTTAATTACTCATTGATGATTACAATTACAATGAATGATGATCTTCGTCTTTAATCTATCTTCAAACTAACAATCTATCTAAAAAATCTGAAAAATACGGTGCGTAATGTGTTTGAAGATATATACAGAGAAGTGTTCTTTAAACACTTAGAAAGTTATGAAAACTTTTGAAAACTTGTGAGTGCTTAGTGAAGATGTGAGTTTCAGAGTGAAGAGTGCTAAAAATTCTAAGAATCTCTCTAAGAACTGTGCTTACTTCTATTTAAAAGCTCAGTAAGACGGTTAGTTTGTTGTAACAAACTAAAAACCGCTTAACAAACTTTTCTTTAAAACCATCTTGACCTTTGATCGTGAGTTAGTCGTCTGCATCGACTTGGTGAAAACCTGCCTTTCTTATTCTACTCACTGGTCTTGACCTCGTCTTGAGCTCTTCATTATTCTCTCCAACAGATGACTTCTTCAAGACTGTCTTCGACGACCTTCTTGTTCCCGAACTCACCTGACTTATTAGCCTTACCTAGTCCGATCGGCTAGTTTTAAACTTACTACATCGGTTGTTCTATACAATCTTAGCTGGTCATCTTATCTACATGAGCTTGTCTAGTTTATACAATTTAACTCATCAAAACTAAAATCCCGATCTAACAATTTCCCCCTTTTTGATGAAGTTAAAACTGCAAGAAAGATACGAACTCATAGTTGGTGTTAGTCAAGGTTATTCAAAATGATCGATAAGCACATTAAGCACGTAAGCACCTTTTACTCGGATAAGTTCACATAAGAGCACTTAATCTCACTTAGGAAAATTTTTAGAGATTGAAAAATTTTATACTTAGAAAAATTTTAAGAAATTTTTGTTTTGAGACATAATATTTTTCTCGATGATTAACACTTAGAAAAATTTCTTGATATTTTCTTAGAAAGCAATGAGAAACTTAAACTTGAAAAGATAAGACACAGCTTGTTCGTATAAGTCCACAAAATCTCATTGATATACACATATTCTGATTACATTTGGTGCAAATAAGATAAAAGATGAGAAACGAAAAACAATCTTATCTAGACACCCCATTGGTCACCTTCCGAAACCATCACCAAGAGAAGAGTCTTTTCCTAAGCAAAGATCGGCTTGCCTTCGTCCTTGAGTCCCGACTCGACTTCACTTTAGTGATTATGCTCTTTATCCACCTGAGGTTGATGGTTCCGTCATCATTCGGCTTTGGCTTGGCAACCTCGTAGGCGGGGCTATCGGATCAACGTTGAAAATCTTGTCCGCCTCATTGAGCAACCTCTCGATACAGATCTGGGTCTTCTTTCTCCATCCATTCATGCCATCTCGAGGTCCTCGTCCTCGCTGCTGCTTCGGATGCCTTCAAGATATACCAATAGTACATCCATCGGGTATCCAAGTTTTTCTCTCTGTACTCCTTGGTAAGTGACCCGTGACCATCTTGGGAGGGGCAGATGATCGGTGGTAAGGACGGAAGTCTGCTTCATCGCCTCCTTTCATTACCCACTTCTGATGTCCTTACTCCATTTCATCTCTAGCCCTTTGTTTTTCTTTTGAAGTCATTTTCTCTCCCTTTCTCTCGTACTCATTCATTCTCCTTCGAATCCTCCTAATCCGCTCCTCGGACAAGTTTGAGTAGTCTGACTTTCCCTTCCTTTTTCGGCTTTGGTGATTTGATTAAGACTTCGGTTGGAGTCGATTGCTCCTCACCGCCTTCTCTTTTCCCTTGCTTCGGCCTCTCGATGATTTCTCGTGATCTCTTTCCGCTTGGCCATCGCCTTCTCGGACTTCTCTTCCTCCTCCTTCTTCCTTCTCTCCTCATCTTCCCCGATGGCCTCCTCAATCCCCGAGTCACCCTTAGGCTGAAGAAGCGGCAAGCTCATCCGATTTGATTTTGACCTCGGTGTTTGTTGCTTCTAGTTCAACCATGTCCGCCTTCGTAATTATCTCGATCATGGTTGGTCTTGACATCACCGAGAGGGCCTCGATCCTTTCTTGCCCAATTGCTTCCCCCTTTTAACTTCATCCTTTAACTCCTGCAGGTTGAGTTTCAAGAGAGGAACAACGCACTCTGAAGTCTGATTTGTCCATGGATATGGCATCCACGACTATTGCGTTGTCCTCACCACCTTAGTCTTCAAAATCTTCACCTCCTCTAATTTGCTCAAACGCTTAGCCAACATAGTGCTTAATTTCCCGCAGACACATTCCTGGTGATGTTGACCTCCGCAACCCTCATGTTGGCTATCATCGTGTCTGTGATGCCCGGATGATATGCTTGGTCTGCTTGGCTACCAAATTTCTCCACTTTTGAATTTATTTTCTTGTGCGAGATTAGAGAAAGCAGAGGAGATGGCTGATAGTGGATCGTCATGTCTTCATTCTTGGAAGAGGATTCAGACGAGAGAAGGATGAGGGAGTTCGGGGAGGGGGAGTTCACTGGATATTTTCAAAGATGGAGTGGGAGATATACGGTACTTGGACTGGTGGGATGGGTTGTGATTGGGGTTGAGGGGTGTCTGTGGGTGGTGAGGGTGGGAGGTTAGATGAAGAAGCCGTTGGTTCGGTGTGTGGTTGGGGGAGGAGATGTAGTGGGTAGAGTTATGATGGGGTGATGGTGGTTAAAGGTGTGGGTTGGTAGATGGGAACGATGGGTAGAGGGGTGGGTTCGCATGGGGTTGGTGGGGGATAGATATAGTAGGGGTTTCGATGGGGGCCGTTTGGACACCTGTGGGAGGTTGACTAATTTAGAGGCTCTAAGGTAGTAGCCAAGGCTACCTCGTCATCGCGCAGTGAGCGAGGTGAGGGGGAGGGGGTGAATTTAGAAGAAGATGAAGGACTGGAAGAAGTACCTATAGAGATCACCTTCTCTGCCGAGGAGGTTCTCTCCGAGCCGGGCTCCTCCAAAACCTCGGGCCTTGACACCGCCGTAGCCACTTTCGTAGTCCTGTGATTCCTCCTAAGCATACTTTGTGGTGCAAAGAGAGGACTCCCTGCAGCCTTCTTCTCCGAGACTTTCACCAGCCTCCTTCTCTTCTTCGCGTTCTCCTTCACTTCCTTGGCCTTGAGGCCTCGGCTGAGCTCATAGTCGGCTCGGCCGTGTTCCTCCTCACCGAGGGCTCAACCACCCTCTCTTCACCGCTTCGTTGTTCGAATCACTGGACCTCTAACCAGCCTCGCTTTTTAGTGAGGAACCCCTTTGCTTGGTGTAGCTCCTCACACCATCGCCTAGTTTATGTCGTCTACCAAAGAAATCCTCTAGCAAAGCATGGTTATCTTATTGAAGAGGCTTGTGATGGTTTTGGCTGTCCATTCACCATTTCCGCACTCTAGCCTCTTCTTCTCGTCTTTCGCCTTCCCAAAGAACACATCAGCCTGGGCCATTTAGACTCCATCCAATATTTCCCTAAGGCAGTTCAATCTTGGCCTGGAAAGCCCATCATGGAAGTTCTGCCTCCCTAGAATCGACTTTGTTAGTATTGTCATCGAAGACGATACTTCTTCCTCAACATATTTTTCTTCAATTCCTTCCTCCAATCTTTACACGATGATCGGGCCATCATCTCGAATGATTCGACCAAGTCATCATCTTTGTAGGTGTATGGGTTCACATCATTTTCATTTGTTTTAAAGATTCTCACAACCTCTGTTCACTCAATCCTCGTAAACACCATTGATATAGAACTCGATCCCTCTCATGTCGAGGGTCTTGTTCTTCTCAGATTTCTTTGAGCGTAACACTCTCAACCTTGACTTCTCCGGTTTTCACAGGATCTCCATCGATTCTCGCATCTCTTGTGGTATCAAGTCCACATACATCTCGGACTTTATTTTCTTGGTGTATGCCTCTTTATTGAAGTTCACCATTGTTGCTGTGAGATTTATAGTTTTTCCGGTCATAAAAGGGTTTATCGAAGGTTTTGGTAAGTTGGGGATTTACCGAGTGAAAACAGGGTTTACGAAAGTGAAAAGGGTAAAATGAAGAAGATGAATGTATATAGGAGGGAAAATCGGAGAGAGAATCCATGTGTAAAGTGGTTTTTAATCAGTAACCATTAATTTAAAATGTCGCCTGCTTTCAAATCAACGGCTAAATAAAAATTAGGCGTTCGGTGTCAGTAGCGTGGCATTAACTCGACTTTAAAGCTGCGTAAAAGTAACCGCCCTACCTATTAATTTGACAGCTTTTAGGGTATGCTTCATGCAGAGATATAAGTATACCGACGTAAGCCAAAATATACATTTCTTTGCATAAAGATTTTCTAAATCATAAGGTTTAGGATGATTTGGACCGAAAAAGACCTTGTCTCGAGATTTTGAAAACACATCCTAGTCCGATTATTTTGAAAACAAAAATATTTTTAAATATGAGTTAACTTGTGCCATTATTTAAAAAGAAACTAAGTCTTATATTCAAATATAACTAGTATATAAGAATATTTAACTCAATTTGGGGTATTCAAAAGAACAATTCATACGAAAGATTTTGAAATAGATGAAGCTGTGAGAGAAGTTTTGAAAAGAAAACAAGGGTAGGTTTTGTTCGAGATAAGGAGGTCTTTCGGATGAGAAGGTTTAGACCGATCTAAATATGTTGTTTATAACCCGTTCTGCAGATACAAAAACTTGGGAAACCATTAGTAGCTAGAGTAAGTCGACAAGTTACACATGCTCATGATTCTTAGCAAAATCAGTTGACTATGTTCTTGTCGATTTACTTAATGTCGAATAAGAAATTATCAAGTTAGATAAGGTCAATATAACTAATCCTTGATTCTTGATTCCTTTGGAAGAAAATCAATGATATCGGCTCGTGATTGTCCTTTGACGTGCACCCACCAAAGTCTGAATATGAGTATCCTCACAACTCGAAATTATCATCAGCTAGATACCACAAATTCCTACATTTATTGTACCTTTGAAATTTTAGAATCTTCTTGGCTGCCTCAAGATGACTCTTCTTTGGCTTTGCTTGAAACCGTGCGCAGACACCCACCGCAAAAGATATGTCAGTCTACTAGCAGTTAGATATAATAACGAACTTTGTTAGTCCTCGATACTCTATTTGATCCATGTCTTCCCCTTATCGTCTAGATCCATGGAGAAGTTTGTCATCATAGGTATTTTGGCTTCTCGGCTGGTACTTATTCCAAACTTTTCAATTAGATCCTTTGCATATTTGGCTTGGCTTATGAAGATCCCCTTCTTAGTCTCTGTTTGACGTGAAGTCCAAGAAAGTATGTCATTTCTCCCATCATGGACATTTCAAATCTATTTTTCATGAGATGGCTGAATTCTTCACACAAAGATAATATATGTTAGTTGAACCAAAAATTATATCATCAACATAAATTTGTACTTATAGAAGATCACTACCAAATTCTTTTCTAAATAAAGTTCTATCAATTTTACCTTTCACAAAACCATTGAATTAGATAGTCGGACAAAGTATCGTACCAAGCTCTTGGTGCTTGTTTTAGTCCATATAGAGCTTTCCTCAATCTGTAGACCTTGTCTCCTTTGACAAAGCACAGGGGCCGCTCTACATAAACCTCTTGACTAAGATTCCATTTAGAAATGTTGATTTTACATCTATTTGAAAAGCGTGAATCTTTTAAAAGCGGCATAAGCTAAGCACAATCTTATGGCCTCCAGACGATCTACTGGTGCAAAGGTTTCATCATAATCAATTCCTTCCGATTGTGAATAACCTTGAGCAACTAGTCACGGCTTTATTTCTAACCACGGTATTGTTCTCATCTTTTTGTTTTTAAAGACCCATTTAGTTCCAATGACTTTTTATGATGAGGCCTTTCAACAAGCTCCCACACATCTTGTCTTTGAAACTCGATTCAACTCTTCTTGCATAGAATTAATCCAATTGGAATCAGGTTAGAGCTTGTAATTGACTTAGGTTCAAGTAATGAAACATAACAACCGAACATACAATCTTGATTTAGTGTGTCCTTTCTGGACTCCAGAATCTAAATCTCTAATTATTTGTTCATTTGGATGATAAATCATTACCTTTTTACCTTTGTCTTTTACAATGGATGAAGATTTGTCTCAAATATCCTTTTCAAATGATTTTGTGTTACCTTCGGATATTTCTTCTGATTATCCGGTATGGTAGTTGTCTGTGGTGACGAACTTTCGGCTCTTTTCCTTTATTTGAGTCCGATTCTTCTTCTTCGTCTCGAGTCTCGATTCTGGTTCATAGAACTTCACTGTTGATCTTTTGATAGTCATCTTATCTAGATCATTTGATATCTTTGTAACGTCATCCGCATCTCTAGACTCAAAGGTAGATTCATCAAATACAACATGTGGTGTTTCTTCCACACACAAGGTTGTCTTATTAAAAACTCTATAAACTTTATACACGAGATGAGTATCCTAAGAATATCCCATCTGCAATCTTAGCATCAACAGCTTTTAAATGGGATTTTCCATTGTTGTGAATGAAACACTTACCACCAAAAATATGAAAATGTGAAATTTTGGGTGATCTACCCTTCCATAATTCATAAGGGGTTACACTTATTTTTAATAATCAAACATCTATTTTGGATAAAACAAGTAGTATTAATGGCTTCGCCTAAAACACGTGTGGAGTGGTATACTCGCACAACATAGTCCGTGCAGCTTCTTTTAGAGTTCTGTTTCTCCTTTCAATAACTCCATTTTGTTTAGGTGTCCTTGTAGGCGATGTCTCGTGAGCTATACCATTCTCGATATAATAGTTAGTAACAAGTGTATTAAGGAATTCAGTACCTTTATCACTTGATTTTAACAATACTTAGTCCCTTTTCATTTTGAATTCTTTTAAGAAATTCTAGAATTTTTGTCATAGTCTCATTCTTCTTGTACAAGAAAATAACCTGTGAATATTGAGAAATCATCTATTATTACTAAGGTATATTTTCTTCCACTAAAGCCGAGAGGTGTGACTGGTCCAAAAAGATCCATATGAAGAAGTTCCGAATCCTTTACGAAGAAGGACAATTTATCGTTTAAAAGAAGTTTTAGTTTGTTTTCCTTTTTGACAAGCATCACGAGACATGGTTCTTTGAAAATACTCTATCTGGGAGTCCTTTGACAAAGAATTTCCTTGCAATTTTGTTAAAAGTTTTGAAGTTTAAGTGACCAAGACATTTATGCCATAGCCAACTTAAGTCATCCGAACTCTTTGCAACAAGACAAGTATCCTTAGGACAACTTTTGAAGTTAGCAACATAAATGTTACCCTATCTCGACTCCAGCTAATAGTATATTTTCATTGATACCATCTAAAACATAACATGCATTATAGGTGAATTTGACATGAAAACCCTTGTCACAAAGCGTGAGACAGGATAGCAAATTATGCTTCAACCCTTCGACATAATAAACCTCATCGACTAGAATGTCACCAATCATCAAGGTTCCAACTCCTTTGGTTAATCCAAAATTGTTGTCTCCAAACATGACTCTTGGTCCATCTATAATCGATAGTTAGAAAGTAGACGCTTTTCATAGGTCATATGTTTTGAGCGACCACCGTCAATATACTGCATTTACCTCAAGAACATTTGTCCTTTCTACTATTCTCGTACCTTCCTGCAATCACAAATTTAAATTTTAGGTACCCTTTGTAAATTGGGTCCTTCTTGGTTAAGTTGATGCTTTGGAATCCAGATAAACACATCTATATTTCTTAAAACCAACGATTGAAGCTTGAATCCATATCTGTCTACCAATATAAGACTATCAAGATCAATCTTGTTCAGCTGATTTTTGTAATTGTCTTATATCGTGGTAAGGATGGATATGATTTGCTCCTTCCATCAAAACTATTATACGTCGGATGAGACTTTGACCTAGTCTTTAGTTATACCTTAGGAACATTTCTCCTTGTCTCCGTATTTTCTTTGCGGAAATATAAGATGAGGTGATTTGTTCTTTAGGTTTCCAAGGACCAAATCTTGTCCCTTCCTTAGGTTTGATAGCTTTGACAAAATCCTTGGTTTTATAGGATCATCATTCTTATTTCTATCAAAACTCAATCCTATCTTATCACTAGACTTTTGAGAAATCTTGAAGATTTTATCTATTGTAGATTGAGTGTTACTAAGAAGTCCTAATTTGAGATTTAGCTCTGTTAGTCCTCTTAAAACTCTCATTTTCTGAATAGACACTTGATAATTTAATTTTTAAAGCATTCAATTCTCTTTCTAACTCATCGATCTTTTCGGATGAAGAATTAGTGATAGTCTTAGGTGACATTCCCCCTTGAATGAGCAGTCTAATTTTTGACTAATCCTAATCCGACTTTCCTTGGTTAGAATAAGAATTTGACCTATTAAACTTAAATTTTCAATCTCTATCTATTTATAAGCGAGATAGAGCGGTCTCCATATCCTTCAAAAGATTGTTAATAAAACTTGGATCTCGATTCGGATAGATTTTAACAGTCATTATACGAAGATGAGTAATAGTTTACCTCTTTAGCCATTAGGCATATATCATCGTCTCGATCCGAATCCAGATGAGGACGAGGATGATGATGCCTCATGAATCTGCTTCTTTTCAGCTAGAAGAGCTCTCTGGTCCGCATACCTCTGTCACGCTTCATCCTCTTTTCTTCATGTTCTCTTGGGGTAAGTGAGGACAATTGTAACTATAATGACCAAGTTTATTGCAAGTATAGTAAATATCTCCTCTATCTGATTTTGGACAATTTTCTCTTCTCCCGACCGGTGATCCGAACCTTCTTGGTGATCCTTTTTCTTTTCATTATCTCGAACTCTATTCTTCTCTGTCGGCTTGTAGTTTCGAACACTTGATCTCGTCCCTTTTATTCCTCTTATATTTCATCTTAAGCCTTTCATACCTTTTCATCAATAGAGCCATTTCTTCCTCGACTAACAAGTTTGATGCCTTGGATACTTTTTCCGACTCCTCTTGATGAAGAAATGCAACAGCTTTTTCCAAAAGTAGACGATTCAGTTTTGTCTTCTTCATCTTCAATTTGAATATCATATTCCAATGCCTTAAGATGTAAAAATAATGTATGATGAGAAATTGAAGATAAGTTATGTGTTGCTTTAAGAATATTGGCCTCCTCTCTCCACCTCTTACTCAAGGATGCGAGAATTTTATTATTGATCTCCTTTCTGTGTAGGACTTTCCCAAGTCTGCAGCCTTGTTGAGAAGATTTTCCAACCTAACATCCAATTGATCAATAGTTTCGCCTTCCTTCATTTTGAAAGTATCAAATGTGTGCAATCTGATTGTAGCTTGTTTTCCTTAACTTGATCTG
Source organism: Paraleonurus japonicus (assembly GCA_030762865.1). Classification (NCBI taxonomy): domain Eukaryota; kingdom Viridiplantae; phylum Streptophyta; class Magnoliopsida; order Lamiales; family Lamiaceae; genus Paraleonurus; species Paraleonurus japonicus. Next base: position 6,032,153 of record CM061061.1, on the reverse strand, counting down.
ACCCTTCACACATATTAGCCAAAGTTTCCCACATTTCTTTTGCGATTTTACACCGTTTAACCTTTTCGATCCAGTCTTTACTAAGTGTCTCTATTATCTCAATTCTTGCTACCTGATCCAAGTTGTGAATCTTTCTTTCATCGTTTGTCGATCAGCTCCTTTCTTTTCTCGTTTGACTCTTATTTCGAAGATCCAGCACCATCACTTACAATTCCATGATAAAATTTTATAGGGCCTTCTTCTAAAACTTCTTCCATTCGATCATGAATAACTTTTAGATGATTTTCCATACTAAACTTCTAGTAATCATAATCTTCAATGGAAAATTCAGGTAGACTCCTAGTCTTTTTACTTTTGATCGTAGACATGGTGAACAAGAAATTCAACAAGAAATTCAACATAAACTTATTAGTAATGTTAGTGAATCAAAGAAAAGGAAATGATCTAATCAAAATTCCAGAAACTACAAGACCATAAATATATCGGAAACAGACTTAACACTACTATGATACCACTTGTTGGTCCCGAGATTGAGTATTTAGAGAAAACAAGTGAACCTTCCAGAGATAATCTAGAAGGGGGATTGAATAGATTATCTAAATTTTTGCAAAATTTAGATTATCAATTTAAATTATCCAAGATGAACAACGAAATAATTTTAAACTCAATCTTTAAAATAGGATCTAAAAGCAATCTGAAATAAATTTGTTTGAACAACAAATTATCACAGAAATAAATGTAGAAAGTAAATGATAATGGATTTATAGTGGTTCAGATCAAATGATCCTACATCCACTCTCCTTCTTCAACTTGAAGAAGGGCCTTGACTCATTTACTTACTTACTCACCGATGATTACAATTACAATGATTGACGATCTTCGTTTTTCAATCTATCTTCAAACTAACAATCTATCTAGAAAATTTAAAAAATACGGTGCAGTAATGTTTTTGAAGATATATAGAGAAGTGTTCTTTAAACACTTAGAAAGTTATGAAAACTTTTGAAAACTTGTGAGTGCTTAGTGAAGATGTGAGTTTCAAAGTGAAGAGTGTTAAGAGTTCTAAGAATCTCTCTAAGAACTTGCTTACTTCTATTTATAAGCTGTAAGACGGTTAGTTTGTCGTAACAAACTAAAAACCGCTTAACAAACTTTTCTTTAAAACCATCTTGACCTCAATCGATCTCGAGTTAGTCGTCACCGTGACTTGGTGAAAACCTACCTTTCTTATTATACTCAGCTGGTCTTGACCTTATCTTGAGCTCTTCATTATTCTCTCCAACAGATGACTTCTTCAAGACTGCCTTGTCTTGACGACTTTCTTGTTCATGAACTCTACCGACTTCATTAGCCTTACCTAGTCCGATCACTAGTTTTAAACTTACTACATCGCTTGTTCTATACAATCTTAGTTAGTCATCTTATCTACATGAGCTTGTCTAGTCTATACAATTTAACTCATCAAAACTAAAATCCCGATCCAACACAGGGATTAATAGTTTCTTTATTATACTTACTTTTGCGGTAAGTGTCCAGGCACGTTGCCAAGCTAAACCAAAGAATAGTCATCTTAAAGCAGCCAAAAAGATTCTCAAATTCTTGAAAGGTACAATAAATTTAGGACTGTGGTATTCGGTGATTATAATTTTGAGTTGTCGGGATACTCAAATTCAAATTTTGGTGGGTGTAAGATAGATAGAAAATCTACTTCGGAAATTGCCAATTTCTAGGAAGTAAGTCGATTTCATGGTTGTCTAAGAAACAAACCTCTATAGCTACTTCCACTACTAAAGCCGAGTATATGGCGGTGGAAGTTGTTGTTCCCAACCGATCCGGATCACCAACAAATAAGGGATTATAATATTATTACTAGAGATGTACCAATCTTTTGTGATAATAATAGTGTCATAGCTATTACCCAAAATCCAGTCTTACACACTCGTTGCAAACATGTTGATATACGACATCATTTTATTTGTGATCATGTAGAGAAAGGTGATATCGATTATAGAAGATATTAACTGCTTTTTCTAAGAGCCGATATACTTACAAAGCCACTAGTTGAGACTAGGTTTAAAGAATTGTGTTTAGAATTAGGATTACTTAATGCATCTTTAGTTGACTTGTGATTTTCTATTGTTTGTATCTTGTATTTCTTTTATCTTGCTTTCTTTATCTTGTCTAGAAAGAAATATCGGACTTGATATGTGTCAAAGGGCAATCACAGGTGATATCATTGATCTCCTTTCTTAAGGAATCAAGAATCAAGGATTAGTCATATTGACCTTATACGACTTGATATTTTCTTATTCGACATCAAGTAAATCGCATAAGGACACGATAATCACCGATATTCTTAAAATCGATAGGTATGTGCATCTTGTCTAACTTACTTTAGATACTAATGGTTTCACCGGTTGTGTATTTTCATTCATGTGTTCAGTGCAACATTGTTAGATCACTTTAAATCTTCATTACGAAATAAAACCAAAATCCTTGATCTCAAAAATGTTTTCAAAATCACTCTCACGACTCATCAATTTCAAAATTTTTAGATGAGTTGTCTTTTTTGAAAAACCTCACTGAGTTGAATGTCTTTATGTACCAGCTTATATGAAGATATAAGACATAGCTTATTCTTTAATAATGGCTCAAAATTAACTCGGACTTAAAATATTTTATTTTTTTAAATAATCGACTAGGAGGTATTTTTTTATTTAAAAAAACACTAGACAAGGTCATTTCTGACCAAGTCATTCAAAACCCGGCCTGATTTGGGAAAACTTTTATGCAAAGAAAGGTATATTTCGCCTTACGTCAGTATACTTACTTCTCGCATAAAATGCCCTCTAAAACCGTCTAATCAAGAGGCGGGCGGTTATTTTTACGCATTTTAAAACCGAGTTAATACCACGCGCTGCATACCAAACATCTAAATTTAATTAGCCGTTGATCTCGAAATAATGCGATATTTAAATAAAGAGTCTAGATTCAAAGTACCTTTACACGTGGTCCATTTATCCGATTTTCCCTCCTTTAAACGTTCATCTTCCTCATTTTTACTAAATTACTTCGCAAAACCCTCTTTTTACTCTCTGTAACTTTCTACTCTAAAAAATTTCAATACCTCCTTAAATGACGAAAACCCATAAACATTACAAGAACGATGATCGATTTAATAAAGAAGCATACTCAAAGAAGTATAGTCGGAAATGTATGTGGATTTCAACACCACTCAAGACAGAGAATCAATCGAGATTCTCTCGATTTGAAAGATCAAGGTTAAAAGTATTCTCGCTCGAAGAAATCCGAGAATAATAAGACTCTAGATATGAGAGGCATAGAGTTTTATATAAATGGGAAGTATGAAAATGAAGTTTTCACGACCACCGCCAATGAAGAAAAGCTCTGCTTCGAAATCGCTTATTGCAAGGGTCTTCGAGACCAATGAAGAGGACGTGGATCCATTTACCTACAAGGAAGTTGATTGGGCTGAATCTTTCGAGATGATGGCACGCTCTTCGCAAGGAATTAAAGAAAATCTGCTAAGAAGAAAGTATCGTGATTCTCGATGACGATCCTTACAAAATCCATTCTTGGTGAGCAGAATTCACATGATGGATTGTCGAGACCAAGGCTTTGCTGTTTGAGAGCAATCATAGATGGAGCTCAAGTCAATTGGGGCAGAGGTTACGATGTCCGTAATTGGAGATGAGAAGAAGAGGTTGGTGTGCAATAACGGTGAGTGGACACTAACACGATAACCAGCTTTGTTCAACAAGGTTCTGATCCTTCTTGAAGATTTGCTACCCGGAGCAATCAATCGACAGACGGGGTCGAGCTATACGAAGCAAAAGGGCCTCGTTAACGAAAAATGAGCATATTGGTGGCCCTCCGCATAATCGATGATGAATCGATGAGGCCAAGCAGGCAAGAGAAGCTAAACCAAAGAAGGAGGCGGCTCAATTTCTGTACACAGCCTGGGCCTTCGGCTAAGGCTTCACAACCTAGGAAGTCAAGGCCAAAGAGAAGGTCCCCAAGAGAAGACGACTTGTGGAAGGCTGCGTCGAAGAAGGCAATCGTGGAATCTTATATTGCTCCTCTAAGTCTCGCTACCCGAGGAGACCACCGCTCTTGAGATAGCCACACCGTGTGAAGAAGTTGAGGCCCTAGAGGATCCTAGTTTGGAGAGAGGAGGGACCTCAACTAAGCGGACTATCTCGAATGGGAAGAAAGTACATCTTCCAACTTATCTTTATCTTCTTCTCGATAAGTCTGCTCACCCCGGCAATGAAGAGGTAGACATAGCCGATACCTTAGAGCCTCTAATTCAGCCACCTTCCCAAATTGTCTAAACCGAAACTCCATCTCCACCGAAACAACCCCCACTCTTCCAACCCCTTCCTCATCTACACAAATTCCATCCGAACCAACACCAACTCCCATCCCCACTCCCATATCTACTTCCATTATAGTCCAAACTCCACCGAATCCACACCCAATCCCATACAATCATATGTTCACACCGAACCATCCGCCTCCTCATCTCAACCTCCCACAACATCCCCTATCCAATCTCGGACTCTTCCAATAATCCCTCTTATCCAAATTCCTCAAATCTCTCACTCTCTCTTGGAAGACATCCAGATGAATTCTCCTTCCCCTCAAACCCCCTCGTAATGGGCCATCCTCCTCGTCCGAATCCTCCCAAAAGGATGAGGATAGTGACAACCCTTCATCAAGCATTCTCATCTGCATTCAAGAGCTTACAAAGAAAATGGAGGCCAAGGTTGAGAAGCCGATGCGTAAAAGAACGAAGAAGATAGTGAAGGCTATCACATATACTATGATCGCAAACATGAAGATAGCCGAGGTAAATATAGTGCATAATATTTCTAATGTTACTAACACCTCTCTCGCCGATAGATTACTGCATTGGTGGATAGGCTGAAAAAGTTGAAAGAGCAAGTAGCACAAGACAATGCAATCGTCGAGATGTAATTGCACTCGACAAATCGATTTTCATGTCCACCGCCAAATCGGAGACTAAGCCGAGGGAACCGACTGATGAAGTCAAAAAGGGGGAAGTAGCCGAGGAAGAAATGAATGAGACCACGAAGTTGAGGCAACTAAGAGAAAAGTAGCCCTCAAGGCAAATTCAACCGAGTTGGAGGCAGCCAAGGCGTAATTAAAGGTTAAATCAGACGAGCTTGATGCGCTCCAGCTCGTGGTAAATCAGATTGAGGATGCTCTCAGAGAAGATGAGGGAGGAGAAAGAAGAAGGAGGAAGAGAAGTCTCGAAAAGTTGTTGGCCAAACTTAAGGAAACCGAAAAGACAAATCTGAGGCCAAAGGTAAGGGAAAGGGAAAGGTAGGCGAGGAGATACAATCTGAAAGAGGTTCCAAGTCTCGAGCAAGGGAAAAGGAAAAAGAGAGACAAATTATTCGAACTTGTCTCAAGAGCGAGATCAAGAGAATCAAGCGAGAAAAGGCTATGTATGGAGAAAGGGAAGAAAGAAGTTGAGGAAGCGTAATAAAGATCATAACTTCATGTGGAGCAGGATGTGAGGAAATGGGTCATGAAGACTAAGGATGATGAAACATTCAGACCCTACCACAAATCAATCGCACCTCAAGATCACAATCGGCCAATATACAAAGGAGTACAAGGAGAAGAATTTGGACGCTAGATGGATATACTACTGATACATTCTCAAGGCTCTAGGTACTTCTACTCGGATGAGAATTTGGGATGGCACGAGTGGATAGAGAAGGAAGATGCAGATCTCTACCACGGGCTGATCGATGAGGCGAGACAGGTATTCAATGTTGATCCGTCTACTACCGCTTTTGAGTTAGCTCGCCCAAAGAAAAATGCAGATTTTAACCATGGACCTTAGTTGGATAAAAGAAATTGTGAACAAAGCCGAAAGGGAGTTAAGACTCAAAAATGAAGATGAACTTAAGCGGCTTCAGAAAAAGAGTCTTTGACTGGCTGGTGGTTCCATAAGCAGATCGATGGGGAGTTTAGATAAGATCATTTTTCACTTCCTTATTTTTTTATCTTATACTCGAGCCATCTGTAAATGTAATTTTCTTGTGTATAAATGAAATGTTTGAACCTTATCTGAATTACATTGTCTTATTTTTCTAAGTTCAATTTTTTTTTTTTAATTCATAAAATTTTTAAAGAAATCTTAAGAAATTTTTCTAAGTGTTGATCATTTGATAAAATTTTGTGCCTTAGAATATTTTCTTAAAATTTTTCTATGTATGGAAATTTATTTGTTTTAAGTGTATGATGAATAACAAAACAAGTAAAACAAGAAGTAAAGAACACCGTGAATTATAGTGGTTCGGATCAAATAGATCCTACATCCACTCTCCTTCTTCAACTTGAAGAAGGGCCTCGACTACTTATTACCTTTCTTACTTACAACGTTACAAATACAAAGATATGAAGATTCTCTTCTTCAATCCTATCTTTAATACTGCTTATCTTTACCGGAAACTTGAAGATTACATTGCGAAGTGTTGAAGATATACAAATAAGTGTTCTACAAACACTTAGAACTTTTGAATGATACTTTTAACACTTTTGTGAATGAGAGTGCTGAATTAATAATTTTATTTAAAAATGTGCCTAAACTTATTTATAAGCTCTGAGAAACGGTTAGTTTGTTGTTACAAACTAAACACCGTTTAACAAACTTATTCTTGAAAAGCCTTGATAAGTCGATCTTGGTCTAGTCATCTGCGGTGACTTGGTGAAGACTTGCCTTTCTTATTCTACTCAGTTGGTCTTAACCTCGTCTTGAGCTCTTCATTATTGTCTCCAACAGATGACTATCTCAAGCTCGTCTTCGATGACCTTCTCTTTCTCGATCTCGGTGACTATTCTAGCTCTACCTCGGTCCGGTCACCTGGTACTAGAATTCTATACATCACCGCTTCTATACAATCAGCCGATCATCTTACTTTACATGAGTTGACTCTAACCTATCTACTTTTAATTCATCAAAACCTCTTCCGATCTAACAATTTCCCTTTTTGATAAAGTTAAAACTGCAGGAAAGAAACAAACTCACACTGGTGTTAGTCAAGGTCATTCAAGATAATCGGATGAGCACATTAGAATACATAATCATTTAGTTCATATTCATTCACATAAGAGCACTTAATTCATACTTAGAATTTTTTTAGAGTTTTTAGAATATTTAAGTCTTAAGACTTTATCGATGATTAGTACTTAGAAAAATTTTAAGTCTTAGGACTTAGAAAATTTTAATCTGAGATGGAAGTTTCCTCGCATGATTAACACTTAGAAATTTTTTTAAGTTTTCTTAGAAAGCAAGAAAGAAAGATTAAAAAAATATAAGACAAAATAAATCGTATAAGATCAAGTGAATTCACAGATGATTTACACATTTTACATATTGGTGCGAGATAAGAGAAAAATAAGGAAAAGAAATTTTGTCTTATCGACACCCCATCGATCCGCTTCGGGACCTCCACCAAGTAAAGACTCTTCTTCGATCTTCTTCACTCTTCTTCGCTCTGTGAGTCCAGACTCGACTCGGCTTTGGTGATGACTGTCTTCACCTGGGATTCGTATCAATAGTCCCATCGGCGTTCAGCTTAGGCTTAGCATGCTAGTAGGTCAGCAATCAGGCCAGCTTGAATATATCGAGCAGCCTTCTATAGAGACTCGGGTCTTCTTTTCCATCCATTCGTGTCATCGGAGATCTTCGTCTTCAGCTCTAGTCACGGATGCCTTCAAGATGTAACAATAGTTCATCCATCCGCATCCATATTTTTATCCCGATACTCCTTCGTATATTGACCCGAAACCATCTTTGGAGGGGCAGATGAGCGGTGGTAGGGGCGGAAGTCTGCTTCATCACCGCCTTGGACACCCACTTCCCGATGCTCCTATCCCACTTCATCTCAACCCTTTTGCCAAGCTTTCTGTCTCTTCTTCTCTCTTTCCCCGAACCACTCCTTCTCTCGCTTTAATTCTTCTAATCTGCTCCTTAAACAAATTGGAGTAGTCCAGGTTCTCTCTTCTTCTTCTCGGCCTTGGAAGATTTAGAAATGATAACCTCGGTTGGCTCTTTCTCGACGCTTTCCCCTTCCCTTTGCCTTTGGCCTCGTATATCTTCTCTCGATTCTTTGTGTCTCGGCCATCGGTTGCTCGACTTCTCTTCCTCCTCTTTCTTCCTCCTCTCCTCGTCTTCCCGGATGGCTTCTTCAACTGAGTTACCTCACCGAAGGGCAGTAAGCCTGCCTCGCTTTATCCTTCATTTCTGCCTTCGCCGCCTCGGCTCGGTTGTTCCGCCTTAATTTGTAACTTGTCGAATTGGCCTTGACATCACTGTGAGAGCCTCCAGTCTTTCTCGCCCAGCTACTTCCCTTTTTAACTTCATCGGATAGGGTTTGTAGCTTAGTTTCAAAGGAGGAACAACGCACTCGGAAGTCTGTCTTGTCGTTGGTCGGTGCATCCACCATGACTCGCGTTGTCCTCGGCCACCTTAGCTTTCAACAGCTTGACCTCCTCCTCCAAGCCGCTCGACGGTTGACCAATGCCGAGTCGATCTTATCGTATAAGTTCCTTGAAATGTTGACCTCGCTATCCGAATATTGGTCAACCTTGTCTCGTCATCACCCCGACAATGTGTTTCGCCTTCTTGGCCACAAGTCTCTACCTTCTCGTAATTTTCTATTGTAGGTTCTAGAAGGCAGATGAGATGGCGCATGGGCTGTCTAAGTCTTCCTCCTTGGAGGAGTCGGATGAAGAGGGAGATGAGGGGGTTTTAGGAGAAGGGGAGCTCATCCGAATATCTCCAAAAATATTGTGGAAGATATCCGGGATTTGGACTTGGGGAGTGGATTGGACTGTTGTTGGTTGAATAACAGATGATGGTGGTGGTGGTGGTATTTCGGATGGTGGAGGTGGAGAAGATGTTGGCTGGGATGAGAATGGTGCGCCTCACTGTTTGTGGGGGAGGAGATGAGGTGGTAGGTAAGATGGTAGGAGGGGATATTGTGGTTATAGGTGTAGGTGAGTAGATGGGGACGATGGGTAATGTTAAAGATACACTGGGGTTGGGGGAGGTGTAGATTGAGTTTGGGGTAAGGAGGTAGATGGGGTTTCGGTTTGACCGAGGGGAGGTAGGCTGCATTGTAGAGGATCCGAGGTGCCACTGGGACACCTCTTCATCGCCACGGTGGGCGAGATGAGGGGGAGGGAGAAGACTTAGATGAAGACATGCTAGAAGAAGTTCCGAAAGATATTACCATTTCAGCCTTTTCCTTCTTCTCGGGAGAGGGAGTCCTCTCAGAGCTTATCTCCGGATTTCCCGGGCTTGCTCTACGGCTGCCGCAGCCCACCTCCGTGGTTTGTACTTCCTTGGTCAGCGGCGGGTGGTGCAGCAGATGACGCCCTCTTTCTCTCGAGGCTTTCACCAGCCTCCTGCACGTCCCTTCGAAGTGGTTCTATAACCACAACAACTTCTTCATGAGCGTCTTCCTCGGGAGGCTGGAACCACAACAACTTCTTCAAGGGTTGTTGCCACTACCTCTTCTCGTTGTGGGTTCGGGACCACCTCCTCGACTCCAGGGGCCACAACCGCCTCCTCACCGCAGCATCCCTCCGATTCTCGCCTCACCGTGATTCGCTGCCCGAATCGGCATCCTCCAATCTTCTCATTCTTCATCAAAATTTCCTTCGCTTTGGAGAATTTCTTCGCTCCAACCCTCCAATCGCCAACTTGTTCAGGCCTTCAATCAAAGACAGCTTATCTTGTTGAATAGACTAACTGTGGTGGTTGAAGTCCATTCACCGATTATTGGATTGAATTGAACTCGTGAGTTCAATAGTTGTTGAATCGAACTCGTGAGTTCAATTTCATTGGATTGAACACCGTGAGTTTCTGGATTATTGTGAAATTAACTTATGAGTTCTATGATTATTATAGAATGGATAGGGTGATTGAATTGGTGAGTTGTGAGTAGAAATGAATTAGGCGAGTGATTAGAAATGAATTAGGTTGTTTCAAAAGAGAGTATTTATACTGGTCACGTGGTGGCTTTTATATTGAACGTACGCCGGCATATATATCGGTAAGTTTGGGGCCCCCAAAGAAATGAGTAGAAATGAATTAGGTAAGTAGAAATGAATTAGGTGGGAGATTAGAAATGAATTAGGTACGCGATTAGAAATAAATTAGGCGAGTGTTTGGAAATAAATTAGGTGAGGGCGATTAGAATTGAATTAGGCGAGGACGATTAGAAATGAATTAGGTACGCGATTAGAAATGAATTAGGCGAGAGTGATTAGAAATGAATTAGGCGAGAGCGATTGGAAATGAATTAGGTACGTGATTAGAAATGAATTAGGGGATTTCAAAGTGAGAACGGAAGGGGCGACCTAGGAGTTAAGGTGACCAGGAGAAATCGGCGTGTGCTACCTAGTGTAGGCCACCATCGTGTATGATGATGTGTGATAACGGAAGGGGCGACCCAAGAGTTAAGGCGACTGTGAGGGAATCCGCGTATGCTACCTAGAGTGGGCCACCGTCGGTGGAAGGGGCCACCAAAGGGAATCGCGTATGCTACCTAGAGTGGGCCACCGAAGGGAGTGAATTGATGAATGACTTATCCTATTCGTCTCACTGACTTGGTGAAGACTCCCTTTCTTATTATACTCAGCTTGTCTTGACCTAATCGAGCTCTACATAATTGTCTTCTCGCAGACGACTAGACTTGAGCTCGCCTTCGATGACTTGCAACTTTCTGTCTTCAACCGACTTGCTCGTTGATGACCTAGTCTCGATCGGCTTAGTACTTGAACTCAGCCTCACTGATCTTCATAGTCGTCTCGATCATCTAAATCTACTCTTTAACTCATCAAAACCTTCTTGATCTAACAATTTCCCCTTTTTGATGAAGTTAAAACCTACAAGAAAGAGACATACTCACACAGGTTAGTTTTAGAGTTAATCAAAATTTATCGAGATAGGTATATCGTAACACATTTTCATCTTAAACAGATTCATCTAAATTAAAGCACTTAATGCACAAAGGAAAATTTTTTAAGTCTTTTAGACTCTTTCAAAATATTTAGACTTAAGAGAAAAAAATTTAACTCTTAAGACTTAGAAAGTTTTAGGAAATTTTTAGAAAAATTTTAAGTCTCGTATGATAATTTTCTCAGATGATTGATACTTAAAAATTTTTAAGATTTCTTAAAGCGTAAAAAAATTTTAAGAAATAAAACGAGTAAATCAAATCATTCAAAGTATATTCATATTGGGTTTACAAAGATTTACAAGGAAGACTAATAGAAAAGAAAGATAAGGAAAAGTAAAGTCCTCGTTTCTATTAGACTCCCCATTGATCTTCGTCCTCGGGATCATCGCCGCTTGAATACCCTCCTTCTAAGCCGTTTGAGGTCTTCTTCTTGAGTAAGTCGGACTCGGCCTCTCGCCTTCTTTATAATTCCCTGAACCCAGTCTAGGTCTAGGGTACCATCAGCTTCTTTGCGGGGATGGCATATTCGAAAGGAGATATCAGGTTGACGTTGAACTCCACATCTGCTTCTTCCGGGGTGATGATAGAACTCCGCATCTACCTTTTCAATCCACTCGTGCCAAGCCAAGTCTGGATCTTGTTGAGTTGCTCCGGGGCCTTTGAGAATATACGAAAGTATATCCACATTCCCTCCAGATTCTTGTCTTTGTACTCAGTTGCATACTTTCCACAAGCCACTTAGGAGGAGCAGACGTTGGGTGAAAAGGTCTGAATTTTCCACCGCTTTGTTCTTTGATCAGCCACTTTCGCTCAACAAAGTGCTCCGTAAGACGTTGGCGTCCTTTGATTGGAGTGTATAGGGTAAGAGTTATTAAGACCAATCAACAAAAATATCGAACCCAAGGGAGAAAGTATGCAAATGAAATTCAAGGATAAGAGTTCTAAATGGCTAGAGTTGCAACAAGCTCTTGAACTAAATCACTACAAATTGCAAGAATTTAAATGGCAAGAATTTGCAAACAATTTATCAAACACTTAGAATGCAAGATCAAATAGACTAAAATCAATGAGGGAATAGGGTGCAAGGGATAATCTCCATCAAGGAATCCATGATTAACAAGCTATGATTGTATCCAAATGCAAATCAATCAAATTAGAAAGCAAAAACCATCATGAAATTAATCACTCCATTAATATCACAATGCCTAATGTGAGTATCCTAAGTTCTTCCCATCTCTCAATGTAGAAGTCCCCAATTCATACAATCATGCAAAATTGAAACCCGATTAACACCTAATCACGTTAGCTCAACTCGCCTATTGCTAGGGTGATCAACCATTAATCAAAAGAGACAATTTTTCATGAAGCACAATTAAGAATCACAATTAGGAAGCAATCTAATTCAATTGATCACAATTGTCAACAATCATAGCATGAGGCAATCACTTCATCCCTAATTTCAATTATCCCAAACACAAGGCTATTAGCCCATGGTGCTACAAGCAAAAACCATGGCTAGAAAATCTAAGAAAGCAAATGAAAATCTAATCACTACAAGCAATGAATTAAAGAGATCAAAGGGTAAGAACATCACCAATTAAGCTTCAATAGTCAAAAATAAGAATGATTAATCTTGTACAATGCTTCAATTCAACTTCACTTCTTCTCAATTCTCAGCTGCAAACTTCAATTACAATCACCAATCTACTAATCTAATGATCTAAATGTGGAATCTATCTCAATTCTAACAATCTAGTGCAATTACAAGTAAATTCAAGCTACAAAATGTAAAATTCGCTCAAAGGAACTCCTAGAAACTGCTCTGAACTACTAGAATCAACTCCTCCTCTGTTTTGGCTTTCCATGGCTTAAAAACTGAATTTTTCGGTTTTAAGCACTCCTCGAGTCGAGCTTCAGGCCCTCGAGTCGAGGCCTAAAGTCGCTAACACGTTTCTTTAAATTTCTCTCCAGCCTCGAGTCGAGGCCTCGCCCTCGAGTCGAGCTTGTTGCAATTTTCGTCCCCCTCGACTCGAGGCTCCTCCCTCGAGTCGAGCTTGCCAATTTTTGAAATGATTTCCCTCCAAAGATGAACCTCGAGTCGAGGTCTGTGCACCTCGACTCGAACTCGAGATCGGGGAATTTTTATCGAGAAGGGCTCAGGGCCCGACCCCGTTCGTCCCGTATGTTCGTCTTTTCATTCTAAGAATCCCGGTACTCTCGGTTTGGCAAAATTCCACCGATTTACCTGCAAAACGGGCGAAATACATCAAAACCTCTCAAAGTAATACTTTTTAGGCAAAAGAGTGATACTTTTCACATTTAGGCATAAAAACTAACATTTTAGCTCACTTTTTGCACTAAAAATAGCCCTAAAAACATGTATCAATTCACTCCAATCATACCCCCAAACTTGAATTGTTGCTCGTCCTCGAGCAACGTAGAAACTAAGAACAAAGGAGTGAATTGATTGCAATTATGTCACATGGCATCATAGACGAAAAATAAGACAATCGAACTCATCAATGATCACTTGTATCAATGCAACTATCCACTAGCCATCAAGATGAATCATGCTCAAATAAATGCTCAATCAAATACTCAACACATTGCTCCTTCCATGGAGTGTTTCACTCTTCACTCAAGTGTATCAAGGTTTAAAGCACTCAATCATCAATTGCATGAACAAGTACACCATATGCTTGCCACAAGACTTAATCTCAATCAAAATCATTTGTGATCAATCAAGAATCAAAGAGGTCTTTCTTCTAGGTTGTAATGTTGGCTCTTTGGAAAGGTGGGATATTTATAGATAAGAGTGACTAAGTAGTAGAGACTTGAATGTAAACTAATCCATACAATGCACATCTCTTCACTTTCATCTAGCAACACTCTTACTATTTAACTTCAATGATCATTCCACCATTCACTTGAGCTTTCTCTTTTAAGCTCACAAATTGAATCTTTCTTTTCATGCATTTTCTTTACAATTCAATCTTTCACAACCTTTCTTTTCTTTTATGCTTCATTCATCACTTTGCTCATCATCTTCCCACACTTAGCAATCAAATCACCATCATTAGCCAACATTCAAGCTCAACTAATCATAGGACAAGAAAGGCTAATCAAAATAGGCTAAATGGTTTCAATTTCACTTGGCTTGCCAAAGAATAAGGATCATAAGGCTCAACATGGCTCACTAAGGAAATCAAATGTATTTGGTAGGATAGTATTTGGCAAAGTAACTCATCATATCAACATGGCCTCTTATCATTTTAATGAAATCACACAAAGATCAATATCCACAAGTTAAGTGGCAAGTTCTAGCATACAAATCATGAATGATGCACTCACAAAGGAATCAAATCAACCGTATAAGATGTACGATTATTAAGGCACAAAAGCTCACGGGCTTAGATTGAGCAATGAATCAAGAATTTTCAATCACATTAATCTTCACATAATTAATCAAGCAACTAGCATCAAGCTACACATCTACTAATGATCATAACAAATTCCAACAATCTTACAACTCAAGCACAAATGCTCATGTACATAATCTCAAGCACACTCACTATATCAAGATGACACTCAAAATATGTCAATGGATCCACTATTAAGCTCAAGATAAATTCTAGCCCAAAAATATACAAGTGCAAGGAAGATAAGCTAAGGTAAGAAAAACACCTCCCCAAACTTAGACAAGTCTAAGTTTGAAAGGAAGTGTTGTACCAATAAGCCTTTAAACTCCATCTCTCTTTAAACATGTAGGGTTCATCATGCTTTTATGCACTTTCCTCTTGCTCTTGCATTTCCTTGCAACTCCAATGGCTTTCCAATTCATCTAGAAAGTGTACCTACAAATGGGCATAAGAATCATCAAAACATTACCACTAAGAGATGCAAGAACCAAATAACGACCAACACCCCCAAACTTGAATGATAGCATGAATTCAAGATTTAGAATGAGAGTGATAAAAATATGCAACTCTAAATGATATTAACAATCAAGCTCAAAATACCCTATGAATCTCAAAACAAAGAGCATAATTTCCTAAGCATGAGCAATTCCTAAGAATCCAAGGCAAAAACCACAAAAAGAGCAAAACACAAACACACAAAAGCAATAAAACGATGGGTTGCCTCCCATCTAGCGCTAGGTTTAACGTCCTTTGCCGGACGGAACTCTAAGAGTTCATACTTCCCTTTTATCTACGAGAATGTTAGGCACTTCTTTTTGGGATGGAAGGGTCCTTGTGCCTAACCAAAATCTCCTTTGTCAATAGACAACATCCCATTTCGTCTTCCACTAGGAGTTTTCCTTCTTCTTTGATCTCCTTCACTTTCAACACCTCTTTGAGTCTTTCTACTCCTAGTAGTCTCATCCAATTTGACTCCCTCCATACCACTTGATCTCCAACCACAAAATTTTCAACTTTCTTCTCAAGTGGTGGTTTCCTTTCTTCTAACACCCCCAAACTTGAGCATTGTTCAAGTTTGGTCACTTCCTTCACTCCTTTTTTTTTCTTCCTATCTCCCGGATCAAGCAAAGGTACATGAAGAGCCTTCTCTTTCCTAAAATCATCAAGAGAAACACAAGAATTATTAGAAATCCTATTACAAGAAGGAATAAAATGCTCATGAATTAAAGAATTAGAAGAAGTAGAAGGTGGAGAATCATCCCTATCCATTGAAGGGCACAAATCAATGATCTCTATGTAGCCACATTTATTCTTCTCCATCTTGCTTTGAGCAACTTCTTCCATTGGAAATCTAGAAAATGTCACTTCTTCGCCATTAAAGCTCAACGTAAGCTCCCCTTTTCAACATTCACAATGGCTTTTCCGGTTGCAAGGAAAGGTCTACCAAGTATGATAGGTGCCTCAAGTTCTTCCTTCATGTCAAGAACAATAAAATCAACCGGGAAGATGAACTTGCCAACTCCTACTAATACATCTTCAATGATCCCAAATGGTTGAGCATATGACTGATCCGCCAATTGAAGATTTATATTTGTAGGAATCACCTCTCCTAGCTCCAACTTCTCAAACACGGACAAAGGCATGACATTTATACTAGCTCCCAAATCACACAAGCCTTTGAGGTTCCCACTCTCACCAATCTCACATGGAATTATAAAGCTCCCGGATCCTTTCTCTTTTGTGGTAAGTGTCTTTCCACGATCTCCTTGCACTCCTCCACTAGCTTGAGCATACCCTTTTCATCCCAACTCCTCTTCTTAGCCATAATCTCCTTCAAGAACTTCTTATAGTGGGGTATTTGTTCAAGGGCATCCAATAGTGGAATATCAACACGCAAGCTTTTAAAAACCTTTAAAAACTTACCAAACTCCTCATCAAGCTTCTTCCTCACAAGTCTTTGAGGAAAGGGAACCGCTTAGCTTTCATAGGCACTCCCCATGCATCTTTCTTGGACTTCTCTTCTTCTTTCTTGGACTCTCTTCTTGCTTGCTCTTCACTTGCCTCTTCTTTCTCCACAACCACATTTTCTTCAATAACTTCTTCCTCTTTCACCACCTCTTTTTCAACATCCCCATTTTTAGGCATCTTTGGGCCTTCATAGCTAACACCACTCCTTAGTTGAATAGCACTACAAAACTCCTTTGGATTAGGCTCGGTGGTAGATGGATACTTCCCCTTGTTTTGCATGTGATCCACCGTAGAAGAAAGCTTCCCAATCGTTGTGGCTAATTGTCCCACTTGGTGCTCAATGGTCTTGAATTTTGCATCATTTTCCTCCAACTTCTTCACTATCATCCCAAGTAACTCCTCCGTAGTTGCTTTCCCCACATTATTAGGAGCTTTGGCACCTGGATCTAGTACAGGGGTTTGGACGGCGATTCTCGGGTTGGCATATGAGAAATTTTCGTGACTTCTCCAATTGTTGCCATTGAAGTGAGGTTGAGGTGGATAACTTCCTTGGTGTCTATTTTGGTATGGCACTTGATAGGGCCTTGCACCTTGGAGATTGCCTTGATGATTGCTTCCTTGATAGCCTCCTTGAAATGGAGGCCTCCCCATATAGTTCACTTCTTCCATAGGCATAAAGCCTTGAAAACTATCAACTTGAGCATGTGGTGGAGGATTTCCCCCTTGTTGTGACACGGTAAGAGCTCCAATCTTGTCCATCATGGCCATCATCATAGACTTCATACTCTCCATTTCCTCCACTTGAGACACCCGTTGGTGGTTCACCCTACTAACACTTGCTTGAAACGAATCTTGAGCAATATTTTCCATGATTTGTTTCATCTCTATCACCGACTTGGACCAAATTGACCCATTGGCACAAGCATTCAAGAAAGCTCTATCGGAATCATTGAGGCCGGTGTAGAAATACATAATGGTTTGCTCATCGGAAAAACCATGTTGCGGACAATTGATGAGTAGCATACCATACCTCTCCCATGCTTCCGGAATAGTCTCTCCATTCTTTTGCCGAAAGTGAGAAATAGCTTCCTTTGCTTGCACCGTCTTGGATGGCGGATAGAATTTCATCAAGAATCTTTTGCTAAGGTCCTCCCATGTACGTACGGTTCCGGGCGGAATAGAATTAAGCCAAGCTTTGGCTCTCCCGTAAGAGTGAAAGAGAAAAGCCTAAGCTTCTTTGCATCTTCGGGTACCCCATGGTATTTTGTAGTGTCCGAAATCTCTAAGAATTGTGCCATATGTTGATGTGGACACTCATCTTCGTCCTTCCCTTCAAATTGTCTCTCTCTAAGCATCCTCACTAAAGCGGGACTTATCTCAAAATTGTTGGCTTCTATTCTCGGCCTTGCTATCCCATCGTAGTGCTCTCTAGGTTGTGGCTCAAAACTCTCTCAACGGCCTCCCTTGAGGTGGTAGTTCATTCATAGGTTGTGGTTGTGGTTGTGGTTGTGGTTGTGGTTGGGCATTCGGAATGTGGGGTGGCTCATGGTATCGTGGCTCATTCATGTAAGGCATTTGAGGGAAGTATGGTGGATAAGGTGGATAATATGGGTATTGATGGACTTGTGGAGGATAAGGGTATGGATTTTGGTAAGAAAAGTGTTGTGGTGGCATCCCTTGAAATAAAGGGTTATCTTGAGCATTAAAATTGTTCCCATGACTTCCATTGTCTACTCTTCCCTCTCCATGTCCATTCAACTCCTCAACTTGTGGTTCACCACCCACTCTCTCCTCATTCCGTTGATCTTCTCCTTCCATATCTTCCCTTCGTCGTCTCACACGATTTCTTCTCAACGTAGCCTCAATTTCCGGATTTAGTGGCAAGGGTGGAACACCACTCGATCTTGTTCGCATGCACCTACAATGCCACAAATCCAAGAATCAAATTCTCACCAATAAAATCAACAAAAACAAAAATAAAAACAACAAATAGCCACTTCAAACAATCCTCGAGTCTCACTTATTGGCGCAAAAACTAACTCCCGGAACGGCGCCATTTGATTGGAGTGTATAGGGTAAGAGTTATTAAGACCAATCAACAAAAATATCGAACCCAAGGGAGAAAGTATGCAAATGAAATTCAAGGATAAGAGTTCTAAATGGCTAGAGTTGCAACAAGCTCTTGAACTAAATCACTACAAATTGCAAGAATTTAAATGGCAAGAATTTGCAAACAATTTATCAAACACTTAGAATGCAAGATCAAATAGACTAAAATCAATGAGGGAATAGGGTGCAAGGGATAATCTCCATCAAGGAATCCATGATTAACAAGCTATGATTGTATCCAAATGCAAATCAATCAAATTAGAAAGCAAAAACCATCATGAAATTAATCACTCCATTAATATCACAATGCCTAATGTGAGTATCCTAAGTTCTTCCCATCTCTCAATGTAGAAGTCCCCAATTCATACAATCATGCAAAATTGAAACCCGATTAACACCTAATCACGTTAGCTCAACTCGCCTATTGCTAGGGTGATCAACCATTAATCAAAAGAGACAATTTTTCATGAAGCACAATTAAGAATCACAATTAGGAAGCAATCTAATTCAATTGATCACAATTGTCAACAATCATAGCATGAGGCAATCACTTCATCCCTAATTTCAATTATCCCAAACACAAGGCTATTAGCCCATGGTGCTACAAGCAAAAACCATGGCTAGAAAATCTAAGAAAGCAAATGAAAATCTAATCACTACAAGCAATGAATTAAAGAGATCAAAGGGTAAGAACATCACCAATTAAGCTTCAATAGTCAAAAATAAGAATGATTAATCTTGTACAATGCTTCAATTCAACTTCACTTCTTCTCAATTCTCACCTGCAAACTTCAATTACAATCACCAATCTACTAATCTAATGATCTAAATGTGGAATCTATCTCAATTCTAACAATCTAGTGCAATTACAAGTAAATTCAAGCTACAAAATGTAAAATTCGCTCAAAGGAACTCCTAGAAACCGCTCACGAACTACTAGAATCAACTCCTCCTCTGTTTTGGCTTTCCATGGCTTAAAAACTGAATTTTTCGGTTTTGAGCACTCCTCGAGTCGAGCTTCAGGCCCTCGAGTCGAGGCCTAAAGTCGCTAACACGTTTCTTTAAATTTCTCTCCAGCCTCGAGTCGAGGCCTCGCCCTCGAGTCGAGCTTGTTGCAATTTTCGTCCCCCTCGACTCGAGGCTCCTCCCTCGAGTCGAGCTTGCCAATTTTTGAAATGATTTCCCTCCAAAGCATGAACCTCGAGTCGAGGTCTGTGCACCCTCGACTCGAACTCGAGATCAGTGGAATTTTTATCGAGAAGGGCTCCGGGCCCGACCCCGTTTTCGTCCCGTATGTTCGTCTTTTCATTCTAAGAATCCCGGTACTCTCGGTTTGGCAAAATTCCACCGATTTACCTGCAAAACGGGCGAAATACATCAAAACCTCTCAAAGTAATACTTTTTAGGCAAAAGAGTGATACTTTTCACATTTAGGCATAAAAACTAACACTTTAGCTCACTTTTTGCACTAAAAATAGCCCTAAAAACATGTATCAATTCACTCCAATCATCCTTCTTCTTCTTTTGCCTCTTCTTTTCCTTCTTGCCATAAAATTCCATCTCTCTCTTTATTCTCTTGATCTGTTCTTTTCCGAGAGATTAGAATAATCAGCCTCCCTCTTTCCTTTCCCCTTAGCAGCTCTCGGTAAGAATGCCGGTGATCTCGGCTCACCGACTGTTATTTCCTTGCCTTTTACCTTAGCTTCTTTAGATTCGGATTCTTTTAACTTAGTCAAGAGTTTCTCCGTTCTCTCCTCCTCCTCTTTCCTCCTTTTCTCATCATCCTCCTTCACAGCCTTCTTCTAATTGACTCACCCTCACTGGAGTGCGGCTAGCTCATCGACTTGAGTTTCAATTCTTCCTTAGCTGCCTCCAGATCACCGTGTTGGCCTTAGTGCCTACTTCTTTCCTGGTCTCCTCGACCACACTGTGAGGGCTTGTCTCTTTTCGAGACTCATCTTTTTCCCCTTTTTAACTTCAGCACTAAGTTTGTCACTTTACATCAAGGTCATTGCATTTAGCTCAAAGTCTCTGCTTGATCTACGGCCATTTCATTGACCACCATTTGGTTGTACCCCTTCACCTCTTCTTTCAATGCCCTCGGCTCATCCTCCATAGCTTTCACTTTGTCACCGGCACAGAGTTAGTGACATTTATGATTTTATCGAGATAAAGTTGCCTCCACTTCTCTCATGTCAAGGCAAGCATCATGTCTCATATCGCTTGACCATCCTCCTTGTCCTCCTCTTCATTTTTCTTACGAAGGTTGAATTGATCTTTTTCTCCACAAGGTGAGGATCGAGGAGATGGCAGAGGCAGTGGCTTAGGTCATCGCTGCCGTCTTCCTCGGATGAGGAATCGACGAAGAGGGGATAGGGTCTTTACGAGTAGGTGGGAGAGGGAACATGTGAGGCTTGGACTGTTGGGAGAGGGAATGGTTCAGTTGATGGGGGTGGTGATGCTTAAGTTTGTATAGTAGAGGTGGGAATGGGAGATGAGGTTTGTATGATTGGAGTTGATGGTTGAGGTGAGATGTGTTCAGTTTACGTGGGTGGGGTTTGTATTTGGTGTTGGGGTTGTAGGCCGTTTGAGAGGCTACGAGGTACCACTGGGATACCCCTTCATTGCCTATTTGGACAAACTGGGATTTCAGGTGAATTTGAGGCTCAAGTGCACTGGGGCACTTCTTCATCACAAAGTGCAGGTGACAAAGAAGGAGATGAAGATAAGCTTATACCTCGCTTTCAGAATTGGGGAGAGAGTAGCTTCCTTGGTTGGGGAGGGAGGAACCTCCACCGACCAACCTCACCGCTATTGCAAGAATCGAACCTCCTCTCGTAGCAAGGTTGTCGGCTCCATCTGCTCAGACCCTCCAGATTTGGTGGAGCCTGAGCTTTGAGTTGCTCGTCTGGGCCTACTTACCAGAGGGATTTCTGCTTCCTCTTACTCCTCTTCTTCTAAGGTAATTCTGGCAGATGCAATGGATGAGCTCTCCCCTTTCTTCTTCTCCGCGGCTTTCACCACCTGCCTTTTCTTCCTTCTCTCGGGAGACTGGGACCGCAGCACTGTTTCTTGAGTTGGAGGCTCAACCGCTTCCACTTGAGGTGCGACCTCGGCTGCTACCTCCTCATGTCCCTCTCGCTTCGATCTCACTGAAGGAGCCGCCTCAGCTCACCGGTCTCTCGAGTTACTGCAGCCTTGCCTTCGCCTCGACTGGCAAGATCTCGACTCATCGCCTCGAGTCCGGGTTTCCTCCAAGCCTATCATCCTTAGTGAGGATCCCCTTCGCTTGGAGTACTTCTTTGTACCCACTCTCCAGTCGGCCTCTCTGTTTAACCCTTCGATCAACACGCTTATTTTGTTGAATAGGTTGACCATCGAGGTAGGTATCCAACCATCAGCAGACGACTTGAAGGTAAGCCGCTTTCTTCTCTTCATTCAACTTATGGATCAACATATCCACCCGCTTTACTTGTACCCCATCTAAAATGGCTCGCATCACACACAACTGGGTTTGGTTAACCCATCATGTGAGCTCTGCTAACCCAATACAGCCTTCGTCACCACCTGTCATCAACAACCTAAACTTTCTTCTTAGCAGATTTTTCTTCAAATCCCTACGGGTTCCACGTGTGTAACCCTAGCCATCAAGTCAAAAGACTCCTCCCAATCATCCTCTTTGTACGTCAATGGATTGACTCCTTCCATTGACGTGTTAAAAATTCTCGCAATGTTCTCTTTTGAATAGCTCGCAGATCGTACCATCCATCCACGTGTCAAACCCATCCCGGGTATCCCTCATGTTCGCCAAGAACTCGCTCCCAAAGCAAGTCGCAGTCCTATTCTCGGGAGATTTCATTGAGAGAAATCCCCTTAGCCTCGATGCTTCCAATAAAGTGAGGATTTCTGCAGATTCTGGATCTCGAGTGGTTTCAAAATCCACAAACATCTCAGCTTTTAAACGGTTTTGAAAAATTCCTCATTCATCTTGAAATGAGAAATGTTGGTGGAAATATATTTGGGTTTGTGGGTTTTGGTGGTTTTAGAAGAAGATGTCATTTGGAATTATGTGAGTTTGGAAAAGTTTTAGAGTATTTGCAGGTTTTACGAAAGTGAAAAATGTTTACAAGAGGAAGAAGATGTATTTATAGGAGGGAAAGTTGGAAAGATAAACCGCTTTGAAAATTTAATCTTAATCTAAGCCGTTTATTTGAAATGATTTACTTTGCTGAATCAACGGTTAAAAACTTGGATAAACGATTGGGATTCAACGCGTGTAGTTCACTAATCTTTGAAATGCGTAAAAGTTACTTTGTAGATCGTTGATTTGACTGAAGTAGGGTTACTTTATGTAGAGAAGTAAGTAATCCCGACATCAGCCTAGTGGTTACCTTTCTTTACATAAAGGTTTTCTAAAATGCATAAGGTTCAAGATAATCGAAAATGACCTTATCCGGATTTTAAAAACAATCTAATTTTATCTTTTGGCAATTTTAAAGACTTAGTTAAGAAAATATTTTGTTTCAAATAAACAGACTTCAGATTAAATTTTATAAAGTTTATTTTTCCATCCAATGATTTGGGAAGAGTTTTGTCGAGAAGCACAGATATGGAGAGTATTTAGAAGCAAAGGTGTCTAGATAAGATGATTTATAACAGATGAGGTGAAACAATCTGATCTCGTGACCTATTCCCGCAAAAACATTAACTTGAAGAAAACGATTAGTAGCCGAGGTAGATCGAGATAGGGTGCGAGATAGTCATCTGCTTTTCAAGAGATCGATGACTAGTGTACCCTAGTCTAATTTACCGAATGTCGGATAAGTAATCATCATGTCGATAAGGTCAATATGACTAATCCTTGATTCTTGATTCCTTAGAAGGAGATCAATGATATCAGCTACCTAATTGTCCTTTGACTCATATCTAACGATAATTCTTTCTAGACATAGTAAACTAAAATGAGAGAAACAAAGAATAAAAACATAGAATTATAGATTAACTAAAGAAGCATCTAATAATCCTAATTCTACGAGATAGTTCTTTAAACCTTGTCTTTGCCAATGGCTTTGTTAAGATGTCTGCTCTTTGGAAATTAGTCGAATCTTCTCTAGTCTCGATGTCACCTTTCTCTACATGATCTCGGATGAAGTGGTGTCTCGATATCTACACGCTTGCATCTTGTATGTAGAACTGGGTTACGGGAAATAGCTATGGCACTATTACTATCACAAAAAGATAGGTACATCTTTGGTGATAATGTTATAGTCCCTTAGTTGTTGACTTATCCAGATCACCGTGAACAACAACTTCCAACCGCCATATACTCACTTCAGTTGTGGAAGTAGCTACGAGAGGTTTGCTTTTTAGACAACCATGAAATCAGCTTACTTCCAAGAAATTGGCAAGTACCAGATGTAGATTTTCTATCTATCTTACACCCACCAAAATCGAGTCCGAGTATCCAGATACTCAAAGTTGTCATCACCGGATACCACAATCCAACATTTATTGTTCCTTTCATACTTAAGAATTTTCTTTGTCGCTTCAAGATGGCTTTTCTTAGGATTAACTTGAAATCGAGCATGACTCCAACCGCAAATGAAATATCAGGTCTACTAGCGCTTAAATATAATAAAGAACCAATTAGACCTCGATACTCGGTTTGATCGGTGTCTTGTCCCTTCTCATTCTGGATCCATTGAAAAGTTTGTCATCATAGGTATCTTAGCTTCTTGGCCGGTACCTATTCCAAATTTTTCAAAGAGATCTTTTGTATATTTGGCTTGGTTTATGAATATTCCCTTCTTTGTCTCTGCTTTGACTTGGAGTCCCGTAAAAATAAGTCATATCTCCCATCATGGACATTTCAAATCTGCTTTTCATAAGATGACTAAATTCTTCACACAAAGACATGTTAGTTGATCCAAAGATTATATCATCAACATAAATCAACTAACAAAAGGTCACAACCATATTCTTTTCGAAAAAGAGTTCTATCAATTCTACCTTTAACAAAACCATTTTGAATCAAATAATCGACAAGGTGTCATACCAAGCTCTTGGTGCTTGTTAAGTCCATATAGAGCTTTCCTTAGTTTATAAACCTTGTCTCCTTTAACAAAGCCAGGAGGTTGCTCTACATAAACTTCCTCAACAAGGATTCCATTGAGAAATGCTGACTTAACATCCATTTGAAAAACTATGAATCTTTTAAAAGCAACATAGGCTAAAAACAATCTTATGGCTTCCGCATTTAGCCACGGTGCAAAACTTTCATCATAATCAATACCCTCTCGATTGTGAATAACCTTGAGCAACTAGTCGGGCCTTATTTCACCACAATATTGTTTTCATCCCTTTTGTTTTTAAAGACCCATTTGGTTCCAATGACTTTTTTATGATGAGGCCTTTCAACAAGCTCCCACACATCTTGTCTTTGAAACCGATTTAGTTCTTCTTGCATGGCATTAATCCGGTTGAAATCGATTAGAGCTTCTATAACAGATTTAGGTTCAAGTAATGACACATAGCAATCGAACATACAATCTTGATTTAGTTGGGTCCTCGTCAGACACTAGAATCTAAATCTCCAATTATCTGCTCAATTTGGATGATATAACATTACTTTCTTTCCTTTATCTTTTACGGTGGATGATGTTTTGTCTGAATTATTTAGTTCGGATGAGTCTATGTTACCTTCGATGACTCTACCGATCATCGATGTATTGGTTGTCTCGATTAGGTGGTAGATCGGTGGTGAGGAAGATCTTTCAGGATCTTTTCCTTTGTCCGATTCTTCCTCTTCATCTCGAGTCCGATTCTTGATTGTAGAATTTTATGGTTGATCTCTTGATAGTCATCCGATCCAGATCATCGATATCTTTGTGATGTCCCCTGTCTTATCGAACTCAAAAGAAGATTCATCAAATATCACAAGGGGTGTTTCTTCTACACACAAGGTTGTCTTATTAAAAACTCTATATGCCTTTGATACAGATGAGTATCCCAAGAATATCCCATCTGCTATCTTGGCATCAAAGGTTTTTAATTGAGATTTTCCATTGTTGTGTATGAAATATTTACAACCAAATATATGAAAGTATGAAATTTTGGGAGACCTTCCCTTCCAAATTTCATAGGGAGTTTTACATTTATTTTTAACAATTAAACTTCTATTTTGAACATAGCAGTCAGTATTAATGCCTTCTCGCCCAAAACCTGTGAGGAGTGTTGTACTCAGATAACATTGTTCTAGCTGCCTCTTTCAAGGTTTTGTTTCTCCTTTCAACTACTCCATTTTGTTGTGGAGTCCTTGCCGCAGATGTTTCTGAGCTATGACATTCTCAATGCAGTAGTTAGTAATCGACTTATTTAGGAATTCAGTACCTTTATCACTTTTAATTTTAACAATAGTTAATCCTTTTTCATTTTGAATCTTTTTAAGAAATTACGGAATCTTAATCATAGTCTCATTCTTTTGTACAAGAAAATAACCCAAGTAAATCTTGAAAAATCATCAACAATTACCAAGGTATATTTTCTTCCACTAAAGCTGAGAGGTATTCTTGGACCAAAAAGATCCATGTGAAGAAGTTCTAGAATCCTTTACGAAGAAGGACTACTTATTGTTTTAAAAGGAGCTTTAGTCTGTTTTCCTTTTTGACAAGAATCACACGCATGGTTCTTTGAAAATACTTTATCAGGAGTCCTTTAACTAAAGATTTCCTTGCTATTTTGTTAAGAGTTTTGAAGTTTAAGTGACCAAGTCGTTTGTGCCACAGCCAACTTAAGTCATCCGAACTCTTAGCAACAAGACAAGTATCTTTAGGACAACTTTTGAAATTTGCAACATAAATGTTACCTTGTCTTACTCCAGCTAATAGAATATTTTCATTGATACCATCTAGAACATAGCATGCATTATGAGTAAATTTAACACAAAAACCCTTGTCACAAAATTGTGAAACGAAAGTAAATTGTGCTTTAATCCTTACACGTAGTAGACTTCATGTACTTGAATATCTTTAATCATCAGGTTGTTCCTACACCTTTGGTAAGTCCATAAGCTGTTGTCTCCAAACATCACTCTTGGTCCATCTATGGTCCGATAGTTAGAGAGAAGTCGTCTTTCATAAGTCATATGCTTGGAACAACCGTTTGTCAATGTACCAGATGACCTCAAGAATGTCTCCTCTTTCAACTATCTTCTTATCTTCCTGCAATCACAAATTTAATGCTTAGGTACGCTTTGTATTTTGGGTCCTTTCATGTTAAGTTGACTCTTAGGAATCCAGACAAAGATATCAATTTTCCTCAAAATCATAGATTGAAGTTTACATCCATATCTATCTACTAAGATAAGATTTTCAAGATCAATCTTAGTTAACTGATCTTTAGAAATTGTCTTGAATCTTGGTAGAAATGGATATGTTTTGCTTCTTCCATCAAAGCCATTATACCTAGGATAAAACTTTGACTTAGTCTTGGTTTTAACCTTTGGAGTTTCTTACCTCGTCTGCTTTTTCTTTTCGGAATTATCGGATGAGGTAATTAATTCCTTAGGTTTCCAAGGACTAAATCTAGTTTCTATCTTTGGTTTAGTTGCTTTAACAAAAACTCTAGGTTTTATTGGATCATTTTCTTACTCCTATCAAAACCTAATCCAGCTTTATCACTAGACTTTTGTGAAGTATTGAAAATTTTATCTATTGTGGTTTGGGAGTTATTCGAAGTCCTAACTTGAGATTTAATTCTCTGTTAGTCTTCTTGTAACTCTCATTCTCAGAATAGATATTTGAAAATTTTATTTTCAAAGAACTCAATTCTGTTCTAACTTATCTGTCTTATCGGACATGGTACTAGTGATCATCTCGATCGACATTCCCCCTTAAATGTACAATCTGGTTTCTCACTTTCCTTAGTTTGATTGACCTTAGTTAGATCAGTAATTTGATTCTGTAAATTAAAATTTTCAGTCTCTATCTGTTTATAAGCGAGATAGAGCGGTCTCCAAATCTTTCAAAAGTTTATCAATAAGACTAGGATCGATTTTAGATAAGGTATCACAATCATTATCCGAGGATGAATAGTAATGTACCTCTTTTGCCATTAAACGAGATGTCATCATCGACCCAAAATCAGATGAGGATGAGGATGATGATGTCTCATGAACTTCTTCTTTCTCGGCCGGAAGAGCTCTCTGATCAGCATACCTTCTATCTCTCTTTTCCTCTTTTCTTCTCTCTCCCTGGGAGTGTGTTTAGGACAATCATAACTATAGTGACCTAGCTTGTTGCATGTATAACAAATATCTCCTCTGTCTGTTTTAGGACTACTATCTCCTCGTCCCGATTGGTGACTTATGCTTCCTTGTCCGATCCTTTTTCCTATCATTTTACGAACTCTTTTCTTCTTTGTCTGATCTCGTAGTTCCTTTGACCTGATCTGTCTCTCTTGTTTCTTTTATACTTCATTCTCACCTTTCATATCATTTTAACAAAAGAGCCATTTCCTCCTTAATAGACAAATCAGATGCCTTGGAGATCTTTTCGCATTCATCTTGATGAAAAATGCTCTGATCATTCCAGATGTTGAAGATTCTGCTTCATCTTCTTCATCTTCGATTTGGATGTCATATTCTAATGCCTTCAGATGAGAAAATAAAGTGTGGTGTGAGATTGAAGATAGATTCTGAGTAGCTTTCAGAATATTAGCTTTTTCTCTCCATCTTTTGCTTAACGACCTCAACACTTTATTGTTGATTTCTTTCTCTCGTATAGGTTTTACCCAAATCACCGCCTTGTTCGGTAGATTAGTCACCTAACATCCATTGATCAACAGACTCTCCTTCTTTCATCTTGAAAGTGTCAAAAACATGTAGAACAGATCGCAATTTGTTTTCTTTGACTCGATTCGATCCTTCACAAATTCCAAGAAGAGTTTCCCACATGCTTGCATCTTGTGTGAAATCTTGGATTTTGAGTAATAGCAATAGCACTGTTGCTATCGGAAAAGATAGGAATTTCTTTAGTGACAACGTGATAGTCTTGCGGTTGTTGACTTATCCAAAGTAATTGTGAGCAACGCCTTAGCAGCCATATATACGCCTTTCAGTAGTTGACGTAGCCACTGAAGTTTGCTTCATAGAGAACCAAGAAACCAGCTTACTTCCAAGAAATTGACATGTACCCGTGGTTGATTTTCTATTAATTCTACAACCACCTAATCTGAATCGGAATATCCACCGAGTTCTAGGTTGTCATCGGCAGGATACCAAAGACCTAAGTTTGCATGTACCCTTGAGATACTTTAAAATCTTCTTTGCTGCATCCAAATGACTTTTCTTTGGATTGGCTTGAAATCAAGCTCATACTCCAATTGCGAAAGAAATGTCGTCTACTTGCATTAGATACAACAAGGAACCTATTAATCCTCTATACATTTGATATGATTAGTTACTTTGCCAAATATTTTCCCTACCAAATACATTTGATTTCCTTAGTGAGCCATGTTGAGCTTTATGATCCTTATTCTTTGGCAAGCCAAGTGAAATTGAAACCAATTAGCCTATTTTGATGAGTTTTTTTGTCCTATATTTAGTTGAGCTTGAATGTTGGCTAATGATGGTGATTTGATTGCTAAGTGTGGGAAGATGATGAGCTAAGTGATGAATCTTGAAAGAAGAAAAGAAAGGTTGTGAAAGATTGAATTGTGAAAATGTGAAAATGAAGTGATGAAAAATTCAATTTGTGAGCTTAAAAAGAGAAAGCTCAAGTGAATGGTGGATTGATCATTGAAGTAAAAAGAAAGAGTGCTATTTGATGAAAAGAGAAGAGATGTGTATTGTATTGATTAGCTTACATTCAAGTCTCTAATACTTAGTCACTCTTATCCAAAAATATCCTACCTTTCCAAAGAGCTTACATTACAACCTAAGAGAAAGACCTCTTTGATTCTTGATTGATCAAAATTGATTTTGATTGAGATTAAGTCTTTTGGCAAGCATATTGTGTACAAGTTCATGAATGTGATGATTGAGTGCTTTATTCCTTGATACACTTGAGTGAAGAGTGAAACACTCCATGGAAGGAGCAATGTGTTGAGTATTTGATTGAGCATTTGTTTGAGCATGATTCATCTTGATGGCTAGTGGATAGTTGCATTGATACTTATGTTCATTGATGAGTTCGATTGTCTTATATTTCGTCTATGGTGCCATGTGACATAATTTCAATCAATTCACTCCTTTGTTCTTAGTTTCTACGTTGCTCGAGGACGAGCAATAATTCAAGTTTGGGGGTGTGATTGGAGTGAATTGATACATGTTTTTAGTGGCTATTTTAGTGCAAAAAGTGAGCTAAAGTGTGATTTTGTGCCTAAATATGAAAAGTATCACTCTTTTGCCTAAGAAGTATTACTTTGTGAGCTTTTGATGTTTTTCGCCCGTTTTGCAGGTAAATCGGTGGAATTTTGCCAAACCGAAAGTACCGGTATTCTTAGAATGAAAAGACGAATATACGGGACGAACGGGGTCGGGCAGGAGCCCTTCTCGATAAAAATTCCTGGTCTCGGGCTGAAGTCGAGGGTGCACAGACCTCGACTCGAGGTTCATGCTTGGAGGGAAACAATTTCAAAATGACAGCGAGCTCGACTCGAGGGAGGAGCCTCGAGTCGAGGGATTGGAAAATGCAGGATCCTCGACTCGAGGGCTAAGCCTCGACTCGAGGCGTGAGAGATTTTTAAAGAAACGTGTTAGCGACTCTTAGGCCTCGACTCGAGGAGTGCCCAAAACCGAAAAATTCAGTTTTTAAGCCATTGGAAGCCAAAACAGAGGAGAGATTCATTCTAGCAGTTTAGAGCAGTTTCTAGGAGTTTCTTTGAGCGAATTTTACATTTTGTAGCTTGAATTTACTTGTAATTGCATTAGATTGTTAGAATTGAGATAGATTCCACATTTAGTTCATTAGATTAGTAGATTGATTGATTATAATTGAAGTTTGCAGCTGAGAATTGGGAAGTATTGAAGTTGTATTGAAGCATTGTAGAAGATTAATCATTCTTACTTTTGCCTATTGAAGCTTAATTGGTGATGTTCTTACCCTTTGTTCTATTAAATTCATTGCACTGTAGTGATTAGATTGTTAATTGCTTTCTTAGATTTTCTAGCCATGGTTTTTGCTTGTAGCACCATGGGCTAATAGCTTTGTGCTTGGGATAATTGAAATTAGGGATGAAGTGATTGCCTCATGCTATGATTGTTGATAATTGTGATCAATTGAATTAGATTACTTTCTAATTGTGATTCTTAATTGTGCTTCATGAAAAATTGTCTCTTTTGATTAATGGTTGATCACTTAGGCGAGAGTTGAGCTAACGTGATTAGGTGTTAATCGGGTTTCAATTTTGCATGATTGTATGAATTGGGGACTTCTACATTGAGAGATGGGAAGAACTACGGATACTCACATTAGGCATTGTAATATTAATGGAGTGATTAATTTCATGATGGTTTATGCTTTCTAATTTGATTGATTTGCATTTGGATATAATCATAGCTTGTTAATCATGGATTCCTTGATGGAGATTATCCCTTGCACCCAATTCCCCCATTGATTTTAGTCTATTTGATCTTGCATTCTAGGTGTTTGAAAAATTGTTTGCATAATCTTGCCATTTAATTTCTTGCACTTTGTAGTGATTTAGTTCAAGAGCTTGTTGCAACTTTAGCCATTTAGAACTCTTATCCTTGTATCTCGTTTGCATATTTTCTCCCTTGGGTTCGATATTTTTGTTGATTGGTCTTAATAACTCTTACCCTATACACTCTAATCAAATGGCGCCGTTGCCGGGAGTTAGTTTTGCGCCTATAAGTGAGATTCGAGGATTGTTTGAAGTGGCTATTTGTTGTTTTTATTTTTATTTTTGTTGATTTTATTGGTGAGAAGTTGATACTTGGATTTGTGGCATTGTAGGTGTATGCTAACAAGATCAAGTGGTGTTCCACCCTTGCTACTAAATCTGAAATTGAGGCTACGTTGAGAAGAAATCGTGTGAGAAGAAGAAGGGAAATTATGGAAGGAGAAGAGCAAAGGCATGAGGAGAGACTAGTGGGTGATCCTCAAGAAGAGGAGGTACATGGACAGGAGTAGGAGGAGGAGAGAATGGAGGTAATGGGAATCATTTTCATGCTCAAGTTGGCCCTATCCCTCAAGGGATGCCACCACAAAATTACCCCTACCAAAATCCATACCCTTATCCACCTCAAGCTCATCAATATCCCTACTATCCACCTCATCCACAACAATTTCCACCATACTATCCCCATATGCCGTATAATCAAGAGCCACGATATCATGAGACACCTCACGTACCAAATGCCCAACCACAACCCGTAAATGAGCTACCACCTCAAGGAAGGCCTTTGAGAGAGTTCTTTGAACCACAACTTAGAGAGCATTATGATGGGATAGCAAGGCCGAGGATAGATGCTAATAACTTCGAGATAAGTCCCGCTTTGGTGAGAATGCTTAGGGAGAAGCAATTTGAAGGTAGAGATGAAAATGAGTGCCCACATCAACATATGGCACAATTTCTTGAGATTGCCGACACTACAAAATACCATGGGGTACCCGAAGATGCGAAGAAGTTGAGGCTCTTTGCCTTTACATTGAAAGGAAGAGCAAAAGCATGGCTTAATTCATTACCCGGGACCGTACGTACATGGGAGGAGTTGTCAAAGAAATTCTTGATGAAGTTTTACCCACCGTCAAAGACCGTGCAAGCGAAGGAGGCTATTTCCCAT
Source organism: Paraleonurus japonicus (assembly GCA_030762865.1). NCBI lineage: Eukaryota > Viridiplantae > Streptophyta > Magnoliopsida > Lamiales > Lamiaceae > Paraleonurus > Paraleonurus japonicus. Next base: position 5,999,823 of record CM061061.1, on the reverse strand, counting down.
TTCCGACAAAAGAATGGGAGACAATACCGGAGGCGTGGGAGAGGTATGGCATGTTACTTATCAATTGTCCTCAACACGGTTTTCGGAGGAGCAAACCATTATGTATTTTTGCAATGGTTTGACGGATGGGGATAGGTCATTTTTGAATGCTTGTGCTAATGGATCGATTTGGTCTAAAACCATGGGGCAAATGAATGAAATTATGGAGAACATAGCTCAAGATTCATTCCAAGTGTCGGTTAATAGAGGAGCACACCATAGAGTGTCACAAGTTGATGAGATAGAGAGTATGAAGAGTATGATGATGACTATGATGGACCGATTGGGAGCTCTTACTACTTCACAAAGCCAAGCAAGTGTGAGTCCATCCGTTCCTCATGTTGATGTTGGGCCAAGTTCATTGCCGGTTGAAGAAGTGAGTTATATGGGTAGGCCTCCATTCCAAGGAGGCTATCAAGGAGGAAACTATCAAGGGAATTATCAAGGAGGAAGGCCTTACTAAATGCCTTACCATAATAGGCCACAAGGAAGCTATCAACCTCAACCGCAAGCTCCATTTAATGGGAATACATGGAGGAGACACGAAAATTTTTCATATGCCAATCCGAGAGCCGCCATTCAATTTCCTCCCGGATTTGATCCGGGTGCAAAGGCTCCGAACAATGAAGGAAAGGCTACTACGGAGGAGATCTTGGGGTTGATTGTGAAGAAGTTGGAAGCTAATGATTCAAGGCTTGATGATATAGGGAAGCAAATGGACACTCGTTTCAAGACGATCGAGCATCAAGTAGTGCAACTTGCTACTACGGTTGGTAAGCTCTCGTCTCACGGTGGATGACTTGCAAAAGAAAGAATCAAAGGAGTATTGTCAAGCCATCGAGCTTAGGAGTGGTGCACGGTATGAAGGACCAAAATTGCCTTCAAGGAGTGATGGAGAGGAGAAGCATTATGAAAGTTGTGATGAAGAAAAGCAAGAGGTGATGGAGGAGGAAGAAAAGAAGAAGCCAAAGTGGTTGATGGCAAGGGAAGAGAGAGCAAAGCAAAAGGTTATTGAGAAGGATGAAAAAGGGGTTCCAAAGACGGCTGTTCCGTGCCTTATCCTCAACGGTACATGAAGAAAGCATTAGATGAGAAGTTTGCTCGTTTCCTTGAGGTTTTCAAAACCTTGTATATCAACATTCCTTTTCGGAGGCCCTTGAGCAAATGCCCCATTATGCTAAGTTTCTTAAAGATTTACTAGCAAAAGGAGGAGGATTGAAGAGCCGGAGTTAGTGAAATTGACTAAGGAGTGTAGTGCCATGCTTCAACAATAGCTTCCACCAAAGTTGAAGGATCCGGGTAGCTTTACTCTTTTATGTGATCTTGGGAATGGGTTGGAGAAGAATGCCTTGTGTGACTTGGGGGCAAGTATTAACTTGATGCCATTTTCCATGTTTAAGAGGCTCAACCAAGGAAAGTTAGGAGCCACTACCGTAACTCTTCAACTTGCCAATGGGTCAACTACTATTCCAAAAAGTATTGTGGAGGATGTTTTGGTCAAGGTAGAAGAATTTGTGTTTGGGCGTGACTTCGTAGTACTTGAAATGGAGGAAGATAAAGATGTACCATTGATACTAGGGAGGCCGTTTCTAGCTACCGCAAGAGCGGTGTTTCATGTGAATGAAGGAAGGCTTACTTTGAAGCTTGATGATGAAGAGCTTCATTTTTCAATGAAGGAGGTGATGAAGCACCCCATGGAGAAGGAAGAATGTCATGTTGTGGATGTGATTGATTCATGCCTTCAAGAGGCTTGGGAGGACTCTTCTTATACTCTTTTCTCTAAAGATTATGTTATTCCATCATATAATCATGTGTTTAATGACTCTTGTGTTTCTTATGATTGTGATAGGGATGCATTGGAAGTGGAGGAGGTGAAAGAGATAAAGTTTGAAGGCTTTCCCAATCAACCTTGGGAGAATAATGAAGATGGGAAGCCAATTGAAGAAAAAGTGGAAGAAGCCCTTAAGCCACTACCCGAGCACTTGAAGTATGCTTATTTGGAGGAAAATGAAGGTTGCCCGGTAATTGTATCATCATATCTTACATCCGATGAGGTAACTAAATTACTTGATGTTCTCCGTAAGCATAAATCTGCCATAGGTTGGTCCATTGATGACTTAAGAGGTATAAATCCTTCAATTTGTATGCATAGGATTAGGCTTGAAAAGGACCATAAACCCGTAGTTTAACCCCAAAGGAGAGTGAACCCTAATATTCAAGAGGTAATTAGGAAAGAAATTGTGAAATTGTTAGATGCTAATATGATTTTTCCTATTTCCGATAGTACGTGGGTCTCTCCATTACATGTGGTAGCCAAGAAAGGGGGATTATGGTAATAAAGGGTGAAAATGATGAATCAATTGCAACAAGGGTAGCTACGGGGTGGCGAGTTTGTGTTGACTATCGAGAACTTAATAAGGTCACGTGCAAGGACCACTTTCCCTTACCTTTTCTAGATCAAATGCTTGATAGGTTAAGTAGATTTGAGTATTATTGTTTCTTAGATGGTTATTCGGTTACAATCAAATTATGATTGCAGGAAGACCAAGAAAAGACTACTTTTACTTGCACGTATGGGCCTTTTGCTTGGAAAAGAATGTCATTTGGTCTTTGCAATGCTCCCGCCACTTTCCAAGGATGCATGATGTCAATTTTTCATGGCTTAATTGAGAAAATCATGGAGGTATTTATGGGTGATTTTTCCGTATTTGGTGAGTCATTTGATAATTGCCTTACTAATCTTGACATTGTTTTGCAAAGGTGTGAAGATACAAACTTGGTGCTAAATTGGGAGAAATGCCATTTCATGGTTAAGGAGGGCATTGTGTTGGGACATCATGTATCATCTAAGGGATTGCAAGTGGATAAGGCAAAAATTGTGGCTATTGAGAAGTTGCTTCCACCTAAGGATGAGAAAGGAGTTCGATCGTTCCTTGGACATGCCGGGTTCTATCGGCGATTCATAAAGAATTTCTCTCAAATTTCTAAACCCTTATCTCATCTCTTAGAAAAAGATGTGCCATTTGAGTTTAATGATGATTGTTTGATTACTTTTAGGTCTTTGAAGGAAGCTTTGTGAGTGCACCCATTCTAATTACTCCGGATTGACAAAGCCCTTCATCATCATGTGTCATGCAAGTGATTTCGCTATGGGGGTTGTCTTAGGACAATTGAGAGAGAAGAGGTTTCATGCTATCTATTATGCCTCTAAGACTTTCAATCCAGCCCAAGTCAATTACACCACTACCGAGAAAGAAATGCTTGCGGTGGTGTACGCTTTTGATAAGTTTCGACCTTATCTTGTAGGGTCGAAAACTATTGTGTACACCGACCATGCCGCAGTCGGTATCTCATGTCGAAAAAGGATGCTAAGCCTAGGTTGATTCGTTGGATATTATTGTTGCAAGAATTTGACATGGAGATAGTAGACAAGAAAGGTAGTGAAAATGTCATAGCGGATCACCTTTCTAGACTTGAAGGAGTAGAAGAGATGGAAAGGGATGTCAAGGAAGTTGAAGAGACCTTTCCCGATGAGGGATTGCTAAGTATTGAAGAAGTCATGAGTGTGGTAAAGGAAGGGGATGTTCCATGGTTTACCGATTATGCTAATTTCTTAGCAAGTGGAGAATTGCCACCGGAGATGAATCCTTTTGAAAGGAAGGTTTTTACAACCGGGTCAAACATTTTATATGGGACGATCCATACCTATTCAAAGAGGGGGTGGATGGAGTACTTCGGAGGTGTGTTACAAGGAAGGAAGGGGAGGAAATCATGAAACATTGTTACTCTTTACCATGTGGAGGCCATTATAGCACTTCCAAAACCGTGAGGAAGATTTTATTGGCTGGATTCTATTGGCCTACCATCTTCAAGGATTGCGAGAGATTTATCAAGGAATGTGACAAGTGCCAACGGATAGGGAACCTTAACAAGAGGGATGAGATGCCATTGAGCAACATCTTAGAAGTGGAAATTTTTGATGTATGGGGAGTTGACTTTATGGGGCCATTTTCACCGTCGGAGGGGTATCAATATATCTTAGTAGGGGTTGACTATGTTTCTAAATGGATAGAAGCCATTCCAACCAAAATCAATGATTCCAAAGTGGTGATAGCATTCTTGAAAAGGATCTTTACACGGTTTGGGGTTCCAAGGATTTTGATAAGTGACGGTGGTAGCCATTTTGTTAACAAGGCCATGGAGAAGCTTTTGTTAAGGTATGATGTTAAACACAAGGTTGCTACTCCTTACCATCTCGCAAGCGAATGGCTTAGCCGAGGTGTCTAACCGCTTGATTAAAGGTATATTGGAGAAGACGGTGAGGACAAGTAGAAAGGATTGGGCAACAAAGCTTGATGACGCATTATGGGCGTATCAAACCGCCTTTAAGATGCCTCTTGACATGTCTCCCTATCAATTAGTGTATGGAAAGGCTTGTCATCTTCGGTGGAGTTGGAGTATAAAGCATTTTGGGCTCTAAAAAGTTGAATTTTGATGAAGAGCTTGTAGGAGAGAAGAGGGCTTTATAATTACATGTGTTGGATGAGTTTAGGATGAAAGCTTATGAGAGTTCAAAGATTTTTAAGGAAAAGACCAAGAAGTGGCATGATGCAAGGCTTAAAAGGAAGGAGTTCAAAGAAGGGGATCAAGTGCTACTATTCAACTCAAGGTTGAAGCTTTTCCCCGGTAAACTCAAATCAAGATGGAGTGGACCTATTAGTGTTGTGAAGGTTTTTCCTAATGGATACTTTGAAGTGATGAATGACAAGGATGAAAGATTTATAGTGAATGGGCATCGGTTGAAGCTCTATCATGTTCACTCACAAAAAGAGGTTTTGGATGCTCTTGATCTCAAGGATGTGCCCTACTTAGGGAGTGAAAGGGAAGTGTGAACCTTTAGAGTTCCGTCCGGCAAAGGACGTTAAACCTAGCGCTAGATGGGAGACAACCCATTCTTTGTTCTTTGTTGTTTTTGTTGTTTTGTGTGTTGCTTTGTTTAATGTGTTTTTTTTTTTTTTTTTTTTTTTTTTTGTGATCCTTGTAGGTGTGATGAATTGCTAGGAATTGAGGAGCTTTAGAAGGCTTAAAGGAAGATGAAGATTGAAGGTTTATGGGTAAAACACTTCCTTTCAAACATAGACTTGTCTAAGTTTGGGGGAGGTGATTGATTGTGTTTGTTGATTGACTTGTGATTGACTTTTGATGATTGTGATGATTTGTTTTGGATGATGGATGATTTTATTGATGCTATGATTTCCTTGATCTATTTGAGCTTATTGTCTATTGATGATTGTGACTTGATGATCTTTTGGATTTCTTTATTCCATGATTCCATATTCTTTACCTTGAGCTTCATTGTGGATTCATTGACATATTTTTAGTATCATTCATGTGATAGTGAGTATGCTTGGACTTATGTACATGAGCATTTGAGCTTGATTTGCAAGACTAGTTGGATTTTGATATGATCATGAGTAGATTTGTAGCTTGAAGCTAGTTTCTTGATTTATTGTGTAAGGATGGATGTGATTGATGATACTTGATTCATTGCTCAATTTAAACCCGTGAGCTTTTGTGCCTAATAATCGTACATTTTATACGGTTGATTTATCCTTTGTGAGTGCATCATTCATGATTTGTATGCTAGAACTTGCCACTAGACTTGTGGATATTGATCTTTGTGTGATGTCTTGAAAGTGATAAGAGGCCATGTTTGATATGATTAGTTACTTTGCCAAATATTTTCCCTACCAAATACATTTGATTTCCTTAGTGAGCCATGTTGAGCTTTATGATCCTTATTCTTTGGCAAGCCAAGTGAAATTGAAACCAATTAGCCTATTTTGATGAGTTTTTTTTTTTGTCCTATATTTAGTTGAGCTTGAATGTTGGCTAATGATGGTGATTTGATTGCTAAGTGTGGGAAGATGATGAGCTAAGTGATGAATCTTGAAAGAAGAAAAGAAAGGTTGTGTAAGATTGAATTGTGAAAATGTGAAAATGAAGTGATGAAAAATTCAATTTGTGAGCTTAAAAGAGAAAGCTCAAGTGAATGGTGGATTGATCATTGAAGTAAAAAGAAAGAGTGCTATTTGATGAAAAGAGAAGAGATGTGTATTGTATTGATTAGCTTACATTCAAGTCTCTAATACTTAGTCACTCTTATACAAAAATATCCCACCTTTCCAAAGAGCTTACATTACAACCTAAGAGAAAGACCTCTTTGATTCTTGATTGATCAAAATTGATTTTGATTGAGATTAAGTCTTTTGGCAAGCATATGGTGTACAAGTTCATGAATGTGATGATTGGGTGCTTTATTCCTTGATACACTTGAGTGAAGAGTGAAACACTCCATGGAAGGAGCAATGTGTTGAGTATTTGATTGAGCATTTGTTTGAGCATGATTCATCTTGATGGCTAGTGGATAGTTGCATTGATACTTATGTTCATTGATGAGTTCGATTGTCTTATATTTCGTCTATGGTGCCATGTGACATAATTGCAATCAATTCACTCCTTTGTTCTTAGTTTCTACGTTGCTCGAGGACGAGCAATAATTCAAGTTTGGGGGTGTGATTGGAGTGAATTGATACATGTTTTTAGGGCTATTTTAGTGCAAAAAGTGAGCTAAAGTGTGATTTTTGTGCCTAAATGTGAAAAGTATCACTCTTTTGCCTAAGAAGTATTACTTTGTGAGCTTTTGATGTTTTTCGCCCGCTTTTGCGGTAAATCGGTGGAATTTTGCCAAACTGAAAGTACCGGTATTTTTAGAATGAAAAGACGAACATACGGGACGAAAACGGGGTCGGGCCCTGAGCCCTTCTCGATAAAAATTCCCTGGTCTCGGGCTGAAGTCGAGGGTGCACAGACCTCGACTCGAGGTTCATGCCGGAGGGAAACAATTTCAAAATGACGAGCTCGACTCGAGGGATTGGAAAAATGCAGGATCCTCGACTTGAGGGCTAAGCCTCGACTCGAGGCGGGAGAGATTTTTAAAGAAACATGTTAGCGACTCTTAGGCCTCGACTCGAGGGCCTGAAGCTCGACTCGAGGAGTTCCCAAAATCGAAAAATTATGTTTTTAAGCCATTGGAATCCAAAACAGAGGAGAGATTCATTCTAGCGAGTTTAGAGCAGCTTTCTAGGAGTTTCTTTGAGCGAATTTTACATTTTGTAGCTTGAATTTACTTGTAATTGCATTAGATTGTTAGAATTGAGATAGATTCCACATTTAGTTCATTAGATTAGTAGATTGATTGATTGTAATTGAAGTTTGCAGCTGAGAATTGGGAAGAATTGAAGTTGTATTGAAGCATTGTAGAAGATTAATCATTCTTACTTTTGCCTATTGAAGCTTAATTGGTGATGTTCTTACCCTTTGTTCTATTAAATTCATTGCTTGTAGTGATTAGATTGTTAATTGCTTTCTTAGATTTTCTAGCCATGGTTTTTGCTTGTAGCACCATGGGCTAATAGCTTTGTGCTTGGGATAATTGAAATTAGGGATGAAGTGATTGCCTCATGCTATGATTGTTGATAATTGTGATCAATTGAATTAGATTGCTTTCTAATTGTGATTCTTAATTGTGCTTCATGAAAAATTGTCTCTTTTGATTAATGGTTGATCACCCTAGCAATAGGCGAGAGTTGAGCTAACGTGATTAGGTGTTAATCGGGTTTCAATTTTGCATGATTGTATGAATCGGGGACTTCTACATTGAGAGATGGGAAGAACTAAGGATACTCACATTAGACATTGTGATATTAATGGAGTGATTAATTTCATGATGATTTATGCTTTCTAATTTGATTGATTTGCATTTGGATATAATCATAGCTTGTTAATCATGGATTCCTTGATGGAGATTATCCCTTGCACCCAATTCCCGATTGATTTTAGTCTATTTGATTTTGCATTCTAGGTGTTTGATAAATTGTTTGCATAATCTTGCCATTTAATTTCTTGCACTTTGTAGTGATTTAGTTCAAGATCTTGTTGCAACTTTAGCCATTTAGAACTCTTATCCTTGTATCTCGTTTGCATACTTTCTCCCTTGGGTTCGATATTTTTGTTGATTGGTCTTAATAAGTCTTACCCTATACACCGCAATCACTTGTGCGACAAGCATTGCTTTATTTCTAGTGACTTCGTCTTTCTCATTTTTCTTGTTCTTGAAAACCCACTTCGCTCCAATCACTTTTTGGTGTTTTGGTTATCAACGAGTACCCAAACATCTTGTCGTGTGAATTGATTCAGTTCATCTTGCATAGCTTCTATCCGGTTTGTGTCCAACAACGCTTCTTCAATATTCTTAGGTTCTTGTAAAGAAACATAGCCGCTAAATAAACCATCTAGGTTTATTTTCCTTCTTGTTTTGACTCCATCTTGAGGATTACCTAAGATTGAGTCACCGGGATGATCTGTCATCCAATTCCTTCTATTAGATACGTTTAACTCTTGAAGGTATTGTTGGAACATCAACTTGTGTCATTCCCCCTTGATTTGATAAATTCACATCCGGTGTTCTGGATGAGTCATCAAGAGGCCTTAGGGTTTCTCCAAAGCAGACTTAGTTATGCTCAAGTCTTCTCTCGTTTCTAGAATAGTTTTTCCTTTTCTCGCTGATTTAGAGATTTGCCGATCATCTTCGTAATACCGAATCTAAAATGGGTAAATGAACCTTGACATATTTTGTCTTATCCTTGTGTTCTAGTTTCCCAAATCCTTCCGCGGTGAGAATGCTCGAAACTCTTGAAGATGGACCGATAAAGTTTTACTTTGAACCAATAAGTTAAGGCGGTGGAGCGTAAGCATCTACTCGTGAGAAGATTGAAAAGAAAAGAAGTGAGATGTCAAATGATGAAAGGAAACTATTTAATCTTGCCCAAGTTGCTCGAACCGAGATCATAGAGACTCTAACCAGAGAGCTTACGAGAGAAAGTCAAGACATGTAAGACCGCCAAAGAAATGTGGGAAACTCTAGCACTCATGTGTGAAGGATCGGAGCAAATTAAAGAAAATAAGTTGCAGTCTATTCTACACTCGTTTGACACATTCAAGATGAAGCTTGATGAGACAATAGATCAATTGGACCTAAGACCGACAAATATCATCAATAAGGCAAGTTCTTTGGGAAAATCTTACACCGAGAAGGAGATCAACAACAAAATATTGAGATCTCTAACTAGCAGATGGAGAGTCAAGATTACGGTGATTAAAGATACAAAAGAACCGAGCAAAATTAGTCATCATGAGCTATTTTCGCACTTGAAAGCTCATGAATATGATCTCAAACAAGAAGAAGACGAGGATGAAGGAAATTCAAATTCCATGGGAAAGGAAGTTGCTTTCAAGGTCACTTCAAATCACCATCTAAAGAACCTGTTGGAGAGGATTTAAGCTTGAAAGAAAAGATGGCTTTCTGACCAGAAAGTTTGATAAAATGAATTCAAAATTTGGGAAATATAGAAGACATTGGAAGAATACAAAGAAAGCTGGTTTCGTATCCGGAAACAAATCTTCAAGAAATTCGGATAAGAGATCGAAGATTCCAAAGATGATAGAAGGTTCAAGACTCAGAAAGAAGAAGAGAAGATAGTCTAAGAAGAAGAGATTTCTCTCCTAAAAGGGATTCTAGCCCAAGAAGATCTTCAAGAAGCGATGCTTGTTATACTTGTCATAAATCTGGACATTTCAGCTATGATTGTCCGTAATTAACTCTTAGAGAAAGAGAAGAAAAGAGATTAATGAGGAACAGAAAGTTTGCCGACAAGCGTGCTTTAGTGGTCAAGAGGAGGATACTCTTTCAAGTGATTCAATATCATCTTTAGACTTCTCTTCGTACAATGATTTGTGTCTTATGGCAAATGGAGATGAGGTATTTTCGATTCTCGTTCTTCGTCCGCTTCCCGTGTTTCTTTTGCAGAAGAGTTTGACCATAACTTTGTTGATAAGTTAATGGAAGATCTCAAAACCGCTATAAACGCTTACAACCGTGTGGAAAAGGAGAATGTGAGCTTAAAAGAAAAAATTGATCTATTTACACAAGGATCTATTAGCAAGACATACGAGACACTAGCAGACTTTAATCGAGATAACTTGTAAGAGTTAAACACTCTTAAAGTGAAGTACACCGAACAGGTCTCTTGGTAGAAAGGTTGCTTGCCGAGAATCTTGAGAAAAGCGATCGAGTTGAAAATTCTACAAGCAAAGTTCGATGAACTTTTCCATCAACATGAGCGTATAAAATCAAGTGGGGAACGTTTAAGTTTGAGGTTGGATCAACCGAACAAAGCTTCTCATGCGGTTCAAACAATAGTTGAATCGTCTCAAACACCTAAAGCAAAGAAGGGAATTGGTTTTACCATTGCCCAATCCTCACAGTTCAAACAAGTGCACTTAAGAAGAGTACACATGTTAAGGGTAATGATTTGGTAGGAGAGGGTTCCAGGACCTAAACCTACCGATAAGGGTAAAAAGGTTGCCGACCCAAAGAAATCGGATGAATGGGAAAAAGAGTAGTTATACTCAACATCCTAAACAAGCGATGAGGTATCAAAAGAAGGGGGAATCCCAACTCAAGAAACCTCACAAGGTCGAAAAGTAGACATCACCGAAACCATCTCTCGAGGAGACAGCCTCGGTGAAGACTACACAACCTAAGCAAACTTCAAAGCTTGTTGAACGGTCTACTAAACCTTCTCGTACTCGTGAGATATGAATCTTTTGATGGTTCAAGTAGAACGTATCCTTATCATCAAAACCCTCGGACCATTGCACGGCGGTGATCACTCCATACGAAGTCCTCGGAAGGGTCGGAAGTCTTCGAAAGGAACACAATCGACACCCATAAACATACATTTAAGGAGGCACCAAAGTTGAGATTGTCTATGTTGATATGTATGGAAGAAGGATAAGATCTTACGAACATGATAAGAAGAGTCTATTCCTATGGATTCCTAAAGATTGTGCTAACTCAAGGACCCAAATCTAAAGGGTACCTAAAACTTAACTAAACGTGCGGGACGCCGTGGGACATGAAAGAGAGGTTGCTGAAAATATTATGCAGTACATCGACGGTGGATGTTCGAAGCATATGACTGGAAACAAGCAACTTTTGAGCTCAATAAAATCACAAAATGGCCCACGGGTGGTATTTGGAGACAATAACTTTGGTATTACCAAAGGTGTTGGGACTCTATACATTGGAGATGTACGCGTTGAGGAAGTTTTCTACGTGGAAGGATTAAAGCATAACTTGCTCTCGGTTTCACAATTCTGCGATAAGGGATACTCGGTTAAGTTTTCTAGTTCTCTGTGCATTGTTTTGTGTGGTTTAAACGATCAGGTGCTCTTAACCGGCTTAAGAAAGGGCAATGTTTATGTTACGAGAATTTGAGAAATGTTCAAGCAATACATGCCTTGTAGCAAAAGTACTTGAAGCTAGCTGGTTATGGCACAAGAGACCGAGTCATATAAATTTCAAAAGATCAGATCTCGCGACTCATGCCAAAAGGAAAGCAAACTAGAGCTTCTTTCAAGGAAGTCTCTGTACCGACATCAAGTAGAGTACTACAATTACTTCATATGGATCTATTTGGTCCTGTATCTCCATTAAGCTTCGGTGGTAGAAAGTACACTGGGTGGTGGTAGATGACTATTCAAGATTCACATGGGTGATATTTATGTTCAAAAAGAACGAAACTATCACAAAGTTACGAGAATTCTTGAAGAGATTACAAAACGGGAAAGGAGAAAATGTCGTAAGGATCAGAAGTGACAAAGGAACAGAATTTCTAAACTCTCACATAGAAACATATTGCAAAGAGGTTGGGATTCAGCATGAAACATCTGCGGCTCGCACTCCACAAAGAAATGGTGTTGTTGAAAGGAGAAATAGGACACTCAAGGAAGGCTGCCCGTAACAATCTTAGCGAGAATATAATGTTCCTCGAGGTTTTGGGGCAGAGGTGTGAATACAAAGATGCTATACTCGAATCGAAGCTTGCTGACCAAAGAACATGGAAAGACACCATATGAGTTATGGAAAGGTAGAATTCCTCGTGTCTCTTTCTTTCGTGTTTTTGGCTGTAGGTGTTTCATTCATGACAATGGCAAGTCCAAGTTAAAAACCTTTGATGCCAAGGTTGCTGATGGAATATTCTTAGGATATTCCACCACAAGCAAGGCTTATCGGGGTTTTAATAGGAAAACCCTTGTTGTGGAAGAAACACCGATTGGAGTGTATAGGGTAAGAGTTATTAAGAACAATCAACAAAATATCGAACCCAAGGGAGAAAGTATGCAAACGAAATTCAAGGATAAGAGTTCTAAATGGCTAAAGTTGCAACAAGTTTTAGGACTAATATCTCTACAAAATGTAAGAATTTAAATGGCAAGATTATGCAAACAATATATCAAAAACTTAGAATGCAAGATCAAATACACTAAAATCAATGGGAATTGGGTACAAGGGATAATCTCCATCAAGGAATCCATGATTAACAAGCTATGATTGTATCCAAGTGCAAATCAATCAAATTAGAAAGCATAAACCATCATGAAATTAATCACTCCATTAATATCACAATGCCTAATGTGAGTATCCTTAGTTCTTCCCATCTCTCAATGTAGAAGTCCCCAATTCATACAATCATGCAAAATTAAAACCCGATTAACACCTAATCACGTTAGCTCAACTCGCCTATTGCTGTGGTGATCAACCATTAATCAAAAGAGACAATTTTTCATGAAGCACAATTAAGAATCACAATTAGGGAGCAAGCTAATTCAATTGATCACAATTATCAACAATCATAGCATAAGACAATCACTTCATCCCTAATTTCAATTATCCCAAGCACAAAACTATTAGTCCATGGTGCTACAAGCAAAAGCCATGGGTAGAAAATCTAAGAAAGCAATTAACAATCTAATCAATACAAGCAATGAATTAAAGAGAACAAAGGGTAAGCACATCACCAATTGAACTTCAATAGACAAAAATAGGAATGATTAATCTTCTACAATGCTTCAATTCCACTCCTCTACTCCCAAATCACAACTGAAATCTTCAATTACAATCAATCAAAATGCTAATCTAATGGACTAAATGTAGAATCTAATCTAATTCTAACAATCTATGGCAATTACAATGGAAATCAAGCTACAAAATGCAAAATTCGCCTAAGGAACCTCCTGAAACTGCTCTAAATCGCTAGAATCAAGATATGCTCTGTTTTGGCTTCTAATGACTTTAAAAGCTGAATTTTTCGATTTTGGGCACTCCTCGAGTCGAGCTTCGAGGCCCTCGAGTCGCTAACACGTTTCTTCAAAATATCTCTGCCTCGAGTCGAGGCTCGCCCTCGACTCGAGGAATCCGCCAATTTCCTATCCCTCGAGTCGAGCTTCCTACAATTTTGAAATTCTTTCCCTCGGCTGAACCTCGAGTCGAGGCTTGCGCTCCCTCGACCTCGTGCTCGAGAGCAGGGCATTTTAATCGAGAAGGGCTTTGGGCCCGACTCCCGTTTTCATCCCGTATGTTCGTCTCTTCATTCTAAGAATAACGGTACTCTCGGTTTGGCAAAATTTCACCGATTTACCCGCAAAACGGACGAAAAACCTCAAAATCTCACAAAGTAATACTTTTTAGGCAAAAGAGTGATACTTTTTCACATTTATACACAAAAATAACACTTTAGCTCACTTTTGCACTAAAATAGGCCCTAAAAACATGTATCAATTCACTCCAATCAAACACCTCATGTGGTTTTTAATGAGTCTATTCTTGAGTCTAAGGACAAAGGACGAGAAGAGTCACCGCGTAAGGATTTTGGAAACTAGAACTCAAGGATAAGACAAAATATGTCAAGGTTCATTTACCCATTTTAGACTCAGATTCAAGATGATCAACAAATCTCTAAGTCACAGAAAAAGGAAAAACTATTCTAGAAACGAGAGAAGACTTGAGCATAACTAAGTCTGTGGAGAAACCCCAAGGCCTGCGATGACTCACCCAACACCGGATGTGAATTTATCAAATCAAGGGAATGACACAAGTTGATGTTCCAACAATACCTTGAGAAGAGTTAAACATATCTAATAGAAGGAATTGGATGACAAATCATCCCAGATGACTCAATCTTAGGTAATCCTCAAGATGGAGTCAAAACAAGAAGGAAAATAAACCTAGATGGTTTATTTAGCTGCTATGTTTCTTCACAAGAACCTAAGAATATTGAAGAAGCGTTGTTGGTCACAAAGCTGGATAGAAGATATGCAAGATGAACTGAATCAATTCACACGACAAGATGTTTGGGTACTCGTTGATAGACCAAAACACCAAAAAGTGATTGGAACGAAGTGGGTTTTAAAGAACAAGAAAAATGAGAAAGACGAAGTCACTAGAAATAAAGCAAGGCTTGTCGCATGAGGTTACTCACGGTCGAAGGAATTGACTATGACGAGACGTTTGCACCGGTAAAGAGCTTGATTAGAGGCTATAAGTTTATTCCTTGCGTCACGCAGCATATATGAAATTGAGTATAACAAATGGACGTAAATCTGCGTTTCTAAATGGAGTTCGTTTGAAGAAGTATACGTTGAACAACCCCGAGGTTTTGTTCAAGGAATCAAGTTTCTTGATCAAGAAAGCTCTATATGGACTAAAGCAAGCTCCTCGATCTTGGTATGACACACTATCGCAGATTTTACTTCATCATGGATTCATAAAGGAAAGATTGATCGAACCTTGTTCGAATTGAAGAAGAACGAGATATTCTATTAATACAGATCTATGTGGACGACATAATATTTGGATCTCCAAACAAGAAGCTTTGTGAAAAATTCAGTGAATTGATGCAAAGTAAGTTTGAAATGTCTATGATGGGAGAAATGAATTATTTCTTAGGTCTTCAAGTCAAGCAAACTTCTAAAGGAATATTCATAAACCAGACAAAGTATACCAAAAACATGCTAGAAAAGTTTGGAATGTTAACAAGCAAGGATGCAAAAATTTCTATGGTAACAAACTACAAGATGGATCCAGGCGAGGATGGTGAAAGTGTTGATCGAGACCATGTATAGAGGATTAATAGGTTCCTTCTTTGTATCTAACGGCAAGTAGACCCGACATTTCTTTCACGGTTGGAGTATGCGCTAGATTTCAAGCCAATCCAAAGAAAAGTCATTTGGATGCAGCAAAGAAAATTTTAAAGTATCTCAAGGGTACAACAAACTTAGGTCTTTGGTATCCCGCTGATGACAACCTAGAACTTCGGTGGATATTCGACTCAGACTATGGTGGTTGTAGAATTGATTGAAAATCAACCACGGGTACATGTAAATTTCTTGGAAGTAAGCTGGTTTCTTGGTTCTCTAAGAAGCAAACTTTAGTGGCTACGTCAACTACGAAGCGAGTATATGGCTGCCGGAAGGCATTTGCTCACAATTACTTTGGATAAGTCAACAACCTGCAAGACTATCGCATTGTCACTAAAGAAATTCCTATCTTTTGTGATAGCAACATGCTATTGCTATTACTCAAAATCCGGTACTTCATACAAGATGCAAGCATGTGGATATACGTCATCACTTTCTTAGAGATCATGTTGAAAAGAAAAACATTCGAATGGAAAAGATTCATACAGATCGAGAGAGAAGCAGACATTCTTACAAAACCTTTGGCGAAGCACGGTTTAGAGATCTATCGGTAGAATTAGGTCTACTGGATCCAGAAAATCATGTTAAAACTTCTGTTGGAGAAGACAATTAAGTATAAAGCTTGTCGAAGAGAGTTTAAAGCTTGTGAAGAGAATTTCAAACCTCGTTGGAGAAGGTTTTACAACCTTGCCGCTACAGTGCTCGGTGGTATCGATTGATTACAACATTAATTGTGAGATATGTTATTCTCTCTCTCTCTCTCTCTCTCTCTCTTTCTCATCTCTGTCTATTCGTTTGAAAAATATTTTGGTATAAAATATTCCTTATTCTATGTGGTTAAAATAATTTTGAATATTTTATTCCTTCGTTTATCCTCGGCATTGGGAATTAATTACGTGAATTGTCAAATCAAATCTTTTCAACCACAAATTATGGGGTAATTTTTCCTTAAAATATTATTTTACATCCTATTTGCAGACCCGAAAATCTTTTAATTTTGGAAAATACCTTTTTCAAATCCAGAGCCGAGGACATGCTCTTTTCGGAATTCGAACCGTTTAATCCATAACCGTTCGATCCGATCGTGCAATATGTCAATCAACGTTCAAATCTTATTTCGTAATTTAAAATTTAGCGGTTTCCTTCTTCTCTCTTATAAATTGATTTTCTCATTTCTTCCTCTTTCATTACTTCTCATCTTTGTTCTCTGCTTTTTCTTCTTCCGAAACTAACTAACTGGAGAAGTTGAGAGCAACAACCGTCACCGCCATGTATTCGGCTTCAATTGTGGAGGTTGCAACGGATGTCCTGTTTCTTAGATAACCAAGAAATTAACTTGTTGCCTAAAAATTGATAAGTTCCAGATGTGGACTTCCTATCAATTCTGACCTCCAAAATCTGAGTCCGAATAACCTTAAAGCTCGAAGTTGTCATCGACGGATACCACAACCCAACCCGCAAAGTTCCTTTAAGATATTTAAGGATTTTCTTAGTTTGTCTTCGATGAGTTTTCTTGGGATTTGATTGGAATCTTGCACATACCATAAGCTGTGAGTGTTGGATTAAGAAGTTTTGATGAGTTAAATGAAGAAGCTCGGATGATCGGACGACCTATAGAACAAGCTGAGATTGAGACCATAAGCTAAGGCGATCGAGACGGGGTCAAGAACCAATCTAGTCACCGAGGTCTGAAAGAGTACAAGTCATCTCGAAGACGAGCTTGAGTCTAGTCATCTGCGGGAGACGAACATGAAGAGCTCGAGGCGAGGTCAAGATAAGCTATGTAGAATAAGAAAGGCGAATCTTCACCGAGTCATTATGAGTAGAGCAAAGACAGTGAGGTCTAGAAGCGATTTCAAGATTAAGTTTGTTGAAGCGATTTTCGGTTTGTTAGAATCGACTAACAAACTAGCTGTCTTTTCGAGACTTATAAATAGATCTAGGCACTTCTTTTAAATAGACAACTGCTGCATACGGTATACACAGAATTCACAAGTTATTTTCCAGAAATTTATTCTCTTAAATCACAAGTTTTCAAAAAGCACAAAATAGTTTTTCAAGATCTCTTCATAGAATTTTTCTAAGTGTTTGTAGAACACTTTATTGCACATCTTCAAATACACTTCTTTTTCTTAGAGTTAGGTTTCATAAGTTTGGTTAGCATTTTGAAGAGTTGAAGATCAAGTTGTAAGTTGTACGTTGAAAGTGAGTAAGTAAGTTGATAGTGGAGACCCTTCTTCAAGTTGGAGAAGGAGAGTGGATGTAGGATTGTTATAATCCGAACCACTATAAAATCTGGTGTTCTTTCTTGCTTTCATTTACTTATTTGTTCAATTTCCAAATTCTTGTTCAAAGATTAATTTCGGAATCAAAGTTAAAATCGAATATCGGTTTGCTTTTGATCTTAATAAAGTTGAGATTATCTTTAAAATTCCATTGTGTCACTTTGGTACTTTGAATAAATTTTGAAAGATTTGTAAAATCTGAAAAATCTATTCAACCCCCTTCTAGATTTTTCCTAGAAGGTCGATACACGTTTTACCTAATCTGCTCAAATAATCGGGACCAACAAGTGGTATCGGAGCGGTGTTAAGCTGTTACGATATTGATTTTAGGTCTTAACTATGATTGAAATTTTCTTGATTTTCTTCATTCTCTTTATTGTTACTAACAGTGCTACTAATAAGTTTTTGTGGAGTATTTAATTTCTTTATCTCATCATGTCATCGGGAAAAAGCAAGAAGTCTAAGAATTTACTGAATTTTCTATTGAAGATTATGAGTCTTTGAAATTCGGGATGGAGAATCACCTCAAGGCCATCCATGATAGGATGGAGGAGGTTCTTGAAGAAGGACCTATAAAATTTTATCATGGAGGCACTAGCACCGGAGCCGAATCGAGAATCGAGACAAGAGAAAAGAGTTACGAATTGACAAATGATGAAAGAAAGATCCACAATCTAGATCAAGTAGCCCGAGCGAAATCATTGAGACTTTAAGTAAAGATTGGATTGAGAAGGTTAAGAGATGCAAAACCGCAAAAGAAATGTGGCATAATCGCAAATATTTGTGAAGGATCGAGAACAAGTAAAAGAGAACAAGGCTGTGATCGGTCTTACACGCATTTGATACATTCAAAATGAAGGAAAATGAATCATTGATCGAGTTAGATGTAAGGTTAAAGAATCTCCTCAACAAAGCGGTGACCTTGGAAAGAACTATACGAGAGAAGGAGATTAATAACAAGATGAGATCATTAACCAAGAGATGGAGAGAGAAATCCAATATCCTTAAAGCTACTCAAAATTTATCTTCTATTACTCACCATACTTTGTTCTCTCATCTTAAAGCTCTAGAGTATGATATTCAAATAGAAGATGAGATGGAGTCGAGCACCTCATCCAAATTTGTTGCCTTTTTCAGCAAAGAAGACAAGATGTCAACAGAGTCTGTAGGAGCCGACCTATCTCTCGAAGGAGCGAGATGGCTCTGCTCACCAAAAGGTATGACAGATTAAGAATGAAGTATAAAAGAAATAAATTGAGATTTGCGGTAAGGATAGATCAAGATCCAAATCAAGAACAAAGGAGGATGAGTCTACAGATGATGACAAAAGCGGGAGCCGACGAGAAGATTCGAGATCACCTATCAAAAGAAATCCTTCCAGCCCTAAGTCACACAGGAGTGACACTTACTACACATGCAACAAGCGAGGACACTTGGTATGATTGTCCTCAATCGACTCCTAAAGAAAGGGAAGAGAAAAGGAAAAAGAGAGACAGGAGATTTGCGAGATCAAAGGGCTCTTTTAGCTGAAGAAAAGGAGTCAAAGAAGTCATCATCATCATCCTCATCGATTTTGGATCGAGATGATGAAATCTGTCTCATGGCTAAAGAGGTAGTCTATTATTCATCTTGATAATGATTCTGTCAGTCTACATCCGATTATGATCAAGCTGTTATTCATGAATTATTGAGAGATTTAAAGACATCTCTGGCTGCTTATAAACAGCTAGAGACAGAGAATTTGGCTTTAAAGGATCAAATTCAGATTCTAATTAAAGGAAAGCGGGTGATGAACTATCCAAACCGAGGAACATTCAAGGGGGAATGTTTTCCCAGTGAGGCTAGTACATCGGCCGGCTTACTGAAAGATTAGAAAGTGAATTGAAAACTTTAAAAGACAAATTTGAATCAATCTGTCTTGAAAATGAATTAATTAAGAAAGACAATGAGAAGCTAGTCTTCAAAATTAGTCAACTTAATAATTCACAATCAGCAATAGATCACATCTTTAATACATCTAAAAATCCCATGACAAAACAGTCTTGGTTATGATAGAAATAATAAATCGGATGTTCGAAACCTAGGAAATTTGTAAAAGCATCCGATCAATCAAAAGAGGTTAAAATTGGTCCTTGGAAACCAATTAGTCAAGTAAGGATCGCATCTCGGCTTGAAAACAAAAATTCAGTGAGGACTCCTTATCGAGACTAAGAGAAATCCAAAAACCAAAATAAGAAGAAATTCTTATTATAATCCTTTTGATGGAAGGAGCAGATGTTATCCCACATTTCCTAAGTTTAGGAAAATTACTAAATCTGAATACATCAAGTTGTCATTTAAAAGTGATAAAATTGTAGACAAATTTGGTAGAGAGACCAAGTTTGATTTATTATCTGGAGATGAGATTTTTATCTGGTTACCTAAAGTGATGCTTGACCTTCAAGGACCCAAGATCACTAGGGTACCTTATAACTAATCTATTTTTCGGGATTCACAGGGATCATCACTCAAGGAAGAGATCTTAGCTTCCATATGGTACAATCGATAGTGGTTGTTCACAACACATGACTTATAACAAGAGGCTACTATCAAATTTCCAAAGCATTGATGGTCCAAGATTATTATTTGGAGACAATAATTGTGGTCGGACTAAAGGTGTAGGTACTACGATTATCAAGGATATTCGGGTATCGAGGTATATTTTGTTGAAGGTTTGAAACATAATCGCTATACATTTTTCGACTTTGTGATAAAGGTTTTCTTGTCAAATTTTCTAAGGATAAATGTGATATCTTAGATAATTCCTCGAGATAAGGTACTTTTAAGCGGCTTGAGACATGGTAATGTCTATGTGGCCAACTTTAATAGTTGTCCCAAAGATACTTGTCGATAGCTAAGGGTGGAGATGATCTCGGTGGCTATGGCACAAGAGGCTTAGTCATGAATTTCAAGACCCTTAGTAAGCTGGCTAAAAAGAACCTTGTTAAGGGATTACGAGAAACTTTTATCTACGATCTTAAATGTGATGCTTGTCGAAAGGTAAACGGCTAGACACTCATTTAAGAGTATTAACTCCTCTTCATCTAAAAGAGTGTTGCAACTACTTCATCTGGATTTGTTTGTAGTAGATGACTTTTCTAGATACACTTGGGTTATATTTCTTTTCAAGAAAAATGAGACTATAAACAAGATCACCGATCATTGCATGATTCGAGAATGAAAAGGGTGTTAATATTATTAAAATAAAAAGTGATAAGGGCACAAAATTTTTGAATTCTGTTTATCTAACTTTTTCAATGAGTGTGGAATTATTCATGAGACATCTTCAGCAAGAACCCCTCAACAAAATGGAGTGGTTGAAAGAAGGAATAGAACCTTGAAGGAAGCGGCCAGAGCATGTTAGCCGAGTATGAAACCCTCACAGTTACGGTGAAGCCATCAACACGGCTTATTATACCCGATGTGCTTGGATGTTAAAGACAAGAGTAAGACTCCATATGAGATTTGGAAGGGTAAGATTCCAAGAATCTCATATTTGAGCTTTTGGTTGTAAGTGTTTTATCCATAACAATGGGAAATCTAAGTTGAGAACTTTTGATGCTAAGGCGGTGATGGAATATTATTGGGATATTCTAACACTTCCAAGGCATTTAGAGTTTTTAACAAGACAACCCTTTGTGTGGAGGAAACCCTCATGTTGTTTTTGATGAGTTATATTCCTTCTCGAGATAAAGTGAATCAAATTTCTAAAAGTCTAGATAAAATTGAACTAACCAAGACTAAACATAGAAGCTGTCTATCTACCTAGTCTTGATTTAGAATCGATTAAGAAGAATCCCCATCCGATAATCGAGAAGACAACTTCGATCGAGACTCCATCGAAACAGAGACACCCTTGACGTCGGTGATCGGCGAAGTCGGTGTGAAGGCGGAGCGTCGGTGAGGTAAAGTCGGAGGAGTTGCTCGAGACTCAAGATGAGGATCCTTCTCCTCATATAGGCAAAAGGATGAGAAGCTACCATCCATCCGATCGATTATAGGAGACCCATCTAGTAGTGTGCAGACACGAATGATCTTTGGACTACGAAAGTCTTTTTGTTATGTGTCGCTTCTTGAACCCAAGTCTATTGAAGAAGCTCTATCAGATCCAAATCGGATAATCGCCATGCAGAGGAATCTGCATCACTTTGAAAGGCAAAATGTTTGGGAATTAGTGGAAAGACCCTTACACAGTAAAGATTATAGGCACCAAATGGGTGTTTAAAAACAAGCAGATGAGAACAACATTATTGTTCGAAATAAGGCAAGATTGGTTGCTCAAGGTTACTCACGACCAAGGAATAGACTATGATGAAACCTATGCTCCATTGCGATTAGAAGCAATAAGGTTGTTCTTGGCATTTGCTGCATATAAATCTTTCAAAGTCTTTCAAATGGATGTTAAGTCTGCCTTCCTTAATGGTGTGTTGCTTGAGGAAGTCTATGTGGAGCAACCTCTTGGGTTTAAGATCAATAACAAGGTCTATAAACTCAACAAAGCTCTATATGGATCAAAACAAGCTCCCAGAGCTTGGTATGATACCTTATCTCGATTTCTTGACATCAAATGGTTTTTCAAAAGGTAAGATTGATAGAACTTTGTTTAGAAAGGAAGTAGATGGTAACATCTTATTAGTTCAAATTTATGTAGATGACATAATCTTTGGTTCACCTAATCGAAATTATGTGAAGAGTTTAGCATTCTCGTGAAAAACAGGTTTGAAATGTCAATGATGGGTGAATTAACATACTTTCTAGGCTTACAGATTAAACAGGATGAGTAAAGGTATATTTATACA
Organism: Paraleonurus japonicus; assembly: GCA_030762865.1. Taxonomy (NCBI): domain Eukaryota; kingdom Viridiplantae; phylum Streptophyta; class Magnoliopsida; order Lamiales; family Lamiaceae; genus Paraleonurus; species Paraleonurus japonicus. The sequence continues at coordinate 5,977,499 of CM061061.1, read as the reverse complement.
TCGAGTCTAAATATGCTAAGGATCTGATTGAGAAATTTGGAATGACTACTAGCGAGAGAAGTTAAAATACCTATGGCAACTAACTTCTCTATGGATTGAGATGAGCAAGGGATACCCCACAGATGCAACGGAGTATCGTTGGTGATTGGATCTCTTCTCTATCTCACCGCAAGTAGGCAGACATAGCCTTTGCGGTTGGGGTATGTGCAAGATTCGATTTAATCCCAAGAAAACTCATCCGGAGACGGCTAAGAAAATTCTTAAATATCTCAAAGGAACCTTGCAAGTAGGGTTATGGTACCCGGTGATGACAACCTTGGAAATGACAAAGTTATTGATTGATTTTGGAGGATGTAAGATTGATAGGAAATCCACTTCAGAACTTGTCAATTCTTAGGCAACAAATTAATTTCTTGGTTATCTAAGAAACAGACATCCGTTGCCACCTCCACAACCGAAGTGAATACATGGCAAAGGAAAGTTGTAGCTCCCAACTCCTCTGGATTAGTCAACGGCTTAGAGATTATAATATTCAAACATCGATGTTTGATTGGAGTGAATTGATACATGTTTTGGGGCTAATTTTAGCGCAAAAGTGAGCTAAAGTGTGATTTTTGTGCCTATATGTGAAAAGTATAACTCTTTTGCCTAAAAAGTATAACTTTATGAGCTTTTGATGTTTTTCGCCCGTTTTGCAGGTAAATTGGTGGAATTTTGCCAAACCGAGAGTACCGGTATTCTTAGAATGAAAAGATGAACATACGGGACGAAAATGGGGTCGGGCCCGAGCCCTTCTCGATAAAAATTCCTGGTCTCGGGATGAAGTCGAGGGTGCACAAACCTCGACTCGAGGTTCATGCCGGAGGGAAACAATTTCAAAATGACAGCGAGCTCGACTCGAGGGAGGAGCCTCGAGTCGAGGGATGAGAAAATGCAGGATCCTCGACTCGAGGTGAGCCTCGACTCGAGGCGGGAGATATTTTAAAGAAACATGTTAGCGACTCTTAGGCCTCGACTCGAGGGCCTGAAGCTCGACTCGAGGAGTGCCCAAAACCGAAAAATTCAGTTTTTAAGCCATTGGAAGCCAAAGCAGAGGGGAGATTCATTCTAGCAGCTTTAGAGCAGCTTTCTAGGAGTTTCTTTGGGCGGATTTCACATTTTGTAGCTTGAATTCACTTGTAATTGCATTAGATTGTTAGAATTGAGATAGATTCTACATTTTAGTCCCATAGATTAGTAGATTGATTGATTGTAATTGAAGTTTGCAGCTGTGAATTGGGAAGAATTGAAGTTGGATTGAAGCATTGTAGAAGATTAATCATTCTTATTTTTGCCTATTGAAGCTTAATTGGTGATGTTCTTACCCTTTGTTCTCTTTAATTCATTTCTTGTAGTGATTAGATTGTTAATTGCTTTCTTAGATTTTCTAGCCATGGTTTTTGCTTGTAGCACCATGGGCTAATAGCTTTGTGCATGGGATAATTGAAATTAGGGATGAAGTGATTGCCTCATGCTATGGTTGTTGATAATTGTGATCAATTGAACTATATTGCTTCCTAATTGTGATTCTTAATTGTGCTTCATGAAAAATTGTCTCTTTTGATTAATGGTTGATCACCCTAGCAATAGGCGAGAGTTGAGCTAACATGATTAGATGTTAATCGGGATTCAATTTTGCATGATTGTATGAATTGGGGACTTCTACATTGAGAGATGGGAAGAACTAAGGATACTCACATTAGGCATTGTGATATTAATGGAGTGATTAATTTCATGATGGTTTATGCTTTCTAATTTGATTTATTTGCACTTGGATACAATCATAGCTTGTTAATCATGGATTCCTTGATGGAGATTATCCCTTGCACCCAATTCCCCATTAATTTTAGTATATTTGATCTTGCATTGTAAGTGTTTGATAAATTGTTTGCATAATCTTGCCATTTAATTTCTTGCATTTTGTAGTGATTTAGTCCAAAAACTTGTTGCAACTTTAGCCATTTAGAACTCTTATCCTTGAATTTCGTTTGCATACTTTCTCCCTTGGGTTCGATATTTTTGTTGATTGGTCTTAATAGCTCTTATCCTATACACTCCAATCAATGTTCCTATTTACTGTGATAGTAATAGTGCAATAACAATGACTTACAATCCTCGTTTCGCATTCTAGATGTAAGCATATAGATATTAGGCATCATTTCATTAGAGATCATGTTGAGAAGAATGACATCGAATAGAGAAGATAGCCACCGAGTCACAAAGAGCAGACATTCTTACAAAACCATTAAGTGAGTCTAGATTTAAAGAATTATGCTTAGAATTAGGATTACTTGATGCATCTTTATCCGATTTTTAAATTGTTTGCATCTGTTTAGTATATTCCTTTTTCTAGTTGTTTTTTTCTTTAAATCAAATGTCTAGAAAGAATTATTAGACTAGATATGAGTCAAAGGACAATCAGTGGTGATATCATTGATTTCATTTCTTGGAATCAAGAATCAAGGATTAGTCATATTGACCTTAAGCGACATGATAATTACTTATCGACATTAGGTAAATCGACGAGGGCACAATAGTCACTGATTTTCCGAGAATCGGACGACTATCTCGCACCCTATCTCGATCTACCTCAAGTTACTAATGGTTTTCCTTGAGTCTATGTCTTTGCAGGAATAGGTCATGATTATACTGCTTTCACCTCATCTTTTCTCAAATCTTTTATTCGACACCTTTGTTCCTAAATAAACTCCATATTTTTCTTCATAAAAATATTTGTTGATTGATTGGATGGAAAACCTAACTTTAGAAAATTAAATCGAGCTGTTTATTTAAATTTTAAACTTACTAAAAAGTTAAAATCAAGCTGTTTATAAAATCGAGACGAGTTACTTTATCGAGATGACTTTATAAACCCATCTGCTTTGAAAACCCTTATACGAAGTAAGGTAACCTGGCCGACGCTGTATACTTACTTCTCTGCATAAAGTAACCTACATCTGCACAAATCAACAGTCTATAAAGTAACTTTTTACGCATTTCAAAGATTAGTGTATTGCACGCTGAATCCCAATCGTTTATCCAAGTTTTTAACCGTTGATTCAGACAAGTAATTCATTTCAAATAAACGGCTTAGATTAAAATTAATTTTCAAAACGGTTTCTCTTTCCAAACTTTTCCTCCTATAAATATATCTTCTTCTTCCCTTATTCATTTTTACTCTCGTAAAAACCTGCATATTCTACGAAACTTTTACAAACCCATAAAATTTCAATGGCATCCTCTTCCAAAACCACCAAAACCTACAAACCTACATATATCTCCACAAATATTTCTCATTTCAAAATGAATGAGGAATTTTACAAAAATCGATTGAAAGCGTAAATGTATGTAGATTTTGAAACAACCCAAGATCCGAGAATGCGTAGAGATTCTACGTCTTGGAAGCATCAAGGCTAAGGGGATTTCTCTCAATGAAATCACCCTGCAATGAGACAGCTAATCTCTTAGGAGCAGAATTTTTGGCAAGAATGAATGACACCCGTGATGGGTTTGATACGTCGGTGGATGATACGATTCTAAGCTACTCAAAAGAGAATATTGCCAAGATTTTCAACACGTCAATGGAGGGAGTTAATCCATTGACGTACAAGGAGGATGATCGGGAGAAATCCTTGACTTGATGGCAAGGGTTTCTCGAGAGGGAACGAAGGGATTTGAAAAAGAATTTATTGAGAAGAAAGTATAAACCGTTGATGACGGTGGTGACGAAGGCGGTGTTGGGTGAGCAAAGCTCACATGATGGGTTAACCAAACCCAGATTGTGTGTGATGCGAGCCATTTTGGATGGTGTGAGTGTGAACTAGGTAGATATGTTGATCTATAAACTGAAGGAGGAGAAGAAACGACTTACTTTTAAGTCATCTGCACAAGGTGGATACCTACCTCTGTAGTCACCTATTCAACAAGATAATCGTGGCCGATCGAAGGGTGAACAGGGAGGTGACTGGAGAGTAGGTACGAAAAAGTACTCCAAGCGTAAGGGGATCCTTACAAAGGATGACAAGCTTGGAGGAAATCCAGAACTCGGACGATGAGTCTCGATCTTTGCCAGAATCCAGAGACAAGAGGCGAGTGCGAAGCTCAACGTCCAGCCATTTTGAACCAGCCGAGGTTCCTCCAGTGAGATCGAAGCATAGGGACATGAGGAGATAGCTTGAGGTGGCACCTCAAGAGGAAGCAATTGAGCTTCCACCTCAAGAACCAGCTGCTGCAGTCCCTAGGGTATCTCGGAGGAGAAAGAAAAGGAGGCTGGTGAAAGCCGTAGAGAAGAAGAAGGGGGAAAGTTCGTCTACGGCATCCGCCAAATCTGTCTCGAGAAAGAGGGGCAAGAAGAAGCTGAAATCCCTCTAGCTAGGAGACCGGACAAGCACCTCGAGCTGCGAAGGCTCGACCAAATCTGGAGGCTCGAGCAGCAGACGGAGCCGCCAACCTTACTATCGAGGAGGTCCCCGTTCTTCAAATAGCAATGAGGTTGGTCACCGGAGGTTCCCTCCCCAACTAAGGAAGCTGCTCTCTCCCCACCCCGAGGCGGGTATAAGCTTATCCCCATCTCCTCAATTATCACCTGCACTGTGCAATGAAGAAATGCCCCAGCCGGCATTTCGAGCCTCAAACTCGGCCTGAAATCCCGGTAGTCCAAACAGGCGATGAAGGGGTATCCCAGTGGTACCTCGAGAGCCTCTCCAACACCTACAATCCCAACACCCAAACCCAAATCCCACCCACGTAACCCGAACATACCTCACCTCAACCACCAACATCCATATTACAAACCTCATCTCCCATTACCACCCCTACCATACAAACCCAATCACCACCTCCACTCTCATCCGAACAAATTCCTCTCCCAACAGTCCAAGCCTCCTGTCCCAATCATATCCTACTCTTCTCTCCCACCATCTAAATACAGCCTACCCCTTTCCCACCTACTCAAACAGAACCAATCTCTTCCTCGTCTCGATTCCTCATCTAAGGATGACGACAAGAACCTAAGCCCAGTCTCCGCCATCTCCTCAATCCTTGCGCTCGTAGAAAAAAAGATAAACTCGCTTTCGAAGAAAAATGAAGAAAGAGGACAAGGAGGAAGGTTGAAGCATGGATCGACACTATTTTAGCCAGCATGAGGGAAGTAGAGGTAACATTGTCTCGATAAAATTGTAAATATCACTAACTTTGTGCCGGGCCGACAAAGTGAAAGCAATGGAGGATGGTGAGAGCTTTGAAAGAAGAGGTTAAAGGGTACAACCAGATAGTAGTAAATGAGTTGGCAATGGATCACCAGGACTTCATAGTCAAGTGCAATGATTTAGATGCAAGACTCGAAAAACTTGGGCTTGAAGTTAAAAAGGGGGAAAATGATCAAACCGAGAAGAGACAAGCCCTCACACCGTGGTCGAGGAGACCAGGAAAGATGTAGCCACTAAGGCCAACACAGCTGATCTCGGGAAGCGGCTAAGGAAGACTTGAGACTCAAGTCTCGATGAGGCCGCTCTCTCGATTGAGGGTGAGTCAACTTGAAGAAGGCATGTGAAAGAGGATGAGGAGAAGAGGAGGAAAGAGGAGGAGGAGAGATCGAGAAACTCTTGGCTCGGTTAAAAGAAGCTGAATCTGAAGGAGCCAAGGGGAAGGGAAAACAAGTAGCGATCGGTGAGCCGAGATCGGTGACATTTATACCAAAGAGCTGCGCCGCTAAGGGAAAAGGAAAGAGGGAAGCCGATTATTCCAATCTCTCGAGATGAGCAGATCAAGAGAATTGAAAGAGAGATGGAATTCTATGGCAAGAAGGAGAAGAAAAGGCTGAAAAAGAAGAAGGACTCCAACGTCTTCTCGGAGCACCGCCGAGCGAAAATGGCTTATCGTAGATCAAGGCGGTGGGAAATTCAGACCATTTCATACAACGTCTGCTCCTCCTAAGCTGGCTGCGGAAAATAAGCACTGAGTCGAGAGAAAAATCTGGAGGGAATGTGGATATACTTCGGTATATTCTCGGGGCCCCTGAGCAACTCAAAGAAGATCCAGATTTGGCTTGGCATGAATGAATTGAAAAGGTGGATAAGGAATTCTATCATCGGCCGCTAGAAGAAGCAGATGTGGCGTTCAATGTCAACCCGATCTCTCCAACATTTGAGTATGCCATCCCCGCCAAGAAGCTAGATGGATCCACGGGACCTAGACTGGTCAAGGGAATTTTGAAGAAGGCAGAGGCCGAGTCTGGACTTGCCCAAGGAGAAGATCTGGCACCTTAGGAGGCGCGTATTGAATTGGGCCGATGATCCCCGATGAAGACCGAGTGGGAAGACCGATAGAAATAGGATTTTACTCTTCCTTATTTTTCTTTTCTATTAGTCTCTATCTCGTAATTTTGTAAAGCCGATATGAATATACTTGGACTTATGTGAAATACTTGTCTTATTTTCTTAAAGTTTTTTTCTCGCTTTAAGAAAGACTTAAAAATTTTTCTAGGTATAAATCATCTAAGAATTTTATATCTCGAGACTTAAAAACTTTTTCCTAAAAATTTATCTAAGTCTTAAGACTCAATTTTGTTTTTGTTATTTTTAAAAGAGTCTAAAGGACTTAATTTTTCTTAAGTGTTTGAATGTGATTGAATACGTTGTAATGTGAAAAAGTGTTATGATATACCTATTTAATAATCTTGATTAACTCTAAACTAACTTCAGTTGTGAGTGTGTCTCTTTCTTGTAGGTTTTAACTTCATCAAAAAGGGGGAAATTATTGGATCAAGAAGTTTAGATGAGTTAAATGAAGCGGCTCGGATGATCGGACGACTGTAGAACAAGCCGAGATTGAGACCATAAGCTAAGGCGATCGACGGGGTCAAGAACCAATCTAGTCACCGAGGTGCGGAAGAGTACAAGTCATCTCAAGACGAGCTTGAGTCTAGTCATCTGCAGGAGACGAACATGAAGAGCTCGGACGAGGTCAAGATAAGCCGAGTAGAATAAGAAAGGCGAATCTTCACCGAGTCACTGCAGATTTAGTAGAGCAAAGACAGTGAGGTCTAGAGCAGCTTTTCAAGATTAAGTTTGTTGAAGCGGTTTTCAGTTTGTTAGAATCGACTAACAAACTAAGCTGTCTTTTGAGACTTATAAATAGGTCTAGGCACTTCTTTTAAATAGACACCGCTGCATACAATATACACAGAATTCACAAGTTATTTTCCGTAAATTTATTCTCTCAAATCACAAGTTTTCAAAAAGCACAAAATAGTTTTTCAAGATCTCTTCATAGAATTTTTCTAAGTGTTTGTAGAACACTTCATTGCACATCTTCAAATACACTTCTTTTTCTTAGAGTTATATTTCATAAGTTTGGTTAGCATTTTGAAGAGTTGAAGATCAAGTTGTAAGTTGTACGTTGAAAGTGAGTAAGTAAGTTGATAGTGGAGACCCTTCTTCAAGTTGGAGAAGGAGAGTGGATGTAGGATTGTTATAATCCGAACAACTATAAAATCTCGGTGTTCATTCTTGCTTTCATTTACTTATTTGTTCAATTTGCCAATTCTTGTTCAAAGATTAATTTCGGAATCAAAGTTAAAATCAATATCGGTTTGCTTTTGATCTTAATAAAGTTGAGATTATCTTTAAAATTCCGCTTGTGTCACTTTGGTACTTTGAATAAATTTTGAAAGATTTGTAAAATCTGAAAAATCTATTCAACCCCCTTCTAGATTTTTCCTAGAAGGTGATACACGTTTTACCTAATCCGCTCAACTAATCGGGACCAACATTGAGATATAACAGGGATCCAATCAATCCACGATACTCCGTTGCATCCGTGGGTATCCCCTTCTCATCTAAATCTATAGAGAAGTTAGTTGCCATAGGTATTTTAATTTCCTCGCTAGTAGTCATCCCAAATTTATCCATAAGGTCCTTAGTATACTTAGTCGATGTATAAAGATACCTCGCTTGTCTCGTTTAATTTGCAAGCCTAGAAAGTATGTTAATTCTTCCATCATAGACATCTCAAACCTGTTTTCATGAGAACACCGAACTCTTCACATAAAGTCGATTAGGTGAACCAAATATGATATCATCTACATAAATTTGAACTAACAAGATGTTGGACTCCATATAAGAATTAAGAATACCTACCAAATGAAATGATATTCTTTAAATCTATGAACCGAGACTCGAGGATCACAAAATGCACGTAGAATTCCAACCGGTAAGATTTATTCCATTGCGTTAAAGGTTAGTGAATCCTAACCAATAATTTTCCAACACAAGATGTTACCATCTACTCATTTTCTAAACAAAATTCTATCTATCTTACCTTTTGAGAAACCACTTGATATCAAGAATTCAGACAGAGTATCATACCAAGCTCGGGTGCTTGCTTTAGTCCATATAGTGTCTTGTGAAGTTTATAGACCTTATTATCGGTCCTAAACCATAGGGGTTGTTCTACATAGACCTCTTCAAGTAACTCACCATTTAGGAAGGCAGGCTTAACATCCATCCGAAAGACCTTGAATCATTTATAGGCAACAAATGTTAAAAATAGCTTTATTGCTTCTAATCGACAAGCTGGAGCATAGGTTTCATCATAGTCTATCCCCTCATCGTGAGTATCCTGTGCAACCAATCTAGCCTTATTACGAACAATAATGTTATTTTCATCGCTTTTATTTTTAAACACCCATTTGGTGCCTATAATCTTTCTATGTAAGGGTCTGTCCACCCGCTTTCCAAACATTTTATCTTTCAAATTGATGCAGCTTCTTCCCGCATGATCATTACCGACTTGAGTCGGATAGAGCCTCCTCAATAGACTTAGGCTCTAGGAGTGAAACATAACAATCGAACATACTTTGAGAATCTAACATTGTTCGTGTCTCGAACACTACTAGATGGATCCCCAATGATCTCGATAAGCCGGATGATAACTCCTCATCTTTTTGCCTATTTGAGTTGAAGTACCCTTATTATCTATAGACTCAATAGGTAACTTAACCGATTCTTCTTAAGCAGACGTTCCCCTTCATCTACCGACCCTGGCTGATCGGATGATGTCGAGAGGAGCCTCCTCGGATGGAACTGAAGAGGAGTTGCCTTCGATTCTCGGATGGGGATTTTTCATCATCTCGAATCAATCAAAACTAAATGGAGATAAGATGTCCTCTCGTTTAGTTTTATTTAATTCAATTTTATCTAGATCATTGGTAATTTGATTTACCTTATCTCGAAAATGTATGCAATTCATCAAATACCACATGTGGAGTTTCTTCCACACAAAGAGTTGTCTTATTGAAGACTCTAAAAGCTTTGGAAGTGTTGGAATATCCCAAGAATATTCCATCACCGCCTTAGCATCAAATGTCCTCATCTTAGACTTCCCATTGTTATGGATGAAGCATTTACACCCAAAAGCACGAAAATATGAGATTCTTGGAACCTTACCTTTCCAAAGTTCATAAGGTGTCTTACCCTTGTTCTTGGTAGTAAGCATCACATTACGAGTGTAGCAGCTATGTTGATTGCCTCGGCCCGGAACCTATGAGGTGTTCCATACTCGGCTAGCATGCTTCGCTGCTTCTTTGAGAGTTCGATTTCTTCTCTCCACTACTCCATTCTCGTTGTGGTGTTCTAGCTGAAGAAGTCTCATGAACTATACCATTCTCATTCAGATAGTTAGATAAGCAAGAATTCAAAAATTCGGTTCCTTTGTCACTCCTAATTTTAATAATATTAACACTCTTCTCATTTTGAATTTGTCTCAACAGATCGTGGATCTTGTTCACCTGTCTCATTCTTTTTGAAAAGAAATATTACTCAAGTGTATCTTGAAAAATCATCAACAACTACAAGTGGTATACTTCCTTCCACTAAAGCCGAGTGGTGAAACAGTCTAAACAAATCAAGATGAAGGAGTTGTAAAACTCTTTCAGATGAGGATGTGTTAATACTTTTAAAAGAGTTCTGGGCTGTTTACCTTTTTGACATGCATCACATTTCGAGATCGGTTGAACACGGCTTCTCGGGTAGTCCCTTAACAAGATTCCTCTTAGCTACTTTGCTAAGGGTTTTAAAATTCAGATGACTAAGCCTTTAATGTCATAGCCAACTCGAGATCATCTCCACCTTTAGCTACAAGACATGTATCTTTGGGGCAACTATTAAAATTAGCCACATAAACATTACCATGTCTCAAGCCGCTTAAGCGTACCTTGTCTCGAGGAACTATCTAAGATATCACACTTATCTTTAGAAAATCTAACATGAAAACCTTTATCACTTTGAGTTGGGAATTAAATAACAAGTTATGCTTCAAACCTTCTACAAAATAAACCTCGAGATACTTGGACATCCCCTATAATTCATGTACCAACTCCCTTAGTCTGTCCACGCTTATTATCTCCAAATAAGACTTTAGGACCATCAATATTCTAAAAATTTGATAAAAGCTTCTTCTCACAGTGTCATGTGGCCGATAATGTACCACTGTTTATGTACCAAATGGAAGCTAGAATCTCTTCTTTTGATGATAGTCCCCGGGTTTCCTACAAGACAAATTAAGTATGAGGTACCCTAGTGATCTTGGGTCCTTTGAGGTCAACAATCACTTTGGGTATCCAAACAAACATCTCATTGTTCAATAACAAATTAGATTGAAGTTGTGTACGTAATGGCCCACAAATATATCACATTTAAATGAGAATTTATTGAAGTCGATTTGGTGACTTTCTTGTACTTTGGAAATAAGTGGATAGCATCTGCTCCTCCCATCAAAAGAACTATAATAAGAATTCCTCTTAGTCTTGGTTCTTGGAATCCTCTTTGTCGATTTGGATTCCTCATCTCGATTTTTATTTTTCAAATTAGGAGATGCAGTCCTTATCGACTCTGTGGTTTTCAAGGTCCAATTTTGATTTCTTTTGATGTTTCAGCAGCCTTCACAAATTTCCTTTGTTTTGGAACTTCGATTTATTATTCCTATCATAACCAAGACTGTTTTATCATGATATTTTTGAGAAGTTCTAAAAATATGATCTATGGCTGATTGTGAGTTATTAAGTCGACTCATTTTGAAGACAAGCTTCTCTTAATTGACTCATTTTCATTACAGACCACGCCAAATTTAGCTTTTAAAGACTTCAATTCATTCTCTAATCGCTCAGTGACTAGTCAAGTATTAGCCTCACTGGGTAAACATTCTCCCTTGAATGTTTCCTCGCACTCAGAGTAGGTTACAACTTGTTTGCCTTTAATTAGAGTTTGAACCTTATCTTCCAAAGTTAAATTTTCAGTCTCTAATTGTTTATAAGCGCTTAGAGATATTTTTAGATCTTTCAAGAGACCCTTGATTACGCTTTTGTCATTGTCTCGAGACAGATTTGTAAGACTCATTATCAGTTGAGGAATAATAATCTATCTCTTTGGCCATTAGACACACTTCATCGTCACGATCCAAAGTCGATGAAGATGATGATGATGATGATTTTCTTGATTCTTTCTCCTCAGCAAGAAGGGCTCTACTGATCTGCAAAGTGTCTATCTCTTTTCTTCCTTTTCTTCTCTCTTTCTTTAGGAGTCGGTGGGGATAATCATAGCTAAAGTGCCTGGCTTGTTACAGTGTAACAAGTGTCTCCCTGTCTCGATTTAGGACCGATAGAGTTCTTCTTTATAAGATATTTATACCTTCTTGTTTGATTTCTACTTTTATCATCCTCTTTTCTCTTGGATCTCGGATCTCGGATCCGGATCTGTCCTTCTCTGCATATTTTAACTTGTTACGCTTATATTTCATCCTTGATCGATCATACCTCTTTGTTAGCAATGTCATTTGTTCCTTCAAGGATAGATCAGCTCCTTTAGGCTCGGCTACGAGTCTTGTCTTCTTTGTTGACAAAAGCGGCAGTCTTGGATGAGGTGCTTAACTCCATCTCATCTTCTTTGTCTTCTACCCGAATGTCAAACTCGATAACCCTTCAAGTGAGAAAACAAAGTGTAATGTGTCATAGTAGATAGATCTTTTGTGGCTTTAATCAAATTTCCTTTCTCTCTCCAACGCTTGGTTAGAGATCTAAGGATTTTATTATTGATTTCTTTTTCAAAGGTAAATCTTTCCAAGATCGGTGGCTCTATTGATCGATTGGTCATTCGCATATCCAAATTGATCAATAGTTTCACCCTCTTTTCATTTTAAAGACATCGAAAAGATGGAGAACAACTTGAAGCTTGTTCTCCTTCACTCCGCTTCTGTGCCTTCGCACATGTTAGCTACGGTGTGCCACATCTCTTTCGTTGTCTTACATTTCTTAATTTTCTCGTACCACCGCCGAATGTAACAATAATCTCGCTTCTTGCCACGATCCAGGTTATACACTTTCCTTTCATCATTGGTTAATTCGACACTTTCTTCACCGTCCCGAGTCCGTGATTACGAGCCGCTCACTCCATCACTTCCTCCACCATGGTAGAACTTGATTGGCCCATCAAACAAGACGTCTTCCATTCGAGGATGGATCGGTTTAAGATGATTCTCCATGCGGAACTTCCAAGTAGTCATAGTCCTCTATATCAAAGTCTCGGAAGGTTCTTAACCTTTCTATCATTACTTAGAGACATGGTTAGTAATCAACAAGAAAATCAGCAGAGTATATTCAAGAACAAATTTATTTCAAGATTTAGAAAATCAAAGATCATTTTAGACCAAAAGAAATATTCAAAACAGCTTTAACACTCGCTTCCGATACCACTTGTTAGCCCCGAGATTGAGTGATTAAACAAGCTTAGATCATCTCCTAGTGATAATCTAGAATTGGGGGTTTGAATAGATTATTTAATCTTTTCAAAGATCGATTATCTATTCAAAATATCAAAGCTACACAAATGGAAACAAACTATAACTCAATCTTTTAAGGATCAAAAAGCAATCAATTAATCGAAATTAATTTGTTTGAATAGTTGAATAACAACAAATAAGTAATGATAAGAAGTTAACAACACCAGATTTATAGTGGTTCGGATCAAACCGATCCTACATCCACTCTCCTTCTTCAACTTGAAGAAGGGTCTCGACTAACTTACTTTCTTACTTACTCGCTGTGATTACAATTACAACGCTATGAAGATCTTCTTCTAGTATATCTTCAATCTGCCAAACTATCTTGAAACTTGAAAATTACAAAGGTGCGTAAAGTTTGAAGATGTACAAGAGAGTGTTCTATAAACACTTAGAAACTTATGAAGATGTTTTTGAAAACTTTTTGAGTGCTTTTGAGAACTTGTGAGTATTGAAAAATAAGAGTGTTAATCGCTCTTTTCGTAATCGTGCTCAAACTTATTTATAAGCCTGTGAAACGGTTAATTTGTTGTAACAAACTAAAAACTGTTCAACAAGCTTATTTTTTAAAACCGTCTTGACCTTGGCTGATCTTGAACTTAGTCGTCTGCACTGACTTGGTGAAGACTTGCCTTTCTTATTCTACTCGGTTGGTCTCGACCTCGTCTTGAGCTCTTCATTATAGTCTCTACAGTATGAGTTTGTTAAGATTGTCTTGAGATGACCTTATCTTTCCAGACTTCAAATTTCGACTATTCTAGTTCTACCTAGTCCGATCACCTAGCGTAATTCATTACACCAGTTGTTCTATATACTTTTAGCTGGTCATCTTATATACATGAGCCGACTCTAGTCTATACTTCTATAACTCATCAAAACTCCTTCGATCTAACACATCTTCTTCATTTTTACCAAATTACTTCGCAAAACCCTTATTTTTACTCTCTGTAACCTTTTGCTCTCAAAATTTTCAATCCTTCCTTAAATGACCAAAACCCACAAAAGTTATAGCAACGATGCTTGGATTTAACAAATAGGCATATTCAAAGAAGATAAAGTCGGAGATGTATGTGGATTTCGACACCACCCAAGACAGAGAATCAATCGAGATTCTCCGATGCACCAAGGATCAATGTTAAAAGTCTTCTGCTCGAAGAAATATGACAACAATAAAACTCTAGATATGAGAGGCATAGAGTTTTATGTAAATGGGAAATATGAAGATGATGTTTTCACTACCACCTGCCAATGGGGAAAAGATCTCGTTTCAAAATCGGTGATTGCAATAGTCTTCAAGATAAATGAAGAAGGCGTGGATCCATTCACCTACAAGGAGGATGATCGGATTGAATCTTTCGAGATGATGGCACGTCTTTCGTGCAAGGATCGATGCAAAGAGTTGAAGAAAAATCTGCTAAGAAGAAAGTACCGTCTTCCGATGACGATCCTTACGAAATCCATTCTTGGTGAGCGAGAACTCACATGATGGATTGTTGAGACCAAGGCTTTCTTGTTTGAGATCAATCATAGATGGTGTTCAAGTCAATTGGGCAGAGGTTCCGATCTCGAATTAGAGATGAAAAGAAGAGGCTGGTGTGCAATAACGGTGAATGGACAGCCAACATTATAACTAGTTTGTTCAACAAGGTTACGGTCCTTCTTGAAGATTTGCTACCGGAGCAATCGACTAGGCAGATGGGGTCGGGAGCTATACGAAGCAAAAGGGGATGTTAATGAAAAATGAGCATGTTGGTCCCGTGAGTTGATTAAGAAAAACTTGAGTTAACCTTCTATGATAAAATCTAGAAGGGGGTTGAATAGATTTTATAGATTTTTGCAAATCTTTTAAAACTTATTCAAAACTTCAAAGTTACACTGGAAATTCAGTTTTAAACTCAACTTTAACAAGATCAAAAGCAAACCGATATTTTAGTTCTAACTTTGATTCTGAAATCAATCTTTGATTTGTTAAGCTGGAATTTGTAAGAAACAAGTAAGTAATACAAAGCAATAAAGAACACCAAATTTATAGTGGTTCGGATTATAACAATCCTACATCCACTCTCCTCCTTCAAACTTTGAAGAAGGGTCTCTTCTACCTCGCTTACTTACTCACTTTACAATCGTACAACTTACAAATTACAACTTGATCTTCAAATCTTCAATCTTCTAAACTATTCTTGAAAAATCTAACTCTAAAGTAATAGAAGAGTGTTTGAAGATGTATATGAAAGTGTTCTATAAACACTTAGAAAAATCTATGATTAAATCCTTGAAAATAATTTTTGTGCTTTTCTCGAACTCTTGTGAATTATGAGAATCATTGCTAAAAAAATAATTCGTGTGATCTCTATATATATTTCTAATGAAGTGCCTAGACCTATTTATAAGTCTCAAAAGACAGCTTAGTTTGTTAATTAGTTTTAATAAACTAGAAAACCGCTCAACAAACTTATTCTTGAAAATCGCTCTAGACCTCGGTGATTCTACTCGTCTGCGGTGACTTGGTGAAGACTTCGTCTCTTCTTATTCTACTCGGCTTGTCTTGACCTCGTCTCGAGCTCTTCATATTTGTCTCCCGCAGATGACTAGACTTGAACTCGTCTTGAGATGACTTGTAATCTTCCAATCTTGGCTGACTAGTTCGGTCCTCGACCTCGTCCGATCGGCTTAGTATAAGGACTTGATCTCACTGTTTCTTCGTGTCGTCGATCATTTGAATCGCTTCTTTTAACTCATCAAAACTTCTTGATCTAACAATTTCCCCTTTTGATGAAGTTAAAACCTACAAGAAACACACTCACATTGAAGTTAGTTCTAGAGTTAGTTAAAATAATCGTATAGGTATATCAGAGCACATTTTCTCATTTAAAACAGATGCATTCAAATTAAAGCACTTAATTCATAACAAAAAAACAAGACCTTTAGACTCTTCAGAAATATTTAAAAATGAGTCTTATGACTTAGAAAAATTTTTAGAAAATTTTAAGTCTCGAGAGATAAATTTCTCAGATGATTTATACTTAGAAAATTTTAAGTTTTCTTAAAAGCGTAAAAAAACTTTAAGAAATAAGACAAGTAAGTCACATAAGTCCAAGTATATTTATTCACATATTTACAATTTACAGATAGGTGAATCGATAGAAATAAAAAGATAAGGAAAAGAAAATCCTGTCTATCAAATTCCCATCGGCTTGCTTCTAGAATGTTCACCAGCTTGAAAATCCTTGCTCGAGCCGTTTAAGTTCATTTTTTTCGTGAGCTCGGATTTTCTCTCGGCTTTGATGATGACCGATTTGACCCATTCCATGTCCGGAGATCCATCCTCATTCAGCTTGGGAGAAACTTGCTCAGAGGCTGGTGCGACAAGATCGCAGCTTGAACACTGATGTGCCTCATTGAGCAGCTTCTTCCATATAAATCAAGATCCTCTTTCTCCATCCACTCGTGCTATTATCTCTGTCTTTATCACCGCACTGATTGAGATGCCTTCAAGATGTACCAAAAGTACATCCATCTCGGCATCCAGAGCTTTCTTTTTATATTCATTTGTGAAGTGACCAGACACCATCTTAGGAGGAGCCGATGAGCGGTGGACAGTCGAAAGTCTCGCTTCATCACCGCCTTCGATACCCACTTCCGAGTGTCCCTGTCCCACTTCGCCTCCGCCTTACCCAGCCTTCTTTAGCCTCTTCTCTTCCTACTTCTCATACTTCTCCTTCTCGGCGTGGATTCTTCCGATTTGCTCACCGAGAGGTTTGAGAAGTCGGTTCCTTTCTCTTGCACTTGGGCCGGTGCTGTCTGGTCCTTCTCAGTGATGTAGACTTCTCGACTCATCAGCTGCTACCTTTCTTTTACCCTTGCCCTTGGCCTCGGGTTTCTCAACTTCTTTCATCTTGGCTAGCAGCTTTCTCGCCTTCTCCTCTTCCTCCTTTCTCCTCTTCTCCTCATCCTCACGGATGGCCTCCTCAATCTGGGTCACCCTCGGTTGCAAGGCAGCCACGGCCTCGATTTGATCTTGATCTCGGTCCTTGGCTGCCTCCAACTCACCGAGTCTGCCTTTGAGTCAAGCTTGTCTCATGAGGGACAAGACTCCACTGTGAGGGTGTCCATTCTTTCTTCAGCCTCCTTCCCTTTTTGACTTCATCTTGCGTGGTCTGAGCTGTTTTTCCAAGGTAGAGCAACAAATCCTCGAAGTCTATCTCGATCAAGTAAGAGCATTGACCAGGACTTCGTTGTCCTGCTACCACCTTTGCTTGAGCACCTTCACCTCCTCCTCCAGCTTACTCACCGGGTACCAACAAAGAGTGCCAAGGTTGGCTGATAGGTTGCATGAGTGATGTTGACCTCGCAATCTGCATCTTGGCGAGCATTGTATCGGTGATCGCCGAATCACCTTCCTCATCTTCCTCTCCATCAGCCTTTGAACTTTGGTTATAATCTGCTTGTGTAAATCCTCAAAGGCCGAGGAGATGGCAAAAATTGGACTGGTCTCTTCCTCGTAATCGGATGAGGAAGATGGGGTGGGAGAAGTTGGACTTTGGGAGCTCATGTGGATATCTCCAAAGATGTTGGAGGTATCCACCGGTTGGGGTTCGAAGGTTGGGAGGAAGTGGGGGCGTCGATGGTGGTGGAGGGGAATCTCGAGTGGGGGTGAAGATGGAGGGGGTGGTATTTCGGATGAAGTGGGTGGTGGAGAAGGGGTTGGTTGTGGGATAGTAGGTTGGGTGGGCTGTGAGAGAGAGTTGGAGAAGATGGGAGTAAGGCTGGGGGTGAGATGGTGGTTATGGGGGTGGGGGAGTAGACTGCTCCGGCTAAGAAAGAAAAGAAATCGGATGGGGAGGGAGGAGGAGATGAGGTTTGGGTTTGAGGAAGGGAAGATGAGGTTGTGGCTTGGACTATAGTGGTAGTAGGCTTTGTTTTAGAGGCTCGAGAGGTGCCACTGGGTCACCTCTTCATCGCGAGTGGGGCTGGAGAGGGGAGGGAGAGAATTGAACTCGTCTAGGTGAAGGGGGAGGGTTCTTTCTGAGCTGATCTCCCGAACATCTTCAGATTGGACAACCTAAGCCGCTATTTCCGGTGTAAGCACCTCTTCACTGTAAGGCTAGGCCGATCACAGAGGTTCCTCCCTCCTCTCGAGGCTTTCAACAACCTCCTCCTTCTCTTGGCCTTCTCCTTCAGCTCCATTGGCTGTGAAGCCTCACCGAGCTCACCGTCGGCTTCTCTTCCCTCTCTTCTTCTTCTTCTTCAGCCTCCTCGGCTGATGGTTCCCGAGCCCCGACCTCGGCTACTCCTTCATCTCGAGCCGGCCTGGAGCCCCGAGCGGCTCATCCTTGGTCGCAGCCCTTTTTGCTTTGTATAGGCTCGACTCCATCAGCCCAATTGATCTCGAGCTGTCAAGATATCCTCCAAGATCACCGTCACCTTATTAAACAAAGCCGTTGATTGATTTCGCCGCCATTTTCCACCAACTACCTCTAGTCTCTTCCTTTCCGTCTCAAACCTACCTAACAAAGCATCCCGGCCAGTTGGCTTGAACTCCATCAATAATAGCCCTCATGCAAAGACCTTGGTCTTGTCACTATCATGGAAGTTCGCTCCCTAAAATGACTCCTTGTCAATATCGTCATTAGTAGACGATATCTCCGTCGAGCATTTTCTTCTTTAATTCAGACCTCCGATCCTTCATTGAATTCCGGGCAATCATCTCAAAGGATTCTACCTACTGCCCGATTTGTATGTGAGGGGTTTATCCCTTCGCAGCTTGTATCAAAAATCCGCGCCACCTCCGCTGAGTTCTTGTTAATACCTCGCCGTAGACACGGGTTTTGAAAATCCCATTCTCAAACGTCCCGTTGATGTAGAACTCGATGCCTCTCATATCCGGGGTTTTATTGGAGGTGGATTTCTTGGAACAGAATGTCCTCAATCCCGACCTCTCCAATAAATCGAGAATCTCTCTTGACTCATCATCGCTGGTTGTATCAAAGTCGACGTACATCTCCGACTTGATCTTCTTGTTGTATGTCTCAGTGTGTACTTCCACCATTGTTGATGTAGTTGAGATAATTTTAAGGATTTGCTCATAAAAATTTTACTAAGAGATTTTGAAAATTTTCGAGTATAGGTATAGTTTTCGAAAGTGAAAAAGTTTGATTGAAGAAGAAGATGTATTTATAGGAGGGAAAATTGGAAAGAGAAACCATTTTTAGAAAATCTGATTTAATCTAAGCCATTTATTTAAAAGTTTTCTTGTCTTTGAATCAACGGTTAAAAATCTGGATAATCGATTGGGATTCAGCGTGTAGGCTACTTGCCTTTGGAATGCGTAAATAGTTACTTTATAGATCGTTGATTTGATAGATGTAGGTTACTTTATGCAGAGAAGTAAGTATACCCGTCGGCCTAGGATTACCTTACTTCGTATAAGGGTTTTCAAAAGCAGATGGGTTTGTAAAGTCATCCGATAAAGTAACTTGTCTCGATTTAAAAAACAAATTAGTTTTAACTTTTAGCATACTTAAAAAAATTTAAATAAACAGGCTCGTATTTAATTTTCTAAGGTTAGGTTTTCCAACCAATCAATCCGATAAGAGTTTTATAAGAAAACACAATATATGGAGATTATTCAGAGGCAAAGGTGTGCTGGATAAGAAGGTTTATGAAAATGAGGTGAAGCAGTCTGAGTAATCAATATTATCTTTGACCTATTCCTCGTAAAGACATAGACTTGAAAAAGACATTAGTAACTTGAGGTAGATCAGATAGGGTGCGAGATAGTCATCTATTTCTTCAAGAAATCAGCTGATTATTGTTTTTTTCTTTGAGCAGTCAAAGAAGTAAATTCATTAATAGTGAGTACAAGGGGTACTCAAACCCATTAACAAATTACAAGAGATTCGTAATCGACCCCAATACAGAAACTACAACGAATTAAGGCATAACCAAGGATCCCCAAGCCAAGAACTAATGTTAAAGTTTTGCAATGCCCCCTTCTACAAGAAATCCAATTCCATAATTTAATTTTAATGGAGCAAATTGCTCTGTCAAAATTAAAAGGAATTTGATTGAAAATGATATCATTTCTATAGTTCCAAATTGACCAAACAATGCTCACCCAAACAAGAGTTGCAATTGGTTTTAGATCCCTTTTCCCAAAGAAATCACTTACTTGCATGAAATGGAGAATTGGATTAGCATGAAGCACGATCACCAATCCGAACCACCCAAGAATGTTTTGCTAAATAGATGAGGTCACCTTACATGTGCAGAAAAGATGGCTCACCGTCTCGTCATCCTCTCCACATAAGCGGCAGGGAGAGTTGTTACCAATCAAAACACCACGCTTGCTGAGATTGTCCACCGTAGCCATTCGACCCTTTAATATTTTCCATGCGGTTGAATTTGCTTTCCCGATTGCCCAGCCCTTCCATAGCCTTCTCGAAAGCTTGCGTTTCCGTTTTGGGTAATGGAGTGGAGTCCCCTTTTGCCTAAGCAATATGTTGTAGAACATTGAGACTCTGTAAACACTATTTGAAGAGTGTCTCCAGCCTCCGTAAATCAGACCACTGAATGAGTTGGAGAAGACCTGCCAATAAGATTAACAAGGCCATCAAAAAGATCTTTATTTCGATTAGATAAGATCCTACCCCATCTAAAATCCCCATTCCACACTCCATCTACCCAAGAACCCATTTCACTCACCCTCGCATCCTTTTGAAGACTAAGCCTATAAAGACGGGGAAAAGTATCTCTTAGACATCTATCACCCACCCAATAATCACTCCGTAAGAGAGTATCCTCACCACTTCCTGTGTTTTTAAGAAAACTATCTCTCATCCCCGACTCACTACCACCCCAATAGAGACGACATAAATCCTTCCACCAAATAGACGCTTTCACTGACCCCTCCCTCCTCTTGTTAAATCCCTTGATTCTTCTAGCCCCCATATTTTGACATCAACACCCTAACCTAAAGTCTTTCCCTTTCGTTAAAAACCGCCAAATCCATTTCCCCACTAATGCTTTATTAAAACACCCCAAATCTCTAATTCCTAATCCCCCTCTTTTTGCTCTTACAAATTTCCAACCATCGCACTCCAAGGAATTTAAGAAGAGGAGTTTCCTCCCATAAAAAGCCCCTTTGAACACGCGTGAGATTAAGAATGGCATTATTTGGAAGAAGATAAAAGACAAGGAGTATATTGGAATCGAGGAGAGAATCGATTGGACTAACGTGGCTCTACCGCCCATTGAGATATTCTTTCCGTCCCACTTGGAAATCCGAGATTTTATCTTCGAACCAGCCAAGACCAAGACTCTTTCTGTGAGAGTTAATACCTATCTTCATGCCCAAGTAATTAAAATCTCCCATCTCAATTTCACAACCCAAAATTTCTCGCATATCTACGAATTTCAACCTCGGGTAGATTCACCCCTAATAATTTGCATTTGTGAAAATTCACCTTGAGGCCTCGACGTGAGTTCAAAGAGCCGAAGAATCCTCTTGATAGAGAGCACATTTTCCAGCCCCTTATTGCAAATGAAAACGGCATCGTCGGCATATTGCAAATGCTATAAGACTACTTTGTCTTTGCCAATTTCAGCTGGAGACAGTAGGCTTTTTCCACAAGTGAAGATATTAGCAGGCTCAATCCTTCAAAGAGCTGTAAGAAAAGGGAAAGGAGACAGCGGATCTCCTTGCCTAAGTCCCCTATTGAGAGGGAATTCGCCACTTGGACTACCCTTGACAAGCACCGATGTTGTGGCGGACTCCACGCAACCTTTAATCCAAATTCTCCATTTCTCACAAAAATTAAAACCTTGCATAATATGATCTAAGTACCCCCAATCGACCGAGTCAAACGCCTTTGCAAAGTCAACTTTGAAGAAAAGTCTTGGCAACTTGCATTTCTTTGCTTCGCCGAGAGCCTCATTCAGTGAGAGAATACAATCCATAATTTGGCGCCCTTTGATAAAAGCCGACTAATTATCAGCTATGACCAGATTAATTACTCTGCTCAAAGCGTGAAGCAAGGACTTTTGCAATAATTTTGTAGGCCCCACCAATTAAGGAAATCGGACGATAATCATCAATTCTGCGAGGTGAAGCTATTTTTGGAATCGGTGAGATAAAAGACGAATTTAAGCCCTTACCGCTTTATCATTCGCATGGAAGTCTCGCATCATATGTAAAATATCAGGTTTAATGAGTTCCCAATATTGCTTGAAAAACCCGAAAGTGTAACCGTCCGGACCCGGGCTACTATTAGAATCCACACTCCAGTTCTTTGCTTTGATTTCATCTTCGGAGAATTCAGCAGTTAGGAAAGAATTATCGGGCTCACCAAGTTTGCGAAGAAACATATCAGGCCCAAGTTTTGGACGAATAATCCTTATCGAGTCAAAGTGGGAACTGAAATGGTGGAAAATTGCAGATTTCGCCTCTTGACCGAGTCAAGCCAAGAACCGCTTCACTCTAATCCCATCAATTCCGTTGCTTTTATTTCGGTAATTGATCCACTTATGGAAAAATGGGAATTGAGATCTCCATCGAGGGTCCATCTAATGCGAGCTTTTGGAAGAGTTGAGCCTCTCTCGGCTAGACTCCTTACTTGATCGTTCATGATCGAGGCTCGCTTCTCCGCCTCCTCTTCCCCAAGGCCAAAAACTTCATCAAGAATATCTAATTGCTCTAACTCCTGCTTTTTTCTTCTCAATTGATGTATCCAAATTACCAAAAACTTCCTCCTTCCATACCCGAAACTCTCCCTTGAGAAATTTTAATTTTTCTTTAACAATGTAACCTCCCCATCCATGAATACTAAAGGAATTCCATTTCGTCTCTACAAACGATTTGAACAAATTGTGTTGCATCCAATGGTTGAAGAAACGAAACGGCTTTGGCCCCCAATCTTTATCTTGCGCCTCAATATAGATAGGACAATGATGATCAGATAATGTCCTTCTCCTCCCTTCAACACTGCGTGTGGCCACTTTCCGATCCACTCCTCATTTACTAGCATGCGATCTAGCCAGGCTCTTGCAAGACCCATCGTATGGCGGTACCAAGTGAATGATCTCGCCCGAAAGCCTCAAGTCCGTAAGATTACCGTTTGCGATAAAGTCATTGAAGGATTGAATATCGCTCATATCCCAATTGTTGCCTCTACCCACCCTTTCTTCCTCTGCTCTAATGGAATTAAAGTCGCCTACTACACATAGATACTCCCGATGCATTGTTCGGCTAAAATCCTAACTGATCCCATAGTTCTCGCCCTCATAGCAGGAAGTTGGGAAGCATAAACATTAATTATTGAGAACCCTTTTCCTTCCTCAACCGTAAAACCATTTACAACCAACATTTCTTTAACACTCCTGTGCGCTTGTTTTCTGAAAAATTAAAGGGTTCCAAAGAGTAACAATACCTCCCGAGCTCCCTTCGATGCCGCAAATTCCCACGTTTGGCGCCCCCAAATAGACCTAGCGATGCGAGAATTGAATTGCTCCAGCTTTGATTCTGAATACAACATATATCGCCTTTGACCCTCTGGATTAATTCACAAACGCCCCTCCTCTTCTCCCTCTTCCCTAAACCTTGGATATTATAGCCGAGAATTATCATTTTGACTTCTCTTTGGATCCCCTCTTCTCTTTTCCTTTTTCGCGGCCTATCCATCTTTCCTAATTAGGGCTTCAATTGATCCCCTAATGTTATCCGCACTAATCTCTCAAACCATTCCCAATTTGCAGCCAACTTCCCAAGTCTTCATAGCCTCCGACGTGATTTCTTCTTCATTGGATGAATGAGACGCAGACGCCGCCGACAATCGAGCTTTCCCTTTTGAAGTATTTTTCCTGGCCATACGAGATTGTGTAGAGGTAGATCAAGTCATGCTGACTTGGAGCATTTAGAGTTGATCGGGTCATTCGAGGAAAAATGCTCCAAATTAATTTGAGAAGTGGGCCCAACAACTGAAGTTTTGGGTCCGGGCTTCATAGCAATTATTTTCTCGGAATTGATTTATTAAGGTCCAAAGAGGTTTTCGGTCTTTGAAGAGGTCCAAAATTTATGATCCGCAAAAGACTCAAGACTCCCACGCTGTAGCATCCGTCTCGGCCGTGCGAGTAACCGACTCCGACTATTCATTAATGCATGGAGGTTCATTAGTGGGACCCCGAGTTATTATTCCTCATTTGGCTGCTCGAGGCAATTTTCTCGGTTGTGCGATTTTTGGATATACCAACCGTTTCTTTGTCCACCAAGACTTGAGAATTTAAATTGCCAGACTTTTCGACTTCCCGGAGAGTTATTCGATCGACACCGTCATATCGGCGAGACACTTAAATCTATTTTTGAAAGCAAATAATTCATTAGTGAGCACTCCTGTTCTTCGTAAATCTGGATATGATAAGTTTTCCCATCAATCATTGCCTCCAAATCCGCAATCTCTATCAATGGAAGAGAAGTTTAATCAAGATTCTTGCCTCGCTCAAATTTCCTTTGGAGATTGTTGTCTCATCAATTTTGACTAGCGAACCTACTCTTGCCGATACCATGTTGAAGAATCTAGGACACCGTGCTTTTAAGGGAACTCCATACCGGTTGTGTCCATATAGTTCGCTTTTTAAGAGAAATGTTTTCATCCCAATAATCAACGAACTCAAACCATTTACTCGCCATTCCTCAATGATCGACCACTCATCACCGGCTCTCCATCCGACTTTCTCCAAAAAGTATAAGATCCCTTAAAAGATACATGCAACCAATACGCAACCTCCCGTTGAATTACGTTACCATGCAAAATCCAAGAGAAGTTTGGTTTTAAATCGCCAACCCTTGCTTTTGCTAGCCAATCGCATTCCTCCTTCGATGGCTGAAACGAGCACTTAATCTGGAATTCTTTGGTAGTCTCCGAACTCCCGACAGTGTATTTTGTTTTCTTGTGATTCTAGTTACCTCCGTATATGACATACCCTCTTGTCTCCTTCCCGAGTTCGGTATCTTGTATTCCTTATATCCCCTGCCTCGTTGACATCTGGCTGGCTTATGTGATGTTCTCACAAACGAGCAAGTTTAACTCTAATTTTGTATGATCCCACCCAAATGTTGTCCAGCTTTCCGCAATAGCTCCTCCGGGTTTGTAGTTTTTAAATCGACGAAGCCGAATTTCCCACCACCTCGCTTGTTTTCGAAGGAATAAAGAAATCTACCAGGACTCCTTTTTCGCAATTAAACTTCTTAGAAACTGATCATTCCCAACCATAGGTATATTCCAAATGTAAAAAGTCACAATGGACGACGAGTTCACGAAGAATCTATCTCGCAGGTCCTCTCCTATCTTCCAATACCTCCTTTGTCCCGAGATTACGATCTCAAGGATTACGGTGCACGGTAATGGTTTCGCCTCACCGGTGGTCTCTCGGCAAGGCTACGCTCAACCCAACCCCCGGAAATTCTCTCTCACTCTAGACCTACGCTCTCTCTCTCTCATCTTTTTTTTACCGAGATGTCAGATAAGTAATTATCATGTCGATAAGGTCAATATGACTAATCCTTGATTCTTGATTCCAAAATAGGAGATCAATGATATCAGCTACACGATTGTCCTTTGACTCATATCTAGTCCGATAATTCTTTCTAGACATAATAAGCTAAATTGAGAGAGACAAAGAATGAAAAAACATAGAATTATAGATTAACTAAAGAAGCATCTAACAATCCTAATTCTACAGATAGTTCTTTAAACCTTGTCTCTGCGGTGGCTTTGTTAAGATGTCTGCTCTTTGGAAATCACCAAGATCTTCTCTAGTCCGATGTCACCTTTCTCTACATGGTCTCGGATAAAGTGGTGTCTCGATATCTACATGCTTGCATCTTGTATGTAGGACTGGGTTCGGGTAATAGCTATGGCACTATTACTATCACAAAAGAAAGGTACATCTTTGGTGATAATGTTATAGTCTCTTATGCATTGACTTATCCAGATCGGTGTGAACAACAACTTCCACTGCCATATACTCGGCTTGATTGTGGAAGTAGCTACAGAGGTTTGTTTCTTAGACAACCATGAAATTAGCTTACTTCCAATAAATTGGCAAGTACCAAATGTAGATTTTCTATCTATCTTACACCCACCAAAATTCGAGTCCGAGTATCCAGACATTTCAAAGTTGTCATCACCGGATACCATAATCCAACATTTATCGCTCCTTTCGTATACTTAAGAATTTTCTTTGTCGCTTCAAGATGGCTTTTCTTAGGATTAGCTTGAAATCGAGCACGACTCCAACCGCAAATGAAATATCAGGTCTACTAGCGCTTAAATATAATAAAGAACCAATTAGACCTCGATACTCGGTTTGATCGGTGTCTTCTCCCTTCTCATTCTGGATCCATTGAAAAATTTGTCATCATAGGTATCTTAGCTTCTACCGGTACCTATTCCATATTTTTCAATAAGATCTTTTGTATATTTGGCTTGATTTATGAAGATTCCCTTCTTTGTCTGCTTGACTTGGAGTCCAAGAAAATAAGTCATCTCTCCCATCATGGACATTTCAAATCTGCTTTTCATAAGATGACTAAATTCTTCACACAAAGACATGTTAGTTGATCCAAAGATTATATCATCAACATAAATCAACTAACAAAGATCACAACCATATTCTTTTCTAAAAAGAGTTCTATCAATTCTACCTTTAACAAAACTATTTTGAATTAAATAATCGCACAAGGTGTCATACTGTGCTATTGGTGCTTGTTTAAGTCCATATAGAGCTTTCCTTAGTTTATAAACCTTGTCTCCTTTGACAAAACCAGGAGGTTGCTCTACATAAACTTCCTCAACTAGGATTCCATTAAGAAATGCTGACTTAACATCCATTTGAAAACTATGAATCTTTTAAAAGCAAAGCATAGGCTAAAAACAATCGTATGGCTTCAGACGAGCTACCGTGCAAAGGTTTCATCATAATCAATCCTCTAATTGTGAATAACCTTTAGCAACTAGTCGGCCTTATTTAGAGCTTCGCAATAGATTTAGGTTCAAGTAATGACACATAGCAATCGAACATATAATCTTGATTTAGTTGGGTCCTCGCCTGGACACCGTAATCTAAATCTCCAATTATCTCTGCTCAAACTGGATGATATGACATTACTTTCTTTCCTTTATCTTTCACAGTGGATGATGTTTTGGCTGAATTATTTAGTTCGGATGAGTCTAGGTTACCTTCTCGATGACTCTACTCGATCATCTGGATGTATTGGTTGTCTCGATCACTTGGTAGATCACCGTTGAGGAAGATCTTTCGTGTTCTTTTCCTTCGTCTCGATTCTTCCTCTTCATCCGAGTCCGATTCTTAATTGTAGAATTTTATGGTTGGTCTCTTGATAGTCATCTGATCCAGATCATCTCGATATCTTTGTGATGTCCCCTGCCTTATCGAGCTCAAAAGAAGATTCATCAAATACCACATGGGGTGTTTCTTCTACACACATGGTTGTCTTATTAAAAACTCTATATGCCTTTGATACGGATGAGTATCCCAAGAATATCCCATCTCGCTATCTTGGCATCAAAAGTTTTTAATTGAGATTTTCCATTGTTGTGTATGAAACATTTACTGACCAAATATATGCAAGTATGAAATTTTGGGAGACCTTCCCTTCCAAATATCATAGGGAGTTTTACACTTATTCTTAACAATTAAGCTTCTATTTTGAACTTAGCAGGGTTGTATTAACAGCTTTTCCGCCCAAAACTCGTGAGGAGTATTGTACTCGATAACATTATTCTAGCCGCTTCTTTCAAGGTTCTGTTTCTCCTTTCAATCGCTCCATTTTGTTGAGGAGTCCTTGCATCGATGTTTCTGAGCTATGTCATTCTCAATGCAAGAGTTAGTAATCACTTATTTAGGAATTGGTACCTTTAACACTTCTAATTTTAACAATATTTAAGCCTTTTTCATTTTGAATCTTTTAAGAAATTTGGAATCTTAATCATAGTCTCATTCTTTTTGTACAAGAAAATAACCCAAGTAAATCTTGAAAAATCATCAACAATTACCAAGGTATATTTTCTTCCACTAAAGCCGAGAGGTATTACAGACCAAACAGATCCATGTGAAGAAGTTCGAGAATCCTTTACGAAGAAGGACTACTTATTGTTTTAAAAGAAGCTTTAGTCTGCTTTTCCTTTTTAACAAGAAACACATACATGGTTCTTTGAAAATACTTTATCGGGAGTCCTTTAACTAAAGATTTCCTTCCTATTTTGTTAAGAGTTTTGAAGTTTAAGTGACCAAGACATTTGTGCCACACCCAACTTCTTAGCAACAAGACAAGTATCTTTAGGACAACTTTTGAAATTAGCAACATAAATGTTACCTTGTCTCGACTCACCTAATAGAATATTTTCATTGATACCATCTAATACATAGCATGCATTATGAGTAAATTTGACACAAAATCCCTTGTCACAAAATTGTGAAACGAGATAGCAAATTGTGCTTCAATCCTTCCACGTAGTAGACTTCATGTACTTGAATATCTCCTATCATCAGTGTTCCTACACCTTTGGTAAGTCCATAATTGTTATCTCCAAACATTACTCTTGGTCCATCTATGGTCTGATAGTTAGAGAGAAGTCGTCTTTCATAGGTCATATGCTTGGAGACCACTATCAATGTACCAGATGACCTCAAGAATGTCTCCTCTATCAACTATCTTCTTATCTTCCTGCAATCACAAATTTATTACTTAGGTACCCTTTGTACTTTGGGTCCTTTCATGTTAAGTTAATTTTTAGGAATCCAGACAAAGATATCAATGTTCCTTAAAACCATAGATTGAAGTTTACACCCATATCTATCTACTAAGATAAGACTTTCAAGATCAATCTTATTTAACTAGATTGTCTTAAATCTTGGTAAAAATGGATATGTTTTACTTCTTCCATCAAAGCCATTATACCTAGGATAGGACTTTGACTTAGTCTTAGGTTTAGCCTTAGGAGTTTCTTTCCTCGTCTGTTTTTTCTTTTCAAAATTATCAGATGAGGTAATTAATTCCTTAGGTTTCCAAGGACTAAATCT
Source organism: Paraleonurus japonicus (assembly GCA_030762865.1). NCBI lineage: Eukaryota > Viridiplantae > Streptophyta > Magnoliopsida > Lamiales > Lamiaceae > Paraleonurus > Paraleonurus japonicus. The sequence continues at coordinate 5,948,531 of CM061061.1, read as the reverse complement.
AGTTTCTATCTTTAGTTTAGTTGTTTTAACAAAGACTCTAGGTTTTATTGGATCATTTTTCTTACTCCTATCAAAACCTAAACCAGCTTTATCACTAGACTTTTGTGAAGTATTGAAGATTTTATCTATTGTGGTTTGGGAGTTATTTAGAAGTCCTAACTTGAGATTTAATTCTCTGTTAGTCTTCTTGTAACTTTCATTCTCAGAATAGATATTTGAAAATTTTATTTTCAAAGAACTCAATTCTGTTCTAACTTATCTATCTTATCGGACAAGGTACTAGTGATCATCTAAGTCGACATTCCCCCATGAATGTACGGTCTGGTTTCTAACTTTCCTTAGTTTGATTAACCTTAGTTAGATCGGTAATTTGATTCTTTAAATTAAAATTTTCAGTCTCTATCTGTTTATAAGCGATAGAGCAGTCTTCAAATCTTTCAAAGTTTATCAATAAGACTTGGATCAGTTTTAGATAAGGTATCACAATCATTATCTCGAGGATGAATAGTAATGTACCTCTTTTTCCATGAACAGATGTCGTCATCTCGACCCAAAATCAGATGAGGATGAGGATGATGATGTCTCATGAACTTCTTCTTTCTCGGCCCGGAAGAGCTCTCGATCAACATACCTTCTATCTCTCTTTTTCCTCTTTTCTTCTCTCTCTCTCGGGAGTAAGTTGAGGACAATCATAGCTATAGTGACCAGGGCTTGTTGCATGTATAACAAATATCTCCTCTGTCTGTTTTAGGACTACTATCTCCTCGTCGATTGGTGAATTAAGCCTTCTTGTCGATCCTTTTTCCTCTCATTTTCTCGAACTCTTTTCCTCTTTGTCTGATCTGTAGTTCCTTTGACTGATCTGTCTCTCTTGTTTCTTTTATACTTCATTCTCAACCTTTCATATCTTTTTAACAAAAGAGTCATTTCCTCCTTAATAGACAAATCAGATGCCTTGGAGATCTTTTCGATTCATCTTGATGAACAAATGCTTCTGATCTTTCCGGATGTTGAAGATTCTCGCTTCATCTTCGATTTGGATGTCATATTCTAATGCCTTGAGATGAGAAAACAAAGTGTGGTGTGAAATTGAAGATAGATTCTGAGTAGCTTTCGGAATATTAGCGTTTTCTCTCCATCTTTTGCTTAACGACCTCAACACTTTATTGTTGATTTCTTTCTCTGTATAGGTTTTACCCAAATTAGTTGCCTTGTTCGGTAGATTAGTCGGCCTAACATCCGGTTGATCAACGAGACTCTCCTTCTTTCATCTTGAAAGTGTCAAAAACACGTAGAACAGATCGCAATTTGTTTTCTTTGACTGATCCGATCCTTCATGATTCCAGCAAGAGTTTCCCACATTTCCTTGGCAGTCTTGCATCTTTTCACATTTTCAATCCAATCCTTACTCAATGTTTCAATGATCTTTTCATCTTTTCATCTTTTCAGTACCTTTATCACTTCTAATTTTAACAATATTTAAGCCTTTTTCATTTTGAATCTTTTTAAGAAATTCGGAATCTTAATCATAGTCTCATTCTTTTTGTACAAGAAAATAACCCAAGTAAATCTTGAAAAATCATCAACAATTACCAAGGTATATTTTCTTCCACTAAAGCTTCGAGAGGTGTTCTTTGGACCAAACAGATCCATGTGAAGAAGTTCGAGAATCCTTTACGAAGAAGGACTACTTATTGTTTTAAAAGAAGCTTTAGCTTTGTTTTCCTTTTTGACAAGAAACACATACATGGTTCTTTGAAAATACTTTATCGGGAGTCCTTTAACTAAAGATTTCCTTGCTATTTTGTTAAGAGTTTTGAAGTTTAAGTGACCAAGTAAATGCGTACCCACATTGACTTAAGTCATCTGAACTCTTAGCAACAAGACAAGTATCTTTAGGACAACTTTTGAAATTTGCAACATAAATGTTAGCTTGTCGACTCCGGCTAATAGAATATTTTCATTGATACCATCTAATACATAGCATGCATTATGAGTAAATTTGACACAAAATCCCTTGTCACAAAATTGTGAAACAGATAGCAAATTGTGCTTCAATCCTTCCACGTAGTAGACTTCATGTACTTGAATATCTCCTATCATCGGTGTTCCTACACCTTTGGTAAGTCCATAATTGTTATCTCCAAACATTACTCTTGGTCCATCTATGGTGCGATAGTTAGAGAGAAGTCGTCTTTCATAGGTCATATGCTTGGAACAGCCACTATCAATGTACCAGATGACCTCAAGAATGTCTCCTCTAACAACTATTTTCTTATCTTCCTGCAATCACAAATTTATTGCTTAGGTACCCTTTGAATTTTGGGTCCTTTCAGGTTAAGTTAATTTTTAGGAATCCAGACAAAGATATCAATGTTCCTTAAAACCATAGATTGAAGTTTACACCCATATCTATCTACTAAGATAAGACTTTCAAGATCAATCTTATTTAAGCGATCTTTTGAGATTGTCTTAAATCTTGGTAAAAATGGATATGTTTTGCTTCTTCCATCAAAGCCATTATACCTAGAATAGGACTTTGACTTAGTCTTAGGTTTAGCCTTTGGAGTTTCTTTCCTCATCTGTTTTTGCTTTTGAAGTATCATATGAGGTAATTAATTCCTTTGGTTTCCAGGACTAAATCTAGTTTCTATCTTTGGTTTAGTTGCTTTAACAAAAACTCTAGGTTTTATTGGATCATTTTTCTTACTCCTATCAAAACCTAATCCAGCTTTTTTCACTAGACTTTTGTGAAGTATTGAAAATTTTATCTATTGTGGTTTGGGAGTTATTCGAAGTCCTAACTTGAGATTTAATTCTCTGTTAGTCTTCTTGTAACTCTCATTCTCGAATATATATTTGAAAATTTTATTTTCAAAGAACTCAATTCTGTTCTAACTTATCTATCTTATCGGACAAGGTACTAGTGATCATCTAAGTATGACATTCCCCCTTGAATGTACATCTGGTTTCTCACTTTCCTTAATTTGATTGACCTTAGTTAGATCGGTAATTTGATTCTTTAAATTAAAATTTTCAGTCTCTATCTGTTTATAAGCGAGACAGAGCAGTCTTCAAATCTTTCAAAAGTTTCTCAATAAGACTAGAATCGAGTTTGAGATAAGGTATCACAATCATTATACGAGGATGAATAGTAATGTACCTCTTTTTCCATTAAGCAGATGTCATCATCGACCCAAAATCAGATGAGGATGAGGATGATGATGTCTCATGAACTTCTTCTTTCTCGGCCCGGAAGAGCTCTCGATCGGCATACCTTCTATCTCTCTTTTTCCTCTTTTCTTCTCTCTCTCTGGGAGTGAGTTGAGGACAATCATAACTATAATGACCAGGCTTGTTGCATGTATAACAAATATCTCCTCTGTCTGTTTTAGGACTACTATCTCCTCGTCCGATTGGTGACTTATGCTTCCTTGTCTCGATCCTTTTTCCTATCATTTTCGAACTCTTTTCTTCTTTGTCTCGACTCGTAGTTCCTTTGACCCGATCTTGTCTCTCTTGTGTCTTTTATACTTCATTCTCAGCCTTTCATATCTTTTTAACAAAAGAGTCATTTCCTCCTTAATAGACAAATCGATGCCTTGGAGATCTTTTCAGATTCATCTTGATGAACAAATGCTACGCTTCTTTCCAGATGTTGAAGATTCTGCTTCATCTTCGATTTGGATGTCATATTCTAATGCCTCTGATGAGAAAACAAAGTGTGGTGTGAAATTGAAGATAGATTCTGAGTAGCTTTCAGAATATTAGCGTTTTCTCTCCATCTTTTGCTTAACGACCTCAACACTTTATTGTTGATTTCTTTCTCTGTATAGGTTTTACCCAAATTAGTTGCCTTGTTAGGTAGATTAGTCGGCCTAACATCCGGTTGATCAGAGACTCTCCTTCTTTCATCTTGAAAGTGTCAAAAACACGTAGAACAGATCGCAATTTGTTTTCTTTGACCAGATCCGATCCTTCACAGATTCCGGCAAGAGTTTCCCACATTTCCTTGGCAGTCTTGCATCTTTTCACCTTTTCAATCCAATCCTTACTCAATGTTTCAATGATCTCTGTTCTAGCAATTTGATCCAGATTATGAATCTTTCTTTCATCACTTGTGAGTTATGAGCTTTTCTTTTCTTGCCTCACTCTTGTTTGGTGATTCGGTGCCATTCTTTGGTGCCTCCATGATAAAATTTAATAGGCCCTTCTTCAAGAACCTCCTCCATCCTATCATGGATAGCCTTGAGATGATTTTCCTTTCGAATTTCCAATAGTCATATTCTTCAATTGAAAATTCAGGTAGGCTTCTCGGATTTCTTGTTCTTGCTGAAGACATGATGAGATAGGGAAACAAAACACTCCACAATCTTGTTTGTAGAATCATTAGTGATACGAAGAAAATGAAGATAGTAAAGAAAAAAAAATTTGAGAATCTTGGTTATAACCTAAAATCAATATCGTAACTGACTTAACACCGCTTCCGATACCACTTGTTGGTCCCGATTGGTTGAGTTGATTAAGAAAAACTTGAGTTAACCTTCTATGATAAAATCTAGAAGGGGGGAGTTGAATAGATTTTATAGATTTTTAGAAATCTCTTTTAAAACTTACTCAAAACTTCAAAGTAACACAAGAAATTCAGTTTTGAACTCAACTTGAACAAGATCAAAAGCAATCGATAATCGAGTCTTATCTCTATTCTCAAATTTATGTTCGATCGATAAACTGAAATTTGAAAACAAATAAGTAAACAAAAGCAAGAAAGAACACGATTTATAGTGGTTCGGATTATAAAAATCCTACATCCACTCTCCTTCTTCAACATTTGAAGAAGGGTCTCTTCTACTAGCTTACTTACTCATTGTACACGACTTACAAGTTACAAACCGATCTTCAAATCTTCAATCTTCTAAACAATTCTTGAAAAATCTAACTCTAGAGTGATAGAAGAGTGTTTGAAGATGTATAAGAAAGTGTTCTATAAATACTTAGAAAAATCTATGAAGAAATCCTTGAAAACAATTTTTGTGCTTTTCCGAAATCTTGTGAATTGTGAGAATAGAGTGCGAATTATAGCTCGTGTGATAGATGTATATTTTAATGAAGTGCTTAGACCTATTTATAAGTCTCGAAAAGACAGTTAGTTTGTTTAATTAGTTTTAACAAACTAGAAACGCTCAACAAACTTATTCTTGAAAGCTGCTCTAGACCTCACTGATTTTACTCTACTCATCTGCGGTGACTTGGTGAAGACTCGCCTTTCTTATTCTACTCAGCTTGTCTTGACCTCGTCTCGAGCTCTTCATACTTGTCTCCTACAGATGACTAGACTTGAGCTTGTCTCCGGACGACTTGCAACTATTCGGTCTTGGTGACTTGTTCCATCCTCAACCTAGTACGATCGGCTTAGTATTCGGACTTAGTCTCACTGTTCTTCATAGTAAATCGATCATCTCGAATCGCTTCTTTTAATTCATCAAAACTTTCTTGATCTAACAGTTTCATAAATAAATTGATGATTTTAAAGAGAGTGCTTTGTGCATTGGGAGGTTTTGAACTAAACATCACATCGTGCATAATTCCTGTTCATCGACATTTATATCTCACTCAGTTTATGCATTGTAGGTAATCGATGATGTGTGACGTTGTGGTTCTACCGGACAAGTTGTGCAGCTCCTGCGGGGGTTTTGAGTGGCTGTGTACATAGATGACGACTGTTGGGTCAAACCGTGGGCGTGTAATTTAAGTTGTATTTTATAAAGTTTTTATGTGGTATTATGAGTCCTTTTTATCATGTTTGGAAGTGTCCATTGTCTTTCTGTTAAAGTATTTGAAAAAATCGCATGTGTGCACGAGTCATTACTTGTAAAATTATTCACAACTCACTTTTCTTGTGAAATTAATGTTTCTAGTTGGGTTGTCAAAAGGTGGTCGTATCACTAAATATATTGTATATATATTAGTTTTTTTATCTTTTACTTAGTCGATATAAAATATATTAGTTTCTTTAATTTGTATCTTTTACTTCGTCAATATCAAATTTGTACAACTATATTAAATGTATTGTATTTGTATGTCATATATACGGAAATAAATTTCTTCAATCCTCAATTTTGAGAATAATATTTATCGGTAACACACTTAAACAATTGATGAGAAATAATAGTTTTTTTATTTTTAAGCACATGTATTAGATTCAATTTTCTTTTATGTTCGAGTTAATATTACAATTATTAACATAAATTATAAAAAATATTTATTTCTTTACGAAACATTTACCGTGAACTAATATAATCAACCATAAGAAAATTATTGCACCGTAAATTATTATTGAGATATTTTTTTATTATTGTCTTTAAAAAATTAAAAATTAAGAATTTATGTAAAGAATAATGTTCACGTATTACGCACATTTTTATCAATGTATTGGTTTGATCGAGTAATTTTGTTCAAAAATATTTTATTATTTTTGTTATTTGATTAATTAATGTATTGATTGGATTTGTTTTGAATGATTGTAAATTCATAAATTTTTGTTGTATAATCAAAATTTCATACAAGTATTGAATTATATATTTATTTCTTAAGCTCTGTATACAAAATCTACATTTAAAATTTGAAAGTTTAAATCATCATGAATTTTGTGTTTAGATATGCAATTTATAAGAAATATTACACAAACCTAATCTTTCATACTAAATTAAATTTATTATAATTAATAATTAATTTGATATCCTATATAAATCAACTCCATACACATTTTTATATTCAGCTTCTACATATGCTATATAATTTTTTTATAAGGACTTTGAATCATGAGAATATTTTAAATGAATGTTATTCCCATTGATTATACGGTATATATATAAATAATGTAATTATATTTAAGATCAACTACTGCAAATACTTCTCAAAATATTTTCTTATAAATTCAATTTACTCAATAATATTTGATACGGAAAAATTGTACCTCTATTTTTCCACCGGAAAATGACGCGGGTAATTTGAATAACACAACCGAATCTGCCTTCTCCGTGAATGAAAGAAACTCGCAAAAACACGCCGAGGGTTCTCCGGCGTAGGCACTCCGACGCTCAAGTCGGATACCGAGAAAACCCAAGAAAATTATATTCTTATGAATACGTCGGTTAAGTGTGTAGTGATTGTGTACCTTAAATTTGTCTAAGAAGTCTTATTTATCGATACTTACGGTCATTCTTCTTTCTCCTCAAGTCGGCCACGTTCTTCACGTCGTGCCTCTTTCCTCCTGCGATCTTTTCCTCCTTCTTCGCGAAAGTGGCCGCATGGGAGGGAGTCAATGACTTCTCCCCAATTCTATCTATTTCGGTTAAACCTCCGGGAATAAAGAATATTCCCGTATCTCTCGTCAGTGGGCTTCATATACGTAGGCCCATTATGTACTTGGGACATTATTTCTTGGGCTTACTCTCCTCGAATTCGTGTAACTACATCTTTAAATCTACATGGGCCGCTAATTAACATAATCCTGGGCCTTGCTTCGATGGAAGTCCAGCAAGGTATCTTAATCCAACCAACTTATGACTCTAGGATGGAGGTTGGGCTGCTATGGGGCCGCATCTTTATTGGGGCTGCTATGAAATGTCGTATCAACCACTCCCCCTACTCTAGCAAGTAGCCTCTCAATCAAGCTAGAGTAGAAGATGAAGAAAGTGCACGCCTGTCTCTAGTCGGGCCGGGCGAGGTTTCCTTCTTATGCTGGCACTTATCTCTTCGGCTCTCTATTTGAATTCCCGAGAACCCCGCGACTCCTCGTTCACCGCACTGTCAAGTCAAAAACCCCTTCTCGGCTTTTTCATTAACTCCTTGGGTGCATATCTCTACCTCTCTCACTTCGTCTCCCGAATTTTCCTCGAGGAAATCCTTAGAATTCTTTTGCGGCGTCTTCTTCCTCGTAATAGTCCTCGATTTTCTCGCTCTGCTCACTCGATCTCTTTCACAATCTCAGGTAAATATCCTCTCTTTTCTCACTCTTTTCTCTTTTGCGGTCTAATTAGGGTATCTTCTTATCATGTCTTCCACCGATCTCTCAATGACCCCTTCTAATGCCCCAAACTCACCTCAAAGCTCCTATCACTCGCCATGCGATCATTCCTCCACTCCTTCTGCTCCTTCCCAAGAACAAATCCTTCATTGGGACACTTTATATGGCCCTACATAACTCCTCCTAGAAAACTTGAAAGTTTATCACGAGGATGAGTTAATCCCTCCATCCTACGATTTCGCTCCCCACACCTACCGATCGCCCTACCTTGACTCCTCATTCGCAACTCACCTTTTGGCATGCACGGTTTGAGGTCGGCCTCAGGTTACCCATCCCCAAATTCCTCTATCGGATTTCCAATATCTATAAAGTTCCCATCAATCAATTCGTTCCAAACGTCATACGCATGATGATTTCCTTTTTATGCTTTAATCAAAGGGAATGGGGAAAACCCACCGCTGATTTGTTCTTTTCTCGGTTTACATGTAAGTCCTCCGGCCCTTTCTTTTATGTTTGTAGTCGTATAAAAGGTCGGTGCACCTTTCTTGGTAGTGTTGGTAATATCAACAAGGAATGACCCAACTACTACTTCTTTGTCTCTTCACCACACCCGTGGTCTTTTGAAAACCGCAAATGGGTTTACAAGAACCCTTTGCCCCTGCTCCCTCACCACGCATTCGTTCTTCTATAAATCTGCAAGTGATACGAAAACTTAATTCTCATGTTAAGGCTTTTGGATACTTCTATCTCCACGACCTCTGTTCCAACCCCGTCTTTTATCTTTTTCAAATTCAGCCCCAAGAAAATCCCCTTGGAACCGGCGATGGTAACTACCTTTCTATCTTTGTATGATATTTGATTTTATCTTGGCAGTTTCCACTTCCTAATTTTTGTATGTCCTGTATTTGAGTACAGAAATGTCTTGGTTGACCAAACTTATGGCAAACCCAACTGAATCTACCAACTCTGTTCCCCGGTTCCCTCTTGAGAGGCTGCCGATCTGCTCCTTTATCCTCTACTCCTCCCGATGAGGTTGAGAAAGACACAGCCCCACCTCCCTCTAAGAGAACCCGGGCCGCCAAGGGTAAGAGCCAAGCTAGTCGAACTCGGCATCCCCGATGAAAAAATCCGTCGCAAGTACCCCACTCGCCGAGGTCGTGGTGTCCCTTCTCAGCCCATTGACGTGGACGCTCCATCTCCCCAACCTTCTACTTCCGGGTTTTCGGCGAATTTATCACATCTCGGGAATGTGATCAACTATTGCAGCTCCCTCCAGATCAACAAAAACATCAAGCGGCGAGCCACTTCGCTTAGGTATTTTTACGGTCTCGGCTTTCATGATATAGACTTTCTCATCTTCGGCTTTATTTCAATATTAATAAAAATATCTGCTCAACTCCACCTTACAGCTAGGCGTGTTACTCTCGGGTCTATGGAATTCCTCTCACTGCTCCTCCTCTCGAGGTTCAAGAGCTGGAAGACTCCGGCCGCCGAGAGAAAGAGGAATGCCTTGGTCCGGTCTCGGGTTAAGCGGTTGGAATGCGAATCGGACGCTTTGAGGAAGGAGCTTATCTACTGAGAAGTCGGCTCGCATTTTAGCCGAGAAGGAAATGAATGACTTATCTCGTGCACTACTCGCTTCAAGAGTTCAGAATTCATAAGGAAGCCCTTCTTAAAGGGGCTAGGCTATGCCTTGACAATTCGTTCGCCTCGGATATAGGCGCTCCTTCTGCATTCCCTCCGTCTCTCTACGCACTGACTTATCTCGGCCTCTAGTTTTTGGGCGATATGGGCCCTCACATTCGTCATTTTTACGACTATGGCTTTGACTTCGCCGTCAGCAGCAATCGACCCGGCTTTCTCGGGGTGTATGACAAGGAGAGCCCACTTGCCGCCCTTCCTCCTCCTCCAGATTTTTGCGGGGATCCTACAAGGCCAATCGAGGAGGCTTGGTGGCTCCTGTCTTTAAACAAGCTATCTCTTCCTGCTGAAGTCGAGATCTAACCACAGCCTCACTTGATCCAATGAGAGACCCCTTATATCCCGACCTTGTTAATCGTCCACTGATTGGAGTGAATTGATGCATGTTTTTAGGGCCTATTTTAGTGCAAAAAGTGAGCTAAAGTGTTAGATTTTGTGCATAAATGTGAAAAGTATCACTCTTTTGCTTGAAAAGTACTAATTGTGAGATTTTGATGTTTTTCGTCCATTTTGCAGGTAATTCGGTGGAATTTTACCAATCCGAGAGTACCATTGGGTTTAGAATGAAGAGATGATCATTTCGGACGAAAACGGGGTCGGGGCCGAGAAGCCCCTCGCGAGAAAAGTGCCACTGGACTCGAGCTGCGATCGAGGGACAAGAGCCTCGAGTCGAGGGATATGCGAAAGGACCAAAATCGGAAGAAAAAGCAGGCGCCTCGACTCGAGGGCTGAACCTCGAGTCGAGGGATGGGACAAAGCGAAGCCTCGAGTCGAGGCTGACCCTCGACTCGAGGAGGTAGTTTTTCAGAATTTTCACCTATTTAAAGTCCGAGGCGAACAACTTAGATACAACTAGGAATAATAGCGGTTAGTAGCGATTTTGGGGCGATTTCTCAGGCCTCAAGCAATTTCTTCCTTGTAGTTAGAGTAGAAGTTAGATTTAGATTTAGATTTCAATTGATGTTGGTAGATTAGCCATAGATTAGCCTTGAATCTTGTAATTCTTTCAATTCAAGCTTGTATTTCATTTGGAGATTGGTGTTGAAGACTCAAGCATTCCTCTTTTTGTTGATTGAAGATCATTTGGTGATGTTTTTCCTCTCTTGTCTCTTTAATTTCTTAATTGTTGTGATTTGCTTTGTGTTTGATCAATTCTATTTTCTTCCCATGGGTATTGTTTGTGGTACCATGGGCTAACTCTCTTGTGCTTGGGTTAATTGAAATTGATGATGAATTGATTGACAATGCTATGATTGTTGATGATTGGAGATCAATTGAGTAGATTGCTTACTAATTGTGATTCTCAATTGTGTTTCATGCATAATTATCTCTTTAGATTAGTGTTTGATCACCCTAGGTATAGGCGAGAGTTGTGCTAATGTGATCCGGGATTAATCGGGTGATAATTGTGTATGAATGCGTGGATTGGGTGTTTCGGAATCGAGAGATTAGTTGCACTAAGGATACTCACATTAGTTTGTTTCCTAATTGTGATTCTTAATTGTGCTTTGTGTGAAATTGTCTCTTTAGATTAATGGTTAATCACCCTAGCAATAGGCGAGAGTTGAGCTAACGTGATTAGGTGTTAATCGAGTTTCAATTTTGCATGATTGTATGAATTGGGGATTTCTACATTGAGAGATGGGAAAGATTAAGAATACTCACGTTAGGCATTGTGATTTTAATGGAGTGATTAATTTCATGATAGTTTAATGCTTTCTATCTTAGTTGATTTGCAATTTGATTCAATTGTAGCTTGTTGATTGTTGATTCATTGATGGATGTTAATCCTAGCACCTCTATCCCACCATTTATTGTTGTTTTTGTTATCGCATTCTAAGTGTTCGATCATTTGTTTGCTTGTTTTTGTTTGTATTTTGCAAGTGTTTTGTTGTTTTAGTGCCATCCATTGTTGCAACTCTAGTCACTAACAACTCGTATTTCTAGGGCCTCGGGTGCATACTTTTTCCCTTGGGTTCGATATTTTGTTGATTGGTCTTAATAACACTTACAAAAACTACTCCAATCAGCCCCCTTTCACGGAGGAGGTTTGCCTTGCCCGAGCTTTAGGAGAGGGCGCCGGGATGGAGTGGCGGATGCTCCTCCTGTTTGATTTCTATGTGTTTCGTTTTACGAAATAATATTTTATTTCCTCAAACTAGACAATTTCTATTTCTCGCTTTACGTGCAAGTGTGGTGCACTAAACTTCTTCCCCACTACATTGGGAGCCTTTTGATGGTTGGATATTTCCTTTTGCTGCTCACATTTCCTTATTTTATCCGCTTGTTTATGCTTGCTTGTTGAGTGCTTTCGATTTCTTATTTCCCTTGCCGGGAATGCTGGGTGATGCATATTCGAAGATCTTTAAATACTCTTCTATTTATTACTATCATATGTGTTCCTTGATTTCTCAAGGTTTTAAGGTAGTCAATCAAACTAATCGAATTTATCTGGGTATGTTTCTTGAAGTTATTTTTAACTTTGTTTTTCAAAAAAGCCCTCTCGGGTTAATCGGTAATGATTTGAGTTTAACTTAGCGTGTTTGAGGTTATTTCTTAACTTCACTTCTCGGTCAGCCCTCTCTAGGCGATCGAGTTAAACTAATCGAGTTTAACTTAGTATGTTATTTCTTAACTTCATTTCTCGAATCAGCCCCTCTGGGCAATCGGTTAAACTAATCGAGTTTAACTTAGTATGTTTGAAGTTATTTCTTAACTTCATTTCTCGAATCAGCCCTCTGCAGGGCGATCGGTTAAACTAATCAAGTTTAACTTAGTGAATTTTTGAAGTTATTTCTTAACTTCATTTCTTGAATCAGCCCTCTGCGGGCAATCGGTTAAACTAATCGAGTTTAACTTAGTATGTTTGAAGTTATTTCTTAACTTCATTTCTCGAATCAACCCTCTGCGGGCGATCGAGTTAAAGTGATCAAGTTTAACTTAGTGAATTTTTCGAAGTTATTTCTTAACTTCATTTCTCGAATCAGCCCTCTCTCGGGCAATCGGTAAACTAATCGAGTTTAACTTAGTATGTTTGAAGTTATTTCTTAACTTCATTTCTTAACAATCCTTTTCAAGTGTTCAACTTATCTTGCTCAAATTTAACTTAGCTTATTAGAATTTGTTTCTTAACTTCGCTATTATTTCTCAAATTAGATTCAATCGATTTATCATAAGACCCTTAAATCTTCATATCATGCATCCAATATACTTGTAATTATCAGAGAACTTCGTCATAAAATAATGAAAAACTCTTTTCATTAAATGATAACATAACGGGTGTCCCATTGATCATAATCAATCAACGTAAGTGACAACTAACTTATGCCGGCCTCTTTAAAAACCTCCCTACGGTAAAACCCGGTGGGAAACCCGTAGGCGGGAGAAAAAAGAGTACCGTAAGACCAAATTACATCAAAATACGAAAAACAAAAAGACGTAATCAGAAATAAAAACAAAGGAGAAAACCCGCCTACTTGTAGAGAGGTGGGATATTTCCTCAAACGTAGAATTTCTTCAAGCGACACACATTCCAAGGTCGTGCCACTGATTTCCTTCCATGTCCTGGAGCTCATATGCCCCTCCTCCCAAAACTCTAGTTATCTTATACGGTCCTTCCCATTTTGGGTCCAGCTTCCCACATTCTTCAAGGCACCCGCTTTGGCGGAGTACTAGATCTCCCGGCTCGAACCTCTGCTAATCACCTTCTTGTCATAGGATGCCTTTATCCTCGCTCTTGTATTTTTCAGCTTTCGGATGTGCAATTTCTCGCTCCTCTTCTAGCATGTCTAAATTCTCTCACATCAAGTCTTCATTCCGGTCTTCCTGGAAATAAGCTAGTCGGTGGGTCTCCATCCCTATCTCACTGGGATAACCGCTTGTTGCTCCGTATACCGGTGAAATGGGGATTCCTCCGTAGCCTCTCTGGGGTGTTGTCCGGTAGGCCCATAAGACGGAATCCAGCTCCTCCACCCACCTTCCTCCAGCTCGGTCATCGGGCGCATATTCCATTCACAATTGTTCTATTTGTCACTTCCACTGCCATTCGCTGGGGTGAGCCACCGAAGCAAACCTTTGGGTAATCTTCATGTTATTGCACCACGCGCAGATTGAGGCTCCCATGAACCGAGTCTCATTATCTCGACACCAAAATTCGAGGTATCCCGAACTGCAACATATGTTTTTCATAAAAAATTGATAATGTTACCTTCATCGATCTTAGCTAGTGGTGTAGCTTCGACCCACTTCTTGAAATAGTCCACAGTAACCACCAAAAACTTCCTTTGTCTGTTGCTATTGGGAAAGGTCCCACTAGGTCAATGCCCCACTTTGCAAATGGGCAAGGCGAATACATGGCTCCCATCTCCTCGGCAAGGAGGTGGATCAACGGCCCATGCTTCGGCATTTTTCACACTTCTTTACCCATTCTTTAGCATCCCCGCTCATCGTAGGCCGAAATAGCCAGCTCTCGGAGCTTTTCGAACAATTGCCGGAAACCTGCATGGTCGGCGCAACATCCTTCATGAATATCTTTAAGAACGTACTGCCTTCCATTTTAGATAGGCATCTCGGGTAGGGCTGCGTGAAGGCTTCGCTTGTAAAGCCTATCTCCAATCATTGTGAACCGAGTTCTCCATCTTTGTGCCTTTCTCTCGTCTGGACATGAGTGGGATCTCGTAGTACTTTAACAACTTCCGTTCTCCAATCATCTAGATCATATTGCACCCACCGATGGTGTTGTGGATTCCTTCCTGTTGTTACCACGGTAACTTTCCCTGACTCCGGTGTGGTAGAGCTTGCTAGTTTAGACAGATTGTCCGCCTTAATATTTTCCTCTCGAGGTATCTGTCTTACTTCGAAAGAAGTAAATCGGGCTCGCAATTGCTACTCGTTGGAGATATGCAATCATTTTTCATCCTTGGCTTCATATCCACCGTTGACTTTCTTTGGGCCACCAGGGAGTCGAAAATAGAATCACTTGTTGGGCTCCCGGTTCGGCTACCATCTCCGCCTCTAATTAAGGCTTCATATTCTCGCACCATTATTAGAGGTGAGGAATTCAAATCTTACCGCAAATTGAATTTCTGTCCATCTCGGATCAATGATCACTATCCGGCTCCACATCCTTGGATTGTCAACGAACCGCCCACGTACACCTTCCACTCTTCGTCCCTTCTTTCTTGAGTCAGCGGGTACTTTCTGGATGAAATCAAACAAGGCTTGGGCCTTGATAGCTATCGGGTTCGAAGTCCACATCATACTCCCCACTCAACCGCCCATTTAACCATCTTACTCGAGAGGTCGGCTCTGCCAATTACTCGCTTCAAGAGATAATTAGTCCAAACAATAATTTTATGTGAGAGATAATAGGGTCGTAACCTCCCGGCTGTTACCATTACGGTAAGAGCTGCCTTTTCGATTTTGGAATATCTTTCTTGAGCTCCTTGGATGAGCTTACCGACATAATAGACAGATTTTTGTATTGACCCCTCCTCCCCACGACCACGGGCCCGAGTGAAACCTCTCCTACAGAGAGGTATAGGTAGAGAGTCTCTCCCGGTATCGGTTTGGTCAACATAGGTAGTTGAGCTAGGTGTTGTTTAAGTGCTTCAAAGGCTTGTTGACATCGACTCCCCCACTCAAAGTGGGTCTCTTTCCTCAAAATTCTGAAAAAGGATGACTTTTTTCTCGCTGACTGCTATGAACCGGCTCAAAGCCACGATCCTCCCATTTAGTCTCCGGATCTCTTTAATGTTCGTAGGAGGCTGCATGTCTAACACCGCTTTCACCTTGGCTGGATTCACCTCGATTCCTCATTTGGGTAACCATATACCCTAAGAACTTTCCTGCCTTGACCCCAAAAGAGCACTTAGCCGGGTTCAACTTCATTCCATTCATTCGAATCACTGGAAAGCTTCCTCCAAGTCACCACGTGCCCTTTTGCTTTCATGCTCTTCACTAGCATGTCATCCACGTATACTTCCATATTCCTCCCTAGCTGGTTCCGAATATTTTATCAACCATGCGTTGATAGGTGGCTCTGCATTCTTTAGACCAAAAGGCATTCTAATATAGCAAAATGTTCCACAAGTAGCATGGCGTACTCCTCTGTTCGAACAGGGGTTTGAAACCAAACCTCTCCTCGGGAGGATCGATGGGGCGATTCGGGTGAGATCCAATGTAGATCCAACTTTCGATTCACTCGTGGGATCCGGGCGGTCCGGGGACCACCGTGGCTCCTCTCTTCTCGAGAATCGTCTTTCTTCATTTTTAGAGGAAGAAGCGGAACTACGGTAATGTAGTTCACATCGGAGATGAAAGAGTCTTCCTACAATCCGGCCTGAACCTTTGGGTAGACTCTGCGGGATCAACAACAATAGGCTGCACGGAGTACGGTAGGAATTCCTCGCACGGTCATTCGGGAAGTCCCTCCGGGACACGGGATTTATCAAGGCACACGAAAGGTCTGGATTGTGATGAGGAGATGGAGTGATGTGCGGGGATGAGGCACGAGAAGCGGCGCCCTAGTTTGATTCTCGTTGATGAATAGGAGAAATCTCATTAGAACTACCGACAAAGATCGGGATTAGTTATGAAAGCGGAACCTAACCAACTTGATCGATTCGGTGCTTGGATTAGGTCCGGACGGCTAGTAAAATCATAAAAAAAAAGCGAGCTCCCCTTGGGCATGAAGCCATTGGATCGGGCATCAAATCACAAAGCGAAAGGTATTCATTCGGAGTTCTTCCCGGCAAAGCAAAGTCCTTACTTTGACTTAGAATTTCAAGAATCAAGTCAAGGCGATGAAGCGAGGCTCAAGGCCCATCTTATTATATATAAGAGTTATCCATCTCCGGCCTAGTCAAGTACCCCAGAAAGGGAATCCACTTGACTGACCTTCCTCGAGCCGCCGAGAATCCGTCTAACTCTTGTTGTTCAAGTAAAGAATGTGTCCCTTTCGGATTCGAGTTAGGAAGTCCGCTTCCGATTGACTATCCGTACCTATCAGGCCGTCACGAGAGTTCCTCTCTCGATTTAGCGATTCGTCCGGTTCCACCGAATGCTCCTATCTCTCGGCAAAGATTGTCCTTTAAGCAAGAAACAAGAACCATCGCAGGCTTCGCTTCAGACCGACTTATTTGTTTGTATGGATCTTAGGGCCCCGATCTATGAATAAGTCTTGTCCTGGTTCAAAGGCTCTCATCAAGTCTCAACCAATCTCAAGTTCGTACGAGAGGCGCCTGTCGTAGTTTGATCTACCGATTTCAACCCTCGAAGAGTTTGTGGTCCATGTATTTGCACATGTTTTTTTATTTTAAAGTCAAGAGACGATAAAGCTTACTTTGGGAATATCTGCGGGGAGGATTTGTATTTGATGATAACCTTGATATGCGTCCATCATGCTTAACAACTTGAACCCGGATGTGGAATCCACCAACCGGTCAATTCAGTGGTAACGGGTAGTGATCCTTCGGACAAGCTTTGTTTAAATCTTTGAAATCCACACACATCCTCCATTTCCCACCTGGCTTCGCTACTAGGACGGCTGATTGGAGTGAATTAATGCATGTTTTTAGGGCCTATTTTGGTGCAAAAGCGAGCTAAAGTGTTAGTTTTTGTGCCTAAATGTGAAAAGTATCACTCTTTTGCTTAAAAAGTACTATTTGTGAGATTTTGATGTTTTTCGTCCATTTTGCAGGTAATTCGGTGGAATTTTGCCAATCCGAGAGTACCATTGGACTTAAAATGAAGAGACGATCATATCGGACGAAAATGGGAGTCGGGGCCGAAGCCCCACGCAAGAAAAGTGCCACTGGACTCGAGCTGCGATCGAGGAGCAAGAGCCTCGAGTCGAGGGCTGCGCAGAGAAGATCAAAATTGGAAGAAAGGCATGAGCCTCGACTCGAGGCTGACCCTCGAGTCGAGGGAGTGGAGTTTTGCAAGGGCCTCGAGTCGAGGCCTGACCCTCGACTCGAGGGTGGTTTTTCGAAATTCGGTATTTAAAGGGTTGAGCGAGCATTGAAAGGGAACTTGGATAATAGCAGTTAGTAGCGGTTTTGGGGCGATTTCTCGGGCCCCAAGCCAATTTCTTCCTTAGGTAGAGTAGATTGGTAGAATTAGGATTAGATTTCAATTGATGTTGGTAGATTAACCATAGATTAGCATTTGATCCTTATAATTTCTTTAATTCAAGCTTGTATTTCATTTGGAGATTTGTGTTGAAGACTCAAGTATTCCTATTTTTGTTGATTGAAGATCAATTGGTGATGTTTTTCCTCTCTTGTCTCTTTAATTTTGTAATTGTTGTGATTTGTGTTTTGTTTGTGCAATTCTATCTTCTTCCCATGGATTTCACCATGGGTTAATTCTCTTGTGCTTGGGTTAATTGAAATTGATGATGATTTGATTGACTATGCTATAATTTTTATGATTGGAGATCAATTGAGTAGATTGCTTACTAATTATGATTCTCAATTGTGCTTCATGCATAATTATCTCTTTAGATTAGTGTTTGATCACCCTAGCTATAGGCGATTTAGAGTTGCGCTAACGTGATCCGGGATTAATCGGGTTATAATTGTGTATGAATGCGTGGATTGGGTGCTTCGAATCGAGATATTAGTTGCACTAAGGATACTCACATTAGTTTGTTTCCTAATTGTGATTTTTAATTGTGCTTTGTGTAAAATTGTTTCTTTTGATTAATGGTTTATCACCCTAGCAATAGGCGAGAGTTGAGCTAACGTGATTAGGTGTTAATCAGGTTTCAATTTTGCATGATTGTATGAATTGGGGACTTCTACATTGAGAGATGGGAAGGACTAAGGATACTCACATTAGGCATTGTGATTTTAATGGAGTGATTAATTTCATGATGGTTTATGCTTTCTATCTTAGTTGATTTGCAATTTGATTCAATTGTAGCTTGTTGATTGATGATTCATTGATGGATGTTAATCCTAGCACCTCTATCCCACCATTTATTGTTGTGTTTGTTATCGTATTTTAAGTGTTCGATCATTTGTTTGCTTATTTTTGTTTGTATTTTGCAAGTGTTTGGTAGTGTTAGTGTCAACCATTGTTGCAACTCTAGTCACTAAGAACTCGTATTTCTAGGGTCTCATGTGCATACTTTTTCCCATGGGTTCGATATTTTGTTGATTGGTCTTAATAACACTTACCCGAAAACTACTCTAATCAAATGGCGTCGTTGCCGGGAATTAGTTTTTGCGCCTTAAGTGGGACCTAGGAATTGTTTGAAGTGGCTACTTGTTGTCTTTGTGTTTGTGTTTGTTTAGTTATTTTTGTTTGAATTTGATACTTTGATATCTTGTCTAGATGGAAGGATACAACTCATACATGTGGAATCAAGAGTATTATCAAGATAGTAGGGTGTATTCTCCACATTTTGAGGATTTTGGATACAATAATTGGAGGAACCATGAAGATAATTCTCAATTGCAACAAGTTCCTTCCAATTATGAAGATTGGATATGTGAAGAAATTCCTCCCCAACCTCAAGAGATGTTTCCATACTATGAGCATTATGATCAATTCGATTCATGTTGTGGATACGAATTGCAAGAAGCATCGGAAGATGATTACTATGGTAATAGGAGAAGTCATGAATTTGATTATCCAATGCCATAAGCTTCTCCTCAATTTGAAGAATGGAGACTCCATGATATGAGAGTCATATTGCAAGAGATGCTTGGATTTTTGTTGGAAAAATTTGAGGAAGATGATGCTAGATGTGATCAAATGCTTCCCTTGTACGAAGAAATGTATGAGACCAAGGAAAAGGTTAATTCATGTATAGCAGGGAACATGGAGATCACCGGAGTTCATTTCATGTTTATAAAGAGTCAACTCAAAAATTTCCTACGCGAAGTAAAGAACATGATTATCATGGAGAATCAAGAAGAAGAAGGGGAGGAAGAAAATGCAAGAGAAGAAGATGTAGATAAGGGTCCAAGCAATAAGGATGAAAGGAAGAATTCCCTTGTCAAAAGTGAGGAAGAAGAGTGTCCATTAACGGACATGAGCTATAATGAGGAAGACAATTTAGAAGCACCTAAGGAAACTTTGAAGATCGAAATGAGCATTTCTATACCCCTAACTCTTCAATTTGTGATGTTATTGATAATGATGCTTCTAATGAATTGATTATGCCTTTTGTGAATTTTGAATATAGGGAAGAGTTGATGAAACGCTTGGGCATCCTTGAAGAAAAAGAATGGAAGAGAAGGATGGCAAGAGAGACAAGGGGACAACCATGGACACTTTGCATTTCTATATGTGGTTGTCTTATCTATTCGGTGAACCTCCTAGACCTTGAAACACAAAGATTGAGATACAATGGGAAGGAGGATCGCTACCCTTGGCCATTCCGATGAAGGATGTTGGAAGTGAAGAAATAAGTCCGGCATAGGAACAATAAAAATAGCGCTTGATGGGAGGCAACCCATCCTTTTATTTCTTTTCTCGTGTTCTTTTGGTAGATTAGTGTTTTTGTTTCATTTTTGGGAGATGTGGCTTGCTACTTAATTGCTCGTTCTTAGGAAATTATGCTCTTTGCTTTGGGTATAGATAATAGTGTTGAGCTTACTTGTTGATATCATTATGAGTTGCATATATTTTGAGCCAAACTTGAATTCATATCTTCATTCAAGTTTAGGGGTGTTGTTATTTAGGGTAGAAATGCATCTCTTAGTGATGATTATGGTTGATAAAGTTATTTGTCGTTGTAGGATACTCACTACATGGATTGAAAAGGATCGAACTTGAAAAGGGAATCAAGGAATCGAGAAGGAAAGGAGAGCTTAAAAGTTGGTGAAAATAAGTAAAAAAGGAAGAGAACCGGTCTTCTCGATCGAATGAGCGATCGGGCTTAAATCGAGGGACCAAAATGGTAATTTCTTGCATATTGGGGTTCGTTAGGGCGTAGAGGTCATTTTAGGAGTTTCGGGGTCGGGTCGGGCCGGAATCGTAAAAATTCCTAGACTTGACCCAAGGTCAAGATTGCATGGTCCGGGTCGAGGGAGTCACACTTAGAAAAATTCCAAAATTAGCACAATCCTCGAGTCGAGGAGTTCAATTTTAAAGCCCCGAGTCGTGCGTGAGACCGCGAGTCGAGGCGGTCAAAATTCAGGATCCCAGGAGTCGAGGCCTGACCCTCGACTCGAGGCTGGTGTTTTTTATAAATACGCAGGTTCGGTTTTGGCAGATCCCGACTCGAGGGCTTCCCACCGTGCCGATCCCCTTCGTCCTCCCACCCTATTTCCGGCTAATTTGCGCCGATTTCACCGTGTGTCTTCCATCATTTCACCATATTATTAACATACATTGAATCAAGATTGATTTTGAGGGTTTTGTGCACTCATTTTGGGGATTTTGAGGATTTGTGTGTGGGTGTCTATATTTCTCATTCCTAGGCCGAATCAATCAAGCAAGGTACACAATTTCTCCTCTATTGACTCCTAATTTTGTATTATAGTTGATTGTTGCATAGGTGTTTGGATTTTGCATGAGTTATTATTGAGTTTGAATTCTCTTGTGGGCATTTATTCAAACACCTTGTGTACATTTTGTATTGAGCGAATTTGGAGCCATTGTTGAGATATTTTGGATTAATTGATGAGTTTAAGAGTATGTGTCGAATTGTAGGGAATATCTTGCTCGTTTATTAGTGGATTTGGCTTGGAAATTGATTGTGGCATGTTTGGACATTCTTAGTGAAATATGTTGGGATCATTTGGTCAAGTTGAGTTATTGTTATGATAGAAGTGTATGAATTATTGATGCTTATTTGTCTAATTACTTGCTAGATGGCTATTGATTTTTCGAATTTAGTTGAGCTAATTTGCACGATTTTTGATGAGCTTATTTGATGTTAATTAATTGTGGGGCCGTTCTAGTAAGTTTACCTATGTTTGAGGATTATTTGAACACTTCTATTGGTTATACTTGCTTTGTTGACTCATTGACCATTGTTGAGGATTAGTTCTGGGGTTATTGTTGTGATTGGAGATATTATGGCTTGTTGACTCGTTCATGGGTAGATGATACTATTTGAGCTCGTATTGTATTCGTGGACATTGATTTTTGCTCTTGGGAATGTTTTGCGGGAACAATGTTTAGGGGAAGAGATGGACACAACCTCTCGGATGCAGAAATCCGTGAGAGAGAAGAGGCCATCGATTTGCTCACCGTATGCCCGCCGAGCTCGGAATTCAGGTGGGATGACCATCAATGGAGGACACATATTGAACTCTACTCCGAGCTATATATGAGTGGTCAAGACCCGACTAGTTGATCACGAGTGCATGTTATCCATGGGGATAGAGGAGGTTATTCCCGACTTTTTGAGCGGATCGAGATGGGAGGCTTCTTGGCGAAGAGGCCTAGGACGTATATTGGGCTTACTGCGGAGTTCCTTTGCCTTTGTCAAAGTTGATAAGGCCAGGAGGGCCAAGTTCCCGAGGAGTATCACTTTCGAGCTCATGGGTAATGAGTATGAGTTGACCGTGGACGAGGTCAACGAGATCATTGGAGCACCTACAGACCTGCACCGATCACTTTTGAACTTAAGGAAAGAGTACAACGCTAAAAGTTTTGGAGAAGGATTTGATTCGGGGCGCCGATTCGGCTGAGTTTGTTGCAGGGAAAGTCGAAGAGCACCCACATCCGTAACCCGGTAGTCCGATACTTCGAGAAGATTCTCACGAGCACTATATTCGCGAGATCGGAGGGAGGAGCCGTGGTTTCGGAGGAGCTATATGTCATTTGGTGTTTTCTCCATGGCGTGAAGTTCAATGCCGCTGCGTACCTCTGTTATCTATTTGAGAGAGCCACGAGCACGAAGTTTAAGAAAATTAATTTTGGAGGCATGATCACATTGATGGCCGAGCACTTGGCATCCCCACTCACAACCTCCAGCAAGAGAGGGCCCCGATCTTACACTTGATACCATGCGGCGCATGAGGACACTCGACCGCATTGGTAGGACATGGTGTCTCCAAGAAGCACCACGGTGGCGATTCCCTCTTCCGAATAAGAGGTTGGCGATGTGTTTGGTTCCTACTTGCTTTCGTGACCATTAATCTCCGCATGTGGTCACGGCGTCATACCGAGGCGATAGATGCCTATATGAGAGAGCACGGGGATGTTCTCCGAGATGAGGATGATGATGATGATGATGATGAGGGCCGGTCGGGATCGGATGATGATGAGGGTGAGGATGCTGCGAGAGGGAGCCGAGGCAAAGGCGGGAGATGATGACGAGGAGGATGAGTATGAAGAGCCGGAGCGGGAGGAGCCGCCGAGTACGGATGGATGAGGATTATCAGCCAGAGAACAATATGTACCGGCAGGGATGAGATGAGGAGTCGAGATTATGAGGCGGGCGGCTCGTCACAGAGACCGTGGATGTTGGCGAGGAGATATGGGCGGATAGTCGGAGGATGCATATCGAGAGCACGACCCGGGGATGAGGAGTCCCGTAGATTCAACGAAGAGACTAGAAGGATGCGGGAAGAGTCTCTAAAGACTCAAAATGACATGTACACCCTCTTACGGTAGATGAGCTCGTGGAATTTCGGGCCGGGACACTACCCTCCTCCACCGCCGCCGTCCGACTACTAGGGCTATCCCTATTCCTTATTTCATCTCCTTAGTTTTTAGATGCTTATCTTCTTGATGATTTGTACTATTGTGGTGATTGTACTCTTGATGAACTTGATGATGTGATGATTTGGATTTTGATGGTTTGATGATTTTATTGATGATTATGATTCTCTTGATTCCATTTGAGCTTATTGTCTCTGGATTATTATGTCTTGATGATTCATGTATTCCTTATTCTCATGATTCTTATTTCTTGGTTTAGAGCTTTATTGGGGATTTAGTGTCATATCTTTGAGTAAAATTCATGTGGTAGTGAGTATGCTTGGATTTATGTACATGAGCACTTTTTCTTGATTTGCAAGACATATTGGATTTTGATTTGATCATGAGTTGATTTATAGCTTGTAGCTAGCTTGCTTGATTTATTATGTGAAGATGAATGTGATTGATAATGCTTGATTCATTGCTCAATTTAAGCCCGTGAGCTTTTATGCCTTTATAATCGTACATCTTATACGGTTGATACAATTTCTTTATGAGTGCATCATTCATGGATTTGTATGCTAGAACTTGCCACTAGACTTGTTGATATTGATCTTTATGTGATGTCTTGAAAGTGATGAGAGGTCATGTTTGGAATGATGAGTCTTTTGCCAAATTTTTCCACCAAATACATTAGATTTCCTTAGTAAGCCATGATGAGTCTTATATTCCTTATTCTTTGGCAAGCCAAGTGAGATGGAAACCATTTTTGCCTATTTTCATGAGTTTTTTTTTTTTTTTTTTTTTTTGTCCTATGCTTAGTAGAGCTTGAATTGTTGGCTAAGTGTGGTGTAAAATGATGTGCTAAGTGATGATGCTTGAAAGAAGAAGAAAAGGTTGAGAAGAAAAATTGAATTGGGAAAAATGTGAACATGAAGTGAAGGAAAAATTCAATTTGTGAGCTTATAAAGAGAAAGCTCAAGTGAATGGTGGATTGATCATTGAAGTTCAAAAGAAAGAGTGTTACTTGATGAAAAGAGAAGAGATGTGTTTTGTATTGATTAACTTACATTCAAGTCTCTACTACTCAATCACTCTTATCCAAATACATCCCACCTTTCCAAAGAGCCTACATTACAACCTAAAAGAAAGACCTCTTTGATTCTTGATTGATCACAATTTATTTTGATTGAGATTGAGTCTTTTGGCAAGCATATGGTGTGCAAGTTTGTGAATTTGATGATTGAGTGCCTTTTACCTTGATACACTTGAGTGATGAGAGAAACACTCCATGGAAGGAGCAATGTGTTGAGTATTTGATTGAGCATTCGTTTGAGCATGATTCATCTTGTTTGCTAGTGGATAGTTGCATTGATACTTATGCTCATTGATGAGTTCGATTATCTTATACTTCGCCTATAGTGCCATGTGACATAATTGCAATCAATTCACTCCTTTGTTCTTAGTTTCTACGTTGCTCGAGGACGAGCAACAATTCAAGTTTTGGGGTATGATTGGAGTGAATTGATGCATGTTTTTAGGGCCTATTTTAGTGCAAAACGTGATCTAAAGTCTTAGTTTTTATGCTTAAATGTGAAAAGTATCACTCTTTTGCTTAAAAGTACTATTTGTGAGATTTTGATGTTTTTCGTCCATTTTGCAAGTAATTCGGTGGAATTTTGCCAATCCGAGAGTACCATTGGACTTAGAATGAAGAGATGATCATATCGGACGAAACGGGAGTCGGGGCCGAAGCCTGCGCAAGAAAAGTGCCACTGGACTCGAGCTCGATCGAGGAGCAAGAGCCTCGAGTCGAGGGTTGTACAGAGAAGATCAAAATTGGAAGAAAGGCATGAGCCTCGACTCGAGGGCTGACCCTCGAGTCGAGGGAGTGGAGTTTTGCAAGGGCCTCGAGTCGAGGCTGACCCTCGACTTCGATGGGGTGGTTTTTCAGAAATTTGGTATTTAAAGGGCTGAGCAGAGCATCTTAAAGAGAACTTGGATTAAATTTCAATTGATGTTGGTAGATTAGCCATAGATTAGCATTTGATCATTATAATTTCTTCAATTCAAGCTTGTATTTTATTTGGAGATTTGTGTTGAAGACTCAAGCATTCCTATTTTTGTTGATTGAAGATCAATTGGTGATGTTTTTCCTCTCTTGTCTCTTTAATTTTGTAATTGTTGTGATTTGTATTTTGTTTGAGCAATTCTATCTTCTTCCCATGGATTTCACCATGGGCTAACTCTCTTGTGCTTGGGTTAATTGAAATTGATGATGATTTGATTGACTATGCTATAATTGTTGATGATTGGAGATCAATTGAGTAGATTGCTTACTAATTGTGATTCTCAATTGTGCTTCATGCATAATTATCTCTTTAGATTAGTGTTTGATCACCCTAGCTATAGGCGAGAGTTGCGCTAACGTGATCCAGGATTAATCGGGTTATAATTGTGTATGAATGCGTGGATTGGGTGCTTCTAATCGAGAGATTAGTTGCACTAAGGATACTCACATTAGTTTATTTCCTAATTGTGATTCTTAATAGTGTTTTGTGTAAAATTGTTTCTTTTGATTAATGGTTGATCACCCTAGCAATAGGCGAGAGTTGAGCTAACGTGATTAAGTGTTAATCGGGTTTCAATTTTGCATGATTGTATGAATTGGGGACTTCTACATTGAGAGATGGGAAGGACTAAGGATACTCACATTAGGCATTTTGATTTTAATGGAGTGATTAATTTCATGATGGTTTATGCTTTCTATCTTAGTTGATTTACAATTTGATTCAATTGTAGCTTGTTGATTGATGATTCATTGATGGATGTTAATCCTTGCACCTCTATCCCACCATTTATTGTTGTGTTTGTTATCGTATTCTAAGTGTTCGATCATTTGTTTGCTTATTTTTGTTTGTATTTTGCAAGTGTTTGGTAGTGTTAGTGCCAACCATTGTTGCAACTCTAGTCACTAAGAACTCGTATTTCTAGGGCCTCATGTGCATACTTTTTCCCATGGGTTCGATATTTTGTTGATTGGTCTTAATAACACTTACCCAAAAACTACTCCAATCAACGGCATTTGCCGGCCAAAGCGGGAAACTATACTCGTCGATATGTCCCGCATCCAGCAGCTGACTTTTGAACCTCCTCCTTAATGAACACGTCTTTTCCGGTCCAAACACTCTAAGCTTTTGCTTGATCGTGCAGCTTTTGGGGTCCACATTGAGGTGGTGTATTGCAACCTCCATTGGGATTCTGTCATGTCCTTGGGTGAGAAGGTAAACACGTCCGCGTTCCTCCTTAGTGCTGCTATCAACTCTTCTGTCGGGTGGGGTCCCAGGTGGGCCCCAGTGCAGTCGTAAATCCTGTCTTTTCGGGAAACAGCTCCACCATCATGAGCTCCCCATCTGCCTCCATTTTTAACCTTCGGCCTCTGCCGATATCTTGCACCTTTTGGCTTCGGATCTCCTTCCTTATTCCTAACAGACCACGATGGAACTCCTTGTCCGCCATTCTCGATGACCTCGACGTAACACTTTCGATCGCAGCTGTCTCGCCACCGTCTCTCCCACCTCGTCATCTATCGGGAATTTTATTTTCATATGAAAAGTAGATATAACACTGGAACATATTTAATATAGGTCTTCCAAAAATCATATTGTAAGATGAGGGTGCGTCTACAACCAAAAAATCAACCATCATTACCCGCCTCCGGGGTGCTTCACCAAGCCCCACCTGGAGGGTTACTCCGGCCTAGTAGGTGAATAGCCCCTCCTCGTAAATCCGTCCAAGGTGTATCTATCGGCTTCACTGGGCATTTAAGTTCATCTTTCTAAAGCAATCCAATAGTATGATATATGCCGAACTTCCCGTGTCCACAAATATTCGGGCCACGGTATACCCGACTACATCCGTAGTAATAACTAGTGCATCGACGAGGGTTTCCCGTCGGCCCCCCATCTTCGTGTCCGAAGTGGATGCGGGAGTGATCCCTACCCGGCCTACCTCCTTTTAGTCTTTCTGCTGTATTTCCTCTATCTCCCTCTTCAAGGTTCTTTCTCACCGCCTTTCGAGCTCGAAATGAGTCTCCCTCGACAGTCCTCCTACTATCATCTAGATCAACCCCCTTTTCTCGAGGGGTCGGTCTTCTTACCTGTTCTCGGGTGCCTTCCCTTTATCATCCGCCTTCATCTCCGAATCTTTCCTCTTTTGCCCTCTTGAGCCACTAGGTCGGTCACGGTAGACAAATTCCTTGAGATGACCCGCCCGGATCATTCGTTCAATTTCGTCCCTCGAGTGAAAACAGTTGTTAGTATCATGACCATATTCATTATGAAATCTACAAAACTTATCTCGATTTTAGCTTCATAGGACCTCTACTTCGTGACCACGGAAATTTCATGTCGTGGTGGTCCGCCGCTACCTCCAACAACTCTGCTGGTTCTAATTTGAGAGGGGTATATTTCTCGAACCTTAGTGCAGGTCTGCCCGGTGGTCTTTCGCCTCCGGTGTTGCATCCTTCTTGGCCGGCTCCTTTCACTTTTCTCGACCCGGACGGTTTTACTCTCCGCCCTCTTAGCCTTCCTAACCTCCTCCCGAGCGTTACATATTTCTCTGCTCGGTGCGGCGGTTCGTCAAAAGGTCATCACCGGCTTTTTAGCCGAGGAGGAAAAAAGATCCCCGTCTCGGAGATTCTTTGGTGAATGCATTAATGTTGACCTCGGGGTTGGCGGTAGAGGTACCTCCAAGGCCGCTTGGTTGGATCTTTTCATGAAGGCTCGCAGACTTTCACTTTCTCTCTACTTCATGTTGAAGAGCGTCAATGTGGCCCTTGGGCGTCGTCTAAGCCGCGAACCGGGTGGAGAAAGATTCACCGAACTCCTCAAAGGATCTGATTGAGTTAGGCTCGAGCCGGCCGAACCACTGTTGGGCCGCTTTTCATAAAGTGGTTAAGAAAACCTCGCACTCTACACCCTCCCTATATCGATGGAGGAGGCGGAATTCTCAAATCTAACTAAATGATCATATGGGTCGGTGGTGCCATCATATTCATAGTTCAATGGCTTAAAGTTAGTAGGTAACTCATCCCGTAAAATATTTTCAAAAAATCGACAACTTTGTTATCGGCCGAAATGTACTAGCCCGATTATTCATCTGCTGCTTCATTGAGTCCATTTGTCTCCTAAGAGACTTCATCTCGCTTGTTCATATCTTCGGAATGGGTATCTCCCGTTCCTTCCTCCACATCCTCAACTTTGCTCCTCCTCGCCGGGAGGCGGGCCGTTTCGCCTTTCCCACTGGTCTCTCCTCATCACGGTCTCACCCTCGATGCCTCCTGTCTCTTTTCACGTCCTTCTAGTACGAGGATGTCTTCCTGATTCCTAGATTCATACTCCCGCCTTCTCTCTTCATGAGGCTCCTCCTGCTTGCTCCCCGGGCCGGGATTGGGTGCGCATGCCCCAGCTCTCTCGCCTTCCCTTGTAGGTGGAATATTTCCTCCTGCCATGGCTTTCTCCACGGCTCTAGCAATTATCTCGTCCCAATTGTTCCCTAGTCATAGCAATAGTGACGGCGGGTGCCGGTGCTACGTTGGTGAAACCAAGCAGTGGGGACGCCACGGATACATTCTCACGTTCAAGCATTCCTAGCTACTTGATCGAGGGATTCCCTCAGAATCCTGGGAGGCGGTGGTAAGCCGACCCCTCCCCGGGTTGCGGTACCCGCTCCCACGGTATGCTCCTCGGGAGCCGGGTTTTCATTCCCATCTGAAGTGATGGGAACAGACGCCTCCTCGCTTGGTGAGATTGATGGTGGCGCAGGGATAGGAGCTACCTCCCCGTGACGTGGAGCCGGGGAAGCGCACTCCCTTGCCTTGGTACTAGAGCAATTGGTCTCATCGATGTTCGTTCACCTCCCATGGTGATCACGTTCAAATCGAAAAAGAAGCGTAAACTCACGTCTCAACTCTCCTTTTCCCACAGACGGCGCCAAATGATACGTAAAATTGTACCTCTATTTTCCCGCTTTGAAAAATGACGCGGGTAATTTGAATAACACAACCGAATCTGCCTTCTCCGTGAATGAAAGAAACTCGCAAAACACGCCGGAGGCGTAGGCACTCCGACGCTCAAGTCGAATACCGAGAAAACCCAAGAAAATTATATTCTTATGAATACGTCGAGTTAAGTGTGTAGTGATTGTGTACCTTAAATTTGTCTAAGAAGTCTTATTTATGCGATACTTACGGTCATTCTTCTTTCTCCTCAAGTCAAAGACGTTCTTCACGTCGTGCCTCTTTCGTCCCCGCGATTTTTCCTCCTTTTTCGCGAAAGTGGTCGCATGGGGAGGGAGTCAATGACTTCTCCCCCAATTCTCTCTGTTTCGATTAAACCTACGGGAATAAAGAATATTCCCGTATCTCTCGTCAAGTGGACTTCGTATACGTAGGCCCATTATGTACTGGGACTTTATTTCTTGGGCCTACTCTCCTCGAATTCGTGTAACTACATCTTTAAATCTACATGGGCCGCTAATTAGCATAATCCTCGGACCTTGCTTCGATGAAAGTCCAGCAAGGTATCTTAATCCAACCAACTTATGACTCTAGGATGGAGGTTGGGCCTCGCTATGGGGCCGCATCTTTATGGGCTCGCTACGAAATGCCGTATCAATATTAATATAGATTTTTAATGTAACACTCCCTATTAAAGTCAAATATTTAAAAATATAATCTGAAATATATTTTGATTAATATCATGATTACTTTTTTTTTTTGACGGGAATATCATGATTACTTTAATACATTGATTGCTCTTCAAATCTTTTATTTAATTAAATATCTTTAAATATATATTTAAACTATCCACTTGACTTTTAAATAATAGTAATTAATTATTTGGTTTTGTAAGATTTATCCACAAAATATTTGGCTTTGCAATCAAATGTGTCCACTAAATATTTATAAAAATATATATATATTTTTTTATCGGTAAATGTTAGTTGTTAGTGGTTTGAAATTAATTCACCAAGTTTCCTTACAATTCCAAATACTCCAAGCCTTCTTATACCTCTCACTCCAATTCATTTCCAAAGGGAATCGAACCCAGCCTCCCACTTAAGTAAGGAGCCCGGTAGCCAAGTAGGCTAAGCCCCTTGGTTATTTATAAAAAAATGTTCATCCAAAAAAAAATATTTATCCACAAATGTTCTTTATAAAAAAATCAACATTTATAATTATAAGTATAAATTTTTGGCATGAAATATAAATTTGTTGATTCATTTAATATTTTATAGACTTATTGAATACTATATATTTAATTTCACTTTTTATATATTTGAATTAAAATCTTAATTTAAAAAATTATATATTATAAATGAGCTAGTCTCCGTGAAATATTTTCACGGTGAAATATCGATTAATAATAGAAAGAGAGAGAAATTCGCGGGTCATCCATACAAATCGGGTCAAGATAAGAAATCATGCGATTTGAACGAATTAGGGCGTAAATCGCGATGACAACCATCAGCGCAAAAACAGAGAATTCGACGAAAACAACAAATGAAATCAACGAAAACATCAAATTGAAAAGAAACACGCAGAGATACAAAAGAAAAAATAGAAGATATGGATGATTTTTTTGAAAATTGTCAAATAATTGCTACAGATCCGATCAAAACAATAACAAAATTTATCAACAAACATCAAATTGAGGTGTGTTGTTGTGCAGATCGTCTTTGTTACGATTACATGTTTTTCTAAAAACAGGAATTAATTTCACACATTTCTTTGTTACTGTTTTTCGATTTGTTTATATTGTAACACATATTTCTCTATACGGTAACACGTTTGTGTTCATATAGTAACACATTTTTTTCGTATAATAACACATCTTTCACTATATAGTAACACATTTGTATTCATATAGTAACATATTTTTTTAAAATATGTGTTACTATAAGAACAAAAATGTGTTCTTGTAAGGGCAAGTACGTGTTACTAGTCCTTAAAAGAATAAAATATTTATCCATGTGTTGTATTGATTTTGTTCATTAGTAACACATTGTTTCTTCATACAAGAACACGTGTTTGACCTTATGATAACACAACCACAGAGTAAAAATATATTTTTACCTTTGTACGAGTTTAATACACATATTTGCCCCTTACAATAATACATATTTACCCCAAATCTTAAGGGATCAAATAGACCCATGAATTTTTCTTAACACATTTAAATCATTTCTCTTTAATATTGAGATTAAATAAGTCATCATCTTAATAAAATCACACTCTATTAATAAGAATAAAGTTGTCGAAGATTAGAGACTTATTTGCTTCACACATATAATTAGAGTAGAGATTTATTTGACCATTTTTTTTTATTATTACATTTGAGTGATTATTTTTAGACAAATATGCATTTTTTATTTTATAAGTAACATATTTATTGTTAAAGTAACACATGTTTAACCTAATAGTAATACCTTTAACACGCGGCGAATTTTTTTTTTTTTGCCCCAGCGAGTTTTTTTGGAAATATCCGTTGGACCCGCCCCGCCCGTCTAGGATCCGCGAATTTCTTTATTTGGGTATGGATATGTGAAATATTTCATATAAGAATTTGTCATTATAAATATTTAAATATAATTTTTATTATTATATATATTATTTTTCTTTTATTAGCCGCGCGCGAATTTCGCGAGTTCTAATACTAGTTATTACTATATAGTAATGTTAAATTATCTCCAAATTAGAGGTAACCATCGGAGATTGCTCTAATCCAGAGGCTGAGTTATAACAAAGGCAACAAATATATAGGTGAGGTTAACCTGTAATAGCTTCAGACCCACCCTTTTTGGCGGGAATTAATTTCTCTCCCACTGCAATGTCGACATTTCCAGACATCCACTCTCTCTTTGTGGCACTCGCATCCAATCTCCGACCTCAAGATCCGACGGTTCGAAATGAAGTCGACTTCTCCATTGCAAATCTGAACCGTTCGCTCAACCTGAATGAACCCCCAAGGGTTCGCGTTTTGGACACCGCTCTCTCACGCATGTGCTTCACTGCTCCACAGGTTTGTTTTGATTGAACTTCAGTGACATTACTGCTGTAATTATACTCTCTCATTTATTTCGGATTGCTTCACTGCTCCACAGACTTGATTTCGCGATTGAAGTTCATAGCTGTGTAATTGTTTTTGGTTTGTATATTTTGTAGGTCTATGATTCGGTGATTGAATTTACATTGAAAACAATTGTTACTGTCTTATCTTCCTCGATTGAGTGTAAGGTGCTGAGAATCAACCAGGATCAGGTTTTGAGAGTGGGTGGATTGATTTCACAAAGTGATTGTGCTGGCGTTTTGGAAATGTGTGCTGGTATATTGGGGAAATTGGATGGACATAAAGGTTCAATTTGCTTTTCCCTGGGCGTTAAATACTTCTACGTTTTTCAGCGTGTTACCTACTATGGTATATTAATATAAGGCTAATATGGTATTATCGGTATTTGCCTGTGTGTTTTTGATAATCTCTTTAATACTATTTTTTGGCGTTCAAATATTTAACTAGGAATGTATCATGTGAAACTTTTACTACAGTTGGATTGAACTAGAAACTATGGGAATGAAAATGAGTGGATAGATGGACATTGGTATTCGTGTTTTATTCAAGAACTTTTCACTGTTGAATGATACATGCCATTGTGAGAGAAGGCCCAAGCCATTTTTCTGACTGAGGGAACTAACAATTTTTGCAGCCCTTCTGGATGCCATATTAATATGAGTAGAGTGTGTTGGTCCCATTCTTGGTGGACTGGGCTTTGAAAGAGAAAAATGTATTACATAAACTCTAACTATGCTAAACTCTATATTTATGGATGGGCTCTTTGTTTACACATAAACATTAGCATTCTAGTTCTGGTAATGAGTAAAATGAATATTGTGCTGCAGGTGATCTGTGCTATTTACTTATTTACAACGTTTTCAGAGTAGCTGCAATTGCACCCTGCTGTTCTCATGCAATACCATCAAATTCCTATGGAATGAAGTTTGATGCTCTTGCAAACTTAGCTGGACATTTACCGAAGGAATACACGTTTAAGAATGGTGAAATACCTCTCAGGTGTGATCAATAGTTTTAATTTAAATTATTTTAATCGTTGGACATGTCTCAACCTTCTTAAGAAAAAAAGGATAGATTATGTTGCTGACTCTAACTACTGTTGCCTGCTTAGTGATTTAGTACTATTTTCTGTTTGTGCTCTGAACTTTTTCTTCATTTTGTATCTGAGCCACACCTTCTGATTCATCTATGTGGTCCAGTATTGTGATAATGATAGGATTTTCTCTATATCTTGTTGTTTATCTTTTAGGATTTAGGGTCTATTACTATGACTTAGTGTACAACTTGAGATTGAATTAGTTTGTATACCCCGATAATGTCATGGATGAAGCCCAATATGTGCTTCTCTTGTTGCTTGGATATGTTGTTCCGTGTTTGACTTCTTTGGATGTTAAAAGCCTGAGATATCTTATGAATGAGGCATCCCAATGATTAATTCTAGAATGGAACTTCTCATTCAAAGAAATTCATATATTATGCCTGGGACTCCTTTTGACTTGGAAATTTTCACTATTGTAATGTGCACATGGTATGAGAACATGTTTGGTTCTCATTTTTCAAAAGAAAACGGCCTAGTCCAGTGGGAAAGACTGAAAATATAATGGCACTATTCACAGATGAAGCCTTGAGCCCTGTTGCCATGCTTTGAATTCTGTGTCTGGAACATTTTTGATAAGTTGTAATGATTATTTTGTTATTACTTAATTATTATGTATATTTAAAAGTTAGTTGGTTTCTATTACTAGTTTTGGTAGATGACATTTGGTGTATGTACTGTGTATTTTGTTATAAGAAATTAGTTGAAGCATCTAATCATTATTTTTAAAACGTGTACAGATTCTAATATAAGTTTTTGGCATAATTTCCATATTTAAATCACCAAAGAGTACTCTTATTAGAACTTAATTTCGTTCTATAACCTATATATTTTTATAAATAAATATATCTATCCAAACAAATTTTTAATTTTCACATGCATAAACTCATTAAAAATGATCTATTATTAGTTGTGTATATTGTGTTGTACAATAGTCAGGACAATTATAAAACCTCAGTTAAAACATAATCAAGTATATCTCATACACCAATCAATTATACTATATTATGGCCTACATAATTTTCTTTGGTGAAAACACCAAAAGGCACACATTTAACAAACTATTATATCATTTTATAACTCTTTTTTTTTTTTCCTCATCAGAAACACTTATCCAAACTTAATTTAATTTTCTTCATGAAAACCAATATACACCCAGCCCAAGTCCCCATTTGGAAATGGCATGTTTCAAAAACTCCTGAAAACATGTCCAAACAAGCCACTTGGTTTCTTTCTACTAGTTCTTTTGCTTATTCAACTTAATCTTCCCTCTCTAACCCCCGTTCTGAGCAAGAATGTAAGAAACTCCATCTTGTCACAAAAAAAAAAAGTAAAAAACTCGTGCTTCTATAAACCTTTTTGTCCTAAAACAGAATTCATGTTGGGAAAGTTGAGGATTCATATTTTTGAAATTTCTATATTATCTTTATGACAGAGTGCTTAACAGTTAAATGTGATTGGATAAATAAAAAGGCCAATAAATAATGGACATAAGTGAGAATTAAAAGTGTTGTGCCTTCAATTAGTTTCCAACATAAAAGGTTGCAGTTTGGAGAAACATACATCTTTTAGGATGGATCAAGTGCTTATTAAGGCATGGACTTATTCTTACAATGAACAATAAAATAAAAACATTTCAAGGAATCACAAAGTATCTGTTATACATATAGGAATGCAAATCAGCAGTTAAATGCTGTGTTTATAACTTTAACAAAATGTAAGGATATTGTTACTCTCACTGTGGCGAGGAGTAGGTGATAATTTAAGACATCAAGCTGCTAGTGCAACCACCTTTGAGATCTAATTATATGTACTTAAGAGTTAAGACTAATATAAAAGAATTCCCTGATTTAGTTCATTCTTAAAATCCTTCCTGCTAGAAAAACTTTTTTCTATATTGAGTAACCTCTTGATACAATTGCTTTGCAGGTTGCTGTTATGGCATTTAGATCCAATGATTTTGAAGCAAGATATATCAGAAATTTTGAGAGAAATCATCAAACGGCCATTTCTTTCTGTAAGAATGGAACTATATGATAGGATAGAGTGGAGATCCAAAATAATCTGCCTTGTAATTTCACCAATGATGTTCATTGAAACGAGAACTTTCTTGCACAGTTGGTTCTTAATGACGTAAGAATCAGATTTATTATTTCTCAATCTTTAAGCAATGTTGGTCTTCTCCACTTTTTCTTCAATTTAAACTTTGTTACAGAATTTCGTAAAATGTGAAATGATGTGTTGCAATCCTACTATTCAATACAACTGTTAAGTTAGAGCAATCTGTAGTAAATCTGATTGCTGTTTCACTCAATTGGTAGGCTTGAATTTACGTAACAGGGGCTTGGCTTCTGTAATGGAACTTCAGATTGAGATCGTTGGGCAAGTTCTTGATATAATCTCCAGACCTATGTGGTGGGGCATATCCATGGAATTCGGATCGAAACTCCTATTTTCTCATGCGTATTTTCCATACGAGCATCATTTATTGAGAACTTTAGCTGGACCTATATCCTGGGACAATTTTCAACAGTTGCTTCATAAAATAAGTGGCCAAATTTCTCATGTTGGAGATCATTTACAGACATCTTCCTGGAAAACTGCAACGAACATCAGCTTAGTAGATCATAAATCTATGTGGTATGTCCTCAACCTTATCCCATAACAAAGTTATCTTTTGATGATGTTTGTTTACTTTAAAAGTAACACTTTTTAATATATTGCATTACAGGGCCATGGTGATGAACTTCCCTGGTTGGTTGTCTTTTGCATCTATGATTCTCTTTTCCAATAATATGCTTCCAGATAATTTCTATCCCGGATCCATCCTCGATCAGACAAACGTTGTGTAGTCTATGGTCAGGAAGTAACTTATCCTGCAGGGGCAGCAAACTTTATTGCATGGATTCTGAATCCCATGAGCGATTCCAAGGAATTCCTTGTTGATTATCTAGTTAACATTTCAGACTTATGGACTCTGAGGTACTCCAGCCCAAATAAATATAACGAGGTATTGATGGCTCATAAGGAGACCAGAAGGCTTAAATTACACAATAAGGACGGAGTAACTTCAAACGAGCTGGATAGCTGGATTCTTTCCCTTTGGCTCAAGGAATTTAAAGACCTATATATTAAGCATTTTGGTACAAAAGTTGGCTATTCTGGTTCCAATACTAAAGTTCTCCAAGAGCATTTGTTGAGGAGGATTCCATTAGGCATCTTGCTTCTGTGCCCTAATCATTTGAACGGAGATGCATGTTCATTGCTTCTGCATTTTGCTGCTACTGGAATTATCCCGAGTTTACAGGTAAACAAAGAAGGAAACATGATTCATGTTGGGACTCAGAGACGTGGATTGAACAGTGTACAAAAGCTGAGGCTGTTGCTGGATGTAGAACTGTATTTGATATAACTGATGTAGCTGAGAGTATTAGCTGCTCTTTGTTTGAAACTGAAGAAGAGGGCACGAATTTTGTATGCCAAGTGAAGAAGAAGGCTTGCAGTTACCTGTTGAAGTGTATCAAGAGGTTACTTCAAATCAAATTTGATGAAGATGGTTTCCAGATGCAAAGGGATCTTCTCAGTAGAGTCTTGAGGTGGAGAAATCAAGTGAAAGATGTTCTCAGAAAGAACAAAGATTTGGATTGTGTTTGTGATGCTTTAAATGTATAAACAGCTTCCTTTAGTAAGAGGGTACTCTTTTGTTTTTAATTATGATGAGATTTTGCCATAGTTGTTTGAAGATGCGTAGTGGGTAAACTTTGTTCTTTCAATAGCTCGCTGATCACACAAGAGAAGTAAACCACACTTGCAAATCAAATCATGTGTGACAGACTTATTCAAGAAAGCATCGACAGAGAGACTTGAGCTTGTGATTCTTGGTCTCGTCCTTACTTTCTACTCCTACTTGAATGCCTCTAGAGGTATCATACTTGTTTCTTCTTCTACAGTAAAGTAGATGGTTTAGTCATATATGTATGTAACAAGGAAAGCTGAAATTTACATTACATAAATGGACAATGATGATCTGATTATATAACAAAGCAGATATTATACTTGTATGTTGTATATAGGCTTTGAACCTTACTATAAATTGTATCTAACACAATCATCCTAATAAGTGGAGAATGATATAGCTTTACAATTTATCACCCTCAAACCAATCACTGGACTAGTAGAACTTGCTCTTGATGAATTTTGTTGAGCTTGAGAACAACAAAGCTCAGGCTTTTATTAGGTAACTTATCAACAAATAGAGCATACGAAACCCTACTCGGACTTCATCATGCTGTTCTCTTGACTAAAGAGATTTTAGTCGGAGTCGCCACCGAATTCTTCAAATACGACCAACACATTCCCGGTTGGTTTCAGCCATGAACGTGGAATGTGGTACCTGAATATAAAGTTGTGTAAGTTTTTGAAGAATTGTTTATATGAAAAGATGATGTAGTGTAGTGTTGTTTTACCATCTCTGAGAGGGCCGATTGCAATTTCTTTGACATTTTTCTCAGTGAAAGTGCCAGCATAATTACATTCACCACAGCTACCTCTTGCTATATATGCAGGCCAGTGTCTCCCTATGCTTTCCCCATTTATCCATACTTCACCTTTGCTCATGCTCATCATATCTATACCCACTGGATCATTCCCTTCCGGTGCATTAAATGTAGTCTGCAAGAGAGAGAGAGGTTGAAGTGTTTATCTGAAAGTTAATAACATATATATTTCCAGAAAATGCAGATTAGCAGTTACCTTATACCATGTGAGAGGTTGTTTTTGAGCAAGAAGAGATCCCCCTGCCCATTCAACTGAAGAAGTTCCAGCCACAGTGTCAAGCTTGTACGTCTCGCCTTTCAGACCAGCCTATCCATGTACAATAAACGAAACAAATTGTAAATCAGGTAGATTCTGCTGCCACATAAATTTTCAGAGTTCGGTTTCAAACCTTGTACGACCATCTCTGCTTCGTTAAGTCTCTTGTCCCCTCATTCAGACCCTTCAATGTGATGGGACCAAGAACTCCTGTATTCCACCTTTCGTAGTGAACGCCCACATTCTGAGATTCACGACATAATTAAACCTCGTAATGATACGCATCGTAAGAGCTTTTAGAAGCGTATATGTAAGCAAAAGATTGGTCATTTTCTCTTACCGGAAGACCCACAGCAACACTAAGTAAAGATATTTTGTTAACTCCAACTCCCATCTTCACATTTCCACTATATGTTAACTTTGGATTATCAAGGCTTCCATACGTGCTTCCTATCGTACAAACAAACAAACATGAAGCATATGTTTGTATGATTTTATACATAATAGCATGGTTTTAGTTTTGTAATCACCTGATAATTTTCCATTGATAAAAACATGCAGTGCATGGCCAGCTGACATAACTGTGAGAGACAGCGAATCTCCCGTCTTTAAAAATCCTTCGTTTGAAGCTATATTAACACTGCAAGGAAGGAATATAGTAGCATGATTTGTACATAAATCCAACGACTTAATCAGAGGAAATTCGACAGCTATAATGAAATCGACAGGGTCTTACTCTGTGAGGTACCACAGATAATCAGAGGAGTCTCTTGTAACATTAACTTGCTCCCACAAACCTGCCATTGCTAGTGTGTCGCTGTCATCAGCCGAGGGAGTTTCTTCGTTGTATGATTCCCAACTAAGACCACCCCCTACGCCTGCCATCTTCGCCTCAGAGCTTTTCGACTGAATCTGCATCCACATAATCAATCTACCTTGTTATAAAACTTTTCAAGGAAATCATATTATCATCAAAAGCTGTTTCCTCACTCTTGCAGTGTTGTAAACTTCAGTCTTGCAATCGGGAAGAATGCTGATCGACCAAGGGGGCAAGTCGTATTGCACGTTTTGGAAAGTTAACTTTGTAGAATACGTGGGGTCGTAGTTGGAAAGGAAAGCAGCGCAACCCCCAGATTTCGATCTGAACACATGAACCTGAGGGAGGATAGGATGAAATTAATGGTTTCATCACAAGGTAAGATTCTATTTTTAACAAATATCTAACATTACATGTTACATACCTCTTGATTTTTGGCAGGCCATGTGACTGTTGGATATGAAGAAGCTAAAGCAGGTTCACATTGCTTAATTGCTTTGTGCAAATCTCTCAAGTGCCCCCACTTTGGCTCATTCACAAGTCCTGCCATTACACATTCTATGATTTAAGTATACGTTACAGAAAGCTACGATTTACAGATTAGTATACGGCGATACCATATTCGTCTATTGGAGCATCATAATCGTAGCTCGTGGCAACAAAAAGACCAGCTGCATTTCGACCAAAATTCGTTCCTCCATGGTACTGATGCAACAGGTAAACAACATTTTCACAATTTGTTCTTCCAATCATGGCATTCACTTTAGAGGATAAAGAACATACTCACCATGTAATAATTGAAGTATGAACCATTATTCTGTACAAATCTAGCCACTGCAAAAGCCAAGTCTTCAGCAGGCCTATGAGGAGCCGGTCCACCAAATTGTGTATACCTGGTGTGTGTATGTATGAAATTATAAATGTATAAGAGACCTAAAAGGAGCTGTTTATGTGAACAACTTATATACTTTAGCAGCTTACCAGCCGGTCCAAACTTCGGTCCACATTTTCGGTTTATACGGCTTGTTGGGACGAAAGCCTTCACAGTAGAATCCGTTACAAGTATCAATCTGTTAAGAGTGAAACATGATAAGCAAAGTTGTAAAAGTCTTTGAATAAGAGTCCGTCTGGCTGAACTTATAAGCTTTTAAAACAGTAAGATCTGATTACACATTTGAGAAGGAGAAGCTAGCCAATTTGGACAACATGTCAATAACCATATTAGATGAATTCTATTTGAAGGAACTAAGGTTTTAATCATTAATCCAATCAAAATCAATTCAATGATTTTGTGCTTGAATATTTACTAATGCAGTAAATAATGTTGAATATATATATATATATTTTTTTACTTCTCTTATCTAATCAAGAAATGCAGGGGTGTAAAATTTAATGGATACAACTCACGTAAAAACAAAGATTTCTTGCCTCACATGTCTCATTAACAGATGTAATTAACACTTACCCTCTAGACTAATTATTTTGACCAACTTGTCCTTATGTTGTACATTACATTATTAATTTTAGTCAAAGGGACAATTAATAGCTCACATTACTTCTATAGGACTCATGTCACTTCTAATATCTATATCAATAAATGAATGCAAAATAATGCAAATTCTTATCTGAGATTGGTTAGAAGAGTTGTGAGATGCATCACATTTAAATGTACACTTACTAAAAGCTTTTCCTATAAAAATTACATTCTGTTTTGGAGCGAGTTGTGAACCCGGCCTACGAGTGAGGAAAGTGATAAAAAATTAGAATTAATAAATTAATTTTATACATTTTTATAAGTTA
The DNA here is from genome assembly GCA_030762865.1 of Paraleonurus japonicus. NCBI lineage: Eukaryota > Viridiplantae > Streptophyta > Magnoliopsida > Lamiales > Lamiaceae > Paraleonurus > Paraleonurus japonicus. The sequence continues at coordinate 5,907,537 of CM061061.1, read as the reverse complement.
GAATTTTTAGATGAGATTTAAATTTTTAAGAGAGAGAGTGGTGCTTACAATGGGATCAGGGGCAGTTTCTTGTTTGCACATGATCCAAGGGACACCAGTGTTAAGACCCACAGCCATTTTTGCAGCCCATGCTGTATAAGCTTTACCAGGGGCACCAATCTCCCACTCCACTGGTCCATATTCATTTTCTATCTGCAATTCAAACCAACAATTTTTTATTTTCCCTTATGAATAAAAATTACTTTTAAAAAAATTAAAAAAAAAAAAAAAAAAGATTTTAATAAACCTGGGACATGATAATTGGGCCTCCTTGAGGCTCAAACAATTTTTGTGACTTCATCAATTCCACTATTTTCTGAGTGAAACTTTGCATAGCAGCCTTCATAGTCAACCAGTAACCATCAGCTACATAACAAATAGTCTTGTTTCTGATTTTTTTTTTTTTAACTTTTGGAAAAGAATATGTCTAATGCATCGTGAAATTTAAATATATTTTTAACAGGTATTGGTTGATTTTATTAAAAAGTGTAATTTTTTAATTTAATTTTTCAATAAAAACAATCGATAATGTTTAAAAATACACATGAATTGTACCGTGCAATTTAAATATATTTTTTAACAATATTGATTGATTTTATTCAAAAGTGCAATTTTTTCATTTTTCAGTAAAAACAACCTATCTTGTTTAAAAATGCACTTGAATTGTTTCATGCAATTTAAATATGTTTTTCAACAGTATCGATTGATTTTATTGAAAAGACAATTTTTTCACTTAATTTTTAGTAAAAACACCAATAATTTTTAAAAATGCACACGGTGCAGTTACCTACAAACTTTATCTTAGGAAAAAGAATCTTGTTACAAAAATAAAAATTAGATTTTTAGCCACTAAAATACCCTTGTAACAAATATTTTACTTTCATTTAATTGAAAAAACTTTTTTTTTTGACAAAAGGGTGACATAAAGTGAATAGAAAATTGTTAAACCTTGAAAGGGCCGTTGTCTGTTCTGAATTCCATTCCTGGTACATATTTTAGCCAAACAGGGAATCCCTGAATCACAACAGAGCATAACAGAGGATCAAAAACAGAGTATGTTTGACAATTTCTTTTTTTCTTTTCACATTACTTTTTACATTTTTAAATGAAAATCCTGTACACAAAATATCATTATTTTTTATTTACATATACATACCATTCAACCAATTTAATTACTTTATATATAAATATTTATGTAATTATTCTCAAGAAAAAATATCGAAACAAGAAAAATAAAAATTGGAGTAGCATTAGCAATGCATTACCCAAAATTCCATTCAGCACAAACATAAGGCCCAATGCGAAGATGAACATAAAGCCCTGCGTTTTGTACCACGTTGATGAACTTCACAATATCAAACCTCCCTTCGAAATTATACTGCACAAACTCAAAATAAAAATATATAAATTGTTCTTTATAATTAATCAATGAATTTTAATCTTGTGTCACAAAATACCTTTCCAGGAGAAGGTTCGTGGCCATTCCAAAAGACATAAGTTTGGATAACATCTAAGCCTCCATCTTTAGCCTTTTGTATAAGATCAGGCCACATCTATACACAGCAAACCAGATAATTTCGATCAATAAATACTAAATAATAAAACATTAATCAGAAATCGAAAAAAAAAAAAAAAGATTAAATTTTGACCTCGGGGGTGCTTCTTGGGTAGTGAATAGAACCAGAAATAAGAATTCGTCTTTTGCCGTTGATGATGAAGGATTTGTCATCATAAGAAACTGTTGCTCTCACTAAAGAACAATCCAACAACAGCACCAGCAACAAAATGTTGATTCTAAACATGGCTCATGTGGGGTGGGTGGGTGGATGGGGGTTCTTGAAATTTTGAAAAGAAGAGAAGAAAGAGATAGGTGGTTGATTGGTGCTTTTGAGAATGAGGTGTGTAATGAATATATATATATATATATATATATATATATATATATATAGGAGAATTATTTGTTGTGATTGAATAGGAAAAGAGAGTTGAGTGGAGTTTTGGTTATGCGTGCATGAGAATATGGGGAAGCTACAACTGCTTTATATATATTGATCAAAAAGATTAGATGATTGAGACATTAGATTAGATTAAATTAGGAGAGAGGAGAGAGAGGGGGGACACCATTGATGACCACGACATTAATCTCATCCAATTTCTTCTTGGTGAAAAAACTTGAATATGAAAAAACTTGAAATAGGGAAATACTCCACTTGAAAACAAAGCAATTCGTTGCTGAAAAAAATCAAGTTTTATTTCTATAAGTAAGTGTGTGTTTTGAAACTCTTTATTGTAAAATGAAAAGTGGTACTTCATTCGTTACGATTTAAATTACTCAAAATCAAATGATATAATTTTCATAAAATTGTTGTTTATTAATATAAAAGGTGTAAAGTGAATGATAAATGAGTCTTTTTAACTTTATTAAAATGAGTAATTGAATAAGATAATTAAATTATATTATAGTGGAGAATTAAGTAACATGATGTGTAAATAAAGATGTTTGTAAAGGTTTAGTTTGAGAGTGCAAAATTATTATTATTATTATTATTATTATTATTATTATTATTATTATTATTTGCTATTTTTTATATGAGAAAACAAAATTGTAACGTCCATTTTTGGATTTTGTGCAATTTAAATTGTAACATAGGGAGTATTAAGTAATTTTTGTAGTAAAATTAAAAGTGAAAATTATTTGAAAATAAAGTTATTCTAAGAAGTGAATGTGTCTGCAAAAAAATTACTTACTTTATTAATAATTTTTATATTTTTTATTGTGAGGTACACATCTTGTGCATTTTATGGTGAAAATTGATTCTTTAGAATTCAAAATCAAATTTTTAATTGTTTTTTCAAAATGAATTATAAATATTTAAAAAGTAGTTGCAAATATTTTATAAGTGATTTTAAAAAAATAGAAAAAAAGATTCATTCTACTTTTATCGTAATCTACATATATCTAAAAATAATAAATATTTATAGTGAGAAGGAGAGATTAATTAATATAAAGTCAATTTACTCTTGCAATTAGTTGCAAGTTGGGTAAGCCAACCCTCCACCCAACAACAAGCATTATTCAACGACGAGGTTGGAGATGGTGACCATAGTGTAGTCCAATTTAATCTACCTACAATCATAAGCCGTAGAGCCTACGGTGATTTTTTTTTCAAACCAAAAGAAATTAGCCTACAGTTTAGATAGGTAGTTAATGTGCCATAGTAAAAATATTATTAAATAAATGAAATTTTAAAAGGGAAGTCAATAAATATTTCAACCTCTTTGTGTACCGTTCACATCTTTTGTCAGATGCATGTGGAATCTTTTAAGTCAAACAATCCCTATTATACTAATTAGTATATTACCCAGGCACAATTTGTAAACATAAAATAAATATGATATAAAGTGTATTCATTATTTTTTAATGAAGTAGAAAATTAAAGTTATCTATTTGTAAATTTTATATTTTTCTGTATACACCGCATTCATCATTGTTGAGTTTTTCGTTTCGATTTTTAAATATAATTTTTTTATATTTTTAAGTCAAGTTTCAAAGATATCATTTTTACTTATAAATTTTGGAATACTTTTTTATAAATTATGTTGATTGTCGTTTTTTTCTTAGTATCATCATTCCCATCGTATATCAACATCTTCAAATCTTTTCGTCTAAGTTACTCTAGTCAATTATCATATTACTACTCATAACTGAAAACTAATATTTTTAAGAGAAGACAAATATTTTTATGTAATTGCACCTAACTCTTGTTAATTGTTAATGGTCATAACACAAGAGATCATTAGTAAAAATTGAATATTTTGGAACTTGAAAGGTAATCTAGTGTCTAATGGAGTCGGCGTCAAAATAACATATTCTAGTGCGGGAATTAGTAATATTTTCTTCTCGGTTATCTTCATATTTGTTATAAAATAAAGAACAAGAAGAACAAGAATTTGTTTACCTAGTTCGTCAAGAATGACTACGTGCTGGGGCGAACCAAGACAGGAGATATTTCACTATATTTCTTGTAGTACATAACGATACAATAATGCGGATGTATAAATAGAAAGAGAATTGAAATGTAATCCTAAAAGCCCATTAGACATCTTGGCCCATTAAATATCTTTCCCAACAAGTAATGTCCATAATTATAATATATTTACAACACTCCCCCTTGGACATTATGTCGTGATATCCATGTCTCGTTAATCCTCGACAGTAATTTAGAGGGAGAATATGAGTACAATCATTGATCTTTGGATCTAATCTTCAGGATTATTCTTAAGTTGTTACTCCTCTTGAAGACAACAACCTTCCAAGCCTACGCATTCCAATAGCATGAACATATTTTAAAAAAATAGATGTACGAAGTGATTTAGTAAACAAATCGGCTGATTGTCACTAGAGCGTATCTTTTGTATGATAATTTCACCACTTTTCCGGAGTTCATACGGATAAAAGAATTTCGGGAAAATGTGTTTTGTCAAGTTTCATTTAACATATCCATTACTCATCCGTGCAATACAAGTTGCATTGTCCTCATAAGGACATGATAGGGGATATATCATTTTTAGAATGTCACACGAATTACAAATGTGTTTTACCAACGACTTTAACCAAACACATTCTCGTTAGACCTCATATAAAGCAATAAAATCTGAATGGTTTGAGGAGGTGGTAACCATAGATTGTTTAATGCACCTCCATTAAATTGCGGTACCACCGCAGAGAAAAATATAACCGATCGAAATACGCGGTATGGGAATCGGACATATAACCCGGCATCTGCATAGCCCACCAATATTTTGTCTTGATTTCTTGTATAAAATAAACAAAGATCATGTGAACCTTGAAGATACAGTAAAATATGTTTAACATCTTTCCAATGTCTCCTTGTAGGAGAAGCACTAAACTTTGCAAGCAAATTTATTGCAAATGCAATATCCGGTTTGGTGCGGTTGCAAGATAAAGTAATGCATCAATCGCGCTTAGGTAAGGAACTCGGTCTGGTATGTCTTCTATATGTTCTTTAGGTTTAAATGTGTTCTTATCCACTTCAAGGAACGAACAACTATTTTGTGTGTTTAGCGGATGAGATTTTTCCATATAGAATCATCAACACATTCTTCAAGTGGTTGGTGGTGTACAAGGATTCCTTCGGGGAGATGCTCGATCTGCAGGCCGAGATAATATTTGGTTTTACCCAAGATTGTCATTTCAAATTCAGTAAGGTTGATTTAGCTTCTTCAATCTCCTTACATGTTCCAATTATATTTAGATCATCAACATAAGCTGATTATGGGGAATCTTAAGTCCATCGGGATTTTCATTTAAATATTGGCATCCAATGATCCATATAAATATGCGGTTACAACATTCATTAATTGTATTTCTAAATTTAATTTCTTGCCGGAGATATTAAGTAGAGGAACGTTATTCCATTTATAACAAGAGAATATGTTTGATCAAAATCAATACGGGTCTTTGCAAAAACCCTTGAGCTACTAATCTTGCTTTGTATCTCACCACCTCATTATTATCATTTCATCTTCGTACAAATACCCATTTATATCCAACGGGGATAATATTTTGGGTGTACGTACGATAATATCAAATACTTTTCTTTTGTTTAGCGAGTCTAGCTCTGTCTCAATTGCTTCTTTCCATTTTACCCAGTCTTAGCGCTTAGGTACTCGGCTATTAACTTGGGTGCTGGATCCAAATTATTATTTGTAATAGAAAGAGCAATTGTGGCGGTAAATTCGTTGTCGACAACGGTAATACTTATATTATAAGTTTCTCCCGTATTTAAGAAATTCAAAGCAATTTCTATGTTTACATCAACAGATCTTTATCATTTCCCAAAATATTTTGGTCTGGTCGTTCCGCAATTCTAGTATCTTGTGCACATATATCTTTACTAAGATTTTCGTCTTCGGGAGATTTCGGGTGGTGAATATTTACGCTAGCTTTGGTTTTCCACGGATTTATTTTCTTTGCGTTGAGAGGTCCTTTACACTTCTAGTGTATGGGGACATCAATATGTATACTTGATTTCATTGGGACATCTACCCACAAAGGTGCATTTATATCGGGTATATGTGATTTAGTCACTCCTTTATGATCAAAATGCATCTCGGTAGATTACTTGCTAAATATTGCAAGTTGACTAGTTTAATTTGACTAGTACGTGGGTCTTAATACTGAATATCTTTTTATTCCATAAAATTTCTCGGCATTCATTTAATTTTAGATTCTTATCTCCCTCTAATACCGGAAAATGATCTTCATCAAATGTGCGGTTAGCGAACCGAGCCACAAATTGATCCCTTGTCATAGGTTCTAGGTATTTCATAATAGATGGAAATTCAAAAGCATATGTATATATTTCCTTTGTGGGCCCATTGAGGTACGCTTTGGTGGTGATATGAAATATATACTGCACAACCAAATATGCATAAATGGGAAATGTTAGGTTATTTCCCACGCACTAGTTGTAAAAATGGGAGTAGTCATGATATGCAGATGTTGGATTTGAATTAGAATTGCGGCATGTAAAATTGCATGCCCCCAACATAAAATAGGTAAGTTGGAATTTTACAATAATGGTCTAGCAATTTACCCTTTGTACATGCATCGTAAATAAATTCACTAATGGAAGGGATTCATTTATTTGGCATACTATGGCCAATGAAATTAGACAAAATTCGACGTATCATATTTTGTCCTGGATGATCTAACCGTTCATGCCATAATTTGAAAGAATATGGATCATTAAATTTTAAGCTCATGAAAATATGGAGATTAGAAGGTCGAATGTATGTATAATACAATCCGGATGAGAAAAAAAAGAAAGTTTTTCAACAACACGTTTTCGACATCCTAGTGATTGTGACATCAAAAGATATGCACTATTGTTCTCGAGTCCTGCTTTCAATGTGATAACCATTTGATCGATGTCTTTAAAATTGAGAAGAGTACGTTTAGATTGTGGATATAACAATGCATCATTAATGATTAATTCAATACCTATAGGGAGAATTACTAAAGTTCTACCAAAGCCTATTATTATGATATTATCATTAGCAATTGTTGTGACACTCCCCCTTTTTTCCACCAAATTTTGAAAAAAATTCTATCTTTCAGGATAGTATGTGTGGTAGCACTATCTACCAAACACAAAATATTATCTTTCTCCATAAGCCAAGACAATTGATGATTCACAATCAAAAATAACTTTTTAACAAGTTTTGGAAAGTTAAATAATATGATAAACACTTAAAAGGATCAAGTATTTTGATCACTCGTTATCTCCGAAATCTTTGAGCTCCACACTCAATAGGTCAAAGTCGCTCTGTGCAAACTAACATGATGAGATTTTTTTACTTTCTAGAAATTTCTATTTCAATTTAGGAACTAAAACATAATATCACAAATTCTATGCTCTTTAGAATGGCAACAAAAATATAGTAAACTCATTTTGAATAAGCAATTAATTAAGCTCAAAAGAACTTGCAGAAGGACAAAAAAGACTTAGCAAATATTCAGTGTAAATATCAATTTCCAAATACAAGCAGCTAATGATTATATTACTAGAGTCTCCTAGACACCTTCTTTAATAGAAAAGATACGCAAGTTAAAACAAATATTCAAAAGCGCACAATCAAATACTCAATGATCGGTATAGTATCTTAAATCAACTAAATGTATAATCAATAAAATATAGAATATTCTAATATTTGAAGATGTGATTTGTTATTTGTCTCTAAAACCATAAGCTCTCCGTAACAATAAATATAGAATATTCTAAAGTAATTTAAAAAATTTAAGAAATATAGATAATTATTAACATTGTATTATAACGGTTGGATCAAAAATATCAATCACCTATTTGTGAAGTGAGTTAGTATAAATAAAAGAATTTTTGTAATTTGTAAGAAATACAAAAATAAAAAATATAGTCAATGCGTAAATTTTGAAGCAAGTACATTAATTTTTATTAATCACTCACAAGAAACAAGAAAATCAAAAATCACATTGTCTAGTGCTAGCGGAAATCGCGGGTTAATAGGGAAATTTAAAAATTGTGTTTTATATGAGATGTATTTATAATGAGGTGGTATCTCGAGAAAAATCAAAGCCTTTGCCTTCCGGGCATTAGTGGATTGGGAACCTTGTAATTATTGCCATTTCAACACGGATGAAAGCTAGGTGAAGCTCAAGAAATTCTCTCTTAGTAATATCGTACATTTTTCCACTACAATTATTAGGGCCTAAAAATTAGACCTAATATTAAAGAGACAACAAAACTATTCCATTATTTTCAAACATATCGTAAACCGTATATGCCTTGCATAACTCTTGTAAATCAAGCCATTTTCAATTTAATTATGTATAAATTTGTGTATCAACTCTAGACCGCTTTTATGCATTTCCTTCTAGTTATAGCTAGAGCTCTACCGAAAAGGCCAGAGCTAGAAATATTTTAAGGTTGATTATATACGTTGCAATGAAATCAAGTATACACAATCAAGGAAAACCACGATAACAAAATAAATTACTCATGTTATTGTACGCAAGCAAAAAGATTCATTAAGTGAAAGTTGTTAGGCGTCACATACATATTTCATTTATTGATGGAAGGATAATTAAAGAAAAATAAATAAACGAATCCAAGACCTCAATTAAAGAAGGCCGATAATGCCGAGAGCCGGAAGGAATTTGTTTGAGAGCCGAAATTCGTAAGGGATTTATTTAAGAGCCGAAGGGATTCCTAATTGGTAGAATACTCGTCTTGATAACGTGTTATAAAATAAAGAACAAGAAGAACAAGAATTTGTTTACCCGGTTCGTCAAGAATGACTACGTCTGGGGGCGAACCAAGCCAGGAGATATTTCACTATATTTCTTGTAGTACATAACGATACAATGATGCGAGATGTATAAATAGAAAGAGAATTGAGATGTAACCCTAAAAACCCATTAGACATATTGGCCCATTAAATATCTTTCCCAACAAATAATGCCCATAATTATAATATATTTACAACAATATTTAAATTGATAAGTCATCGATCACTTATAAATTTTATCTATTGGACTCTAATAATTTTCCTTATGTATATATTGTCGATCACTCTTAAAATAAGTGATCTTAGAATAATTTTTTAGGTAATAATTAGAGTGTTTTTTTATACTAATAAGTGAATTTTGTGAGATAATATTATATTTGAGTGTCTCATAGTTATTTAATTAATATAATTTTAGAGTCATTTACATGTAGGTGCAATCCACTCCCCTATTTACAAATAGGTGCATGAACAATAACATCTTTTAAAGAGGTTCAAAAAAGGTCTTTGAAAAGACAACAATGCCCTTTATTTCAAAATTCAAGATTCCAAATTACATTTCAAAATTCAAATACATCAATCACATCACACTAAAAACAAAAATCTTCTTCTCCTTCTTCTCCTTCTTCTTCTTCTTCTTCTTCTTCTTCTTCTTCTTCTTCTTCTTCTTCTTCTTCTTCTTCTTCTTCTTCTCTTCTTCCTCTTCCTCCTTCCTCCTTCTTCCTCTTCCTCTTCCTCTTCCTCTTCCTCTTCCTCTTCTTCTTCTTCTTCTTCTTCTTCTTCTTCTTCTTCTTCTTCTTCTTCTTCTTCTTCTTCTTCTTCTTCTTCTTCTTCTTCAAATCTTCTTCTTCAAATCTTCAAATCTTCTTCAAATCTCTGTTTTGTTTTTCAAATCACCTGTTTTGTTTTTCAAATCACTGTTGTTGTTTTTTCTATAGAGTTAATATTTTTTTTAGCCCATTAGTTTCCTATGATTTGAATTTGACCCTTCCTACGTTGAAATTTTGGATGATTTTCAATTTGTTGAAAAATATTTTGAAATTAACCCAAATCGGCAATATCCAGAATCGAACCGGTAACTTGCCACGTGTAATTAATTTTTTTAAATTTTATGCGTCCACCTATTATATTAAACCTACACATGTCTTTTTGTATAACAATTTGGGTCGGTTTATTACGGGTCGATTTCTCGGGTCGGTAACTAAAAATGGATTTAATACCCTAAGCCACCATTTTCATGCACTTTGTTGAGAAATAAACCAGAGGCACAAAGAAGAAGACTCTAAAAAGAAAACGCAGGAGAAGAAGAAGCACACGAGAAGAAGAAGACTCACGAAGAAGGAGTCGCCTTGCATAGAGAAGACGAACGACGGAGAAAAATGTCATCCTCCACCTCATCGTTCTCGACCGCACGAGGTAGTTGGACATTGTGTTACCGTGGAAATGATGCTCGCTTACGCACGTATATTCTGGTCGAAGGTTATGGGGGTGCAAATTGTGGAAGGTAGGTAATTCTAATTTTTAAAAATTTCGGTTCAAATTCGAGCCCTAATTTAAGAAAAAAACATCACAAATTTTTTCAATTTCAGCGAGATGGGGGTGAATGCAATTATTTTGAATGGTTAGATCCTCCAATGTCTCCAAGAGCTAAATGTGTAATTATTTCTATGTTGAAGGAGAAGCGTGAATTTGTGACTAAGCTTTAAAATGCCTCAAAAGGTGGAAATTTGATGAAGTATGCTCTAATTGGATCATGAGTTTTCTTCTTTGTAATCTGGTTTGTAGTATCTCGGATGAATATTATTTATTTGTGCTCGAGTTATGTAATTTGCTGAACTATATTTCTTCCCTTGTTTGATGAACTATGTATTTTTGCTCACTGCTTTTATTAGTAACGGGAATGAATTATTCAATGCTCTCTCACCGATTTATTTATTCCCTATTTTATTTCTTCTCAAGTATATGTTAAAGAGTATTTGTAGATTAAAGAATACTATTTGTATAATTAAATGTATTATTTGTAGATTAGTATTACGAAGAATTAGTATTTCACTACAAAAGAACCGTGAAATACCGATAGACCAAATTTCGTTACAAATACCGATAAAATACCGATAAAATACCGTCGAATTTCAAATTTCAGATTTACCTACAAAATTTTATATTTTTTATAAAGAGTGTTTTTCGACGAATATTCGTCGGTAATTACCGACGAATATCCATCAGTATTTCTTGACAAATTAATTTTTCATCGGTATTTTACGACGAGAAAAATATCGACGGACGATCAGTTTCTTGACGGAAATCCGTCGGTAAGTCCGTAGTTAAATGACTATTTTTTGTAGTGTTTGTATTATAGATTATTATTATTACAGAGAATTAGTATTTGTATTATAGAGTATTAGTATTTGTTTTTCTAAAGAGTACTAGTATTATAGAGTATTATATAGTATTAGTATTAGTATTATAGAGTATTTGTATTATAGATTATTAGTATTATAGATTATTAGTATTTGTTTTTCTAAAGAGTACTAGTATTAGTATTATAGAGTATTAGTATTGTAGAGTACTAGTATTATAGATTATTAGTATTAGTATTACACATGTTTTGTGAAAGGAGAATATGCAATTAAAAGAGTATACATTTGAAACACATTTAAATTAGATGATGCATCAAAAATATACTATCACGAGACTAATTGATATAAGAAGTTGTACCATAAAAGAACTCCCAAACATACCATCACAAACGCATCTAATTTTCCTCTAATTAGCGGTACCAAATAACCAAAAGAAGAATACACCATTCATTGCCTGTCTTGCATACCACAATGCCACAAATATTCAGTTTTGATTCACTACTTATAGCACTTCCCCAAGCATTCGGTTTTGCCACAAAAAGCTAGGAGGCTAGTTTAGTTACATCTCCTATGATTTAACAATCATTTCATCATATCCTATAAAAACCAACAAAATGCTATATTTCAAATTCACAAAAAGAGATGAAAGAATAATTGCACAAAAATGACAAAAAGAAGCCATTTACAAAGTCTTCAATTTTTCTTTCCCCTCACAAACGATCCCAAGTTCTTCATAGTGACAAATCTTTTTCAATCCTTGAGTATAAGGTCTCCAACAGTTTCATTTCTAACACTTCCATGAAATTGTTCATCCATTGACGGAGGTGCCCTAGTTAAAGTAGAGCTTGAGGTTACTGATCTGCCTTTGTTTACGAACCAATACCCAAAAGATAATAAAATTAGTTATGTCAAACTTTATTGCAAAAACTAGGTTTGTAAATTTCAAATGTATTACTTGCCTTCTTGTTCATTTTATTACCCTTCTTGAAAATCGTCTTCGATGACAAAAATTCATTGTTGACTTAATAAAAAAATAGTCACTTGAATATCACCAATTAACTTGAAAAAAAAACACCACAATAACACATAAATTAACTTACTCTATAAATCTCTTGTGGTGACATGTTATCAGTCATTTGACCGCTAAAATCCCACATGTCGACGCTTCATTTTCAACTTCACTTTCAACTTCACCATCCTCCCGATTCACCCTATCCACACCTAGGATCAACAAATAACAAAAAAACTCAGCCTTACACTTAGCATAAAAACTGAGAAATAGAGAATATTGCGAGAGGTGTAAAACAAATTTCAAACCTTCATTTGCACTCTTTTTATGTTCCTATTTCAGCCTCTATATTTCCTTGTACTTGATCACCTTGTTGGTTTTGTTTTTCCACACCTAGGTTACACAAAATACATAAATTTGTGAGAGATGTAAAGTAATAAAAAGCAATATTTATTTAGACAACACACCGACTCGTAATAATAAAATACACTTTACATCATATTTGAAGTACTTTTTAAGGCATAACTCTAAAACACTAAATATACTTTACACCTACACATACAAATGCCAAAATCGAAAATTTTCAAAACCAAAAAAATAAAAAAATCAGTATCATAGATAGCGACGGAAACCCCAAACAAACATTATAAAGATATATACCCTTATACACTTTCTATTTCAAACATATTGTAATCCAGAGAAAGGGTTTTTTAAAAACACTTCGTATTAGGACACAAACAAAACCCTAAACCCGAGAAAACACTTAAACTTACTGTAAATGGGTCGAGGATCATCATTTTTTTCTCGATCGCGAACTTTTATGGTCGAATCAATTTGGGAGAGACTGCAATCGCCGCAATGTTGAATCGTCGCCCGAGAACGCTTTTAGGGTTTAGTTTGGGGAAGAATGACGATCCGAATCTCATCCAAGATATTTTATATAGTCGGTTCTTGGTTAATTTGATTTACGTGTATCCGACCCGTTAATACAGGTATTTTAAGTGTACCCATTTTTAGTTACTGAGACTCGAGAAACCGACCCGTAATAAACCAACCCAAATTATTATACAAAAAGCCAGGTGGAGGTTTAATATAACAGGTGGACGCATAAAATTTAAAAAAATTAATTACCCATGGCAAGTTCTTGGTTCGATTCATCGGATATTGTCGATTTCGGTTAATTTCAAAATATTTTTCAACAAATTGGAAATCATTCAAAATGTCAACGAGAGAAGGGTCAAAGTCAAATCATAGGAAACTAAATGGGCTAAAAAATATTAACTCCCATAATATATATTAGAAAAATTCTTGCACAATGACAAAAATATTTGCACAATACCGTAAAAATATTTGCACCATACCAAAAATATTTGCACATTAACCGAAACATATTTGTATAATAACACTTGCACAATAGTGAAAAAATATTTGAACAATTGTAGAAAATTATTGCACAATGACGAGAAAAAAGTTGGGTCAATAACTCTAAGGTACAATATTAGAACCCTCATAATTATTAGATACAACTTTTAATGTAATTACTAGTAGATAAAATATTTTGATTACTTTTTCCAATTTTGCCCCTACTTTTAAAAAGAGTTGTTGCAGCTCTCCCATTTATTTTTGCACCACCAAACAAAACAACCAACTACTCCATTCAAAATTTTGCAAAAATATACGATTCAAATTTGCGAGAATATCCAATTCAAAATTCCACCATTAGAATATTCGATTCAAATTTTTGCGAAATCCGATTAAAAAAATAACACAAGAAGACCAAGAGAAATTATCATATTTTTGTAGAAGGAGAAAAAATTGATTCAACATATAATTTCAACATTGATCATCATTCGCTAAAATATATCACAAAAATAAACCGCATATTTTTTTCTACCTTGTTACCCTCTTATTCTAAAATGTTGCACATGTGCAATAAATGTTGCACATGTGCGGTAAATGTTGCACATGTGCGTAAAAATATCATATATCCAATGTAGAAAACCAACAATCAAATGTAGAAAATCACAAATCTTTGACGAATCCCGATTCACTCACCGCGACCAATTGGATGAAAGATGTAGGAAACAGAGGCGATCTTGGAGCAACAGCACAACCCGAAGATCCCAATTGTTTTTCATGGCGGAATGATAAATTTGACACCTCAAATATGTCTTATCAGGATAAAATCCCTTTCTCCTGATAAAACCTGAACATTCTTCAATTTCAAATCATTTCCAAACTCTTTGTTTTCTATTTTCTCAACAATTCCTTCACCACACCTCGTGCTCTGAATCACCGACCAAAATCAGGTTCTTCTTCATGCTTCTCGACATTATCTCCAACACCTTCTTTACTTTATCTCCTTTCGGAATTCCACCCGTCGGCGGCTGGTTAAGAGAGAGAAGGAGTACTAGGGTTTCGCCTTGGTTTTCGACGTCGCGTCGGCTGAGTTGAGTGCCGATCTTGAGGCGGCTCCGCCAACACCGTCGCCTTCGCTGGTTGGGCACCGATCTTGGGCGCCGCCTTGGGTTTCTTTGGTTGAGGGCAATGAGAGTGAGGCAGAGAAATGAGATGGGGGAGGATTTTTAAGGTAGTATCTAGAGAGAAATGGACGTGTGTGAACTTGAGGAGAGAGGAGAAAGAGACATGTGTGAGGAGAGAGAAAGAGACTTATCGGTCGGCACAAAAAAATTATCAAAAAGTGATCATTAAGGGTATAATGAGAAATGGAAAAATGTAATCGTATCTTATTGTATTATGTTTTTAGATTGTACCCTAGAGTAATAAAACTCTTAACATGGTACCTTAGAGTAATAAATCCAAAAAGTTTACACAACACGAATATATATTAGAAGAATTCTTGCACAATGATAGAAAAAATTTGCACAATACTGTAAAATATTTGCACAATATCAAAAATATTTGCACAATAACCGAAAAATATTTGTACAATAACATTTACAAAATAGTAAAAAAATATTTAAACAATGACAGACAAATATTTGCACAATAACCGAAAAATATTTGTACAAGATACTAGAGTCTTATAAAAATATTTAGCATTTCAACCGAGATATTTCCATTCCATTTTGATGTAACGATCAATATAGAGTCTTTTAAAAATCAACAAACCGCCTCAATAATCACTAATAAAAATTTTTGTTCGCCAAATCCTCATCAAACACAGGAATTTTTTTAAGTTTAGTCTTAAGGCCAAATAGCATAATGAGAAAATTTATGGAGTGCAATGAACAACAGGTTCGAGACAAATCGCCCGATTATATGCACTACTCCAAACATAAACTTCATTTGAAACACTCACACATACAAAATATCCACCGCATCCGATTAGTTACACTAAATTCTAAATTTAACCATCTCTGTCCAATTAATCCATCATTCCATATTTACCCATTTCATTCCTCATTAAATACAACACCAAAATCCTCAATGCGAGTCCATCAATTTTGAAAAAGAAAAAAAAATTGATCTACACTAGAAAAGAAAACAATAATAAAGATTAGGCACTTTCAGATTTACCCACGTGCATCATATTCTATTTAAAAAGTAAAATCCTAATTCAGATCGAATCAAGGAAATACTTACTTTTAGCGCCGACAAAGGCTAGCAAGAAGTAGAATCCAAAAAGGGTAAGTTTGGGGGAGATTGAATCGGTCTCCACCACTCCTCCCGGGCCTTGGCCCTGTGTGTAGCTCCACCCATTAGAATGGAGCATTAGAAGCATCCACAGCAAACCGGCTCTTTGGGGACGGACCAATTGATGAGAGAATTGAATGTAATTATGGAAATGGATTTGTGGGAATGGACAACGCCCTTGGGAGAAGCGGTAGTCCCCGACGTGTAATTCAAGGTCATTGGGTCCCATTCTTTCCTCGGAAACCTCCATTGGAACTCTGGATTTCCCCTCTCCAACATTCCCTCATACGTATCACCAAAATCATGCCGAACACTGTCTTCAATCACAATCACAATCGACGGCTGAACAATAATCGAAAATAGAGAAATTGAATCCAACACAAGAAAAGTCGCCGTTATAATCCTCTTCAGGCGAAAGTATTCTTTGCAACAAAGTCTTCTCCTCCTCGAAGAAGATTGCAGAGTCATGCTTCACCGATATCTCTATAGACGCTGCTTGTGAAAATGGAGCCGCCGGAAAGGGATTCTACGTAAGATGAGAAAGCTGGAGCCACTAGAAAGGGATTACGAAATTAGATAGAGGAGAGAGATGGGTATTTTGAAATTTTGAAATTTGGGAATGGAAAACTAGGTATTTGAATTAGATAGGGAGAAAGAGAATCTGATGGGACGATGCTTGAGATGAGAAAGATTAAGAGAAGTAATTTTAAAATTTAAAAAACGACGAATAAGACAGCAGATAGGAGAGAGAAACGACAGAAAGGAGAGAGAGTGTGAGTGAAAATGAATTAAGGGTATTATTGTCAAATTGTTATTCACTCAAAAAGTGTTGAACCTCTTTGTAAATAGGGGAGTAGATTGCACCTCCCTATTGATTGTAGGTATCTGGGTAAGCGGTTTTAAGACCAATCAAGAATATCGAACCCAAGGGAAAAAGTATGCACGTGAGGCCCTAGAAATACAAGTTCTTAGTGACTATTGTTGCAAAGCGGATATTGAAAATAAAAACACAACAAAAGCAAGAAATAGACTCAAACAAAACAAAGAGGCAAATGATCTAACACTTGAAAAAGGCAAGAACAAACAACAACAATAAATGGTGGATAGGGGTGCTAGGGCTAACATCCATCAAGGAATCAATGATCAACAAGTTATGATTGAATCAAATTGCAAATCAACTAAGATAGAAAGCATAAAACCATCATGAAATTAATCACTCCATTAATAACACAATGTCTAATGTGAGTATCCTTAGTGCAACTAATCTCTTGATTCCAATGCACCCAATCCATACATTCATACACAATTATAACCCGATTAATCCCGGATCACATTAGCTCAACTCTCGCCTATTGCTAGGGTGATCAAACATTAATCTAAAGAGATAATTTTGCATGAAGCACAATTGAGAATCACAATTAGGAAGCAATCTAACTCAATTGATCACAATTATCATTAGATGGAAGCATAGACAATCACATCATTCTCAATTTCAATTAACCCAAGCACAAGAGAGTTAGCCCATGCCGCCAAGAGCAATATCCATGGGAAGAAAATCTAATTGAGCAAACACAAAGCAAATCACAACAATTAAGAAATTGAAAAGAGACAAGAGGAAGAACATCACCAATAGGATTGAATTAACAAAAATAGGAATGCTTGAGTCTTCAAAGTAACTTCTCCGCAATGTAAATACAAGCTTGAATTGAGTAAACTAGATGATCAAATGCTAATCTAATGCTAATCTAATCAACAACAATTGAAATCTAAATCTAAATCTACAATCTATTCTACCTACAAGAAGAAATTGGCTTGGGGCCTAAGAAATCGCCCAAAATCGCTAATAATCGCTCTATGGAATTGGTCTTTGAAGTATGCTCTGTTTTGCCCCTTAAATAAACGAATTTTCTAAAAACTCCTCTCCCTCGAGGTGGCTCAACCCTCGACTTGAGGCTGCTGCTTTGCCCATCCCTCGACTCGAGGCTCGGCCCTCGAGTCGAGGCTTCTTCTATTTTCCGATTTTCGTCCTTTTGTCTTCACCCTCGGGTCGAGGCCCCTGGACCTCGACCAGAGGTCGAGTCCATGGAATTTTCTCAACCCGGCTCCGCTTCTAACCCCGTTTTCATCTGTCTTGATCGTCTCTTCATCCTAAGAATCTGGTACTCTCGGTTTGGCCAAATTCCACCGATTTACCTGTAAAATGGACGAAAAACATCAAAACTCATCAAGTAATACTTTTTAGGCAAAGAAGTGATACTCTACACATTTAAGCACAAAATCTAACACTTTTGATCACTTTTGCACTAAAATATACCCTAAAAACATGTATCATTTCACTCCAATCATAATACCCCCAAACTTGAAGTGTTGCTCGTCCTCGAGCAACGTAGCAAATAAGCACAAAGGAGTGAATTGATTGCAATTATGTCACATGACACCATAGAAGAAATATAAGACCATCGAACTCATCAATGAACATGAATATCAATGCAAACTCTTCACTAGCAATCAAGATGGATCATGCTCAAATAAATGCTCAATCAAACACTCAAAATATTGCTCCTTCCATGGAGTGTTTCACCCTTCACTCAAGTGTATGAAGATATAATGCACTCAATCATCAAATTCACAAACATGCACACCATAAGCTTGCCAATGGACTTGATCTCAATCAAAATCATTTGTGTTCAATCAAGAATCAAAGAGGTCTTTCTTCTAGGTTGTAATGTAGGCTCTTTGGAATTGGTGGGATGTTTTAGGTAAGAGTGACTCAAATAGTAAAGACTTGAATGTTAACTAAGCACTTCAACTCACATCTCTTCAATCCTCATCAAGCATCACTCTTTCTTTTGCACTTCAAAGATCAATCACCGCCATTCACTTGAGCTTTCTTTCACTTAAGCTCACAAATTGAATTTTTCTTTTTCATGTTCACAACTTTCTTCACAATTCAATTTTTTTCACAACCTTTCTTTCTTCTTTCAAGCATCATCACTTAGCTCATCATTTTCCACCACACTTCACAATCAAATCACCATCTATAGCCAACAATCAAGCTCTACTAAACAAAGGACAATGAGGCTCATAAAAATAGGCAAATGGTTTCAATTTCAGTTGGCTTGCCAAAGAATAAGGATACTATGCTCAAAATGGCTCACTAAGGAAATCAAATGTTTTTGGTGGGGAAAAATTTGGCAAAGTGACTTATCAATTCAAACATGGGCTCTTATCACTTTCATGAAATCACACAAAGATCAATCTCAACAAGTCCAAGGGCAAGTTCTAGCATACAAATCTATGAATGATGCACTCACAAAGGAATAATATCAACCGTATAAAATGTACGATTTTAAAGGCACAAAAACTCACGGGCTTAAATTGAGCAATGAATTAAGCATTTTCAATCACATTTATCTTTACATAATCATCAATCATGCTAACTTCAAGCCACATATCTACTCATGATCAAATCAAAATTCAATAGGTCTTGCAAATCAAGCACAAGTGCACATGTACATAATCTCAAGCACACTCACTATGTCAAGAATGATACTAAAAGATATGCAATAAGTCCACAATTAAGCTTAAGATAAATCTAGCCCAAAAATATATAAGCAAGAAATCCAAGGTATCAAGATAGCAATAATCATAAAAAGACAATAAGGCTCAATAAGATCAAAATCATCATAATCATCATCCATACAAATCATCATCAAATCCAAAACATCAAGTACAATCCAACCAATCAATTATCAATCCATACAAATCACTCAAGAGGAATACTAAAGGATAACTAAATGATAAGAGGATAGGGATAAGGAAGTAGGGGAGTCGCCTAGTAATCGACGGCGGTGGTGGAGGAGGGTAGTGGCCCGGCCCGAAATTCCACGAGCTTATCTCGCCGGAGGAGTGCATACATGTCGCGCCGAGTCTTGAGAGACTCCTCCCGCATCCTTCGGGACTCCTCCATCATGCGGTAACACTCATCATGCCAAGTTAGGCACTCGAGCTGCATCCTCCGATCAAACCCACATCTCCTCGCCAGTGGTCCACTACCTCTCGCGATGAGCTACCGGCCTCGAACTTTCGGCTCCGCATCTCGCCCCGGGCGGTAATAATTAATCTGGCATCAAATCCTCATCCATCTCGTGACAGCTCCCGTGCCTGCTTCCTCTTCAGCCTTCCTCTTCATCTTCATCTTGCATCTGCACCCTCGGCCTCGTCCTCGCATCGAGACCCCGATCTTGCTGTTGTCCTCCCCGATTGGAGTAGTTTTTTGGGTAAGCGTTATTAAGACCAATCAACAAATATCGAACCCATGGGAAAAAGTATGCACATGAGGCCTTAGAAATACGAGTTCTTAGTGACTATTGATGCAACAAGGGATGACACTAACACTACCAAACACTTGCAAAATACAAACTAAAATCAAGCAAACAATTGATCGAACACTTAGAATGCGATAACAAAAAAACAATAAATGGTGGGATAGAGGTGCTAGGATTAACATCCATCAATGAATCATCAATCAACAAGCTACAATTGAATCAAATTGCAAATCAACTAAGATAGAAAGCGTAAAACCATTATAAAATTAATCACTCCATTAAAATCACAATGCCTAATGTGAGTATTCTTAGTCTTTCCCATCTCTCAATGTAGAAATCCCCAATTCATACAATCATGCAAAATTGAAACTCGATCAACACCTAATCACGTTAGCTCAACTCTCGCCTATTGCAAGGGTGATCAACCATTAATCTAAAGAGACAATTTTACATAAAGCACAATTAAGAATCACAATTAGGAAACAAACTAACGTGAGTATCCTTAGTGCAACTAATCTCTCGATTCAAGCACCCAATTCACACATTCATACACAATTATAACCCGATTAATCCCGGATCACGTTAGCGCATCTCTCGTCTATAGCTAAGGTGATCAAACACTAATCTAAAGAGATAATTATACATGAAGCACAATTGAGAATCACAATTAGTAAGCAATCTACTCAATTGATCTCCAATCATCAACAATCATAGCATCATCAATTTCAATTAACCCAAGCACAAGAGATTTAGCCCATGGTACCACAAACAATACCCATAGGAAGAATATAGAATTGATCAAACATAAAGCAAATCACAACAATTAAGAAATTAAAGAGACAAAAGAGGAAAAACATCACCAAATGGTCTTCAATCAACAAAAATAGGAATGCTTGAGTGCTCAATAGAAATCTTCAAATGAAATCCAAACTTGAATTGAATGGAATAATAAGATCTAAGGCTAATCTATGGCTAATCTACCAACAATCAATTGAAATCTAATCCTAATTCTAACTTCTACTCTACCTATAAGGAAGAAATGGCTTGGGGCCTGAGAAATCGCCCCAATACCGCTCCTAACTGCTATTATGAAATGTTCTCTCTGGATTGCTCTGCTTTAGCTCTTTAAATAACAAAATTCTGGAAATCTTCCCCTCGAGTCGAGGCGGCCCTTGCAAATTTCAGTCCCTCGACTCGAGGGTCAGCCCTCGAGTCGAGGCTCCCGCCTTTTCCGATTTTAGTCCTTCTTCGCATAGCCCTCGACTCGAGGCTCTTGTCCCTTGATCGAGCTCGAGTCCAGGACACTTTTCTCGCGCGGGGCTTCGCCCCAACCCTCTTTCGTCCGATATGTACGTCTCTTCATTCTAAGCCTAGTGGTACTCTCGGATTGGCAAAATTCCACCAAATTACCTGCAAAATGGACGAAAAACATCAAAATCTCACAAATAATACTTTTTAAGCAAAAGAGTCCCACTTTTCACATTTAGGCACAAAAACTAACACTTTAGCTCACTTTTTGCACTAAAATAGGCCCTAAAAACATGCATCAATTCACTCCAATCATACCCCCAAACTTGAAGTGTTGCTTGTCCTCGAGCAACGTAGAAACTAAGAACAAAGGAGTGAATTGATTGTAATTATGTCACATGGTACTATAGACGAAGTATAAGACAATCGAACTCAACAATGATCATAAGTATCAATGCAACTATCCACTAGCAATCAATATAGATCATGCTAAAATAAATGCTCAATCAAACACTTAACACATTGCTCCTTCCTTGGAGTGTTTCACTCTTCACTCAAGTGTATAAAGGTATAATGCACTCATTCATCAAATTCACAAACTTGCATACCATATGCTTGCCAAAAGACTTAATCTCAATCAAAATAATTTATGATCATTCAAGAATCAAAGAGGTCTTTCTTCTAGGTTGTAATGTAGGTTCTTTGAAAAGGTGGGATGAATTTGGATAAGAGTGACTAAGTAGTAAAGACTTGAATGTAAGCTAATCATTACAAAACACATCTCTTCTCTTTTTATCAAGTAACACTCTTTCTTTTGAACTTCAATGATCAATCCACCATTCACTTGAGCTTTCTTTTCACTTAAGCTCACAAATTGAATATCTCTTTTCATTCACTTCACACATTTCTTCTTCACAATTCAATTTTTTTCTTTCATCAACCTTTCTTCTTCTTTCAAGCATCATCACTTAGCACATCATTTTCCACCACACTTAGCATGCAAATCTCCATCATTAGCAAACAATCAAGCTCTACTAAGCATAGGACAAGAAGACTCATAAAAATAGGCAAATGGTTTCAATTTCACTTGGCTTGCCAAAGAATAAGGAATATAAGGCTCAACATGGCCCACTAAGGAAATAAAATGTGTTTGGTGGGAAAAATTTGGCAAAGTGACTCATTAATCCAAACATGACCTCTTATCACTTTCATGAAATCACACAAAGATCAATATCAACAAGTCTAGTGGCAAGTTCTAGCATACAAATCTATGAATGATGCACTCACAAAGAAATCATATCAACCGTGATAAGATGTACGATTATAAAGGCACAAAAGCTCACGGGCTTAAATTGAGCAATAAATCAAGTATTATCAATCACATTCATCTTCACATAATTAATCAAGAATGCTAGCATCAAGCTACATATCAACTCATGATCAAATCAAAATCCAATTAAGTCTTGCAAATAAAGCACAAGTGCACATGTACATAATTCCAAGCATAATCACTACATCAAGAATGATACTCAAAGATATGACAATTAATCCACAATAAAACTCATAAAAAATTAATCTCAAAAGCTTAGGAATAAGGAATCCAAAGAAATCATCAAAGTATAATAATCAATAGACCATCAAGCTCAACAAGATCAAAATAATCATGCATCATCAATAAAACCATCAAACAATCTAAATCATCACATCAATACAAATCAAGGAGTACAATCACCATCAAGAGTACAAATCATCAAGAAGATAAAAATCTAAAAGCTCGGAAAGGGAATGAGGAATAGGGATAGCCCTATGAGTCGGACTGCGGCGGTGGAAGATAGTGGCCCGGCCCGAAGTTCCACGAGCTGAATCGCTGTAATAGGGCATACATGTCTTGGCCGAGTCCGACGTGTCTCCTCTATCATCCGATACATCTCATCCCGACGGGTGGGCTCTCAATATGCATCCTCCGGCTATCGGCCCACATCTCCTCGCCAACACCCACGGCCTCGTGATGAGCTCCCACCTCATACTCACGACTCCTCATCTCATCCTCGCCAAGTACATGTTGATTTCTAGTTGATAGTCCTCGCCCATCTCGTACCGGCAGCCTCCTCCCGCTTTGGCTCCTCATTCTCATCCTCCTCATCGCCTCCGGCCTCTGCCTCGGCTCCCTCTGCAGCACCTTCACCCCGATCATCTCCCGATCCGACTGCTGGCCCTCACCATCATCGACATCGTCCTCATCTCGGAGGTTAACTCCATGCTCTCTCGTATAGGCGTCGATCGCCTCGATGACGTTGTGACCACATACGCAGATTGATGGTCACGAAGGCCCGAGCACCGAACACTATAGTCAACCTCTTATTCGAAAGAGGGAATCTACCACCGTGGTGCTGCTTGGAGACACCAAGTCCTACCAATGCGGTCGAGTGTCCTCATGCGCCGCATGGTATCAAGTGTAAGATCGGGGCCCTCTACCGCTCGAGGTTGTGAGTGGGGATGCCGAGGTGCTCGGCTATCAACGTGATCATCCCTCCAAAATTAATCTTCTTAAACTTCGTGCTAATGGCTCTCTCAAACAGGTAACATAGGTACGCGGCCGCATCAATCGAACTCCATGGAGGAAAAACCAAATGACATACAACTCCTCCGAAACCACAGCTCCTCCCTCCGATCTCGCGAAAATAGTGCTTGCGAGGATCTTCTCCAAGTATCGAACCACCGGGTTTCGGATGTGGGTGCTCTTTGACTTCCCGGAATAAAATCGAGCTGATTTGGGGCCCCGAATCTGAAATTTGCCTCCAAAACTTCTTAACATTGTAATCCTTCCTCATGTTGAGGAGTGATCTGTCAGTGGTCTGTTGGTGTACCAAGGATCTCGTTGACCTCGTCCACAATCAACGAATACTCGCGTCCCCATATGCTCAAAAGTAATACCCCTGGGAAATTTGGCCCTCCCGGCCTTATCAACTTTGACAAAGTGCAGAGGAACTCTAAGGTAAGTCCAAGATACGTCCTAGGCCTCTTCGCCAAGAAGCCCCCATCTGAACTTGCTCAAATAGGCGAGAAATATCCTCCTTGATCCCCATGGATAACATGCAATCGTGATCAACGAGTCGGGTCTTGACCACCCTATTATATAGCTTGAAGTAGAGATCAATATTTGTCCTCCATTGATGGTCATCCCACTAAATTACAAGTTCGGCGGGCATACGGTGAGCAAATATGATGGCACTCTCTCGTCTCGAACCTCTTCCTCCGAGAGATTGTTTCCGTCAGCTCCTCTAAACATTGTTCCTGCAAAATAATCCCAAGACAAAGTCAATTTCCATAGATAAAATACGAGCTCAAAATAATATCACTAACCATGAACGAGTTAATAAGCCATAATATCTCCACTCACAACAATAACCCCTAATGACTAGGCTACTATTCCTCAACAAATGGTCAAAGAGTCATCTAAGCAAATATGGTCAATAGAAGTGTTCAATTAATCCTCAACATATGTATACTTATTAAAGTGGTCCCACAATTAATCAACACACAATAAGCTCATAAAAATCAAACAATTTACTCCAAAAATCATCTCTAAAATTATGAACCAACTAGCAAGTATTTAGACAAATATCCATGAACAATATTACACTTCTATCAATTCAAGACTCAACTTAACCAATTATACCATCAATTTCACTAGGAATTCCTAAAAATATGCTCAAAAAAAAATCAATTTCTAGACTCCAACAAGCAAGATATCACATTCAATCCTACACATGCTCCTAAACTCCTCAAACATTTCAAAGATTCTCAACAAAGGCTTCAATTCATCCAAATCAATCATGCATAGAAGGTGTTTGTCAAAATGCCCAAAAGAAAATTCCTATTCAATAGATATCTAGCAAAATCATAACACCCATGCAAATATCCATTACAACTATTAAATTGAGAGCCAAATTAGAAGAAATTACATACCTTATTGGTCAAATTCGGACTAGAAACGGATTTGGAAGACACCAAGCAATCTCAACAAAAATCCCCAAATTTGATTCTAAAACCCTCAAAATCTAAACTTGATGCAAATGTAATGATAATGTTGTGAAATAATGATGTTTGATCGGTGGAAATGATGCAAAAATCGACGGAAATAGGGTGTGGGGACGAAGGGGAAACGAATGGCTGAAACCCTCGACTCGTGATTTACTGTTTCGCATCTCATTATTTATAAAATCACCAGCCTCGAGTTGAGGCTCAGCCCTCGACTCGAGGGATCCCGAAAATTTAAAAGCCTCGACTCGAGGTCTCACCCTCTACTCGAGGAATGCGAAAAACTGACCCCCTCAACTCGAGGTATCACCCTCGACTCGAGGACCATGTAAAATTCAGAATTTTGGTTAAGTGTAAATCTGGACCCGAGGGATATGCAATCTCGACCTTGGGTCAAGACCAGGGAATTTTTACGATTTTCGGGCCCGACCCGACCCTGAAACTCTTAAAAATGACCTCTATGCCCCTAACGAACCCAAATATGCAAGAAATTACCATTTTGGTCCCTCGATTTAAGGTCGGTCGCTCATTCGATCGAGGAGACCGGGTTCTCTTCCTTTTTGCTCATTTTCATCAACTTTTAAGCTCTTCTTTCCTTCTCAATTCCTTAACTCCTTTACAAGTTCGATCTCTTTTCCAATCCATGTAGTGAATACCCTACAATTTACAAACAACTTTATCAAATAATCATCACTAAGAGATGCATTTCTACCCCTAAATGACAACACCTCCAAACTTGAATGATGACATGCATTCAAGTTTGACTCAATATATATGCAACTCATAATGATATCAACCATAAGCTCAACCTCCCATATGTATCACCAAAGCAACTAGCATAATTTCCTAAGCATGAGCAATTAAGTAGCAAGCCAAATCTCCCAAAATTAAATAAAAACACTAATCTACCAAAAACACACAAAAGCAAATAAAAAGGATGGGTTGCCTTCCATCAAGCGCTATTTTTATTGTCTAATGCCGGGCTTATTTCTTCACTTCCAAATCCTTCATCGAAATGGCCAAGGATAGCGATCCTCCTTCCCATTATATCTCAATCTTTGTGCTTGAAATCAAGGAGGTTCACCGCATAGATAGGACAACCACATATAGATATGCTTAATGTCCATGGTTGTCCCCCTTTTTCTCTTGCCATCCTCCTCTTCCATTCTTTTTCTTCAAGGATGCCCAAGCGCTTCTTCAACTCTTCCCTATAGTCAAAATTCACAAGAGGCATAATCAAATCATTAGAAGCATCATTTTCAATTAAATCACAAATTGAAGAGTTAGAGGGTATAGAAATGCTCATTTCGATCTTCAAAGCTTCATTTGGTGCTTCTAAATTTCCCTTCTCATTATAGCTCATGTCCATCAATGGACACTCCTCTTCCTCATTTTTGACAAGGAAATTTCTCTTTTCATCCTCATTGCTTGGACCCTTTTCGTCATCTTCTTCTCTTGCATTTTCTTCCTCCCCTTCTTCTTCTTGATTCTCCATGATAGTCATGTTCTTTACTTGGCGTAGGAAATTTTTGAGTTGACTCTTTATAAACATGAAATGAACTTCGGTGATCTCCATGTTCCCCACTATCCATGAATTAACCTTTGCCTTGGTCTCATACATTTCTTCGTACAAGGGAAACATTTGATCACATCTAGAATCATCTTCCTCAAATTTTTCCAACAAAAATCCAAGCATCTCTAACAATATGGCTCTCATATCTTGGAGTCCCCATTCTTCAAATTGAGGAGAAGCTTGTGGCATTTGATAATTAAACTCATGGCTTCTCCTATCATCATAATAAACCCCTTCCGATGCCATGACACTCAAATCCAAGACATTGATCGAATTTTTGATCATAAGGCTCATAGTATGGAAACATCTCTTGAGGTTGGGGAGGAATTTCTTCACATCTCCAATTTTGTAATTGGAAGGAACTTGTTGCAATTGAGAATTATCTTCATAGTTCCTCCAATTATTGTATCCAAATTCTTCAAAGTGTAGAGAATACACCCTACTCTCTTGATAATACTCTTGATTCCACATGTATGAGTTGTATCCTTCCATCTAGACAAGATATCAAAGTATCAAATTCAAACAAAAATAACAAAACAAACAAAAACAAAAAGGCAACAATTAGCCACTTCAAACAATTCCTAGGTCTCACTTAAGGCGCAAAAACTAATTCCCGGCAATGGAGCCATTTGATTGGAGTAGTTTTTTCGGGTAAGCGTTATTAAGACCAATCAACAAATATCGAACCCATGGGAAAAAGTATGCACATGAGGCCCTAGAAATACGAGTTCTTAGTGACTATTGATGCAACAAGGGATGGCACTAACACTACCAAACACTTGCAAAATACAAACTAAAATCAAGCAAACAATTGATCGAACACTTAGAATGCGATAACAAAAACAACAATTAATGGTGGGATAGAGGTGCTAGGATTAACATCCATCAATGAATAATCAATCAACAAGCTACAATTGAATCAAATTGCAAATCAAATAAGATAGAAAGCGTAAAACCATTATGAAATTAATCACTCCATGTTAGATCAAGATTGTTTTGATGAGTTAAAAGATTATTTCAGATGATCGAGATGATAATAAAGAACCGGTGAAAGGCGAGTTCTAGTACTAAGCTAATCAGACTAGGACAAGGATAGTTCAAGTCGGTGAAGACTAGGATTCACAAGTCATCTGGAGACAAGCTCGAGTCTAGTCATCTGCAGGAGACAAATATGAAGAGCTCAAACGAGGTCAAGACAAGCCGAGTAGAATAAGAAAGGCAAATCTTCACCAAGTCACCGCATATGAGTAGATTAAAATCAGCCGAGGAGCAAGCGATTTTCAAGACTAAGTTTGTTAAGCAGGTTTTAGTTTGTTAGAACTAACTAACAAACTAACTGTCTTTTCAGACTTATAAATAGGTCTAGGCACTTCATTACGAAGATAGAGAATATACAAAATATCCAAGTTTTTATTTAGCAAGTGATTTTCACAAAATTTCGATAATCATAAAATAGTTCTTCACAATTTCTTTATAGAATTTTCTAAAGTGTTTGTAGTACACTTCACTTCACATCTTCAAAATTCACTTCTTAGTCTTAGAGTTAGATTTGAAGCTTGATTAGCATCTTTGAAGGTTTGAAGATCGAGTTGTAATTTGTAAAAGATTGTAAGTAAGTAAGCAGCTAGTGAAGACCCTTCTTCAAAGTTTGGAGAAGGAGAGTGGATGTAGGATTATTATAATCCGAACCACTATAAAATCCAGTGTTCTTTACCGCTTCTCTTTAATTTCTGTTCAAGTTACAATTTGTTATTTGAGATTAAAGTTCAGAATCTATCTAAAATCTAAATATCGGCCTTGCTTTTGATCTTGTTAAAAGTTGAGTTTAAAAATTGTTTTCCGCTGTGTTTAATCTGATTCTTTGAATTGATTTTGGAAAGATTTAAAAATCTACAAAATCTATTCAAACCCCCTTTCTAGATTTTGTTCTAGAAGGTTATCTCAAGGTTTTAATCAACTCAACATTCAGGGACCAACAAGTGGTATCGGAGCGGTGTTAAGTCAGTTTCCGATATTGATTTTAGGTCTTGAATAAGATTCTGAAATTATCTTGATTTTCTTCATTTTCTTCTTTACTACTAACAGTGCTACTAATTAGTTTGTGGAGTATTTTGTTTCTTTGTTTCATCATGTCATCGGGAAAAACAAGAAGTCAAGGAATCTTTCTGAATTCTCTATTGAAGATTACGACTCGGGAAATTTAGGATGGAGAATCACCTAAAAGCCATTCATGATAGGATGGAAGAGGTTCTTGAAGAAGGACCTATAAAATTCTATCATGGAGGAACCAACACCGGAGCCGAGTCACCAATCCAGGACTGCACAAGAAAAGAAGAGCTCTGAGTTAACAAATGATGAAAGAAAGGTCCATAATCTTGATCAAGTAGCTCAACCGAGATCATTGAGACTCTAAGTAAGGATTGGATTGAAATGGTTAAAAGATGCAAGATCGCCAAAGAAATGTGGGAGACTCTTACTGAATTTGTGAAGGATCTCGAACAGTCAAAGAAAATAAGCTTCAGTGTTTCTACATACATTTAACACGTTCAAAATGAAGGATGGAGAAACTATAGATCAATTGGACGTAAACTGACTAATCTTGTGAACAAAGCGGCCGATTTGGGTAAGACTTACACCGAGAAAGAAATTAACAACAAGGTACTCGGATCTTTGAGCAAAAGATGGAGAGAGAAAGCAAATATTCTCAAGGCAACACAGAATTTGTCAGCAATATCACACCACACTCTTTTCTCTCATCTTAAAGCACTGGAATATGACATTCACATTGAAGATGAAGAAGATGAGGCAGAGTCATCTACATCTGGAAAAACAGTAGCATTTGTTCATCGGGATGAATCTCGAAAAGATCTCTAAAGCATCTCGATTTGTCTGTAAAAGAAGAAATGACTCTTTTGTTGAAAAGGTATGAAAGATCAAGATGAAGTACGTAAGAAACAAAAGAGACCGATTAAGTCGTAGAAACTATAGATCGACAGGATGAAAAGAGTTCGTAAAATGATAAAAGAAGGATCACCAAGAAGTCATAAGTCACCTATCGACGAGGAGAAAGTAGTCCAAAAGCAGACAGAGGAGATATATGCTAAACATGCAAAGAAACTCGGTCACTACAAATTATGATTGTCCTCAACTCACTCCCAAAGAGAGAGAAGAAAAGAGGAAGAAAAGAGATAGAAGGTATGCCGACTGCAGAGCTCTCCTAGCCGAGAAAGAAGAAGCTCATGAGACATCATCATCCTCATCCTCATCCGATTTTGGGACAGATGATGACATATGTCTAATGGCTAAAGAGGTACATTACTATTTATCATCGATAATGACCGTGATACCATATCTCGAAACCGATCCTAGTCTTATTGATAAACTTTTGAAAGATCCGAAGATTGCTCTATTTGCTTATAAACAGATAGAGATTGAAAATCTTAATTTAAAGGATCAAATTTCGATCTAACTAAGGTCAATCAAACTAAGGAAAGTGAGAAACTAGACCGTACATTCAAGGGGGAATGTCGATCGAGATGATCACAGCACTTGTCCGATAAGACAGATAAGTTAGAACAGAATTGAAGTTCTTTAAAAGTAAAATTTTCAAAAATCTATTCTGAGAATGAGAATTATAAAAGGACTAACAGAGAATTAAATCTCGTGTTAGGACTCATGAATAATTCTCAAACCACAATAGATAAAATTTTCAATTCTTCACAAAAGTCTAGTGATAAAACTGGATTAGGTTTTGATAGGAGTAAGAAGAATGATCCAATAAAACCTAGAGTTTTTGTTAAAGCAACTAAACCTAAGGTAGAGACTTTATTCAGTCCCTGAAACCAAAGGAATTAATTACCTCGAGATACTTCGAAAAGAAAAACAAGACGAGGAAAGTAACTCCTAAGGCTAAACCTAAGACTAAATCAAAGATCTATTCTAGGTATAATAGCTTTGATGGAAGAAGCAAATCTTATCCATTCCTACCAAGATTCAAGACAATTTCAAAAGATCAATTAAATCAGATTGATCTTGAAAGTCTTATCTTAGTAGATAGATATGGATGCAAGCTTCAATCTATGGTTTTAAGGAACATTGATATTTTTATCTGGATTCCTAAGAGTCAACTTAACATGAAAGGACCCAAAGTACAAAGGGTACCTAAGCAATAAATTTGTGATTGCAGGAAGATAAGGAGATAGTTGATAGAAGAGATATTCTTGAGGTCATCTGGTATATTGATAGTGGTTGTTCCAAGCACATGACCTATGAAAGACGACTTCTCTCTAACTATCAAACCATTGATGGACCTAGAGTGATGTTTGGAGATAACAACTATGGACTTACTAAAGGTGTAGGAACACTAATGATTGGAGATGTTCAAGTTCATGAAGTTTACTATGTGGAAGGATTGAAACACAACCTACTATTGGTTTCACAATTTTGTGATAAAGGGTTTTGTGTCAAATTTACTCATAATGCATGCTATGTTTTAGATGGTATAAATGAAAATATTCTATTGGCTGGAGTAAGATAAGGTAACATTTATGTTGCCAACTTCAAAAGTTGTCCTAAAGATACTTGTCTTGTTGCTAAGAGTTCGGATGACTTAAGTTGGGTGGCAATGCACGACTTGGTCACTTAAACTTCAAAACTCTTAACAAAATTGCAAGGAAATCTTTAGTTAAAGGGCTCGATAAAGTATTTTCAAAGAACCATGTATGTGTTTCTTGTCAAAAAGGAAAAGCAGACCAAAGCTTCTTTTAAAACAATAAGTAGTTCTTCTTCGAAAGGATTCTCGGAACTTCTTCATATGGATCTGTTTGGTCCAAAGAACTCCTCTCGGCTTAAGTGGAAGAAAATACACCTTAGTAATTGTTGATGACTTTTCAAGATTTACTTGGGTTATTTTCTTGTACAAAAAGAATGAGACTATGTCTAAGATTCCAGAATTTCTTAGAAAGATTCAAAATGAAAAAGGATTAAATGTTGTTAAAATTAGAAGTGATAAAGGTACTGAATTTCTAAATAAATTGATTTCTAACTCTGCATTGAGAATGGCATAGCTCAGGAAACATCTGCAGCAAGGACTCCACAAAGAAATGGAGTGGTTGAGAGAAGAAACAGGACTTTGAAAGAGGCGGCTAGAACAATGTTGTCTCGAATTCAACACTCCTCATAGGTTTTGGGCGACGGTGAATACAACCTGCTATGTTCAAAATAGAAGTCCGATTGTCAAGGATAAGTGTAAAACTTCCTATGAAATTTGGAAGGGAAGATCTCCCAAAATTTCATATTTCCATATATTTGGTTGTAAATGTTTTATACACAACAATGGGAAATCTCAATTAAAAACTTTTGATGCCAAGATAGTAGATGGGATATTTTTAGGATACTCATCTATATCAAAGGCATATAGAGTTTTTAATAAGACAACCTTGTGTGTAGAAGAAACACCCCATGTGGTATTTGATGAATCTTCTTTTGAGTTTGATAAGACAGGGGACATCACAAAGAAATCGATAATGCAGATCGATGACTATCGGAGGATCAACCATAAAATTCTACAACCAAGAATCAGATTCGATGAAGAAGAAGAATCGAGACGGAGGAAAGGAACTGAAAGAATTTCCTCAACAGCTGATTTACCAACCGACTGCATTTACGAACAACACATCACCGATCAGACGACCAACAACACATCACCGATCAGTAGAGTTGTTTAACGTAACATAGAATCATCTCAAATAAATAATTCAGACAAGACACCATCTACCGTAAAAGATAAAGGTAAGAAAGTAATGTCATATCACCCATTGAACAGATAATTGGAGATTTAGACTGCGTGTCCAGACGAGGACCCAACTAAATCAAGATTGTATGTTCATTGCTATGTGTCATTACTTGAACCTAAATCAATTACGTAAGCTCTAACTAATTCCAACCGGATTAATGCCATGCAAGAAGAACTAAATCGCTTTCAAAGACAAGATGTGTGGGAGCTTGTTGAAAGGCCTCATCATCAAAAAGTCATTGGAACTAAATGGGTCTTTAAAAACAAGAGGGATGAAAACAATATTGTGGTTAGAAATAAGGCCGACTAGTTGCTCAAGGTTATTCACAATCGAGGGTATTGATTATGATGAGACCTTTGCACCAAGAGGCTGCCCTGGAAGCCATAAGATTGTTTTTAGCCTATGCACTTTTAAAAGATTCATAGTTTTTCAAATGGATGTTAAATCAGCTTTCTTAAATGGAATCTTAGCCGAGGAAGTTTATGTAGAGCAACCCCTGGCTTTGTCAAAGGAGACAAGGTTTATAAACTAAGGAAAGCTCTATATGGACTTAAACAAGCACCAAGAGCTTGGTATGACACCTTGTCTGATTATTTAATTCACAATGGTTTTGTTAAAGGTAGAATTGATAGATCTCTTTTTAGAAAAGAATTTGGTTGTGATCTTTTGTTAGTTCAAATTTATGTTGATGATATAATTTTTGGATCAACTAACATATCTTTATGTGAAGAATTTAGTAGTCTTATGAAAAGCAGATTTGAAATGTCCATGATGGGAGAAATGACATATTTTCTTGGACTTCAAGTCAAGGCATAAAGAAGGGAATATTCATCAACCAAGCCAAATATACAAAGATCTTATTGAAAAATATGGAATAGGTACCAGCCGAGAAGCTAAGATACCTATGATGACAAATTTTTCAATGGATCCAGCATTTGAGAAGGGAGAAGACACTCGATCAAACCGAGTATCGAGGTCTTATTGGTTCTTTATTATATTTAATCGCTAGTAGACACGATATTTCATTTGCGGTTGGAGTTTGTGCTCGATTTCAAGCTAATCCTAAGAAAAGCCATCTTGAAGCAAAGAAAGAAAATCCTCAAGTATTTGAAAGGAACAAGTAAAATGTAGGATTGTGTTATCCAGTGATGACAACTTTGAGCCGTCTGGATACTCGATTCGGATTTTGGTGGGTGTAAGAAAGATAGAAAATCTACATCCGGTACTTGCCAATTCCTTGGAAGTAAGCTGATTTCATGGTTGTCTAAGAAACAAACCTCTGTAGCTACTTCCACAATCAAGCTGAGTATATGGCACCGGAAGTTGTTGTTCACACTGATCTGGATAAGTCATCAACTAAGGGATTATAATATTATCACCAAAGGTGTACCTATCTTTTGTGATAGTAAATAGTGCCATAGCTATTACTCGTAACCCAGTCCTTCATACAAGATGCAAACATGTAGATATTAGACACCATTTCATCCGAGACCATGTAGAAAAAGGAGATATCGACTTGAGAAGATCTTGACCGACTTTCAAATAGCAGACATCTTGACAAAACCACCGCAGAGACGAGGTTTAAAGAATTATCTCGTAGAATTAGGTTTATTAGATGCTTCTTCAGAAACTCTAATTCTTTGTTTTTCAATTCTTGTCTCTCTCAATTTTAGTTTATTATGTCTAGAAAGAATTATCGGACTAGATCTCGAGTCAAAGGACAATCAGTAGCTGATATCATTGATTTCTTTTAGGAATCAAGAATCAAGGATTAGTCATATTGACCTTATCCGACATGATAATTACTTATCTAACATATGGTAAATCGATAAGGGCACAATAGTCAGCTGATTTTCTCGAAAAGCAGATAATTATCTCGCACCCTATCCGATCTACCTCAAGCTACTAATGTTTTCCTTGAGTCTATGTCTTTGCAGGATTAGGTCACGATCATACTGTTTCACCTCATCTCGAATCTCATATACTTTATTCAGACACCTTTGTTTCCTAAAATAGACTCCATATTCTTATCCCTATAAAAATACTTTTTGGATTGTTTGGTTAGAAAACCTAACTTTCGAAAATTAAATCTGAGTTTGTTTAGTTAAAAATTCTTTTAAATTTGCTAAAAGTTAAAACTAAGTCAGTTTTTTAAAATCAGACAGTTACTTTATCGATGACTTTATAAACTCATCTGCTTTTGAAAACCCTTATACGAAGTAAGGTAGTCCTAGGCTAACGTCAGAATACTTACTTCTCTGCATAAAGTAACCTACATCTGTCAAATCAACAGCCTATAAAATAACTTTTTACGCATTTCAAAGGTTAGTGTATTACACGCGCTGAATCCCAATCGCTTATCCGAGTTTTAACCGTTGATTCAAAGACAATAATTCATTTCAAATAAACGGCTTAGATTAAGATTAGTTTTCAAAGCGGTTTCTCTTTCCAAACTTTCCCACCTATAAATTCTTCTTCTTCTTCTTCCCTTAATCATTTTTTTCCCACTCTCGTAAAACCCGCATATCTTCCAAACACTTTTCCAAAATTCACAAAAATATTCCAATGGCATCTTCTTCTAAAACTACCAAAACCTACAAACCTACATATATTTCAACCAATATTTCTCATTTCAAAATGAATGAGGAATTTTTCAAAAACCGATTAAAAGCGAGAAATGTATGTGGATTTTGAAACAACCCAAGATCCGTAATCTGCAGAGATTCTACGTCTTCTTGAAGCATCAAGGCTCGGGGATTTCTCTCAATGAAATCACCCCAAAACAGTAATGTACCGCTTTATTGGGAGCGAGTTTCTAGCAAGAATGGTGGATACCTGGATGGGTTCGACACATCTGTGGATGGAACAACGCTAAACTATACCAGGGAAAATATCTCCAGATTTTCGATACGTCAATGGAGGGAGTTAATCCATTGACGCACAAAGAGGATGAATGGGAAGAGTCTTTTGATATGATGGTGAGGGTTACTTACAGAGGAACTCGCAGGATTTGAAGAAAAACTCGTTAAGAAGGAGGTTTAGGCTGTTGATGACGGTGGTGAAAAAGCAAGATTAGGTGAGCAAAGTTCACATGATGGGTTAACCAAACCCAGATTATGTGTAATGCGAGCCATTGTCGATGGTGTGCAAGTTAATTGGGTAGACTTGCTAATCCACAAGCTAAGAGAGGAGAAGAAGCGACTCACCTTCAAGTCGTCCTCAAGGTGGATACCTACCTCGGCACCACTGTTCAACAAAATCACCGTACTAATCGAAGGACCGAACAGGAGGTCGATCGGAGAGTGGGTACTAAAAAGTACTCCAAGCGAAGGGAATCGACAAAGGATGATAGGCTTGGAGGAAATCCAGACTCGGATGATGAGTCGACGCAGCCTGTGGTCCAGAGGCTTGAGGCAAGAATGCGAAGCTCGAGACCAAGCACTGAGCCACCGAGGTGCCTCCAGTGAGATTGAATCGAGGGACATGAGGTGGCAAAGAATGAGGTAGCCCCTCAAGAAGAATCTGTTGAAACAGTGCTGCAGTCCCAAGGACGTTTCGAGGAGAAAGAAAAGGAGGCTAGTGAAAGCCGTGGATAAGAAGAAGGGGAAAGCTCATCTGCTGCTTTCCGCCAAAGCCCTTTCGAGATGAAGAAGAGGAAGAGGAAGCTGAAATTTCTCTCGATGAGGAGGCCAAGACGAGCACCTCAAAGCTCAAGGATCAACCAAGTCTCGGTGGCTCCGAGCAACAGATGGAGTCACAACCCCGCTACTGTAAGAGGTCCCGGCCTCCTTCGTATAGCACCGAGGTTGGTCACCGGAGGTTCCCCCTCTCCAACCAAGGAAGCTACTCTCCCCTATTCCAGAGGCAGGTACAAGTCTTTCCCCATCTCCTCAATTATCCCTGCACCCTGAATGAAGAAATGCCTCAGTGGCATTTCGAGCCTCAAACTCACTGAAATCCCACCACCAAATTGGCAATGAAGGGGTATCCTGTGCTGGTATCCCGAGCCTTTCCAAATGCCTACAATCCCAACAGCCCAAACCCAAACTTCACCAACAGAACTCCGAACATAGCTCATCTCAACCACAAACACCCATATCACCAACCTCATCTCCCATTACCATCCCTACCATACAAATTCAAACATCTCCCCCACCCTCATATGAACAAATCACTCTCGCCACCCAAACCTCACCAATTCCAATAATATCCTACTCCTCTCTTCCAACCATACAAACCCACCTACCTCTCTCCCACCTACTCAACCGTAACCCATTTCCTCCTCATCCGATTCCTCATCCGAGGATGACGACGATGACCTAAGCCCCACCTCCGCCATCTCCTCCATCCTCAATCTTGTAGAGAAAAAGATTAACTCAACCTTCGAAGAAAGATGAAGAGGAGGACAAGGAAAATGGTCGAAGCCGTAATGCAGACACGATGCTAGCCAAAGATGAGAGAAGTAGAGGTAACACTTTCGATAAGATTATAAATGTCACTAACTCAGGCTGGCTGGTAAAGTGAAATCTATGGAGGATGAGCTGAGGGCATTGAAAGAGGAAGTTAAGGGATACAATCAGCTAGTGGTGAATGAGCTGTAGACCACTCGGACTTCGTGGCCAAGTGCAACACATTGGATGCAAAACTTACAGACTTGACACAAGTTAAAAAGGGGGAAAAGTTGAAGCTGAAAAGAGACAAGCCCTCACTGTGGGTTGAGGAGACTAAAAGATGTAGGCTTGAAGGCCAACACTGTGATCTCGGGAGGCAGCCAGGAGGAAGCTCGAATCAAGTCTCGATGAGTTGGCTGCACTCAGTGAGGATAAGTCAACCGGAAGAAGCCGTGAAGGAGGATGAAGAGAAGAGGAGACTAGAGGAGGAGGAAAGGACAGAGAAACTCTTGGCTCGCCTTAAAGAGTCCGAACTGGAGGAGCCAAGGGGAAGGGAAAAGAAGTAGCTCATCGAGCCTGAGATCACCGAACTTGTTACTGTGGTCGCTGCTAAAGGGAAAGGAAAAAGGGGAAGCCGATTATTCCAATCTCTCAGTAGGAACAAATTAAAAGAATCAAAAGAGAGATGGAATACTTTGGAAAGAAAGAGAAGAAGAGGCAGAGAAAGAAGAAAGACTCCAATGTCTTCTCGGAGTGCCGCTGACGGAAATGGATGATCGAGATCAAGGCAAATGGGAAATTCAGACCATTCCACAACACGCCTCTGCTCCTCCTAAGCCGGCTTACGGAAAGTATGCTCGCTAAGTATAAAGACAAGAACCTCGGAGGGAATGTGGATGTACTATTGGAACATTCTTAAAGCTCTAGGAGCAACTCAACAAGATCCAGATTTGGCTTGGCACGAATGGATTGAGAAGGTAGACGCAGACTTCTATGCTCGGGCCGGAAGAAGCCGATGTAGAATTCAACGTCAATCTAATTTCTCCGGCTTTCGAGTATGCCATTCCTGAAGAAGCTCGATGGTACCTGGACCTAGATCGGGTTCGGGGGATCCTAAAGAAAGCAGAGGCCGAATCTGGACTTACTCAAGAAGAGGATCTCAAGCAGCTTAGGAGGCGTGTATTCAATTGGGCGATGATCCTGCATTTAAGAGCAATGGGGAGTCCGATAGAAACAGGATTTTTCTTTTCCTTATTTCTCTTTTCTATTAGTCTCCATCGTAATCTTTGTAAATCCAATGTGAATATACTTTGTTTGATTCATTTTACTTGTCTTATTTTCTTAAAGTTATTTTTACTTTGCTTTAAGAAAAACTTAAAATTTTCTTAAGTATAAGCCATCTCGAGAATTTTATCTCTCGGACTTGAAAATTTTTTTAAAAATTTATCTAAGTCTTGAGATTCATTTTTTTAGTATTTCTAAAAGAGTCTAAAAGACTTAATTTTTTTAAGTGCTTTAATGTAATTGAATTCTTTGTAATGTGAAGAATACCTATCTAATGATTTTGATAAACTCTAAAACTAACTTCACTGTGAGTGTTTCTCTTTTTGTAGGTTTTAACTTCATCAAAAAGGGGGAAATTGTTAGATCAAGATTGTTTTGATGAGTTAAAAGATTATTTCGGATGAGCAGATGATAATAAAGAAGCAGTGAAGACTCGAGTTCTAGTACTAAGCCGATCGACTAGGATAAGGATAGTTCAAGTCACCAAGACTAGGATTCACAAGTCATCCGGAGACAAGCTCGAGTCTAGTCATCTGCAGGAGACAAATATGAAGAGCTCGCACGAGGTCAAGACAAGCCGAGTAGAATAAGAAAGGCAAATATTCACCAAGTCACCGCAGATGAGTAGATTAAAATCAGCCGAGGAGCAAGCGGTTTTCAAGACTAAGTTTGTTAAGCGAGTGTTTTAGTTTGTTAGAACTAACTAACTAATAAACTAACTGTCTTTTCAGACTTATAAATAGGTCTAGGCACTTCATTCTCAAGATAGAGAATATACGTAATATCCAAGTTTTTTTAGCAAGTGATTTTCACAAAATTGATAAGCACAAAATAGTTCTTCACAATTTCTTTATAGAATTTTCTAAAGTGTTTGTAGTACACTTCACTTCACATCTTCAAAATTCGCTTCTTAGTCTTAGAGTTAGATTTGAAGCTTGATTAGCATCTTTGAAGGTTTGAAGATCGAGTTGTAATTTGTAAAAGATTGTAAGTAAGTAAGCAGCTAGTGAAGACCCTTCTTCAAAGTTTGGAGAAGGAGAGTGGATGTAGGATTGTTATAATCCGAACCACTATAAAATCCAGTGTTCTTTCGCTCTCTTTAATTTCATTCAAGTTACAATTTGTTATTTGAGATTAAAGTTCGTAATCTATCTAAAATCTAAATATCAGCCTTGCTTTTGATCTTGTTAAAAGTTGAGTTTAAAAATTGTTTTCATTGTGTTTAATCTGATTCTTTGAATTGATTTTGGAAAGATTTAAAAATCTACAAAATCTATTCAAACCCCCTTTCTAGATTTTGTTCTAGAAGGTTATCTCAAGGTTTTAATCAACTCAACATTCAGGACCAACACTCCATTAAAATCACAATGCCTAATGTGAGTATTCTTAGTCTTTCCCATCTCTCAATGTAGAAATCCCCAATTCATACAATCATGCAAAATTGAAACTCGATCAACACCTAATCACGTTAGCTCAACTCTCGCCTATTGCTAGGGTGATCAACCATTAATCTAAAGAGACAATTTTACATAAAGTACAATTAAGAATCACAATTAGGAAATAAACTAACGTGAGTATCCTTAGTGCAACTAATCTCTCGATTCCGAAGCACCCAATTCACACATTCATATACAATTATAACCCGATTAATCCCGGATCACATTAGCGCAGCTCTCGCCTATAGCTAGGGTGATCAAACACTAATCTACAGAGATAATTATGCATGAAGCACAATTGAGAATCCCAATTAGTAAGCAATCTACTCAATTGATCTCCAATCATCAACAATCATAGCATCATCAATCAAATCATCATCAATTTCAATTAACCCAAGCACAAGAGATTTATCCCATGGTACCACAAATAATACCCATGGGAAGAAGATAGAATTGATCAAACATAAAGCAAATCACAACAATTAAGAAATTAAAGAGACAAAAGAGGAGAAACATCACCAAATGGTCTTCAATCAACAAAAATAGGAATGCTTGAGTGCTCAATAGAAATCTTTAAATGAAATCCAAACTTGAATTGAATGGAATAATAAGATCTAAGGCTAATCTATGGCTAATCTACCAACAATCAATTGAAATCTAATCCTAATTCTAACTTCTACTCTATCTACAAGGAAGAAATGGCTTGGGGCCCGAGAAATCGCCCCAAAACCGCTCTTAATTGCTATTATGAAATGTTCTCTCTGGATTGCTCTGCTTCAGCTCTTTAAATAACGAAATTCTAGAAATATTCCCCCTCGAGTCGAGGCGGCCCTTGCAAATTTCCACTCCCTCGACTCGAGGGTCAGCCTCAGTCGAGGCTCCTGCATTTTTCCGATTTTAGTCCTTCTCTGCATAGCCCTCGACTCGAGGCTCTTGTCCCTCGATCGAGCCTCGAGTCCAGTGGCACTTTTCTCGCAAGCAGGCTTCGGCCCCAACCCCCGCTGTCCGATATGTACGTCTCTTCATTCTAAGCATAATTGGTACTCTCGGATTGGCAAAATTCCACCGAATTACCCGCAAAATGGACGAAAAACATCAAAATCTCACAAATAATACTTTTTAAGCAAAAGAGTGCTACTTTTCACATTTAGGCACAAAATTTTGGAAATCTTCCCCCTCGAGTCGAGGCGGCCCTTGCAAATTTCCACTCCCTCGACTCGAGGGTCAGCCCTCGAGTCGAGGCTCCCGCCTTTTCCGATTTTAGTCCTTCTTCGGATAGCCCTCGACTCGAGGCTCTTGTCCCTTGATCGAGCTCAAGTC
Source organism: Paraleonurus japonicus (assembly GCA_030762865.1). NCBI lineage: Eukaryota > Viridiplantae > Streptophyta > Magnoliopsida > Lamiales > Lamiaceae > Paraleonurus > Paraleonurus japonicus. The sequence continues at coordinate 5,866,209 of CM061061.1, read as the reverse complement.
CAGGGCACTTTTCTCGCGTAGGGCTTCGGTCCCAACCCCGTTTTCGTCCGATATGTACGTCTCTTCATTCTAAGCATAGTGGTACTCTCGGATTGGCAAAATTCCACCGAATTACCTACAAAATGGACGAAAAACATCAAAATCTCACAAATAATACTTTTAAGCAAAAGAATGCTACTTTTCACATTTAGGCACAAAAACTAACACTTTAGCTCACTTTTTGCACTAAAATAGGCCCTAAAAACATGCATCAATTCACTTAAATCACTCCTCGTCATTATCATCATCCCGAAGGACATCTCCGTGCTCTCGAGTGTAGGCATCAATCGCCTTAGTTTCTCTCTGTGACCACATCCGGAGGTTGATGGTCACAAATCCTGGAGCCCCAAAATCGTAGTCAACCTCTTGTTGGGAAGAGGGAATCGGCCACCTAGGTGCCGCTGAAAGCACCAAGTCCTACCAATGAGGTCGAGAGTCCTCATACGCCTCATGATATCGTAGTAAGATCTGGGGCCCTCCAAAGGTGCTCTCGTGTTATGTGTAGGAATGCCGAGATGCTCGGCAATAAGTGTGATCATCCCTCCGAATTGTATCTTCTTGAACTTTGTGCTTGTCACCCGCTCAAATAAGTAATGAGATATGCAACAAAGATTGAATCTAACTCCGTGCAGAAAACAACATAGCACGTACAACTCCTCGGATACCACGGCTCCTCCCTCTGATCGGGCAAATATAGTGCTCGAGAGGATCTTCTCTAGATACCTCATGAACGGGTTCGGATCCTCGTGCTCTTCAACTTCCCGGGAATGAATGGGGCCGATTAGGTGCTCCAATGCGAAATCCTCCTCTAGAATTTCTTAGCATTGTACTCTTTCCGGATGTTAAGTAGGGAGCCATTTGGATCTCAGAGGAGCACCTATAATCTCATTGACCTCGTTCACGGTCAAAGTATACTCATGTCCCATCAACTCAAAGGTAATAGCCGGGAAACTTTGTCTTTACGGCCTTGTCGAACTTCACCGTGCAGAGGAACTCGAGAGTGAGCCCCAAATAAGTCCGCGGCCTCTTAGTCAAGAAGTCGGACATGCCAATCTGATCAAAAGTTGTGGAATATCCTCCTCGATGCCCATGGAAGCCATACGGTTGTGGTCGACAAGGCGGGTCTTGACCACCTTGTTATAAATCTCCGCGCACGAATAATGTGCTTCCGCCACTTATAGTCATCCTACCGTATTCCCAATTGAGCGAGCATCTTCTCGGGTAAATCGAATGGCTTCTTCTCTCTTCCGAACTCCTCATCGGAAAAATTAGGGCCGTCTACTCCTCTAAACATCTTTCCCGCAACAATTTCCCAAGGCAACAATAAGCTCCACAATAATAGCAATACGAGCAAAGAATGATAGCAATCAAGCACATGAACGAGTCAATAGTCACTAATCAATCTCCAATCACAAACAATTCCTAGTGAATAAGCTACAAGCCTCAACAAATGGTCAAAAATCCAACTAAGCACATAGGATCAATAGAAGTGCTCAATAAATCCCAACAAAATAGCATACTCAACAAGAATGACTTTGACAATCAATAACAACAAGTAGGCTCACCAAAATGATGCCAATATGCTCCATAAAATATCCAACAATAACAAGCCATCTTATTTAATCCAATTATGCTCACTATCATACACTTCTATCATCAATTATACAACACTTGACCAACTATCCAATATATACCTTCACTAAGAATTCCCAAGAAAAAGTAAGCACAATTTATTCCTAAGCCCAAAATTTCACTAGGCAAAATCAAGATAACATAATCATTCCTAAACATGCCTTTGAATTCATCAAACACTCCAAAGTAATCACTCACAAGGCTTCAATTCGTTCAAAATATAATGCACCCAAAGTGTTTGCAAAAATGCCCAATTGAATTTCATATACAAAGCATAGAATTGGACAAATTCAACCACACCCATACAATACTCCATGTAGAAACGAATTTGAGAACCAATGAGAGAGCACTACGTACCTTGAGTCAATGAATTTTGCCTAGGAATGAGAATTGAAGAAACCCAAGCACTTCTAAAAAATCCCCAAATTGATGCTCAAAAACCCTCCAAGATATGATTTTGATGCAAATGATGATGAATATGATGTAAAAGATCGGTGAATGATCGTAAAATATGAGCAAAATGGTTGGAAATTATGGTGGAGATGGAAAGGGGATCGACAATGGTGGTTAGCAGCCTCGACTCGTGCGATTTGAATCGGACTGATTTCGTGAATTTTAAACAAACGGCTCCAGCCTCGACTCGAGACTCGTGCCTCGACTCGAGGCATGCGTAAAATCGAGTCCCTCGACTCGAGGCTCTAGCCTCGAGTCGTGCCTGCAGCTTTAAACAGACGCCTTGACTCAAGGCTCTACCCTCGACTCGAGGGATATGCAATTTTTCGAAAATTCATTAAGTATGGACCCCTCGACCCGAGGACTGGGTCACCTCGACTCGGGATCGAGTCTAGGGAATTTTTATGGATTCCTGACCCGGTCCGACCCCGAAACTCCTAAAAATGACCTATTCGACCCCAACGAACCCAAATATGCAAAAACTAACCGTTTTGGTCCCTTGATTTAAGCCCGGTCGCTCATTCGATCGAGGAGACCGGGTCTCTTCCTTTTGCTCATTTTTCACCAGCTTTTAAGCTTTTTCTCCTTTTCGATCTTGAATTCCCTTGCACTTTCGATCTCTTTTCCATCAAATATAGTGAGTGTACCTACAATCGGGCATAACAACCATCAACTAATTACCACCGAGAGATGCATTTCAACAATAAACGATCAACACCCCCAAACATGAATGATAGCATGAATTCAAAGTTTGGAATGAGAGTGATACATATATATGCAACTCCAAATGATATCAACAATAAGATCAATACTTCAAATAAATCCATAGCAAAATAACATAATCTCCTAAGCTTGAGCAATTAAGTACCTAGCCAAACGAAACAAAAACACAAAGCAAACAAAAGCACACAAAAGCAATAAAAAGGATAGGTTGTCTCCCATCTAGCGCTATTTTTATTGTCCTATGCCGGATTTATTTGTTCATTTCCAACTCTCTTCATTGGAATGGCCAACGATAGCGATCATCCTTTCCATTATATCTCATCATTTGAGCTTCAAAATCTAGGAGGCACATATGATTGATAGGGCAACCACACATAGATATGCATAGTATCCATGGTCGCCCCCTTGTTCTCCCTCCATCCTTCTTCTCCATTCCTTTCCTTCAAGGATGCCCAAGCGCTTCATCAATTCCTTCCTATAGTCAAAGTTTACAAGAGGTAACATTAAATCATTAGAAGCATCAATATCAATAAAAGTATGAATTGAAGAGTTAGAAGGTTTAGAAATGCTCATTTCGTTCTTCAATTCCTCATTAGGTGCTTCTAGATTTTCTTGCTCATTGTTGCTCATGTCCATTAATGGACATTCCTCTTCCTCACTTTCGACAAGGAAATTTTCCACTTTATCCTCCTTGCTTGGACCCTCTACTACATCTTCTTCACTTTCATTTTCTTCCTCCCCTTCGTCTTCTTGCTTCTCCGTGATGGTTAGGTTCTTCACTTGGAGTAGAAAATATTAGAGTTGACTTTTTAACACCATGAATTGAGCGTCGGTGATCTCCAAGTTCCCCTCTATCATTGACTCAACCATTGCTTTGGTCTCATAAATATTTTCATACAAGGGAAGCACTTCTTCATATCTCGGTTCATCTTCCTCAAGTTTTTCCAACAACACTCCAAGCATCTCCTTCAAAATTGCTCTCACATCATGGAGTCCCATTCTTCAAATTGAGAGGAAGCTTGTGGCATTTGGTAGTCATACTCATAGCTTCTCCCATCATCATAGTATTTCCCTTCCGATGCTCCTTGATACTCAAATCCACAACATGGATCGAATGTTTGATCATAATACTCATAGTATGGGAACATCTCTTGAGGTGGGGGAGGAATTTCATCACATCTCCAATCTTGATAATTGGATGGAACTTGTTGCAATTGAGAATTATCCTCAAAGCTCCTCCAATTATTGTATCCAAATTCTTCATAGTGTGGAGGATACACCATACTCTCTTGATAAAACTCTTGATTCCACGCATATAAGTCGTATCCCTCCATCTAGACAATATAGCAAGTATCAAATTCACACAAAAATAACAAAACAAACACAAACAAGGCAACAAGTAGCCACTTCAAACAATTCCTAAGTCTCACTATAGGCGCAGAAACTAATTCCCGGCAATGGTGCCATTTTGATTGTAGGTATCCGGGTAAGCGGTTTTAAGACCAATCAAGAATATCAAACCCAACTAAAAAGTATGAACGTGAGGCCCTAGAAATACAAGTTCTTAGTGACTATTATTGCAAAGCGGGTATTGGAAATAGAAACACAACAAAAAGCAAGAAATAGACTCAAACAAAACAAAGAGGCAAATGATCGAACACTTGAAAAAGGCAAGAACAAACAACAACAATAAATGGTGGATAGGGGTGCTAGGGCTAACATCCATCAAGGAATCAATGATCAACAAGTTATGATTGAATCAAATTGCAAATCAACTAAGATAGAAAGCATAAAACCACCATGAAATTAATCACTCCATTAATAACACAATGCCTAATGTGAGTATCCTTAGTGTAACTAATCTCTCGATTCCGATGCACCCAATCCATATAATTCATACACAATTATAACCCGATTAATCTTGGATCACGTTAGCTCAACTCGCCTATTGCTAGGGTGATCAAACATTAATCTAAAGAGATAATCTTGCATGAAGCACAATTGAGAATCACAATTAGGAAACAATCTAACTCAATTGATCACAATTATCATCAATCAAAGAATAGGCAATCACATCATCCTCAATTTCAATTAACCCAAGCACAAGAGAGTTAGCCCATGGTGCCAAGAGCAATATCCAAGGGAAGAAAATCTAATTGAGCAAACACACAACAAATCACAACAATTAAGAAATTGAAAAGAGATAAGAGGAAGAACATCACCAATAGGATTGAATTAACAAAAATAGGAATGCTTGAGTCTTCAAAGTAACTTCTCTCCAATGCAAATACAAGCTTGAATTGAGTAAACTAGATGATCAAATGCTTATCTAATGCTAATCTAATCAACAACAATTCAAATCTAAATCTAAATCTACAATCTACTCTACCTACAAGAAGAAATTGGCTTGGGGCCTAAGAAATCGCCCCAAAACCGCTAATAATCGCTCTATGGAATTGGTCTTTGAAGTATGCTCTGTTTTGCCCCTTAAATAAACGAATTTTCTAAAAACTCCTCTCCTCGAGTCGAGGAAGTTGCCGCTTTTTGCCCATCCCTCGACTCGAGGCTCAAAGAGTTTCTTCTATTTTCCGATTTTCATCCTTTTGTCTTCACCCTCGGGTCGAGGCCACGGACCTCGACCGGAGGTCGAGTCCAGGAAATTTTCTCGACCCGGGCTCCGCCTCGACCCCGTTTTTCGTCCGTCTCGATCGTCTCTTTATCCTAAGAATGTTGGTACTCTCGGTTTGGCCAAATTCCACCAATTTACCTATAAAACGGACGAAAAACATCAAAAACTCATCAAATAATACTTTTAGGGAAAGAAATGATACTCTACACATTTAAGCACAAAATCTAACACTTTTGATCACTTTTGCACTAAAATATACACTAAAAATATGCATCAATTCACTCCAATCACCTATCATTATTTCGTAATTTTATATTATAAACTAAAAACTTTCCACAAAATTTTCTTATCGATGTCAAACACACAAAATGTGTATTTGCAAAAGAAGAAAAATTTTAGTCTCGAATTTACTTTTTAATAAATAAAAATTAATATTTATTTATATGTGTTTGGATCGATTAATTATATTTTATTCTTAATAATATCAAACAACACAAAATGTATGTATTACAAATGAAGGTAAAGTTGTTGGTCCTTTGATTGAGTGGTTATTATGAGTTTGATATGCCTTTCAAAGATAATCTAGAAGGGGGAGGGTTGAATAGATTATCTAAACTTTTAGAAATTTAGATTATCAACCAACTTGCAAACCTACAAATCAAAGAATACAGCGGAAACAAATTTATACTCAATCTTTAAAGGATCTAAACCATTCAAAATATTGTTTGATCAAATTGTAAGTAATAACAAAAATTGTAAACGAAAGAAAGAAAGAACACCAAATTTATAGTGGTTCGGATCGAAAGATCCTACGTCCACTCTTCTCCTTCAACTTGAAGAAGGACCTCGACTCACTTACTTTCTTCCTTTCTTACTTACTTACAGATTACGGTGACTACCTTCGGCCTTACAATTTTCTTCTTCGAATTCTGAAAATATGTCTTGAAGATATGAATGATAGTGTTCTACAAACACTAAGAAAATTATGAACGTCAAATGCGTTCTTGTGTGTATGTGAAACTTGTTTGAGTGCTTTTAGTGTGTTACAGAGTTACTTGTGTATCTAAGAGAATGCAAAAGTCCTTCTATTCTAATTACTCGATTTATTTATAGAGAAGCTATTCTTTGGCAATTGTAATTTCCTTCTTGATTCTTCTCTTGTTAGTTATAACCAACTAACTGAATCTTGTAACTTCTTTTTGGTTAGTTGCAACTCGTTCTTGAAACTACTCAATTTTTCATCCTCTTTTTAACTCATCTTGAGACGCGGTCCACCTCGCTTGTGTCTTGCTTTTCGGTCTTGGTGTTTGTCGTCCTGCCTTGTCTTTGATCTTGACCTCGTCTTTCTCTGTCTTTGTGTTTGTCCTCATCTGATTCCTTGTGCTTGTCTTCGTCGATCTCTTATACTTATCTTCATCTCGATTTCTTGTACTTAATCTATTACATGTTCTTACTACATCACCGGCTATGCAAAGGATTGATTGGTCATCCTATTTTACATTTAACTCATCAAAACTAAATACATTTTTCTTCCTAACAAAAATTTAGGCTCAAATTTTATTTTAAAAATTGCATCTTTGTATTTGACTCGATTAATCTTGTTCAACACAATGTGTTAATAAATAAATAAATTAAACTATAATTTCCAAAACTAAATAAATGGTTTTTATATTAATGATTGAATAGTAAGGGAAATGGTGAATTAAATTTATTTTAGAGTATTATTAAATTTATTTAATGATTAATAGTTTATTTAAGATTTAATTACGGATTTTAGAAAACAAATTTGGAAAGTAACTCTTGGTGAAAGTTACTATTAATAAAAATTTGTTTTTAGATTAGTAAAGATTAGCAATTCTCCCATGTATTAAATATTATAAATTTTGAATATGAAATTATAATATAAATTTAAATTATTAATTTATTTTACTATTATTTTTATTAATATATAAAAATTATATTATTTATACATGGATATATTATAATTGTTTAATTAATCCTCTCGACCTCTTGCCGTTTGCATCTTAATCTCTCACCACTCTTAGATTTTTGAAACTCGTCTTCCATTGTTAGCCGTATAGTCTGCATTACTTCTCATTATCATTCTCAATTCTCATAGTCCGTCTCCTCTTTAACAACATCAATTGTGAATTTGTGTATTATCTTCAATGATTTGTGATTGGTTCCGCCTTCCCTATGCCTCTGTCGAGCCACCACCATGCTCAACCTTGATAATGTGTGACCCATTTTTAATCTACTCTACACAACTAATTGTGATTTATAGAATTTGCACAATCCTCTCTCTTCTTCTTCTTCTTCTTCTTCTTCTTCTTCTTCTTCTTCTTCTTCTTCTTCTTCTTCTTCTTCTTCTTCTTCTTCTTCTTCTTCTTCTTCTTCTTCTTCTCCTCCTCCTCCTCCTCCTCCTCCTCCTCCTCCTCCTCCTCCTCCTCCTCCTCCTCCTCCTCCTCCTCTTCCTCTCTCTTCCTCTTCCTCTTCTTCTTCTTCTTCTTCTTCTTCTTCTTCTTCTTCTTCTTCTTCTTCTTCTTCTTCTTCTTCTTCTTCTTCTTCTACTCTACACAACTAATAGTGATTTATAGAATTTGCACAATCCTCTCTTCTTCTTCTTCTTCTTCTTCTTCTTCTTCTTCTTCTTCTTCTTCTTCTTCTTCTTCTTCTTCTTCTTCTTCTTCTTCTTCTTCTTCTTCTTCTCCTTCTCCTTCTCCTTCTCTTTCTCCTCCTCCTTCTCCTCCTCCTCCTCCTCCTTCTCCTGCTTCTCCTGCTTCTCCTCCTTCTCCTGCTTCTCCTCCTTCTCCTTTTTCTCCTCCTTCTTCTTCCTCCTTCTCCTCCTTCTCCTTCTCCTTCTCCTTCTCCTTCTCCTTCTCCTTCTCTTCTCTTCTCGCTTCTCCTTCTCCTTCTCCTTCTCCTTCTCCTTCTCCTTCTCCTTCTCCTTCTCCTTCTCCTTCTTCTTCTTCTTCTTCTTCTTCTTCTTCTTGATTGACATTTGTTTTATTTTTTCGCTGAATATTTTTGTTGTTTTGTTTCATCTGAAATATTTAATGTTGATGTCACCGATTTAAACATTTATTTTAATATTTTTGTTCGGTTTAGATTAAAGTTGCTATTTTAATTTAATTAATTTTAGCACTTTATTCGTGGTTTAAGTATAAAAAATGGCGGAAAAATCAAACATTCCCTCAAATACTTCCTCAGACTCCTCGATTTCAAACCCTCTGAATCTTCTTGCATCCATGGCTGCTCAAAATCCTTCATCTGCTAATGTCACAAATGTTGTCGGACAATCAACGGCCACATCTACTGTTCAAGACCCTGTTCCTCTATCCGTTATCTTCCCATTTTCGTGAGCCCTTCAAACATTCGAGCCACTGTTCGTGATTTTCCTAACCTTCCACAACCACCAATAGTAGTCGTAGGCTCAATCCAAATCGATGTCTCAAAATTTCTTGCATATGATGAGAATGCCACACCTACATCTAACCCTTCCACTCAAACCCCTGCTCCTACTCTGCTCCTATGGAAACTACACCTACCGAGCCCGCATTCGGGTTGCCGATGATATAATCAATCAGCACAATAGCTGAGATAGATGATGAGATCATGGATGAGGTAAATGATTCCACTAACTCAGGTGTTGCTTCCAAGAAGGTGAAGAAACCAAGAGGAAGAGAAGCCTGCTAAGGCTAGGAGAAGGTCGAGTAGGTCTCGTGATGAGAGTTAACTATTCTAAAATCGCTAAGAGGGGAAAGATGAATGAAGAAGGCATATCTTCCGAACCCATTCAACTGTCAAAATCAACTTCGAATCTGAAAGGGGTGATGAAGAGGCTCCGGAGAACCAAGCAAAGCCTCTGTTGGAGTATCTTTGTAAAGCAAACTTTTGTTGGGCTTTGTGAATGTATATTTGATTTACTTATTATCTAAAATAAATATTTTTCACATTATTGCTTTCTTTCAATAGTGATTGTTTGCATGTCTATTTATCTTATATTGTAGACAATGTGGTGGGTTTGTAGTCACACGTAAGATAACATTGTCGGTTCCTTATAAGATATAAACAGTATTCACGCACCGAGATAGTTCTCGGACATAACTATTGGTTTAAGTTGTAGTATAAACTTGTTGGTGGCTTGTCTTGGTCATTAGTTTATACTAATACGACCGTGTCATATTGAATGGATCATAGATAAGACATGTTCTTCTATTCGACTATCATGAAGAACTAGAGGTCTTGGTGACTCTTATAATTCTTAACCCCAAGTGTGATATTTAGGTGTGTGGGGTGCTTATTCACTACTTTGATTTATCATGGGTGAGAATCTTATTAGATTCAACATACCGTATTTTGGGTAGTGATATCACTCGCATGATGTCTATTTATTGGCATTAGGGCACCGTGTCCTGGTCATCCGTGTGATGACGCCCTCTTGAGGATCTCATAAAGCGATTGTCGTATTAAACCCTCGCAGTGGATTTAATCCGCACGACAAAAAGGTGGAGTGGTACTACTCAAGGAATAATAGATTTTAATTAATTAAAGTAGTCGAAGCTTTAATAATTAATGGACGTGCGATATCTTTAACATGGGGAGTAATAGAGTCTAATAGAAGTCCCGATTCGGTTCGGGATAGGACGGGAGTGCAACATTAATTCTCTAGTGGGATGAATTAATGTTTTCGGGACAAATAATGTTGGACTGAACATAAGAATATTTGGACTTGAAAGAAGCCCAAACCCTATACCTTCTAATGGATCCCTAGTCCGGCCCATGAAAAACCTAGTGAGTGTATATAAAAAGGGGCTTGATTCGCTTAAATGAATAAGAGAGAAAAAAACTGCAGCAACCTCTTTTCACCACGTTTCGATAGCTCGCTGTCCACCCGGTGTTCGAACGAGGTTGGGAGACAGACTAGAAGGTCTTTAGTGGAATCAACGCCTTGATCTTCAAGGGTAACAAATCTAAACTTTGCTTTAGACACATGTTTAGGTTTTATTTTATTTTGTTCTCTGCTTTTGACGTTTGGCATCCAACAACGATCTTGGGATCGGACCGCCTTCACCGGCGTGTTCCATCATTTGGTATCGAGCCTGATTCGTGGATTGTTGGCTCTGCCTAAAACGTGTGGTTTGATTTCGTTGTTTTTTTTTGGTATGTATGTCGCTTCTGTTTTGTTTTGGTATTTTGATCGTTCTCTGCCGCAACCCTTGGTGATGTTGTAATCGTTTTCCCACCAGATAATAAGTGTGGGTAGTATAGTTTTTTTCACTATAGTAGGGGTTTTGCTTATTTTTTTGTATTTTTATCGCAAAAATGGGCCATGGCGGATGAAGGATGCGGAAACGACGTAAAAGAGAAACCAGAGTTTTTGTGTTATGGCCTTGGACGATTGCACTGTTTTGGCCATAACTTTTGACTCGAGTGTCCATTTTCTGCCCATAATACCTTTTCGGAAACATCTTGAAGTGCTCTACAATCGTCACAGCTTTGCTGTGTCGGCCTATGGTGAGGGCTAATTCAATTGACTTGATGAACTTTTCTGCCAGTTTTTAGTCGGTGGACGTGAACTCGAGCCATTTGCCTTGCGTGAGAGGCCGATGCGAGGCATCCGTCTGCGCCCTTGATTTATCATTGTAATAGCTTAGTGTAGGCTGTTTTTGATAGGTTTTCAAGGGGTTGCGATAGATATGCATTTATTTCTGTTTTTATTTGTTGCATATTACTTTGTTGTGGCATATTTTTGTGGTTTTTTTCATAATATGCTATTCCTACAAATAACCTTCACATTTAAATGACTAAGTGAGATAATTGAATTTTAATTAATTCATTGGCCTCCACAATTGGTCTTTAAGTAAGGTGTGCATTGCTCGTGGGACCTTGGAGTCTTCTCAACGGGTGCAACATTCACTAGCTTGCTAGTTAAGACTTCTAATCAAATATTTTAATCTTTAGATGAAGTATGTGGTCTTCCCCAACGGATGTATCATTCATGAGTTCATTGGTAAAGAATAATTCAAGATAAATTGTGGTCACCACTTATGTGTGAATTTTAACATAACTCCCCAACGGCCTGTTCTAATTCACATGGTCGGTTGAGTTCCGACTATTAATTTCATTCGTCATAAGGATAAGTTGACGTGAAATTGAAATTAAAGACTGGATGTCTGGTTGATGAGCACATACGTAAACGACCACCTTAAAGTGGCTTGCGTGTGTGTTTGTTGGGTTGTTGGAGGTTGTGTTGAATATTGGTTTTGAAGGTTTCCAATATTTTATGCTTCAACTTATGTGATTTAATGCTTGCTTGCATTTTATTTATTACAGATAATTGCATGATGTCGTTCAACCCGCTTGTGATAATTTTAAATCAAAATAAGCTTACTTGGTCCGAATTATTTGGATTGCAAAAGAAATCGGATATTGTCCTAGTTGCAGATGAGTATAAGTTTGTACTCACTACACTGCTCCGCCTCCTTTAGAACCCGATTCCACCGAAGAGCAAAAGGAGTCTCATAAGAAGTGGCATAAGGCTAATGAGATGGCTCGTTGTTACATTTTGGCCTCGATGTCAAATATTTTACAACACAGCATCAAAATATGCCTAATGCCCAAGATATGATGTCGAGCCTAAAAGAGCTCTTTGGTGAGCAGGGATAGGGCTGCCCATTTTTGAGGCTATGAGGAAGATTATGTCAACCTCTATGCCGGAGGGAGCGTCGATCGGGGACCACGGTCTCAAGATGATTGAATATCTCGAATGAGATCGAGGTCCTCGGAGGAGAAATTGATGGTGATACCAAGATCGATATTATCCTACACTCGCTCCCAAAGTCCTTTGAGAACTTTCGTTTAAATGTAATCATGAGTAAGAAGAACTATACTATAGCCGAGCTTCTTACAATTGGTTGCGGCGGAAGGTCTCATGGGTAAGGGACCACGGGATAATGTTTCTGTTCAAGCTGGATCTTCTTCGTCTAAGGGCGGGAAGAAGAAAAGGCCTTCACGTAAAAGGGTAGTGGAAACAGTGGGAGCAAGAAAGTTGCGCCTTTGGCGCCTTCTCGTGGCTTGAAGAAGTCGAAAGGCAAATGCTTCAAGTGCAGCAAGACAGGACATTGGAAGGCTGATTGTCCTCTCCCGAAAAGGATAACTCTGGTATGTCTCTTGCTCTAGTTTTTGAAACATGTTTTGCGGCTTGTTACGCCTCTTCTTGGGTAGTAGATACAGTGAGCCACTAATCATGTTTGTTACACCTTGCAGGGGTTTCGCAAACAAGGCAACTAAGTGAGGGCGAGATTACTCTCGGTTTGGGCAACGCTACAACAAAGCGAGTGGTCGCAGAGGGAGATGTGCACTTGTGTTTTTGATTCTATTTTAGTATTAAAGAACGCTTTTGTACGTGCCGAGTTTTCGGAAGAATTTAATTTCAGTTTCAAAATTGTTTTTGGATGGATGCTTAGTTGTTTTTAATAATAATGTTGCTATTATGAGAAATGACTTTTTAACTGCTCGCACGTTAGAAAATGGTCTTTATACCATTACTTGTGCATATCGTACTATGATCAAGCTCATTTATCGTCATCATTGAATAAGAGAAAAGAACCTTCTAAGATGAATCAAACATACTTTTGGCACCTAAGATTAGGTCATGTCAACCGAGAAGGATTCAAAGACTGGTAAGTAGTGGATCTTTGGAGTCTCTCCAAGTGGAACCATTCTCGGTCTGTGAATCCTGTTTGGAAGGCAAGATGGCCTCAAGACCTTTTAAGGCCAAGGGGAATAGGGCCAATGATGTGTTGGAATTGATTCACTCGATTTGTGTAGGCCTATGTCTAATCAAGCTAGAGGTGGTTTTGAGTACTTTGTCACTTTCACCGACGATTACTCAAGATATGGGTATATCTACTGATGCGCCACAAGTCTTAATGCTTTGGCAAGTTCAAAGAATTTAAGGCGAAAGTGGAGAATCGTCATGGTAAGAGTATCAAGTCACTACGATCTGATCGTGGTGGCGAATACCTTAGCAATGAGTTTAGGCAATACTTATTAGAGAATGGGATTACATCCCAGCTTACCGCGCTGGTACTCCCCAAATGAATGGCGTTGCCGAGAGAAGAAATAGGACTCTATTGGACATGGTGAGATTGATGATGAGTTATGCTTCACTACCTACCTCGTTTTGGGGATATGCCTTGGAAACGGCGGCGTACCTTCTAAACTATGTACCTTCGAAAGCAATTCCAAAAACTCCGATTGAATTGTGGTCTGCAGGCGAAAGCCTAGTCTAAACCACATTCGGTTTTAGGGTTGTCCAAAGACATGTGCCGAACAAGGGAGATAATAAGTTGGCACCTAGAATCGAAGTGCGGTTGTTTGTAGGGTATCCTAAGGGAACGAGAGGTGGTTATTTTTATAGTCCTAATGATCGAGAGGGTGATTGTGAGTACTAATGCCTGATTTTTAGAGGAAGACTATATGTATGAGCATAAGTCCAATAGTGAGATCATTCTTAATGAGTTAAGGGGAGACAATGGCACACCGAGTGTGCAAGAGGAAATACCACAAGAGACTGCACAATGTGGTTACTTTGATGAACCTTTACATGCATTGCCTCGTCGTAGTGGGAGGGTTGTTCGTCAACCTCGATCGCTTTCATGTTTGTGGGAGAGTTTGTGGACTTGATTCCAAGCGATGAACATGATGATAACGATCCACTGGTCTTACAAAGAGGCAATTCAACACAAAGATGCAGAGTCTTGGCACAAGTCTATGGATTCAAATTGAATCTATGGATTCTATGGAAGTATTTGACCTAAGTGAACTTCCCCATGGCCGTAAAGTCGTTGGGTGTAAGTGGGTCTACTGACGTAAGAGAGGATCGATGGGCGACATCGCTTTTAAGGTACGGATGGTAGCAAAAGGTTTTACTCGGAAAGAAGGGATCGACTATGATGAAACCTTTTCACCAGTAGCCATGCTAAAGTCGATCCGGATTCTTTTATCCATAGCTAATCACATTAACTATGAGATTTGGCAAATGGATGTCAAGACAGCTTTCCTTAATGGAAATTTGGATAAGGACATCTATATGCAAAGCAACCCGAGGGTTATGTGAAGAAAGGCCAAGAGCATCTAGTCTGGAAGCTGAAAAGTCTATTTATGGGCTAAAGCAAGCTTCTAGATCTTGGAATATTCGTTTTGACAAGGTGATCAAATCCTTTGGGTTTGAACAATGTCAAAATGAAAGTTGTGTGTACAAGAAGAGTAATAGAGACGTAGTGGTATTCTTAGTACCGTACGCGTCGATGATATTCTTCTCATTGGCAACAAGATGTGAATGTATTATCAGATGTAAAGGTGTGGATTTCAGAATAGTTTCAAATGAAGGATTTGGGAGAAGCATCGTACATTCTTGGTATTAAGGTCATTCGTGATCGGAAAAAGAGAATGTTGTGTTTATCTCAAGCGTCTTATATTGATCCGTGATTGCTCATTTTAGCATGCAAAACTCCAAGAAGGGTTTACTACCTTTTAGACATGGAGTTCCCCTATCTAAGGATATGTATCCTAGGACACGAAGGAGATAGAGGAGATGGCTAAGGTTCCTTATGCTTCGCCTGTAGGAAGCCTTATGTATGTGATGCCGTGTACGAGGCCTCGATATTTGCTATGCAGTCGGCATGGTTGCAAGATATCGCCTAACCTTGGTCAAGGACATTGGACTGATGTCAAGCATATTCTCAAGTATATGAAAAGGACTCGAGATTATATCTTTGGTATACCAAGAAGATAGTATGATTCCTTTGGGTTATACCGATTGATTTCCAAGCTGATCGAGATGAATGGAAATCTACCTCGGGTTATGTGTTTATGCCGGGAGGCGAGCCATATCTTGGAGAAGTATGAAGCGTAAATGCATCACGGACTCCACTATGGAAGCCGAGTACGTAGGCTGCCTCGGAGAGGCTGCTAAAGAGGCTGTTTGGCTACGTAGTTTCTTATTGGACTTAGGGGTGTCTCAGAGTATGCCGATGTGTATCACTATTTATTGTGATAATGCGGGTGCAAAGGCAAACTCGAAAGAACCTAGAGCCCACAAAGCAAGTAAACACATAGAGCGGAAGTACCACATTATACGAGATATCGTAAATCGAGGAGACGTGGTTGTGGCTAAGATTGCGTCGTTGGACAACCCGGCTGATCCCTTCACAAAGACTTCGCAATAAAAGTCTATGAAAAACATGTAGAGGGTCTTGGTTTACGATGTATTACAGCTAGACTTTGAGTATAAGTGGGAGATATTGTTATGACTTTGTGTGTATACTAAAAGTTTAGCTTTAGTATAAGTGGGAGATTGTTGGAGTATACTTGTAAAGCAAACTTTTCTTGGGCTTTGTGAATGTATATTTGATTTCCTTATTATACGAAATAAATGTTTTTCATATTATTGCTTTATTTCAATAGTGATTGTTTGTATGTCTGTTTATCTTATATTGTAGACAATGTGGTGGGTTTGTAGTCACACGTAAGATAACATTGTCGGTTCCTTATAAGATATAAACAGTATTCACGATCGAGATAGTTCTCGACATAACTATTGGTTTAAGTTGTAGTATAAACTTGTTGGTGGCTTGTCTTGGTCATTAGTTTATACTAATACAATCGTGTCGTATTGAATGGATCATAGATAAGACATGTTCTTCTATTCGACTATCATGAAGAGCTAGAGGTCTTGTTGACTCTATTAATTCTTAACCCTAAGCGTGATATTTAGGTGTATGGGGTGCTTATTCACTACTTTGATTTATCATGGGTGAGAATCTTATTAGATTCAACATACTGTATTTTGGGTAGTGATATCACTCGCATGATGTCTATTTATTGGCATTAGGGCACCGTGTCCTGGTCATCCGGTGATGACGTCCTCTTGAGGATCTCATAAAGGATTGTCGTATTAAACCACTGTAGGTGGATTTAATCCGCACGACAACAAGGTTGAGTGGTACTACTCAATGAATAATAGATATTAATTAATTAAAGTAGTTAGAAGCTTTAATAATTAATGGACGTGCGATATCTTTAACACGGGAGTTATAGAGTTTAATAGAAGTCTGATTCGGTTCGGGATAGGACGGGAGTGCAACATTAATTCTCTAGTGGGATGAATTAATGTTTTCGGGCCAAATAATGTGGGCTGAACATAATAATATTTGGACTTGAAAGAAGCCCAAACCCTATACCTTCTAATGGATCCCTAGTCGGCCCATGAAAAAAACCTAGTGAGTGTATATAAAAAGGGGCTTGAGTTCACTTAAATGAATAAGAGAGAAAAAAAGCTGTAGCAGCCTCTTTTCACCACGTTTCGATAGCTCGCCGTCCACCCGATGTTCGAACGAGGTTGGGAGATAGACTAGAAGGTCTTTAGTGGAATCAACGCCTTGATCTTCAAGGGTAACGAATCTAAACTTTGCTTTAGACGTATGTTTAGGTTTTATTTTATTTTGTTCTCTGCTTTTGTACGTTTGGCATCCAATAACGATCTTGGGATCGGACCGCCTTCACCGGCGTGTTCCATCACCTCAAAACCAGCCACCGAACTAGTTGTTGCACCCATTCCGAACCGAGTGTCATTCCTAATGTTGACACATCGATTCTCAAGAAAATATTCCCATCTCTAACTGATAACAAGATTGGAAAAGAGAGCAAAGAAGAAGAATGACCCAAGTACGGGGAGGATGATTACCGATTCTCGAAGTCTACCGAGGATGTTGCGGGTGATGAGGCAACATAAGAGAGTCTCGGTAGTTCGATTCTTCCGGTGGATCAGTGAAGAAGCCGCTAAAAGTCCCGATGAACCAAGTAACTCACCCTCACATTCATCTAGTAGTAGCTCTGAAAGTGATGATGATCAAGATGAATACTTTGGGGTTAATTTTGAAAAATTCAAGAAATTGAAAAGAAGACATCTTTTGCCTAAAAAAGGATTAAACATTCGATTTTTAAAAATAACTTGATTGAATTTCTTGAGATTAGAGGTCTATTGAAATCATTGAGTATGCATGTCCGTATGTGGATGATTGGATTGTTGAGTTCTACTGTAATTTGAAGAAAGGTACATGAAGAACTCTAGAAGGTATGGATCTCGTTAAGTTTAGGGGTAATGAAGTTTTCTGAACCCTACTTTGATAAATGACTATCTTGAAACTCCCGATATTGATGAAGATGAGATACCGATATGGATCACATTTGCACAATCATCACAGATGGTAGAATTAGGCTTTGATAAACTAAAATTCTATCCTCTTCACTCACTAATTTATATTGTTATACATAAAATGTGTGTGTATAGTTGGCTTCCCACAACTAACACTACTCGATTACAATGGATCAAACAATACTCATGTATGAGATTGTTGTGATGAATAATTTCAATTTAGGAAGAACAATCTTTAATCATACGATGAGGTTTCTTTGGTAATATTGCTAAGAGAGGAATACTTGCCTTATCCTACTTTGATTGGGTTAGTGTTGAAGAATGTGGATTTTGAGAAAGAAGGAGTTGAGATACTAAGTGGTATAGTACAACCCTTAGGTATTTCCCATGTGTTACTTGCTAGTAATAGGGTCATTGATACCGCCTTGGAAAAATTTGGCTAGAGGAGAGCCGCAAAATCTCGAAGCCGATCTCGCACAACCAACAAGCAGAGCCAACCCAAAATGTCGCCGACAATGTTGGTCACATTGATGATCACATTGATGCCGAGGAATTCACTGTTAACTTAGTCATTTGTTCATAGATCTTTTATTCTTGCTCAAATTAATAACTTGAGTGATCGATTGATGAGTTACTGATTATGAAGATGTTTTGGGAGAGGTTGATTTTTGCTCCAACAAGGGGAGTACGAGGTGTAGTTCATGCTCGGGCCGCTAATCCGAGACCCGATCATGCACTTGAACACGATAGACTGATACCACCGCCGCTAAAGAAGCTAGAGTTCTTGATCTTCTTGATGATGTTGTACCAAGCTGTTGCAACAACCGAGAAATTTGAACCTATTCTTTGGAAATACGGTGGAAATAAAGAAGGAGATGGTGATTTTGAAGAAGCTATACAAGACCTCTATGGAGATCTGTCTTAGGGTGAGCTTGTTTTGAAAAGATAGTTTTTATTATTTTGATCATTTATTAAAAGAGAGTTGATTACTCTCTTGATAATTGTTCTTGCTTTGTTTATTGCTACGAACAATTTCAATTTATGCATGTTTCTAAGACAATAGTTGATTAGGATGTTTTGTGAGCACTTCATGTTTTGTGCTCTGTTGGTTTTTGTTTGCTCGATTTCTGTTTTATATATATATATATATGCTCGACTATTTATTTTCTTTGTTTATATTGCTACGATTGCTTATTTCCCTTGTTTAATTCTTACGAATATTTATCGACTATGTTTAGTTTGATTTGTTTTGAGTATTGTTGTGCTCTGTCGACACACACACTTCACCGATTTATATGGTGTATATATATATCGGGTGTGTTGCACAGAAAGGTCAAATTGGGGAGATTGTTGATGTCACCGATTTAAACATTTTGGTGTTACCACCAATGTTGTAACATCGGGCGCGACATCGAGAATTTGTCCTTTCTTCTAACAACTAACTTTTCATGTTTCATATTGTCCTTGATGTTGTTTACTATAGGTTGACGATCCGGAATCGACTCTAATACTCCCAAAGGATCTACAAGGATCAAGAATAAAGGGGAGTTTTCTAGATCAAGCGGTTACAAGTCTAGAGCGATTATTAAAGGCGGTTTATTGGCGCTTTTTCACTGGAATTCACGAAGTGAATGATAGGGAATGAGTGGAGATTTCTAGATCCATCCACAAGGATCTATGATGCTCTTGAAGGTTGTATTTGACATCTATAAATAGATGACCAAGCTTCAAGAATAAAAAAACAAGACAATATAAGCTGATCAATCATAAATCATACGAGCCTTGCGTAAGAAATAATCGAGTATCGGTGTCGAGTGCGATAAGTGCATCCAGATTGATAGGGCCATTATTTCCCGTTTACGTTACATCAAATGTTGTGTCATTTCGTGTAACATAGATTCCATTTAGATTTTTAGTAGACGGGTGTTCTTTAACATATCTAGAATGGTCACCTTTGATGGTGTATTTTATACACTTAGCCGATTTGAGATCATAAACATTTGGCTTAGGTCTTGTAGTGGTTTATTGAGAAGATTCAAATTGTGAATCGTTCTCTACTTGATTTATATTCATTATTAATATAGTGAATCCTTTCCTCATAGATTATTATTTAAAATATTCTATGAAAATTTTTTATCTGGTTTGCAAAGATTTTGACTAAGTCTTCATTTATATAGCTGTCGAGTGTTACTCTCATTATTTCAACATTCTCGGTAACAATCTACGATCTCGAAAACACACACTTTCATTTAATGTTGCTTCTTTTCAATGATTTTTAAGTTTCTATGGTTTATTTTTGAAATCAAGAAAAAGTATATGTAGCTCCAGATCCACCGGTCAAGGTAGTGAATCATTTTTTTAACATCTTTTGCTCAATAAAAAAGAAGAATTATTGACTTTTTTTATTTTTTGATATATGGATATGTTGCCTTGAGGATTAGACCAATTATTGGAGATATTGCATTTGGAAATATTTTAAAGGATCGATTTTGATGTTCGAAAATGTATACATATTTGATGGGGTGTTTGAAACAAATTGAACTCAAGTTTGGAATTTACGAAAGAGTTCAAAGATAATTTAAACCGAATTCAAATTATTTGGTTTACATAAAAATATGAGCATAAAAATTTACTAATCATCTTTTTGGATGTGTAATTTTAGGAGGACGTATACCAATTAGTAGGTGCTCCATTGGTCAAGGAAACATTACCCGACTATATGCAGGTAATTTTGTGCTATTCTTACTCTAGATTCCTTGCAATTTTGCAAAATATGAATTTTATTGATATTGAGGTAGTGTAGTGCCTTAGTTTTAACTTAGTTTCTTCCAAGGCTTGAAGAAGTATGCTTGAGCATAATTATTTGAGTCTATTGTGCTCTTTTATAAATTATAATGGTGTTTAAGCTGTAACCTTATATCATAAAGCTTAATTTCATTACTTGGCTCTTCCGTCTACGAACCAATTACTCTGTTACAATTCAATACCACAATTAAAGTAGATATCTTTGAATCTTATCCTACCTCTTCTTTATGAAAATCTTGCGGTTAAGATCCTTATTCTCATTAGTGTGAAGTATGCGACACTACACAATGAAGTAACGATGGAGTTGAGCAAAAATAGGGCACTCACCTCGGTTAAGAAGAGACAAGAACTAGACTAAACAATGTTGTGACTGTCTCGACTTTGACTAGAAAATCGACCAAAGAACAACTCTCAAATTTCCAGGTAATCTCTTTAATTTGTTTTATTCCCTTTACGATTACCACTTTTATGAGTTGGTTGCGCATTGCTTCCCCAACTCTCACTCTCTCACACAAACACACAATTGTCATTTGCTATGTAGTCTTCTAAGATGATATGTCATATACTTACTAATTATAAGTATGCTTTCTCCGTGATGCCTTATTACATGTTTCAATCCTTCCAATCTTTGGTTCGGTAGAATAATTTTGTGCCCGTAATCCCAATTTATATAAATATGTGGCATGCATGTGTTCATGAACAAACAGTCAAGCTTTGCTTATTTTTTCAATCACATATGTGTTTTTTAAGTTTTCTTGTTTATGATGTGAACAATTGATTACAAGTATTGAGATGCTTTGAAGGTGTATACTCATTCTTGGTTCTCATGATCTGTCTCCTCTTTGACGCCATCAATTGTGTATTTGTGTATCCTCTTCTATTATTTGTGATTGGTTCCACCTTTCCTATGCCTTCGTTAATCGTTTTGCAGTATTATAACAATATCTTAATTGGTGTTCTTATTAGAACTATGATTTAGTGAAGGTTTATTTGCTTGATTCATAATGATAAATTGATGTTACATCCCTATATAGAAGTTCAAGTAAAGAACTCTATTAATTAAGTTCATTGTCGGCCATGTGAAATGAATTTATAATGGCATTATATGTTTGCCATTTTTCTTTTAATAAACCTCATTGTTATTCATATTTTATAATGCAATTGCCATGAGGGATAAGATCTTTATTATACGATTGTATTTTTAGTTAGTGGTGTTGATGTTGCATGCGATGTTGTCACATTTCCACAACACCATAATTCACCCTTTCTTTCTTTCTTTCTTTCTTTCTTTCTTCATATAACTAACTCTAATACTTCGATGTTGTAGTTAATATTGTGACATACGAGTTGAAGATCTAGAATATTCTACAAAGATCCGAAATGAAACTCGGTCAAATGTTGCAATGAATGTTGTAACATGAAGGACGAGGATCTAGAATATTCTTCTAGGATCCATGCATATTAAAGACTTGATTCCAGTTGAAGGAGAATGATCTAGATCATGCAGTGCAGGAGAAAATCAAGGAAGTAAACATGGACGGTTAACAATAGTGTTGGGATATGAAATGAATTATAAAGATGTTTTGATCAGATCCCAAAACCCCTGATTGATCTTGTAATATTCGGTTTAGGCTAGTAAGTCGGGTTAGACGGCTTACTTGTTAGTAGTGTTGTTATTCGAGCCGAGCGAACTTGAGTACCAAGAGTTCGAACTCGTGTCGATCGGAGTTTCGAGCTAGGCTCGAGCTCGCTCATTAAGTTTCTCGAGATGAAAATGGGGCTCGACTTGGCTCGTTTATATCAAAATTAAACACGGCTCGAGCTCGACTCATTTAACAAAATGAGCTAAGCTCGATAGAGCTCAAAATTGCTTAACTATTTTTTTAAAGCAAAAATCAACCTAAAATTGCAAAATACTATAATAGAATCTGAACTTAAAACAAATCATTGATTCATGAATTTAATAGTCAATAAACATCAAATTAAAGCATGAAACATGAATCCATTGTTCTAGAAACTCCATATTACATCAACAAAATAAAATTCAAGTGTGCGATACATCAACACAAAACATCAAAAGTCATTATTTTTCTCGCATCACTTCAATCTTGATCAGGAAGTTCAACTACATGATATTATGATTCAACAACATCCAATGAATCCTACAAAATTTAAATGAGAAAGTCATTATATATAAATAAATATAAGACAATATAATACTTGCAAAAAATTTAAACAATCAACAAATTATTAGAATACTTAAAGGTTTGTTTCACTTACATGAGGCCTAGTTTTTATTTCATAAACATTGCGAATCCAATCATTGTCACAAAGTAGCATTTACACTATCTCCACTGTCATAGAAACTCATCTATCATCAATTACTCTACCGGCAACACTAAATGTAGATTCAGAGCCCACAATTGTAATCAGAATAGATAGAATATCACTTGTCATCCTTGATAATATCGGAAACCTCAACCTTTCCATTTTCCACCAAGCCAAAACATCAAGATTGGTAGAGACATCACCACAACTATACCTATTTTCTTCTAAATACACATCCAAATCCATTTTCTCCGGTGGAGTCTTATCAATATTTATGACATGCATAAGAAACTTTTCCTTATCGGTAAGAACATTAACTCCAAGTTTCTTAATGGCTGTCCGCTTGCTCATCAAGTCTTTATTTTATCGATTTAGTTGCTGTCTTTTTGGATCTTCGGCATGAGATAAGATATAAGCCTCAACATATTCATTGTAAAGCTCATAAATAAGCACTTTGATTTCAACAATTTTAGCCACAACCTCTATCTCACCATAAATAACCTGAAAAGCAAGATCAAGAATAACGGCTAAGTACCATTTTATACCTCGGATCAAGAATAGTAACTATTGACAATAACACATTACTTTCTCCCAAATATTTATCAAATTTTTATGACATGCTCAAACTCATTCCTCTAATATTATCAGAAATATCATCAACTTTTTCATTTAAAAGCTCTTTCACCCTATAAAGCTCCAAAAAAAAAAATGTTAGAAGTGGGATAGTCGGATCCAGAAATCTTGTTTGTTATTTCATGGAATATAGCTAAGAATTTGCATACTTCCACCACTTTCGACCACTCAAATTCACATGGAACATAAGTAAAACACAGGTCGATGTCTTGATATCTCGAAAATACATACTTGAATTCTAAAGCTGAAGCTAACATGAGATATGTGTTGTTCCACCTAGTTGGACAATCTAAAATCAATTTTCGAGAGGGTAATTGCAAGCTGTTTTGCAATTTTTACAAATTGAATAAGACGAGACTCTGAATTTTTCAAGTACTTGACCTTATCCCTAACAACATCAATCACCTCATCAAGTTTTTAGACCATCTTGCACTAAAAGATTAAATATATGTGCACAACACCTCACATCAAAAATCTTTCCACCAATACTTAGGGACATTCTTAGAATAAAATCCTATCTAAGTCTCCTGATGCAAACATCATTATAAGCGGCATTGTCTGATTATGCTAGACACTTTATTCTCAATTCCCCAATTACTAAAACATTTACCTAAAGCATCAACAATAATGACTCCTGTGTGTGGAGGTGGAACATTGCAAAAGTCCAACATACGTTTTTGTAACAACCAATCAGCATCCACAAAATGACCCGTCACAACCATATACCGAAGTTTTTGACTAGATTTCCACAAATTAGTAGTTATACTAACCCTACTAACACCCTTCAACACAAATTTTAGTTTTTCTTTTCTAGTTGATAGGTAGTATAACAATCTTCTCTAATGTGTTGATGGGTAATCTTTTTGTAAAATGGTGAGGCGGTTTTCATGAACTTATAAAAACAACATGACCATCATAGAAAATGGATATTCATGTACAAGAACCATATGGGAAGCAAGCTCTTGTACCTTAGCATGGTCATATGAAAAGTTGGTAATAGAGCTGATACCATCGGATTGTCCATCTGTAAAAGATAATATTTGTTGTTTCACTTTGCTTTGATCCCCATACCCGAGTGCCTAGTTTTTTTTTACATGAACTTAGGTGGTGCTTATGTTTAGATGTAGCTCCACTTGCACTCTTGGTAAAATAATCCTTACAATGATTGCATTGCATTTTTCTGTTCCGTTACGCAACTTCACAATCTTCATATTGTCCCATACAATTGAAGTTTCTTTTTTCTATTTCTTTCTATTAAAAAGTGTTGGATATTCACCTTGATCTTCTCCTCCATCTTCATTGGGTTGTTCTTCTACTCTTTCCAACTCTTCACTCATCTCATCCACATTTGCTTCAATTTCAAGACCATGCTCCACATTATCATTGATTTTATCCATACCAACACTTAAGCATGAACCTTCGTGTGAGTTGAAAAGGGGACTGGACATCCTATGTTGCATTTAAAGAATGAAAATGATTATATATTATGTAGATTTCACCGAAGTTAAACATTTTTGTTACCACCAATGTTGTAACATCGAGCACGACATCGAATTTGCCCTTTCTTCTAACAACTAACTTTTCTGTTTAGGTGTTGTCTTTGATGTTGTTGATTGTAGGTTGACGATACTGAAATCGACTCCAATACTCGAGAAGGATCTACAAGGATCAAGAATAAAGGGGAGTTTTCTAGATCAAGCTGTTACAAGTCAATAGCGGTTACAAAAGGCAATTTTCTAAGTGGTTTTCCACCGAGATACACGAGCTAAACAATAGGGAATAAGGTGGAGAATTCTAGATCCATCCACAAGGATCTACGATGCTCTTGAAGGTTGTGATCGACATCTATAAATTGATGACTAAGCTTCAAGAATGGTGATAAAGACAATACGAGCTGATCAATCATAAATCATAAGAGCCTTGCGTGAGAAGTAATTGAGTATCGGTCGTTGAGTGTGATAAGTGCATCCAGATTGATAGGGCCATTATTTCCGATTTACGTTACATCAAATGTTGCCACATTTCGTGTAACATAGATTCTGTTTAGATTGTTAGTAGATAGAGTGTTCTTTAACATATCTAGACAGGTCACCTTTGACGGTGTATTTTATACACTTAGCACATTTGAGATCATAAATATTTAGTTTAGGTCTTGTAGTGGTTTATTGAGAAGATTCGAATTGTGAATCGTTCTCTACTTGATTTGTATTCATTATTATCATAGTGAATCATTTCCTCATAGATTATTATTTAAAATAATCTATGAAAAGATTTATCTGGTTTGCAAAGATTTTGACTAAGTCTTCTCTTGTTATAGTTGTCGGTGTTACTCTCATTGTTACAACATTGTGATAACAATCTCGATTTCAGAAAACACACACTTTCGGTTGGCACGAGCCATAACTTGACGTTACTAAGTTAGATCATGTGTCTAGTGTGTTGTCTTTGTAATGAATTATCCTTTGTCTCAATCACTTAAGCCTCCCGTTCTAGATGGAACAAACTATGCCTATAGGAGACCAAGGATGAGGATGTACATCAAGTAAATTGATGAACATGTTTGGAGAAGTGTGCTAGCAGGTTGGACGCCACCAAGGAATCATGCGAGATCTTTGAAGGAGAGACCATTGTCAAACGTGAGTTGGATTGGACGAATGATGAAAGCACAACCGCAAGCTTTAATTCAAAAGCATTGAATGCAATCTTTGTAGCGATTGCTATGACCATGTTCAAACTCATATCAAAGCGTGTAAGTGCAAAAGATGCTTGGGATAGACTGCAAGATCTTTGTGAAGGATCGAGAAAGTATCCAAACATCGAATGCTAGGGACAAAGTTCGAGAACACGAGGATGAAAGAGGATGAAACCATCTCTTCTTACAATGAAAAGATCACCGAGATTGCAAATGAAGCTCAATCACTGGGAGATCCTATCTCAAACACTGTGTTAGTTCACAAAATTTTACGTCTGTACCTAAGCATTTTGATGCAAAAATTTGTGCTATAGAAGAAGCTAAGAATATAGATACGTTGAGCCAAACGAGCTAGTGAGCATACTACGGGCATATAAGATGAATTCAATCCGAGAGAGATAAGACTCAGATTCAAAGAAGCTGATTGCTTTCAAAGGAGAATCATCATCAAGTCTGAAAAAACATCATTTGTGACTGAACTTGAGTCGGATGATGATGATGTTGCCGAGTTATGTCTTAACAATCGACCACATTGTCTTCTTGACAAGACAGTTTAAAGTTTTCTTGAAAAAGAAGTCAAGTGTGACAAAGAACAACATTCAACCAAGGATTCAAATCAACAACACTCCACAAACATACCGAGAGGAAAGGTAAAACTATTTAACCAAAGAAATTTGGTAGTAGTAGTGGATGTGGAAGCAAAAACAGGTGTGACAACTATGACCCTAATTATAGAAAGTCTGCTCAATGTAATGCATGTTACGGATATGGTCATTATGCAAATAAATGTGCTAATACCTTGCTTTAAAAAATTGAACTTTAATGCTATCTTGAGTGATGAATCGATGAGGAGCATGAAGATAAAAAGATAAAGAATTTGTATTTTCGGTAGAATAGACTATGATGATTCTTTAGATGATGATCTGGATTACGATATTGACACGAGATGTTCCAACATTCGGTGTAACATTAGATGAAGCGGAATCGATTCATCATTTAACGGTTTTAATGGTTTTGTTAATAATTGGGAATATCGAGCAGGATAAACCTTGTGGTTCATAATGTAAGAAATTACTTGAGAAATTGGAATCTCAAAATGAACTCCTGAAAACTTTAACTTTAGAAAATTCAGATTTGAGAGACTCATTAACTAAATTCAAGTAATCTTGACTAGGAAAGACTTGAAAATTTCTAAACTCAAAGATAGATTGAAATATTCAACTTTAAGTTTCAAGAAATTATCCAAGAGTGTTGATGTGTTAAAAGAAGCTTTAATGATTGGTAAAAGCGATACCACTAGTCTAAGTTATAAAAATGACAAAACTTCTATGAATATTGAAGAAGCAATAAAA
Source organism: Paraleonurus japonicus (assembly GCA_030762865.1). Taxonomy (NCBI): domain Eukaryota; kingdom Viridiplantae; phylum Streptophyta; class Magnoliopsida; order Lamiales; family Lamiaceae; genus Paraleonurus; species Paraleonurus japonicus. Next base: position 5,838,700 of record CM061061.1, on the reverse strand, counting down.
TTTATTATGACAGGATATCAACCTAAGGTTAAATCTTCTCGTTAAAATAAATTATCTTAGTAAAAAGTCGGAAAAGAAGTATGTGTGTCATTATTGTTCTGGTAAAAGTCATATTCGTCCTCACCGTATTAAGTTGAAAAATGATTTGATGGCTAAAAGAATGTTACCTTCAGTGTCACCACATCGAAATCACAAAAGTCCGTAAATACTAAGGTCTCCTGTAATGTTATGCATACTTCATTGAAAGCATGTGTTCTGGTTTATGGTACTTTGATAGTGGATGCTCAAGGCACATGACTGAATGATTAATTTCTTGTCTAATTATGAACCTTATGATGGTGGAAATGTCACATATGGTGGAGGATCAAAAGGTAAGATTGTTGGAAAAGGAACTTTGAATGTTGAAGGATTTCCTAAATTGTCAAATGTTACGCATGTTGAAGATTACTTGCTAATTTGATTAATATTAGTCAACTATGTGATGACAATTTGCATGTCAAGTTTGATAAAAATTCATGTTATGTTTTAAATGATAATAATGAATGTCTAATGACTGGTCATAGGTCAATTGATAATTGTTATTTCATTGGAACTAACAATGTATGCAACTTTGCCAAAATGATGAATTCAATTTATGGCATCAAAAACTTGGACATGTGCCTATTAGGAATATTCGAAACTAATCCGAGTTGGAGCTATGAGAGGTTTACCAAAACTGAAATTTCACAAGATATGGTCCTTGTAAAAAGGTAAACAGGTAAGAGTGTCACACAAGATGTTGTCACACCGCACCACAACACGATATTTTGAACTTCTTCACATGGATTTTATGGGTCCTATGGAAACAGAAAGTTTAGGAGGAAAAAAGTATTCTCTTGTGGTAGTAGATGATTTTTCAAAGTATACTTGGGTTGATTTTTGAAAGATTAATCGATACCTTTCCGCTTTCAAAATCATGTATAAAAGGTTTAAAAGCGCTTATAATTTGAAAGTAAGTAGGATTAGATCAGATCATGGTAGAGATTTTGAAAATAGTTTATTTTCTCGATTTACTGCGAAAAGAAAGTTATAATCTAAGAATTTTCATCACCAAAAACTCCACAACAAAATGGAATTGCTTTGAAAGGAAAACAGGACTTTACAAGAGATGGCTAGAGTAATGCTACATGCTAAACATCTTTCTAAAAGGTTTTGGCACGAGGCATTAAACACTGCTTGTCACATTGTAAATTGAGTCTTTGTTAGGTCTCGATGGTACAAAAACCTCATATGAGATTCGAATAACAAGAAATCAAATCTGAAATACTTTCATGTGTTTGGTTGTGTTTGGTATATCTTGAGCGACAAAGATCAATTGCATAAGTTTGATTTTAAAAGTGATAAAGGATTCTTCTTAGGTTATTCTAGAAATAGTAAGGCCTATAGAATCGACACTATGCAGGAATCTGTCAATGTGGTTTTTGATGATACAACAAGTCTAGCGAGGTAAAAGTGTTGAAGATAATGTTATAAACCTTCTTGATACATCCGATGAACCCGGAGCGAGAAAATGTTACAACTAATGGTACAACATCGGGAGTCACATTATACGAAACGAGAAGAATCGAGACAATTTCAAATAAGGTAAAGCACTGCTTCCGGTATCTTAAAGAGTCACCCTTCTAATCAGTTATTAGAGAATCATCCGTAGGAGTCCAAACCGAGAAGAAAGGTAAGTTCAAGAGATGTTGTGAGGTCGGTATGTATATCTTCCATTGTTAGGCAAAGAAAAAGTTGTAGTTAGTTTTGATGTGTTAAAAAGTGTAATATAGGATGACCAAATTTGAGCACTTTGTAAAGACAGTGAAGTAAGTGTGAAAATAAAACTAAGTATAAAAAGTCGACGAGGTCAAGACATCGAGACAAGGACAAACCTCGAGATGAGGACATGAAATCGAGATGTGGTCAAGATATCGACAAGGACAACACATAGAACACAGTTGACATGCAATACTATAAATAAACACCCAGACATAAGGAATGAAGATGAGGACAAGGTGGAGTAAGTATCGAGACGATGAAGTGTTAGAGAAATTTTACACAAGTTTCAAGAAGCGGTTTCAAATAACCAAGAGGAAGTTACAAGATTCAGTTATATTGTTATAACTAATCAAAGCGAATTCAAGGAAGTTATAACTACCAAATGAAGATCTCTATAAATAGGGATATAAATTAGTATAGAATTACTTTTGATACTTTGCACTCATCGGTATACACAATTCGTATTCACGAGCCACAAATATTGTACACATTCACAAACGTTTTATACGTTTTCCGGTTTTAGTGTTTGTAGAACACTTTTCACATAAGATTTTCAAGCCATAGATATCTAGGAATTAGGAAGAATTTATTGTAAAGGTGAAGATTCACGATTGTAAGTAAGTCGGCAAGAAGGAAGAAAGTAAGTAAGTGAAGACCCTTCTTCAAGGTTGAAGAAGGAGAGTGGATGTAGGATTGTTATAATCCGAACCACTATAAATCCTGTGTTCTTTATCGCTTTGATTTACTTACTTGTTTTTTTAATTCTTAGTTCATCTATTACAGATTAATTTCAGGATTAAAGTTAAACCTATAATATCGATTGCTTTTGATCTTGTTGAAGTTGAGGTCAATCATTATTTTCCTTTGTGTACATCTCGTACTTTGAATATATTTTTGAGAGATTTGAAAAATCTACAAAATCTATTCAACCCCCTTCCTAGATTTTGTTCTAGAAGATTAATTCAAGTTCAATCAACTCAACCAATCGGGACCAACAAGTGGTATCGGAGCGGTGTTAAGGCATTACGATATTAATTTTAGGTCTTAACTAAGATTCTGAATTTTGTTCTTGATAATCTGTAGTTTCTTTGTTTCACTACTTGATTATACTAACAAGATCTTGTGAGTATTGTGGTTTTTCTATTTCACTATGTCTTCATTTAAGAGTAAGAAATCCAGGAGTTCACTTTGATTTTTCTATAGAAGAATATGATTACTTGGAAGTTTAGAATGGAGAACCATCTTAAAGCAATTCATGACAGAATGGAGGAGGTTCTTGAGGAAGGACCCATCAAGTTTTATCATGGTGGCACAAGTGATGGTACTACAACAAATTAAACAAGAGTGAGGCAAGAAAAGAAAAGCTCGAGAACTCACTAGTGATGAAAGGAAGATTCACAATTTAGATCAAGTTGCAAGAACTGAAATTATTGAAACATTGAGCAAGGATTGGATAGAAAAGGTTAAAAGATGCAAGACTGCTAAGAAAATGTGGTAGACTCTTGCTTTGGAATCTGTGAAGGATCCGAACAGGTTAAAGAAAATAAGTTGCGATCATTCTACACGCTTTTGACACTTTCAAGATGAAAGAAGGAGAGTCTATTGATCAATTGGATGTTAGGCTGACCAATCTACTAAACAAGGCGGTGATTTGGGAAAAATGTACACGAGAAAAGAAATCAACAATAAAGTGCCGAGGTCATTGAGCAAAAGATGGAGAGAGAAAGCTAACATTAGAAGGCTACTCAAAGTCTATCCTCAATTTCTCACCACACTTTGTTTTCTCATACGAAGGCGTTAGAATATGACATTCAAATTGAAGACGAAGAAGATGAAGCGAGAATCTTCAACATTTGGAAAGATGTAGCTTTTGTTCATCAAGATGAATATAAAAAGATCTCTAAAGCATCTGATTTATACGTAAAAGAAGAAATGGCTCTTCTATTAAAAAGGTATGAAAGATTGAAGATGAAGTACAAAAGAAACAAGAGAGACAAGGTTAGGTCGAAGGAACTATAGATCGAGACAGGGATGAAAAGAGTTCAGACAATGATAGAAAGAAGGATCGGTCAAGGAGTCATAAGTCACCTATCGGACGAGGAGATAGTAGTCCAAAAGCAGAGAGAGGAGATATATGTTATACATGCAACAAGCCTGGTCACTACGGTTATGATTGTCCTCAACTCACTCCCGAGAGAGAGAAGAAAAGAGGAAGAAAAGAGATAGAAGGTATGTTGACCGAGAGAGCTCTCCTAGCCGAGAAAGAAGAAGTTCATGAGACATCTTCATCCTCATCCTCATCTGATTTTGGATCGAGATGATGACATCTGTCGATGGCAAAAGAGGTACATTACTATACATCCTCGCGATAATGATTGTGATACCTTATCGAAACCGATCCCGTCTTGTTGATAAACTTTTGAAAGACTTGGAAACAACTCTATCTCGCTTATAAACAGATAGAGGCTGAAAATTTTAATTTAAAGAATCAAATTACTGATCTAACTAAGGTCAATCAAACTAAGGAAAGTGAGAAACCATTTGTACATTCAAGGGGGAATGTCGGTGAGATGATCACTAGTACCTTGTGCGATAAGACAGAAAAGTTAGAACAAGAATTGAGTTCTTTAAAAATAAAATTTTCAAATATCTATTACTGAGAATGAAAATTATAAGAAAACTAACAGAGAATTAAATCTCAAGTTGGGAATTGAATAACTCTCAAACCACAATAGATAAAATTTTCAATTCTTCACAAAAGTCTAGTGATAAACTGGATTAGGCTTTGATAGGAGTAAGAAAAATGATCCAATAAAACCTAGAGTCTTTGTCAAAGCAACTAAACCAAAGATAGAAACTAGATTTAGTCCATGGAAACCTAAGGAATTAATTACCTCATCCGATAATTACGAAAAGAAGAAAGCAGTCAAGGAAAGAAACTCCAAAGGTTAAACCCAAGACTAAATCAAAGTCTTATCCTAGATATAATGGTTTTGACGGAAGAAGCAAAACATATCCATTCTTACCAAGATTCAAGACAATTTCAAAAGATCAGTTAAATAAGATTGATCTTGAAAGTCTTATCTTAGTAGATAGATATGGACGTAAGCTTCAATCTATGGTTTTAAGGAACATTGATATCTTTATGCGGATTCCTAAAAATCAACTTAACATGAAAGGACCCAAAGTACAAAGGGTACCTAAGCAATAAACTTGTGATTGCGGGAAGATAAGAAGATAGTTGATAGAGGAGATATTCTTGAGGTCATCTGGTACATTGTGATTCCAAGCACATGACCTATGAAAGACGACTTCTCTCTAACTATCAAACCATTGATGGACCAACTATGGACTTACTAAAGGTGTAGGAACACTAATGATTGGGGATGTTCAAGTTCATGAAGTTTACTACGTGGAAGGATTGAAGCACAACCTAATATCTGTTTCACAATTTTGTGATAAAGGGTTTTGTGTCAAATTTACTCATAATGCATGCTACGTTCTAGATGGTATCAATGAAAATATTCTATTAGCAGGAGTAAGACAAGGTAACATCTATGTTGCCAATTTCAAAAGTTGTCCTAAAGATACTTGTCTTGTTGCTAAGAGTTCAGATGATTTAAGTTGGGTGTGGTGCAGACAACTTAGTCACTTAAACTTCAAAACTCTTAACAAAATAGCAAGAAAATCTTTAGTTAAAGGACTTCCCGATAAAATATTTTCAAAGAACCATGTGTGTGATGCTTGTCAAAAGGAAAAACAGACCAAAGCTTCTTTTAAAACAATAAGTAATCCTTCTTGAGAAAGAATTGGAACTTCTTCATATGGATCTTTTTGGTCCAAGAACTCCTCTCGATTTTAGTGGAAGGAAATATACGTTAGTAATTGTTGATGATTTTTCAAAATTTACTTGGGTTATTTTCTTGTACAAAAAGAATGAGGCTATGACTAAGATTCAGAATTTCTTAAAAAGATTCAAAATGAAAAAGGATTAAAAGTTGTTAAAATTAGAAGTGATAAAGGTCTTGAATTCCTAAATAAATTGATTTCTAACTCTGCATTGAGAATGGCATAGCTCAGAAACATCTGCAGCAAGGACTCCACTGACAAAATGGAGTGGTAGAAAGGAGAAACAGAACCTTGAAAGAGGCGGCTAGATCTATGTTATCCGAGTATAACACTCCACATGATTTTGGGCGAAGTTGTTAAATACCGCATGTTATGTTCAAAATAGAAGCCTGGTTGTTAAGGATAAGTGTAAAACTCCCTATGAAATTTGGAAGGGAAGATCCCCCAAAATTTCATACTTTCATATATTTGGTTGTAAATGTTTCATACATAACAATGGAAAATCTCAATTAAAAACCTTTGATGCCAAGATAGCGAGACGGGATATTCTTGGGATACTCATCTATATCAAAGGCATATAAAGTTTTTAATAAGACAACCTTGTGTGTAGAAGAAACACCTAATGTGATATTTGATGAATCTTCTTTTGAGTTTGATATGACAGGAACATCACAAAGATATCGAACGATGCGGAATAGATGACTATCAAAGAATCAACCATAAAATTCTACAATCAAGGATCGATTCAGATGAAGAGGAAAAATTGGACAAAGGAAAAGAACACGAAAATTTTTCCTCACCACTGATTTGCCTACTAATCGACAACTAGCACATCCGATGTTCGGGGATCGAGAAGGTAACATAGAATCATCTTAAATAAATAGTTCGGACAAGACATCATCCACTGTAAAAGATAAAGGTAAGAGAGTATTGTCATATCACCCAAATTGAGCAGATAATTGGAGATTTAGATTCTCGGTATCCAGACAAGGACTCAACTAAATCAAGATTGTATGTTGATTGCTATGTGTCATTACTTGAACCTAAATCAATTACGTAAGCTCTAATCGATTCCAATGGATTAATGCCATGCAAGAAGAACTAAATCAGGTTTCAAAGACAAGATGTGTGGGAGCTTGTTGAAAGGCCTCATCATCAAAAAGACATTGGAACTAAATGGGTCTTTAAAAACAAAAGGGATGAAAACAATATTGTGGTTAGAAATAAGGCCGACTAGTTGCTCAAGGTTATTCACAATCGAGGGTATTGATTATGATGAAACCTTTGCACGGTAGCTCGTGGAAGCCATAAGATTGTTTTTAGCCTATGCCGCTTTTAAAAGATTCATAGTTTTTCAAATGGATGTTAAGTCAGCATTTTTAAATGGAATCCTAGCTGAGGAAGTTTATGTAGAGCAACCTCCTGGTTTTGTCAAAGGAGACAAGGTTTATAAACTAAGGAAAGCTCTATATGGACTTAAACAAGTACCAAGAGCTTGGTATGACACCTTGTCCGAATATTTAATTCGAATGGTTTTGTTAAAGGTAAAATTGATAGAACTCTTTTTAGAAAAGAGTTTGGTTGTGATCTTTTGTTAGTTCAAATTTATGTTGATGATATAATATTTGGATCAACTAACATATCTTTGTGTGAAGATTTTAGTTCTCTTATGAAAAGCGATTTGAAATGTCCATGATGGGTGAGATGACTTATTTTCTTGGACTTCAAGTCAAACAGACAAAGAAGGGAATATTCATCAATCAAGCCAAATATACAAAAGATCTTATTGATAAATTTGGAATAGGTACCAGCCGAGAAGCTAAGATACCTATGATGACAAATTTTTCAATGGATCTAGATGAGAAGGGAGAAGACACCGATCAAACTGAGTATAGAAGTCTTATTGGTTCTTTATTATATTTAATCGCTAGTAGACTGATATTTCTTTTGCGGTTGGAGTATGTGCTCGCTTTCAAGCTAATCCTAAGAAAAGCCATCTTGAAGCAAAGAAAGAAAATTCTCAAGTATTTGAAAGGAACTATAAATATTGGACTATGGTATCCAAATGATGATAACTTTGAGCTATCTGGATACTCGATTCAGATTTTGGTGGGTGTAAGATAGATAGAAAATCTACATCCGGTACTTGCCAATTTCTTGGTAGTAAGCTGATTTCATGGTTGTCTAAGAAACAAACCTCGGTAGCTACTTCCACAATTGAAGCCGAGTACATGGCGGTGGAAGTTGTTGTTCATGACTAATCTGGATAAGTCAACGGCTAAGGGACTATAACATTATCACCAAAGAAGAACCTATCTTTTGTGATAGTAATAGTGCTACTATTACCCAGAACCAGTCCTACATACAAGATGCAAGCATGTAGATATAAGACACCACTTCATCCGAGACCATGTTGAAAAAGGAGATATCGGACTAGAGAAGATTCTTCTTGATTTTCAAAGAGCATATATCTTGACAAAACCACTTGCAGAGACAAGGTTTAAAGAACTATCTGTAGAATTAGGATTATTAGATGCTTCTTTAGTTAATCTATAATCTTATTCTTTGTTTTTATTCTTAAGTCTCTCTCAATTGGTTTATTATGTCTAGAAAGAATTATCGGACTAGATATGAGTCAAAGGACAATCGGGTAGGCTGATATCATTGATCTCCTATCATTGGAATCAAGAATCAAGGATTAGTCATATTGACCATATCCGACTTGATAGTTACTTATTCGACATAGGTAAATCGGATAAGGACATAATAAGTCAACCGACTTCTCTGAGAATCGATGACTATTGCACCTTATCGACTTACTCTTGATACTAACAATTTGTCTAAGTGTATGCGTGGTTTCAGCAAGAATAAAGTTTAGTACACATCTCTAAATACAAGACAAGGTCTAATTATCCAAATGTTCGAGAAAGCAGACAATGATGGTATCAATCCAGACGAGGTGAAAGTCCAGGAAGTTTCTCCTAAATACTCTTAATTATGAATATTGAGTTCATATAATTAATATATGAATTTAATTTCATAATTTTCTTTGAACATTTATTCAAAAATGAAGTTACTTAGGTTGTTAAAATATTTTGTTTTACAAAATAAAAGGATAAGGGTTTAAATTTGTTTTCTAAAAACTATAATATTCTATTTTATCTCTCCAATTAATCTGAAAAGTAATTCCTTAAATAAGTAACTATGTCGGGAGAGAAGTTACTACGGACCCGAAATTTTATCAAATTAACTTTTGAAATTCACCGAGTATGCTTCACATGAAGAAATGGAGGCGGTTTCGAAATATGAACCGTCTCAATCTCACGCGCGACATATTAAATAATATTCTCTCGCACTTTTCAAAATAAATGTCATAATTGCATTAATGGCGATTCGAAAGCCTACATTTACACTTTTGCAGGCAATTATTAATTTTATAATTGTTTATTATTATATTTACCATATAAATAGACATTCGTGTGCATAATTTCATTTACGCACACATAAATCTCTTCATATTTTCTCAAAACCTCTCTTTTCCCTCCTAAAAACTTATGCATTCATCAATGGCGGATTCTAAAAAGAAAATCAAGTTCGAATATGATCCGACCTCCATTAGAGATAGAACAAAGTCGAGAGATGTACGTAGATTGGGATGTTTCTACCGACTCAAACAAGAGAAATACTGAATCTACTGGAATCAAGAGGGTCAAGCGATAATGTACGATGAAACCTTTGAAGAATTTGACGGTGGATGATCTGTGCCGAGTTTTTGACCAGGGCAAAAGCAAAGATACAGGATTAGAATCACAAATTAGAACGAAAGAAAAGAAGAGATGGATAGTTTTATCAATTTCTGAGATTGGAGCAATTTTTAGTTTAAGCACCACCGGCGAGAACCCGTTCACCTATAAATCATCGAAATTTTGGAGAGTTTCCGAATGATGGCCAGGAGAACATATCAAAATACAACGACAAATTTGAAAAGGCCGATGTTGAAGAGAAAGTACAGATCCGTTGATGCTAATCTTAACCAAATGTATCTTGGGGAGCAACAAAGCCACGATGGGCTAACCAAGCCGAGGATATCTTTGTCGAGGGCTATCATAGACGGGCTGAAATCAAGCTGGGCAAGGTTGGTCTATTCAAGGATAATGGAAGAGAAGAAAAAGTTCACAAAAACCCCTATATCGCATTTAGGCGATGAGATGGTCTTTGACCAAACTAGCGAGTATGATGACCAGATCACCATCATACTTGAGCACAAAGTGGGGACAGAAAACCTCGACCGGAGTGTTGGAGTCAAGAAGTATACAAGACAGAAAGGGCTTCGATTAAAGATGAGAAGATATATGGGCCGACCGACTCGAAGGAGATGGAGATGCTCCAGCTCCACCTCCAGCTCCAAAGAAAATGGCTTCAAAAGCCAAGACGAGGGAGGTTAAGACAGTGTTGGGCAGATAAATCCTCGTCTCTTGAGGCCCGAAGAAGCGAGAGGAGGAAGAGGAGAGGACAGCTTCCCAAGGGGGAAGTGTCGCACTGAGGCAGTGGAAAGTATCGGGCAGACGGAGACGGTGGATGTCTCGTCGAGGAAGAGTCGAAGGAGAGGAAGCCGAGATCACCATCATCATCTTCATCCTCATCCGAGGATGGAGTACCTAAACCCTCCACTTCCCAACTTTGGCGATGAAGGGGCGAGATGAGACCGCCGCCTCACGAGCCTCTAAAGCGGTCCACTCCCATATGTCCAACACAAACCCAACCATCATTTGATCTATTTTCTTTCTTACCCGCAACCTCATCTCGAACACGAACTTTACCTAAATCTACCCAACCCATTTGGGGAAATGGGTAAAAGCGAAACCTCACTGCGGATTCTTGGGAAGAAATTCATCCTAAGACAAGAATCCACTCTTAAGGACGAGCCTAAGTTATTGAAAGAGCTGATTGATGTTTATTTGTTGAGAAGACTCAGTGCTGGGTTCGTTTGAAGAGACAGCTATTTTGATAGCAGAGGCGGGGGCAATAACCTAGCCATCGGGAAAAAGAAGTCCTCAAGAAGGCAAAACTCAAGTTATTCCAAGATATACTAACTGAAACTACTTTTGTTGATTATATCCTACAAAGGGTATATCTTGGAGATGAGACCCCAGATGAGGTGGAAAAGCGGTTGAAAAGGGAAGAAACGAGAAAAAGGATGAGGAGGCTGTTGTTGAGTAAGAAAGGATGGAGGAAGAGATGGCCGGTGGAGTGCCGATGAGCCAGTGAGATGGATACAACCGAGGAGGCACAAGCAGAGCAGATTGGGGAGCAAGAAACAGTGAGGAGGAAACAGATATGCCAACTACATCGACTCACTGGCAGATTCCCCTCCGGCCTCTTTGTGCAAACCGAAGCTAAAATCGAGGAAATAGATCTAGATGGTCCCAAATGTCATAACCTCTTCATTAAAGGCTGTATCCGATGTGGAAGCATTAAAGGCTGAAGTAGAAAATCGAAGAATGCCTCGTCTCGAATGCCTTCCAGATGGTCCCAAATGTCATAACCTCTTCATTAAAGGAGAATATAGAAGCCGCAGTTCATGAAAAGACCAAAATTGATCTATACTTCTCCGAAATCAGACATGAAGAGAACATGGTTAAGGTAAAGCAAAAGGTGGCTGAAGAAATGAACTCTCAAGATGCCTCGGGTCAAACAAAGATGTAAGAGATGCATTTCGTCAAATCGATGTGATGTTGAGGACCGAGATAAGAGAGTCATGGAGAGCAAAGGAAGCTTCATTTCTTCAAATTCATCAATGCAGCTTGCCATGGAGAAAGACAGACAGACAACCATTCTAAAGAAATTCATGGATGATGAATTCAAACGAGCCGAGGTCGGACAAAAGAAAAGATATGACCAGCTTGATCAAAAGACAGGGCTTGTCGAGAAGAACTCATTGGCCAAATAAATCATGTAGCCACTATCCGTAACACCCGTTTTGTTGATGCTAAAAAGGGGAAGATAGGGAGCTCAAGAAAAGGGTTGAGTTACAAGATGATCACTTATGGCACCTTTGAATCTAAGGATAGATGAGTTGTCGGAGGAGGCTGTTGAGAGGCTGAAGAAGAAAAGAAGAAGGCGGTGAGGAGAAGTCTCGAGAGCACTAAGGAGGCCGAAAAGGAGAGCAGTGAGTCGACCGAGTCGATCCCGAACCCGATCTTCCACCCACCTGCTGATCTGCTCCCATCTTATCAATCAAATCCCCTCATCCTTATCTAAAGCACTGGAAAGCTAAGGCTTGAGCCAAATTCGAAAACCCAGTCTAAATCAAGAAGAAGCAAGAGTACTAAAGAGGAGAAGGGAGGAGAAGGAGAAGTATAAAAGAAGGGATGCCAAGAAAAGAAGAGAACAGGAGAAAGCAGCAGGGAAATTTTATGATAGATCATTAAGGAGATGGGTTCGAAAGAACAAGATGAGCAAGGCAGGGGATGTCTTGAGCCGGTTCACCGAGGAGAGGTCGTTCCCAAAGAAATCCTACTCATGGCGAGATCGGTGAAGTGGAGACCCTTTGAAGTTGATTGGGTCTTCCAGTTTCATGTATGTAAGAATATCAAATGGGGTTTGGATGAGAACGCCGCATTTCACAACCGGGCCGAAGAAAGGGATCCTCGGATGTATCGGTACGTAATAGACCTTGCACATGAGGAGTTCAATGTAGACGTCGTTGCACCTTCCTACTCTCGAGATGGAACCTCCGGCCGACAAGAGATGGTCGACCAGATCGTGAGAAGATAAAGCGATTGATAATCAAGGCCGAGTCCATTCTTGATCTTGCGGAAGGAGGAGAGGCGGTATCTTTGAAGAATAGAGTCTTTGATTGGCTAAAGATACGAGCGGGATAGGTGGTATGACTAGTTACGATTCTCTCTTTTTGTGATCCTTATCCGATCTACATGAGATATGTGCTAATCTGTGAATATATCCGAATATAAAATTGGACTTCTCTCATAAACTTTGGTGTTCTAAGCGACTTGATTCTTTTTAGTAACTTGTTCACAATTTCATAACACTAACTTATCCGAAATCTTCAAATCTTGTCTATGTTGTCTTGAAGTATCGACTTTAACCGTGATTGACTATATTGCTCGATAATCTGTTTAATGAGTATATTGCTGCGATCATCCGATTATTTCCATTGTTCTAGTTATCGACTATGTGACTTAGTTGTATAGTTTGTAGTAGTGTTTTTTAAAAGAATTCTAACATTTTTTCTTTTCTTGGTGTGTTTTAACATCATCAAAAAGGGGGAAATTGTTAGGCAAAGAAAAAAGTTGTAGTTAGTTTTGATGTGTTAAAAAGTGTAATATAGGATGACCGGTGAGCACTTTGTATAGGCAATTTGAAGTAAGTGTGTAAATAAAACTAAGTATAAAAGTCGACGAGGTCAAGACATCGACAAGGACAAACCTCGAGATGAGGACATGAAATCGAGATGTGGTCAAGATATCGACAAGGACAACACATAGAACACGGTTGACATGCAATACTATAAATAAACACCCGAGATAAGGAATGAAGATAAGGACAAGGTGGAGTAAGCATCGACGATGAAGTGTTAGAGAAATTTTACGCAAGTTTCAAGAAGCGGTTTCAACTAACCAAGAGGAAGTTACAAGATTCAGTTATATTGTTATAACTAATCAAAAGCAGAATTCAAGGAAGTTATAACTACCAAATGAAGATCTCTATAAATAGGGATAGAAATTAGTAAAGTATTACTTTTGATACTTTGCACTCATCGGTATACACAATTCGTATTCACGAGCCACAAATATTATACACATTCACAAACGTTTTATACGTTTTCCAGTTTTAGTGTTTGTAGAACACTTTTCACATAAGATTTTCAAGCCATAGATATCCAGGAATTAGGAAGAATTTATTGTAAGGATGAAAATTCACGATTGTAAGTAAGTCGGCAAGAAGGAAGAAAGTAAGTAAGTAAAGACCCTTCTTCAAGGTTGAAGAAGGAGAGTGGATGTAGGATTGTTATAATCCGAACCACTATAAATCCTGTGTTCTTTATCGCTTTGATTTACTTACTTATTTTTTTAATTCTTAGTTCATCTATTACAGATTAATTTCAGGATTAAAGTTAAACCTATAATATCGATTGCTTTTGATCTTGTTGAAGTTGAGGTTAATCATTATTTTCCATTGTGTACATCTCGTACTTTGAATATATTTTTGAGAGATTTGAAAAATCTACAAAATCTATTCAACCCCCTTTCTAGATTTTGTTCTAGAAGATTAATTCAAGTTCAATCAACTCAACCAATCGGGACCAACATCCATTTATAACAAAATTGATGCGAGAATGCTATCATTCTATTGTGGAACCTAAAAATGTAAGCTGAAGCCTTGAAAGATGAGAATGGGATAAATGCTATGCATGCGAGCTTAATCGATTTGAAAGGAATGAAGTATGAACATTAGTCCACTAGACCTAGTAATGGGATAAATGCTATGCATGCAGAGCTTAATCGGTTTGAAAGGAATGAAGTATGGACATTAGTCCCTAGACCTAGTAATACTAATGTTATAGGTGATGAGTTTGGAAACATAGTAAGAAATAAGGCTAGGTTGCTTGTCCAAGGATACACTCAAGTTGAGGGTATAGATTTTGATGAAACATTTGCACTGTAGCTAGGATTGAATCTATCAGATTATTGTTAGCTATTGCATGTTATATCAAAATCAAATCGTTTCAAATGGATGTGAAAGCTGCATTTTTGAATGATATATTGAATGAGCAAGCATATGTAGAACAACAAAAAGGATTTGAAGATCCTCAATATCCAGATCATGTCTGTTGATGTTATGACGAGTGTTACTCGAATGTGCCAACATTACGGTCACAACATCGAATTCGTCCTTCCAACTTTCACTAACCCTTAACCCATGTTTTGTCTTGTTCATTGACTTGTTCTTTCAGGATTGAAGACTTACGGCGATTACCGAAGTCATGCGGTTGAAAGAGGCAAGCAAGAGAAGTTATAAAGATCATGGGGAAGTTACATAGAAGTTACCTATTTTCAAGGGAGATGTGGAAGTTATCTTCAAGCATTAAGAGTCCAGATTTTATCTATATATACACGGCCGCTATGAAGATTAAAACTTCGAAGTTGAGGGAAACACAATCTAGCATAGTCTATTGGCATAGATTATAGAATTTATTGACGTTTCATACTCGATACTTCCGTTGGTGAATGTTCCAACATTTCACTCAACATTGGGTCTTTATTTGTATTAGTGATAGGTTAGATTGAATATTGTCTAGTCACTATATACGTAGATCCATTCAGCGGTGTAGCTTATGTTTTCACCGATTGTATCACTTAACAATTACTAGTGATAATACGCCGATTGGCGGTATAGACTTATTTATAGTCTATCACGAAAATTTTGATATCCATCTTGCAACGTGTTTAAGACTTCCATTGTGTACATTTACGATTATTTATTTATGCGTGTTGATCTTCGAATGTGCCAACATTCGTGACAACATTCTGCAAAACACGTACGCACACCTTCAAGTGGCACGAGCCATAAAACTTCGTTATCCCGAGTTTAGATCCTGTGTTTGGTGTGATTTATTGCAATGGATTATCCTATGGCGGCTCAATTAGACCACCCGTTCTAGATGGTACAAATTATG
Organism: Paraleonurus japonicus; assembly: GCA_030762865.1. Classification (NCBI taxonomy): domain Eukaryota; kingdom Viridiplantae; phylum Streptophyta; class Magnoliopsida; order Lamiales; family Lamiaceae; genus Paraleonurus; species Paraleonurus japonicus. Next base: position 5,823,351 of record CM061061.1, on the reverse strand, counting down.
CAATTTGGAAGCCTAAGATGCGTATGTACATCAAGTCCATTGATGAACGTGCATGGAGGAGTATATTATTTGGATGGACTCCACCGAATGTTCCAGGTGATGACAACACTGAAGCTCAAATAAAAAAGGAGCTAGAATGGACAAATGATGAGGTGACAACGGCCGACTTCAATTTGAAGGCACTTAATGCCTTATTTACCTCTACGGATGTATCCATGTTCAAAATAATTTCTAATTGTGTATCTCGCAAAAGATGCATGGGAGAGATTACAAGAACATTGTGAAGGATACGAGAGTGTAAGAAGGACAAAGTTGAGGATGCTTGGAACCAAGTTCGAAAATTTAAGGATGAAGGAAGATGAGACCATATCCTCCTACAATGAACGAATTACCGAGATTTCCAATGAATCTCAAGCACTTGGTGAAGCCATATCCAATACAAGGTTAGTACATAAAATCTTAAGAAGCTGTTCCTAAACGTTTTGATGCTAAGATATGTGCTATTGAGGAAGCTAAAAATACGATGCTATTACTCAAAATGAGTTGGTGAGTATTTTGAAAACATATGAAATGAATTTTTCCCAAAGAGATAGTGAGAAATCCGAAAGGAAAATTTCTGTTTTTAAAGGAGAGACTTCTTCATGTGTTGATAAACAATCGTTTATTACTGAAATAGATTCGATGAAGATGTTGGTGACGATTGTGCCGACAATCTTGATAACATTGCTTTCTGACTAAGCGATTTAATGCATATTTGAAAAAGAGAGCAAATAGACTTAGAAATAATTTGCAAATTAAGAATCAAGAGAGAGAACAGACTGGTAGTTCACGTCAATTGCATGATAGAAATCGGAATGTTAATCAACCTAGGCAATTTGATAGAGGTAACAAGATCAAATATGATCGAATATAGGAAAAATGTTAAATGTGATGCATGTTCTGGTTTTGGTCATTATGCTAATGAATGTGCAAACACTCTTTTGAGAAAGAGGGTAAATTTCAATGCTACCTTAAGTGATGAGTCGATTGTGAAGAAGATTACGATAAAAATGAGGAGTTTGCTTTTACGCAAGAATTTTGTATGATGATACTCTTGATGATTTCTCGGATGATTGATGTTGAGTCAAATGTGCCAACATTTGAGGAAACATTGGAGGTTCGAGAATTTAATTGTTTCTCAAGTTCTTGTGTAGATGAAGCAGGTACTTCTAATATTGTTTGCAAAGATTGTAAGTCCAGTTATCTAAAGCTTGAAAAGGAGTTGGAATCCACTCGAAAGCCTTAAGGGACATGACTATTGAAGAGTCATATCAAAAAGATTTGGTGATAAAGCTTGAGGTCATTCTAACAAGGAAAGATTTGGAGTTATGCAACCTCAAAGAACGGCTCAAAGGAACAACACTAAATTTCAAAAGATATTCGAAAGTTCAGCCAAACTTGATGAGGCACTGACAATTGGAAGTACAAGTAGACATGGTCTAGGTTATAATGGTAATATCACTCAGTTTTAAATAATAACAAACTGTTGTGTTTACAAAACCTTCATTGAAACTGAAAAATTGAAAAATGATTACGAAAGAAGGATGTTTGTCATTATTGTTTCTTGAGGGTCACAAACGACCAAAGCTGTTTTAGAATGAGGCGGGATAAAAAGTTTTCTAAAATGTCTTTGAAAATGTTGCCACATTACGCTCAACATTCAAACAAACAGTTCATAAATCTTTTCAAAACCTGTTCAAAAATCTACTTGGGTGAAAAAGTCAAATACTATATGTAATGTTGTCTATACATCTTTAAAAGCATGTGTTAGGGACTATGGTATTTTGATAGTGGGTGTTCTAGACACATGACCGGTGAGGAAAGTTATCTCACCGATTATAAGGCATATGATGGTGGAAATGTTACATATGGAGGAGGTTCAAAAGGTAGAATTATTGGTATAGGTACATTAAATGTTCTGGTTTTCCTAACTTGACAAAAGTCTTACATGTTAAAGGTTTACTTGCAAATTTGATTAGTATTAGTCAATTATGTGATGATGACTTGCATGTGAAGTTTGACAAAAGTTCATGCTATGTGCTAAACAGTGATGATAAATGTCTTATGGTTGGTAATAGATCGGTTGATAATTGCTATTTAATCGATTCAAATCAAGCATGCTTTAATGTTCAAACTGATGAAAGTGTTCTTTGGCATCAAAAACTTGGACATGCTCATTATAGAAACATTGTCAAATTGTTAAAATTTGATCTTGTTAAAGGTCTGCCTAAGTTACAAATACATAGGTCAAATGTGTGTGGATCTGCCAAAGTGGTAAACAAGTCAAAATGTCACATGAAATGTTGACACAATGTACTACGAAACATTGCTTTGAACTTTTGCATATGGATTTAATGGGACCAATGGAGACCGAAAGCATTGGTGGTAAGAGATATTCTTTTGTCATAGTAGATGATTATTCAAGGTTTACATGGATCGAATTTCTTAAGGAAAAATCAGATGCTTTTGAAGTTTTCAAAATTCTTTACAAGCGTTTTAAAAATGTTTTTAACACTAAGGTTAAGAGATTAAGGTCGATCATGGTAGGGAGTTTGAAAACAGCTTATTCACTAATTTTTGTGAAAACAAAGGCATAATTCAAGAGTTTTCTTCTCCTAAAACACCTCAACAAAATGGTGTAGCCGAAAGGAAAAATCGAACTCTACAAGAAATGGCTAGAGTAATGCTTTTATCCAAGAAACTTTCAAAAAGGTTTTGGGTGAAGCTTTGAATCTTGCTGTCATATTTCAAATAGAGTTTATCTTAGACCTAATTCCAACAAGACACCTTATGAATTTTGAATGACAAAAAGCCTAATCAAATACTTTCATGTCTTTGGATGTGTTTGTTACATTCGAATGATAGAGACCAACTTCATAAATTTGATTCAAAGAGTGATAAGGGTTTCTTTCTTGGTTATGCTAGAAGCAGTAGAGCTTTTAGGATTTATAATCTTAGGATCGATAATCACTGCTCAAGAGTCTATGAATGTTGTTTTTGATGATAATGCAAGTCTTGCGAGATAATGCTATTGAAGAAGATGTAATCGATCTTATTGAGCGGATGCAAAGTTCTGGAATTTACGAACCGATTGAGAATGTTGCTACAAATGTGCCCACATCACAAGCAACATCACCTCAACATCCAGAAATTAATAGAACTATGCCTTATCCTGCTACTGATACCATCTTCCGGGATTCTCAAGAATCATCCACAACAACGAGATCATAGGTAAACTACAATCAGTGTACAAACAAGGAGAAAATTAAGTTTTGACGCAAGGCATGTGGTAAGGTCGATTTGTATGACATCTATGTGTAACAAGGTGAACTTTGAATGTTTTCATTCTTTCAATGAACCTAAAAATGTTGATGAAGCTATGAAAGATGAAAATTGGATTAATGCAATGCATGAGGAGCTGAATCAATTTGAAAGGAATGATGTTTGGATACTTGTGCCTAGGCGATGATGTGAATGTAATTGGTACAAAATGGATTTTCAAAAACAAAGCGATGAATACCGTAATGTTGTAAGAAACAAAGCTAGATTAGTAGCTCAAGGCTATACACAAGTAGAAGGAATTGATTTTGATGAGACTTTTGCTCCTGTTGCTAGAATTGAGTCCATAAGACTATTACTTGCTATTGCATGCTACATTGATATAAAAGCGCATCAAATGGATGTTAAAGCCGCATTTCTAAATGGAATTCTTATGGAAGAAGCATATGTAGAACAACCTAAGGGGTTTGAGAATCATGATTTTCCTGATCATGTTTATAAACTTAAGAAAGCATTATATGGTTTAAAGCAAGCACCTAGGGCATGGTATGGTAGATTAACCGATTTTCTAGTTGAATTCGGTTTTTATAGAGGTGAAGCCGATAGAACATTGTTTATTAAACATTCTGGATATGACATTATGATTGCTCAAATATATGTTGATGACATTGTATTTGGTTCTACATGTGAGAAAATGCTTGAATTATTTGTACATGAAATGACCACTACCTTTGAAATGTCGATGGTTGGAGACTTGAATTACTTTTAGGTCTTCAAATTAAACAATGCAAAGATGGTATTTTCTTTTGTCAAAATAAATATGCCAAAAATCTTGTGAAAAGGTTTGGTTTAGACAATGCTAAACACATGAAGACACCTATGGGATCGACACAAAAGTTGTGTAAAGGCAGTGTTGGCACAAATGTTGACCCAACATTGTATAGGTCGATGATTGGTAGTCTTTTGTATCGACTTCTAGTAGACCGGACATCATGTTTAGTGTTTGTTTATGTGCACGTTATCAAGTGATCCTAAAGAATCTCATATGAATTGATTAAGAGAATAATTCGATATGTGGCGAGGCACATGTGATTATGGAATATGGTATAGCAAAGATACTAATTGTTCGTTGATTGGCTATAGTGATGCAGATTGGGCGGGTGATAGTGATGATAGAAAGAGTACAAGTGGAGGATGTTTCTACATGGGTAACAATCTTGTTTCATGGCATAGCCGAAAACAAAATTGTGTTTCCCTATCTACGGCTGAATCCGAATACATAGCCACGGGAATTGTTGTACTCAACTTCTTTGGCTTAAGAAGATGTTCGATGACTACGGTTTGGAGAGCAATACTCTTACTGTTTATTGTGATAATACAAGTGCGATTAATATATCTAAGAACCCTGTGCAACATTCGTTAACTAAGCATATAAGTATTAGACACCACTTTATTAGGGATCTTGTAGAAAAAGAAGTTGTAAAGTTGGAATACATTTCTCTTGAAAAGCAGTTACGGAACATTTTTACTAAAGCCCTTGATAATGAGAGGTTTTCTTCTCTTAGAAAATCTCTAGGTTTATGCACTAATTAGACCTATATTTTTGTGTGTTGTGACAAATGTGCCAACATTTGTAACAACACTAGAACAATTTGTTTAAATTTTTCTAAGGACTGTAATATTTAGTGTTTTTGAACTCTATTGTGTAAATAGTATTAGAACCGTGATAAAATATATTGTCCTGTACACACTTCTCTCAAATGCAATTGGATAAACTCACAATTAGATGCTATGTCATTGAGTAACTATGGGACACGGAGTTGACTACTACGATGTTCTCTTTTCAAAAGGTGACTTGAATGCATCAAAATATTCACAATCCATTGAGTAATTATGGGACACGGAGTTGACAACTACGATGATCTCTTACGGAAAAATGGATCAATGTGAATAAGTGGGTAAAGCAAAATATAGTGCAACACAAATGAATTTATTTCATGTAAAAGCTGTGTTGAGAAGTGTGTGTGCCGACATTCGATGAATAACATTCGGTTCTCATATGTATATTTACCTCTATGAGTTTGAAAATTTCCGAATATTATTTTATAAAGATCGATTTATTTTAAATTGTTCCCAGCAATATTATATAGTCTAATTTAATTATTTGTGCGGTTATTTTTTTAAATCAAGCGGTTTTAGCATGTCATTGAAATAAACTTCCAACATTTGATAATGCCCTAATTTTTAGGGATGTGATTAAATCTTATCTTTTAACTTCGATGTGTTCACAACTTACGCAATCTTTCTATTCCCTATTTAAGGTCCTTAATACTCAGTGTGTTCTATACATTTTATCAAAATTTCGAATTTTTAGCACAATCTAGCATAGTCTATTGGCATAGATTATAGAATTTATTGACGTTTCATACTCGATACTTCCGTTGGTGAATGTTCCAACATTTCACTCAACATTGGGTCTTTATTTGTATTAGTGATAGGTTAGATTGAATATTGTCTAGTCACTATATACGTAGATCCATTCGCGGTGTAGCTTATGTTTTCACCGATTGTATCACTTAACAATTACTAGTGATAATACGCCGATTGGCGGTATAGACTTATTTATAGTCTATACGAAAATTTTGATATCCATCTTGCAACGTGTTTAAGACTTCATTTGTGTACATTTGATTATTTATTTATGCGTGTTGATCTTCGAATGTGCCAACATTCGTGACAACATTCTCGCAAAACACGTACGCACACCTTCAATGTCTATAAGCTTAAGAAAGCATTGTATGGCTTGAAACAAGCTCCTAGAGCTTGGTATGGCAGGTTAACTTGACTTTCTTTTGTAGATTGGTTTTATTAAAGGAGAAGCGAGATAGAACCTTATTTATCAATGAAGATTTGATGATAGCACAAATCTATGTTGATGACATAGTATTTGGATCTACATCAAATAGCATGTTGAAAGACTTTGTTGAGATAATGTCTGCCACATTTGAGATGAGCATGATATGGGACTTGAATTATTTTTAGGTCTTCAAATCAAACGGATGAATGATGATTTTTTATTTCACAAAGTAAATATGCTAAAAATTTGGTAAAAAGGTTTGGTCTTGAGAATTCAAAGCATATGAAAACTCCTATGGGATCCACACGAAATTGTGTAAGGATAATGTTGGACAAAATATTGACCCAACATTGTATGCGAGATCTATGATAGGTTGTCTTCTCTATTTAACCTCAAGTAGACCTGATACTATGTATGCAGTGTGTGTATTTGTGCTAGGTACCAAGCAAATCCTAAGGAATCACACATGAATGTTGTGAAAAGAATAATCGAGATATGTTGCGGGAACTATTGATCTTAGTATATGGTACACAAAAGATATAAATAGTACAGCGATTGGATATAGTGATGCTTGATTGGGCGGTGATGTTGATGATGGGAAAAGCACGAGTGGTGGTTGCTTTTATATGGGGAACAATTTGATCTCATGACACAACAAGAAACAATTGTTTCTCAATCCACAGTTGAGTCGAATATGTTGCTCTAGGAAGTTGTTGCTCACAACTTTTGTGGTTGAAAAAATATTTGGTGATTATGGCCTTGATATCGATATTCTTCAATTTTTGTGATAACGCAAGTGCTATAAATATCTCTAAAAATCTTGTACTACACTCTCTTACTAAGCATATAAGTATTAGACACCATTTTATTAGAGATCTTGTAGAAAAGGGTATGGTGAAGTTAGAAATTATTCCTCTTGATAAGCAACTTGCTAATCTGTTTACTAAAGCTCTTGATTTTGAGAGGTTTTCATTCCTTAAAAAATCTCTTCGTTTGTGTACAATCTGAAAATCTGTGACGGAGCAAATGTTACAATATTTGTGACAACATGCAGTGAAGTCTATGAGAAAATTGATATTTTGAGATTCTTTATAATAATTAGTAAAATTCTTTGTGAAATATATTTGAATCAAGATTATGTGACTTAGGACACACACTTCTTAAATGCATACATTAGAATACACATTTAGATGTTTATTCTTAATCACCGAGTAACTATGGAGCACGGAGTTCGCTACTACGGTGACTTCTTTTCAAAAGGTGATTAAAATAACATCAATTTATCCATAATCCGCTGAGTAACTATGGGACACGGAGATCGCGACTACGATGTTCTCTTTTGAAAAGGTGGATCAATATGGATTTATGTGAAAACCGATAAAAATAAAATGCACCATTGAAAATTAATGTTGAAGTGTGTGTGCCAATATTGTCTACAACATCTACTTGATTCAGTTTATTTCTATAAGTCGAATTGATTAATTATGTGATGATTCTCGATTTTTGACTTTTCTCATGGTAACTTCCCACGTTTATTTTTAGTATTTTATCTTAGATAATTTTAATTAAATCATTTAATTTGTTTTCGAGCTTTAAGATTAGATTGGATGGTTATTTTGGACATGGGAGTATCATTACCTCCATGTTCCTTATTTTTAGGGATTTTTGTTTATTCCTTTTAGTGGGTCTTATAACTTCTCTTCTTCTTTTCTATTTATAGATTTCGAATTTCAGTGTCTTCTTTACTAAGAAACTTAGCTCGAGCGGTGTATACCGATTTCGAGAGAATTTTAACATAACACTTGTGTTCATTGCTTGGTTTAATTTAAAGTTGCTATTTTAATTCAATTAATTTTAGCACTTTTTCATGTTTTAAGTATCAAAATGGCGGAAAAATCAAACACTCCCTCAAGCACTTCCTCGACTCCTCAAATTCAAACCCCTAAACCTTCTTGCATCCATGGCTGCCCGAGAACACCTCATCGATGATGTCACTAATGTTACAGGACCATCGACGACCACACCGGTACATTTGAGAACCTTGTTCCTCTATCCGTCGTCTTTCCATTTTCTGTGAGCCCTTCAAATATTCGAGCCATCGTTAATGATTCCCCTAACCTTCCATAACCACCAATAGTAGTCGTAGGCTCAATCCAAATCGATGTTTGAAAATCCTTGCATACAATGAGAATGTCACACCTACACCTAACCCTTCCTCTCAAACCCATGTTCCTACTCTTGTTCCTATGGAGACTACACCTTCGAGCATGCAATTCAGGTTGCGATGATATAATCAATCGCATAACAAATAGAGATCGATGATGTAATCATGCGTGAGGCAAATGATTCCACTAACTCAGGTGTTGCTTTGCTAAAAAGGTGAAGAAACCAAAGAGGAAGAGAAGCCATGCTAAAGCTCGGAGAAGGTCGAGTAGGTGCGTATTGAGAGTAAACTACTCGAAAGCGCTAAGAGGGGAAAGGTGAATGAAGAAGTTATGTCTTCTAGACCCCATTCAACTATCTGAATCAACCACGAATCGAAAGGGGTAGAGAGGCTGCTGGAGAACCAAGTCATGCCTCGGGAACCAGCCTGAACCGATTCTTTGCACCGCTCTTGAACCAAGTGTCGCTCCTAATGTTGACACATCAGATTCTAAAGACAATATTCCTATCTCTCGAACTGATAGAAAAATTGGAGAAGAGATCAAAGAAGAGGAACGACCCAAGTACGGGGAGGATGATTCTAATCCCGAGTCTGCGAGAGGGTGTTGCGAGAAGATGAGGCAACATCGGAGAGTCTAGGTAGTTCGATTCTTAGGTGGATCGGGAGAAGAAGGCTGTGAAAGTCCCGATGATGTACTGTAACTCACCCTCACATTCATCTAGTAGTAGTTCTGAAAGTGATGATGATCAAGATGAATAATTTGGGGTTAAATCTAATAAATTCAAGAAATTGAAAAGAAGATATCTTTTGCACGAAAGAAGGTTAAACATTCTAATTTTCAGAAATATAACTTGATTGAATTTCTTGAAGTTAGAAGTGCATTGAAGCTGTTGAGTATGCATGTCCTTATGTGGATGATTAGATTGTTGAGTTCTCTCGTAATTTGAAGAAAGGTACAGGTAGAAGAAACTCTAGGAGATATGGATCTTTTAAGTTTAGGGGTAGTGAAGTTTTACTAGTACCCTACTTTGATAAATGACTATCTTAATACTCACGATATTGAGAAAGATGAGATACGATATGGATCACATTGCCACAACCATCACGGGTGGTAGAATTAGGCTTTGGACAACCAAAATTCTATCCTCTTCACTCACTAGTTTATACTTTGTTGTGCATAAAGCTGTACATGTGTGTATAATTGGCTTTCCATAACCAACACTACTGCTGTTACTATGGATCAAGCAATACTCATGTATAGGATTGTTGTGATGAATAATTTCAATCTAGGAAGGACAATCTTTAATCATATGATGAGATTTCTTTGGTAATATTGTTAAGAGAAGGATCTTTGCCTTATCCTGCTTTGATTGGATTAGTGTTGAAGAATGTAGATTTTGAGAAAGAAGGAGTAGAGATACTAATTGGTATGGTACAGCCCTTAGGTATTTCTCATGTGTTACTTGCTGGTAATAGGGTCATTGATCTGCCTTTGAACAATTTAGCTAGAGAAGAGCCATAAATGCCTCGAAGGCAATCTTGATCGACTATTTGAATCGAGCTAGCACTTTGAAATGTTCTTGTCGGTCTTGATCACATTGATGACCACATTGACTCGAGGAATTCACTGTTAACTTAGTCACTGTTCATAGATCTTTCATACTTGCTCAAATTGCTAACTTGAGTGACCAGATTGATGAGTTACTGATTATGAAGATGTTTTGGGAGAGGTTGCTTTACTGCTCCAACGGGAGTACAGTGCGATTCGTGATCAAGTTCGTGCTCATTGCTGCTAATCCGAGCTCTAATCGTGCACTTTGAACACGATAGACTGATACCACTATTGCATTGCTGCTAATCCGAGCTCTAATCGTGCACTGAACACGATAGACTTGATACCACTACCGCTAATGAAGCTAGAGTTGTTGATGTTGATGATGTTGCACCAACTACTGCTGCAACAACCGAAGCCGAACTTTATTCTTTGATGTACTGCTTTGAAATACAGGTGGAAATGAATAAGGAGATGGTGATTTTGAAGAAAGCTGTACAAGACCTCTATGGAGATCTTCCTTAAGGGGAGCTTGTTTAGAAAAGACAGCTTTTTATTGTTTTGATCAATTATTCGAGAGGAGTTGATTACTTTCTTGATAATTGTTCTTGTTTTTGTTATTGCTCGAACAAATTGATTTATGCATGTTTCTAATACAATAGTTGATTAGGATGTTTTGTGCTCTGTTGGTTTTTGTTTCCTAGTCATATGTTAAATTTGTATATTTTCTTTATTTATATTGCTCTAATTGCTTATTTTTCTTGTTTAGTTGTTACGAATATTTATCATACTATGTTTAGTTTGATTTGTTTTGAAATCTTGTTATGCTCTTGATTTCTTAAAATTTGATGTGCTCTGTCTTACACACTTTCTTGATTCATATAGATTATATATATATATATATATATATATATATATATATATATATATATATCGGGTGTGTTGTAGCGAGAAAGGTCAAATTGGGGAGATTGTAGATATCACCGAAGTTAAATATTTTTATTACCACCAATAGTGTAACATCGGGCGCGACATCAAAATTTGTCATTTCTTCTAACACCTAACTTTTCTTGTTTTGATGTTGTCTTTGATGTTGTTGGTGTAGGTTGACAACTGGAATCAACTCCAATACTCCGAAGGACCTACAAGGATCAAGAATAAAGGGGAGTTTTCTAGATCAAGTGTTACAAGTCAATAGCGGTTACAAAAGACAGCTTTCTAGGTGGTTTTCCATTAAGATAAACGAGCTAAACAATAGGGAATAAGATGGAGATTTCTAGATCCATCCACAAGGATCTACGATGCTCTTGAAGGTTGTGATCGACATCTATTAATAGATGACTAAGCTTCAAGAATGGTGATAAAGACAATACGGTGATCAATCATAAATCATAAGAGTCTTGCGTGAGAAGTAATCGAGTATCGGTGTTGAGTGCGATAAGTGCATCCGGATTGATAGGGCCATTATTTTCCATTTACGTTACATCAAATGTTGCCACATTTTGTGTAACATAGATTGTTTAGATTGTTAGTAGACAGGGTGTTCTTTAACATATCTAGATAGGTCACCTTTTATTTGTGTATTTTATACACTTAGCCAATTTCGGATCGTAAATATTTGGTTTAGATCTTGTAGTGGTTTATTGAGAATATTCGAATTGTGAATCGTTCTCTATTTGATTTATATTCATTATTATCATAGTGAATTGTTTCCTCATAGATTATTATTTAAACTAATCTATGAAAAAAATTTATCCTAGTTTGCAAAAATTTTGACTAGTATTACTGTTGTTATAGCGCCAATGTTACTCTCGTTGGTAGAACATTGACAATAAATGTTGGTCTCGAGATTGAGTAGTTAATGAAATCAAGCGAGACCTTCGAGAATAATCTAGAGCGGGGTTGAATAGATTATCTAAATCTTTTCAAAATTGATTCTCAATTTAAGTTATAATTGCAAATCCCCAAAATCAAAGTTTGGCAATGGAAACAATTTTAAACTCAATCTATGAATTTGGATCTAAAGCAATACGAAACAAGTTTATTCAAATTATAGATAATCAACGAAATTTAATGCGGAAAGTAAGTGACACACGATTTATAGTGGTTCGGATCAAAAGATCCTACATCCACTCTCCTTCTTCAACTTGAAGAAGGGGCACTACCTTCTTACCTACTCTCGACTTACTTGTTGATTACAATTTACAAAGTTAGACGATCTTCGTCTTCGATTCACCTTCAATCTAACAATCTAACTTGCTAAGTGGAAATTACGGTGCAGATTGTGATTTGAAGATGTACGAGAAAGTGTTCTTTAAACAATTAGAAAATATTGTGAAATCTTTGAAGATATGCGAGTGCTTTTTGAGAATGTGAATTTAGGAAGAATGAGTGCTAAGAGTTCTTCTAAGGACTTTGTGTTTAATCCTATTTATAAGCATGTAAGACGGTTAGTTTGTTGTAACAAACTTAAAACCGCTTAACAAACTTTTCCTTAAACTACCACGACCTCAACCGATCTTGAGTTAGTTGTATGCATTGTTGACTTGGTGAAAACCTGTCTTTCTTATTCTACTCGGTTGGTCTCGACCTTGTCTTGAGCTCTTCATTATTCTCTCCATCGATGACTTCTTCAAGTGTCTTCAAATGACCTTCTACTTCTGATCTCGGTGACTTTATTTACCTTGCCTAGTCCGACTTTAGTACAAAGCTACTACTTAATTTGGTCTATACAATTTCGGTGATCATCCTAATTTTACATGTGTTTGTCTAACCTATACATTTTAACTCATCAAAACTAAAAACCAAATCTAACAATTTCTCCCTTTTTGATGATGTTAAAACTACAAGAAAGAAAAGACTCACAACCGGGTGTTAGTCAAGGTTATTCAAGAAATCGATACGCATATGAAAGCACTTTTTAATCGGATAAGTTCACATAGAGCACGTATTCACACTTAAGAAAATATTTATTCATAGAAAATTTCCATACTTGGAAAAAAATTTTATACCAAAAATTTTTTAAGCAATTTTGTTTTAAGAAATAAAATTTTTATCGAGAAGATTAACACTTAGAAAAATTTCTTGAGAAGATTTTTCAACCTTATGAAAAATAAAAGTTTGAATTGAAAGAAAATATAAAACACATTAATTGAGATAAGGTTCAAACTTTTCATTCAAGTATAGCATGATTACATTTACGGATAGATCAGACAAGATAGAAAGATAAAGAAAATTAAGCTTATCTAGTCTCCATCGATCCTTCTCGAGGTAATTGCATCGGTAAAAATACGGTTCCTCTGCAATGTCTTTTGGATTAGATAACTTCATTAGATTTTTACCATAGGTGACATTTGATCTAATATAGTCCTTGTCAATTGAGCCATCGCTTTGTAACTTTGATTGGAATGGTTGAGAAAGGAGCTACCGGATCGACATTGAACCATTCATCTCCTTCGATGATCGATTTAATCTGACTCTGTTCTCCTTCTCTATACAATCATGCCAAGCTATTGTCTCATCTTCGAGATGTGGCACCAACACCCTTGCGAGACTTGATCTCCTTCGCCGACTTGATCTTCCTCCTTGCTTCCCTTCGGCCATAGAATACTTCTTGACTTTGATCCTCCTATCTCTTTCCTCCTCTATCCCGATATGCTCACTTGATTTTTTCAAGGGTCTCTTACCAGTTGCCTTTGATAATATGTTCATACGGAGGCGAGACTAGTTCGAGACCATTTCCTTTCTCTTCTTTCTCCTTCTCGGTTGAGGCCTTTGCCTTGGCTTCCTCCTTCCTTTCCCCGATTTTGGCTATTAATTTTTCGACTTGAGCTTCGCCTCCTTCTTTACGGCCTGCTCATCTGCCCGATTGCCTCCTCAATCTGCTCTATGCGAACGCTAAGGGCGGTGAACTTCGTCTGTCTGATTCTTGGGCCGAGAGCTTGATTTGATCCAAATCGGCTCGAACCCTTACCAAATCTTCTCCCTTTTTAACATCATCAAGAAGCATCTGGAGTTACTCCTTGACAACGATTAAATAGGTGAAAGTTGTGGTCTGGTTCCTCATGATCTCATCGGCCAGAATCGATTATCAACTTGCACTTGCACTCTCAATCCATCTACCTCCTTTCTCACCTCGTCTACCTCCTCTTTCATAGAAGATTTAACAGAATCAGAAATTTTTGCCAAGTAGTTTACCTCGGATGCTTTGAGCATGTCTTCCATCGTGATACTCACCGAGTCCAGGATGTCGGCAATTTTGAGTTGAAGCATCTGTGAAGGCAGCGTCGAAGCTGGGGCCTTGCCAGTGGGGCTGGTGGCAAACCAAGGCGACTCTGATGTGGTCTAGGAGCTGCTCCTCCGAGAGAATGGATGAGATTGAAGATATTCCAATAGACTCTAGGACCACCTTCTCCCAATTCGGTAGATTCTCCCGGCCGACCTCATCGGACGGAAGACTCATCTCCTCCAGGTCTCCTAACCTCGAGATGGTGTATCGGCCATAACTCTACCGATTCCTTCATTACTTCATAATTGTCTTTGAAGTTCGGAAATCAGGTTCGATCAACCTCCTCCTCCCATCTGTCCTCGAGAGATTTCAAAATGACCCATGGATCCATCGGGCATGGGGGTGTGGATTGGATTGATTTGTGGACGGGGTATGGTATTTGGTGGATAGAAAATCAAGGAAATCGAAAGTTTGTCGGGTAGGTTGGGGTGTGATTTGAGAGGTGGTTTGTTACGGGGATTTGAGTAGATGTGGTTGGTGGAGTAGGAATTATTTGGAGTGGAGGGGTTTCATTAGATCGGGTTTAAGTTTTGATGAGTTAAAATGTATATATTAGACAAGCTCATGTAAAATTAGGATGACTAGTTGAGATTGTATAGACCCGGTGAAGTAGTAGCTTTGTACTAGGTGATCGAGACGAGTTAAGGCAAATGAAGTCACCGAGATCGGGAAGTAGAAAGTCATGCGAAGATAGTCTTTAAGAAGTCATCTGTTGGAGAGAATAATGAAGAGCTCAAGACAAGGTAAAGACCGGTGAGTAGAATAAGAAAGGCGAGGTTTTCACCAAGTCAACGGCAGACGACTAACTCAAGATCAATGAGGTCTGTGTAGTTTTAAAGAAAAGTTTGTTAAGCGGTTTTAAGTTTGTTACCATAAACTAACCGTTTTACGAGCTTATAAATAGGATTAAGCACGGTTCTTAGAAGAACTCTTAGCACTCATTATTCTAAAATTCACATTCTCGAAAAGCACTCACATATCTTCAAAAGTTTCTCAATATTTTCTAAGTGTTTAAAGAACACATTTTGTACATCTTCAAATCACAATCGCACTATAATTTCTAGATTAGCTAGTTAGATTCATAGATTGAAGGTGAATTGAAGACAAAGATCATCTAATTTTGTAAATTGTAATCAACGGTAAGTCGGAGAGTAAGTAAGGAGGTAGAGCCCTACTTCAAGTTGAAGAATGAGAGTTGATGTAGGATCTTTTAATCTGAACCACTATAAATCTGTGTCATTTATTTTACGCATTTATCTTTTTGTTGATTATTTGTGTTTCAAATAAATTTTGTTTTGAGATGGCTTTAGATCCAAATTTATAAATTGAGTTCAAAATTATTTCATTTGTTAAACTTTGATTTTGGGGATTCGCAATAATAATTTGAATTGATAATCTTAATTTTGAAAACTACTCGATCTCGGGACCAACAAGTGGTATCAAAGCGATGTTAAAGCTGTTACGAATATTTCTTTTGGTCAAAAGCGATCTTTATTTTTCAAATCTTGAGCAGTTTATTCTTGAATATCTTACGCTGATTGTTCTTGTTATCTACTCATCATGTACGTGAGTGATAGAAAAGTCAAGAATCTTTGATTTTGAGATTGAAGATTATGATTATTGGAAGTTTCGTATGGAATATCATCTTAAATATATTCATCCTTGTATGGAAGATGTTCTATCGAAGGTCCAATTAAATTTTTCCATGGAGGTGTAAGTGATGGAGCAACCGGTTCGAGTCTCGAACTCGAGACAGAGAAAAAGGTGTCCGAATTGACAAATGATGAAAGAAAAGAATACAATCTTGATCGGTGGCTAGGAATGAGATTATTGTGACTCTCGTGAGAGAATGGTATGAAAAGATCAAAAAGTGTAAGTTTGCAAAAGAGATGTGGGATACTTTAGCCAATATGTGCGAAGGCACGGACCGAGTAAAGGAGAACAAGCTTCAAGGCTGTTCTCCATTTATTTGATGTTTTTAAAATGAAAGAAGTTGTGTCTATTGATCTGCTAGACATGAGAATGACTAATCCGATCAATAGAGCCACCGACTTGGGTAAAGTTTACCTTTGAAAAGGAGATTAATAATAAAATCCTTAGATCTCTAACCAAGCGTTGGAGGGACAAAGGAAATTTAATAAAGGCCACGAAGGATCTTTCCACCATGAGTCATTATACTTTATTCTCTCACTTAAAAGGTTATGAGTTTTACATTCGGGTAGAGGATGAATAAGACGAGATGGAATTGATAACTCATCTAAGGCAGTAGCCTTTGTCAATAAGGAAGACAAACTTGTAAATTTGAAACAAAAGGAGGCTGGTCTTTCTTTAGAAGAAGCAGATGGCTTTATTGACCAAGAGGTATGATCGATTGAGAATGAAATATAAACGCAACAAATTGAAATTTGCAGGAAAAGACAGATCAAGATCAAGATCCGAGAAGGAAAGACGATGTAGAATCTACAAATGATGATAGAAGGAAAAATCGAGAAAAGAAGGTAGAGGATGAAGAAGACGAGATGGAATTCAGTAACTCATCTAAGGCAGTAGCCTTTGTCAATAAGGAAGACAAACTTGTAGCTGAAACAAAAGGAGCTGGTCTTTCTTTAGAAGAACAGATGGCTTTATTGACCAAGAGGTATGATCGATCGAGAATGAAATATAAACGCAACAAATTGAAATTCGCAGGAAAAGACAGATCAAGATCAAGATCCGGAAGGAAGACGATGTAGAATCTACAGATGATGATAGAAGGAAAAATAAGAAAAGAAGGTACAAGTCACCTGCAAAGAAGAATCCCAGCAGTCCTAGATCGGATCGGGGAGATACTTGTTATACCTGTAACAAGCCGGGACATTATAGTTATGATTGTTCCCGGTGACTCCTAAAGAAAGAGAGGATAAAAGAAAGAAAAGAGATAGACGCTTTGCGAGATCAAAGAGCCCTTCTTGCTGAAGAAAGAGAGTCAAGAAAATCATCTTCGTCATCATCATCGTCTGATTTTGGAAGAGATGATGAAATGCATTTAATGGTAAAAGAGGTAAATTACTACTCTTCGTGCGATAATGAGTCTTATAAGTCGATTTGAGATAATGATCAAAGCTGTTATCAAGGGACTTTTGAAAGATCTAAAAATGTCTCTAAGTGCTTATAAACAACTAGAGACTGAGAACTTAACTTTAAAAGATCAAATTCAGACTCTAATCAAAGGAAAGCAAGTTGTGAACTACTCTGAGCCTGTGGAAACATTCAATGGGAATGTTTACCCAGTGCCGAGGCTAGTACATCGGCTAGTCTTTTTGAAAGATTAGAAGAAGAATTAAAATCTTTAAAAGATAAATTTGAAATGGTATGTAATGAGAATGAGTCAATTAAGAAGACTAATGAGAAGCTTGTCTTCAAAATGAGTCAACTTAATAACTCACAATCGATTATAAACCACATTTTTAGAACTTCACAAAAGTCTCATGATAAGACAGTCTTGGTTATAATAGAAATAATAAGTCAGAAATTTTAAAACCTAGGAAGTTTGTAAAAGCTGGTGAAACATCAAAGGAATTAAAATTGGACCTTGGAAACCACAAAGTCGGATGAGGATCACTTCTCCTAATCGAATAGTAAAAATTAGATGAGGAATCCTAATCGATAAAAAGGGTTCCAAGAACCAAGATTAAAAGAATTTTCTTATATTTCCTTTGATGGTAAAAGCAGATGTTATCCTTTGTTTCAAAAGATCAAGAAGGTCACCAAATCTGATTTCTACAAACTTTCATACAAATCGATATATTTGTTGTGATTTGTGACAGCTTAAATCGACCTATTATTGAATAATGACATGTTTGTTTGGATACCCAAAGTGATTATTGACATTAAAGGACCCAAGATCACTAGGGTACCTCTTAACTAATCTATTTTACCGGAATCTCAAGGTCTATCTTTAAAAGAGGAAATTCTAGCATCCATTTGGTACATTGACGGTGGTGCTCTCGGACATGACTTGTGAAAGGAAGCTACTCTCAAATTTCCAAAGCATAGATGGTCCAAGAGTTTTGTTTGGTGACAATAATTGCGGACAAACTAAAGGAGTTGGCACCTTAATTATAGGTGATGTCCAGGTGTCTAAAGTCTATTATGTAGAAGGTTTGAAACACAATTTGTTATTTGTTTCTCAACTCTGTGATAGAGGTTTTAATGTTAGATTTTCAAAAGAAAAAGTGTGATATTTTAGACAGGTTCCTCGAGACAAGATACTCTTAGCTGGTTTCAAACATGATAATGTCTATGTGGCCAACTTTAATAGTTGTTCCAAATATACATGTCTAGTTGCTAAAGGTGGAGATGACCTCGGTTGGCTATGGCATAAAAGGCTTAGTCATCCGAATTTCAAAACCCTTACCGAAATAACTAAGAGGAATCTTGTCAAAGGACTACACGAAAACTCTGCTAAAGGTGGAGATGACCTCGATTGACTATGACATAAAAGTCTTAGTCATGCAATTTCAAAACCCTTAACAAAATAGTTAAGAGGAATCTTGTCGAAGGACTACGAAAGACTTTGCTCAACTGATCTTAAATGTGATGCATGCCAAAAGGTAAGCGGCCCGGGAACTCCTTCAAAAGTATTAACACAACTTCATCTGAAAGAGTTTTACAACTCCTTCAATTGGATTTGTTTGGACCAATTTCACCCCTTAGCTTTAGTGGGAGGAAATACACCACAGTAGTTGTCGATGACTATTCAAGATATACTTGGGTGATATTTCTTTTCAAGAAAAATGAGATGGTGAGCAAGATCTCGATTTGTTCAAACAAATAAAAAATGACAAAGGTGTTAATATTATTAAAATAAGGAGTGACAAAGTGCTGAGTTCTTGAATTCTTGTCTATCTAACTATCTTCTTTGAGAATGGAATAGTACATGAGACATCATCGGCGAGAACACCACAACAAAAAGGAGTCGTGGAAAGAAGGAATAGGACTCTTAAAGAAGCGGCGAAGCATGTTAGCTGAATATGGAACACCCCAAAGGTTGCAGGTGAGGCTATTAATCTGACTGCTACACCCAGCAGATGCTTGCTTGTAAAAGATAAGGGTAAGACTCCTTATTAACTTTGGAAAGGTAAGGTTCCAGAATCTCTTATTTTCGTGCTTTTGGGTGTAAGTGTTTCATTCACAACAATGGGAAGTCTAAATTGAAGACATTTGATACTAAGGCGGTGATGGAATATTCTTTGGATATTCCCGGCACCTCCAAGGCTTTCGAGTCTTCAATAAGACAACTCTTTGTGTGGAAGAAACTCCACATGTGGTGTTTGATGAACTTCATACTTTTTCGAGATAAGGTAAACCAAATTACTAATGATCTAGATAGAATTGAACTTAACAAAACTAAACAGAGGAAAACTTATCTACCTAGTTTTGATTGATTCGGATAATGCGAGAATCTTCATCGAGAATCGAAGGGAACTCCTCAATCTGTTCCATCTCGAGGAGACTCCTTTAACATCATCCGATCGGCCAAGGTCGGTAGATGAAGGGGGAACGTCTACTCAGGTGAATAAAATGAGTTACCTCTTGAGGCAGATGAGGATACTTCAACTCAAAAGGAAAAAGGATGAGGAGTTATCATCCGGTGATCAGATTATTGGGGATCCCTCAAGTAGTGTTCGAGACACAAACAATATTGGATTCTCGAGTATGTTCAATTTGTTATGTTTCACGCCTTGAGCCTAAGTCTATTGAGGAGGCTTTATCCGACAAAAGGCTGGGTATGACCATGCGGGAAGAAGCGCATCAATTTGAAAGACAAAATATTTGGGAGCTAGTGGATAGACCCATTCATATAAAGATTATAGGCACCAAATGGGTGTCTAAATATAAAGCAGATGAAAACAACATTATTGTTCGTAATAAGGCCAGACTAGTACCACGGGGTTATTCCACGATCACGAAGGAATAGACTATGATGAAACCTATGCTCTAGTCGCGATTAGAAGCAATAAGGTTATTTTTAGCCTTTCTTTGCCTATAAATGTTTCAAAGTCTTTTAGATGGATGTCAAATCTGCCTTCTGAATGGAGTGTTACTTGAAGAAGTCTATGTAAAATAGCCTCCAGGGTTTAGGACAAATAACAAAGTCTATAAACTTAAAAAGGCACTATATGGACTGAAACAAGCACCCCGAGCTTGGTACGATACTCTATCCGAATTTACGATATCAAGTGGATTTTCTAAAGGTAAGATAGATAGAACACTGTTTAGAAAAGAAGTAGATGATGATATCTTATTAGTTCAAATCTATGTAGATGATATTATTTTTGGTTCAACTAATCTGAAATTGTGTGAAGAATTTAGTGTTCTCATGAAAAGCAGATTTGAGATGTCTATGATGGGAGAACTAACATATTTTCTAGGTTTTGCAGATTAAATAGGCGAGTGAGGGATTTTTATACATCGGACCAATTATACAAAGGACCTCATAGATAAGTTTGGGATGATTACTAGTAGAGAGGTTAAAATACTTATGGCAACTAACTTCTCTATGGATTCAGATGAGAATGGGATACCCACCGATGCAACGGAGTATCGTGGATTAATCGGATCCTTGTTGTACCTCACCGCAAGTAGGCCGATATAGCCTTTGCAATTGGGGTATGTGCAAGGTTTCAATCAAATCCCAAGAAAGCTCATCCTGAAACAGCTAAAAAAATCCTAAAGTATCTTAAAGGTACTCTGCGAGGTTGGGTTGTGGTACCCATCTTATGACAACTTCGAGCTATCTGGTTATTGATTCAGAATTTGGAGGTCTGTAAAATTGATAGGAAGTCCACGTCTGGAACTTGTCAATTTTTAGGCAATAAGTTAATTTCTTGGTTATCTCGAAACAAACTTGATTGCTACCTCCACGATGAAGTTGAATACATGGCGGCTGGAAGTTGTTGCTCTCAGCTTCTCTAGATTAGTCAGCGGTTTAGGGACTATAATATTCTCACATCATCCGTGCCTATTTTTTGTGATAGTAGTAGTGCAATAGCTATGACATATAATCCTGTTTTGCATTCCGGGCGTAAGCATGTAGATATTAGGCATCATTTTATTAGGGATCATGTTGAGAAAAATGATATTAGACTAGAAAAGATAGCAACCGAATTACAGAGTGATATACTTACTAAACCATTAGTGAGTCTAGATTTAAATAATTATGTTTAGAATTAGGATTACTTGATGCATCTTTAGTTGATTTATGACTTCTATTGTTTGTATCTTGTATTTTCTTACTTTTTCTTTTTCTTTAAAACATGTCTAGAAAGGATTATCGAGACTTGGCATGTGTCAAAGGGCAATCACGAGTTGATATCATTGATCTCCTTTCAAAGGAATCAAGAATCAAGGATTAGCCATATTGACCTTATCTAACTTGATAATTTCTTATCTAACATTAAGTAAATCGAGATAAGGACATCATAATCAGCTGATCTTGTTAAAAATCAGATGAGTATATGTAGCTTGTCCGACTTACTCCGGCATCGATGGTTTTTCAAGTTTGTGTATCTGTAGGAGAACAGGTTATGACAACATTGTTAGATCGGTATAAACCCTCTCATCCGAAAGACTTCCTCTTACGAACAAAACCTATCCTTGTTTTCTTTTCAAAAATTGTTTTCAAAAATTACTCTAACAATTCATCAATTTCAAAATTTTCGGATGAGTTGTTCTTTTGAAAACCTTCAACCGAGTTGAATATTCTTATATACTAGTTATATTTGGATATAAGACTTAGTGTATTTAAACAATGGCATAAAGTTAACTCAATCTTCTTTGTTGTCAAAATAATTAGACTTGGAGAAATTTTAAAAAATTAAGGCGAGGTCATTTTTACCAAATACGATAAAACCCGATCTGAAATAGGGAAAGCTTTATGCGAAGAAAGGTATATTTCGGCTTACGTCGAGGTATACTTACTATCTCTGCATAAAGTGACCCCTATTAGCCGTCTAATCTGTAGCTTGGGCGGTTACTTTTACGGTTTCAAAGGCGAGTTAATGCCACGCGCCGGAGGTGAAACGACTATCATATATAGCCGTTGATATACTCCACGCGCGATATACAAATCAATGGTCTAGATTAATCTGATTGTGCCACGTAGCTTACTTCCCGATTTCCCTCTCTCTCTTCCCATTTAAAAACTTACCTTCAATATTTCAAAATTCACTTTTACAAATCCGAAGCCCTAATCTTACCGCAACTTCACTCTCAAAATTCTTACTACTTAGTTTTCTAAAAATGGCTTCATCTTCTAAATCTTCCAAACCCACCTTTATATCTTCTTCAAAATCCAACTTTAAGATGAACACAGATATCTTCAAGAACAAGTGAAAGCGAGATGTATGTAGATTTTGAAACTACAAGGGATCAAAATCCAGAGAGATTCTTTAGTTATTAGAGGCTTCTCGGTTGAAGGGATACATGCTCATTGAAGTCAAAGCGTAACAAAACACTTGATCTATTGGGAGCAGAGTTCTTGGCAAAGTGCAAATTTTCGATGATGGGTTTGATACCGAAGTGGATGGGACACAAATGTCTTTCTCCAAGGATGCGATTGCCGGGATTTTCAATACATCTGCTGAAGGAGTTAATCCATTGGCTTACAAGGAGGATGAATGGGAACACCATTCGAGGTGGTGGCAAGGAGTTACTCACAGGGGAGTCCGAAGAGATTTAAAGAAGAACTGTTGAGGAGAAATTTAGGCTCTTGATGACCATCGTCACCAAGTCGATATTGGGAGATCAAAGCTCTCATGATGGTCTATCAAGGCCTAGACTTTGTTGTATGATGGCAATTCTGGATGGAGTCGTGGTAGATCGGGTGGAGCTATTGATTAGAAGGTGAAGGAAAAGAAGCAGAGGCTTACATATGACCCGACCACCGGAGAGTGGTCTACTCTCACAATGTAAGCCTATTCAACAAAATTACGATTTTGATTTAAGGAATGAATAAGGTGGTTGATTGGAAGGTTGGAACTAAAAAGTACTCAAATCGGGAAGGGATTGTCAAAGGATGAGTCGATGAGGCACGAGATCGAAGGTAGCGGCAGCGGCTCGAGGAGGCGAAAGGCCGGTTGTTGAGCCGAGGCAGCCCCTACACCGAGGAAGGGGATGTTCCTATTGAGGTGACCCCAACCGAGAAAGAAATTGAAGCAGTGTCGCTCCTCTTCAAAAGAGGCCCAGGAGAAGGCTGGTGAAAGCCTCGGACAAGAAGGCCGGTGAGGAGGCGTCTAAAGTTCCTCCAAGTCTGCTTCGGAGGAAGCAATCTCCCGGAAGTAGCTGCTGCCGTAGTTGTGGAGGCTGAAGTCTTTGGAGGAGCCCGACTTTGAGAGAACCGCCTCTGTTGAAAGGCCAATCTCTATAGGTACATCTTCTAACCTCTCCTCATCTACCGAATCTTCAACCCACTCTGGCAATGAAGAGGTATTCACGGCTGGTACCTCATAGCCTCTTGCCTGACCCTATCCCCATAATAGAAACCCCTCCACCCCAAATAATTCCTACTCCACCAACCACATCTACTCAAATCCCCAGATCAAACCACCTCTGAAATAACACTCCAACCTACCCCGCAAACTTTCGATTTCCTTGATTTTCTATCCACCAAATACCATACCCCCTCTCCACAAATCAGTCCAATCCACACCCCATGCCTAATGGATCCATGGGTCGATTTGAAATCTCTCTAAGGACGGATGGGAGGAGGAGGTTGATCGAATCGATTCACGAACTTCAAGACACCAAGTAATGAAGGAATCGGTAGAGTTATGGTTGATACACCATCTCGAGGTCGGAGACCTAGAGGAGATCGGTCTTACGTATGAAGAGATCGGGTGGGAGAATTTGCCGAATTGGGAGAAGGTGGTCCCGGAGTCTGCTGGAGTGTCTTCAATCTCATCCATTCTCTCGGAGGAGCAGCTCCTAGACCACATTAGGAGTCATCTTGGTTTGCCACCGGCGCCGAAGTGCGTCCCGGCGGCCCGGCTCTGCCTTCCACGGCTATCTTAGGGCAATGGGAGCGAGAAGATGGAGGAAAGGTTTTCTCGAGATGCTTCAAAATAAGGCAGTGACATCGTGGACTCAATGAGCATCACGATGGAAGACATGCTCAAAGCATCTGAGGTAAACTACTTGACTAAAATTTTTGATTCTGTTAAATCATTTGTAAAAGAGAAAGTAAACGAGGTAAGGAAGGAGGTAAATGGATTGAGAGTGCAAGTACAAGCCGACAATCGATTCTCGGTGATGAGATCATGAGGAACTGCACCATAACTTCCACCTATTTTACTGTTGTTAAAGAGCAACACCAGACGCTTCTTGATGATTTTAAAAAGGGGAAGATTTGGTCAGGGTTCAAGCTGATTTAGATCAAATCAAGCTCTCGGCCCGATGTCAATCGAGGCAGAGCTCACCGCCTGAGGTTCGCATAGAGCGAGATTGAGGAGGCAATCGGGGCGAGATGAGCGAGGCTAGAAAGAAGGAAGCAGAGTCAAGTCTAAGAAATTAATGGCTAAGATAAGGGAAATGAAGGAGGAAGCCAAGGCAAAGGCCTCGGTGAGAAGGAAAAAGAAGAGAAAGGAAAGGGTCTCGAACTAGTCTCGTCTCCGATCAGACATAGCATATTATCAAAGGCGGTTGGTAAGAGACCCTTGGAAAAATCGGTGAGCAGATTAGGATAGGAGGAAAGGGATAGGAGGATCAAAGCTGAAAATATATTCTATGGTGAAGGGAAGCTAGGAGGAAGATCAAGTCGGCGAAGGAGAGGTGGGAGAATCTTTGTGAGCTTCAAAGAGATGGGTCATACCAAAGCATCAGTGGAGGTCCTCTCGGAGAAGGCGATAAGGCATGGATAAGGCCACATCATAGGTCGAGATGCACCTCCTAAGATGATTATGCATCCGTCGTGGGGTGGAGAATACATGAAGTACGAGGCTAAGTGGACTTTCTTGGTACATCTGCAAGGGTGTTGGTGCCACATCGAAGATGAGACAATAGCTTGGCACGATTTGGATGGAGAAGGAGAATCGAGTTTTATCGAAGGCGATCACGAAGGAGATGAATGGTTCAATGAAGATCACAGGTAGCTCCAGCTTTCTCTACTATTCCAATCAAGGACTAGATCGAGATCAGCTGTCACTTATGGTCAAAATCTAATGAAGTTATCTGATCCAAAAGACATTGCGGAGCCGAGGAACCGATTTTTGACAGGATGCAACTTTCTCGAGAAGGATAGATGGACCAGACTAGATAAGCTTTATTTTCTTTATCTTTTTATCTTGTGTGATCTATCTCGTAAATGTAATTGTGTTGTACATATATGAAAAGTTTGAACCCTATCTCAATTACAATGTTTTATATTTTCTTTGATTCAAACTTTTATTTTTCATAAGGTTGAAAAATCTTCTCAAATTTTTTTTCTAAGTGATAATTGTCGATAAAAATTTTTTTAAAACAAAATTTCTTAAAAAATTTTCCAAGTATGGAAATTTTCTAAGAATAAATATTATCTTAAGTGTGAATAAGTGCTCCTATGTGAACTTATACGATTGAAAGGTGCTTTCGTATGCTTATCCGATTTTCTTGAATAACCTTGACTAACACAAGTTTGTGAATCTTTTCTCTCTTGTAGTTTTAACATCATCAAAAGGGAGAAATTGTTAGATCGGGTTTAAGTTTTGATGAGTTAAAATGTATAGATTAGACAAGTTCATGTAAAATTAGGATGACTAGCTGAGATTGTATAGACTGAAGTAGTAGCTTTGTACTAGGCTGATCGAGACGAGTTAAGGCAAATGAAGTCGAGTTGAGATCGGGAAGAAGAAGGTCATCCGAAGATAGTCTTGAAGAAGTCATCTGTTGGAGAGAATAATGAAGAGCTCAAGACAAGGTCAAGACCAATGAGTAGAATAAGAAAGACGAGGTTTTCATAAAGTCAACGATGTGCGACTAACTCAAGATCAGTGAGGTCGGGGTACTTTTAAAGAAAAGTTTGTTAAGCGGTTTTAAGTTTATTACAACAAACTAACCGTTTTACAGGCTTATAAATAGGATTAAGCACGGTTCTTAGAAGAACTCTTAGCACTCATTATTCTAAAATTCACATTCTCGAAAAGCACTCACATATCTTCAAAAGTTTTCTCAATATTTTCTAAGTGTTTAAAGAATACTTTCAGTACATCTTCAAATCACAATCTGCACCGTAATTTGTAGATTAGCTAGTTAGATTGTTAGATTGAAGGTGAATTGAAGACGAAGATCGTCTAATTTTATAAATTGTAATCAACGATACCAAAGAGTAAGTAAGGAGGTAGAGCCCCTTCTTTAAGTTTAAGAAGGAGAGCGGATGTAGGATCTTTTGATCTCGAACCATTATAAATCTTGTGTCATTTATTTTCTGCATTTATCTTTTTGTTGATTATACGTGTTTCAAATAAACTTTATTTGATTGCTTTAGATCCAAATTTATAGATTGAGTTCAAAATTATTTACATTGTTAAACTTTTATTTTGGGGATTCGTAATAATAATTTGAATTGATAATGAGTTTTGAAAAAGACTTAGATAATCTATTCAACCCCCTTCTAGATTATCTCTGGAAGATTTGCTTGATTTCCTTTAAACTACTCGATCTCGGGACCAACAGCTGTTTGGACTTCTATAGGAATAGGTGCAAGAGGCTCGAGGTACCAACCATGAATACCTCTTCATTGCGAGTGGGTTGAAGATTCAGAGATGAGGAGAGATTAGAAGATGTACCTATCGAGATTGGCCTTTCAATAGAGGCGGTTCTCTCAGAGCCGGGCTCCTCCGGCACCTCGGCCTTCCTCAAGTGAGCAGTGCTACTTCGGGGGAGATTGCTTCCTCTCGAAGCGAGACTTGAAGGAACTTCGGACGTCTCCTCAAGCTGTCTTCTTGTCCGCGGCTTTCACCATCCTTCTCCTCGGGCCTCCTCTCAAGAGGAAGCACAACTACTTCAATCTCTTTATCACCTGGGGTCACCTCAACAGGAACATCCCATTTCTCACCAGAGGGCTGCCTCTCGGCTCAATTTGGTCTTGCTGCCTCCTCGCCGCCACTACCCTCCGATCCCGTGCCTCGTGATTCATCATCCGATATCTGCAAACCTCCAAATCTCTCATCCTTCGTCGGCAACCCTTTACTGCTTTGAGTACTTTTTGTCCCATTCTTCCAATCAACCACCTTATTCATTCCTTCTATCAAAACCGTAGTTTTTCTATTTCTATAGAATCATCGTAAAACATTCCTTTTACCATAAAATCGACACCCAAAGAATCTAGTGTCTTGTTTTAAGTAGAATGCCTTGAGCAGAATGCCTTCGAGTTTGAGGCTTCAAGTAATCTCAGGATCTCTCTTGATTCTCTGTCATGAGTTGTATTGAAATCTACGTACATCTACGATACGAGTTTACTTTTGAATGTATCATGTGAAGTTTAAAAACTTGAGTGGATGAAGAAGAAGTTATTTTCAGAAATTTTAGAGAGGAATTTGCGGAGAAAGTTTTGGAGTAAAAACTAGGCACAGGTAAATGTAAAAACACCAAGTGAAGAAGAAGATGACTATTTAAATGGGGGAGAGAGAGAGAGAGAGAGAGAGAACATCGAAATAAGGGGCACATGGCATAGCTACTCGGATCGTGGCCCTTGATTTGTATGTCGCGTGTGTAGCAATCGGCGACTAAATGAATTAGGCGTTCCAACTTCGACACGTGCAATTAACTCAGTTTTGAAAATATTAAAAGTAACCGCCCACACTATGATTAGACGATTTTAGGGGACACTTTATGCAGGTAAAGTTAGAATACTTGACGTAGGAATGTATACCATTTGCTTAGCACAAAGGTTTTCTTACGGACTACGTTTTATATGACTTAGTCTAAAATGACCTTGTCTTGAATTTGAAAACCTTCCTAGTCCGATTATATTTTTAAAAACAAAATTATTTTAAATTTTGAGTTAATTAAGCCATTAATAAATAAATTGAATTTCATATCTTTATATAACTAGTACATTAAGACACTTAACTCAAATTTGAAAATTTTTAAAAATAACTTATACGTAAAATTTTGAAATTGACAAGTTGTAAGAGTATTTTAGAATATTCATATATATATATATATATATATATATATATATATATATATTTAGAACAAGGTTTTGGTTTTGTTCAGATAGGTAGGTATTCGGATGGGAAGGTTCAAGGCAATATACACACCGATCTAACAATGTAGATCGAACCAAATACTGCAGACAACAACACTTGAGAAATCATTAGTAACTTTTGAGTAAGTCGACAAGATACATATACTCATCGACTTTATAAAATCATGACTAACATGTCCTTGTCTGATTTACTTGATGTAAAATAAGAAAATATCAAGTTAGATAAGGTCAATTGACTAATTCTTGATTCCTTAGGAAGGAGATCAATGATATCGACTTTGTGATTATCCATGTGACACTTTTCAAGTCGATATTTCTTTCTTGACATGATAAAGAAATCGAGATAGAGAAACTATACTTAATACAAACAAAAGTAAATCACAAATCAACTAAAGATACATCAAGTAATCCTAACTCTATTGACAATTCTTTAAACATAGTTTCGATTAATGGTTTAGTCAAGATATACGCCCTTTTAAATTCGGTTGAAATCTTTTCTAGTCTAATGTTATTCTTTTCTACATGATCTCTTATAAAGTGATGTCTAACATCAACATGTTTACACCTAGTATGCAACACGGGATTATGAGTCATAGCATTTACACTATTACTATCACATAAAATGGGAGCAGATAATGTGAGAATATTGTAATCTCTAAGGCGATGACTAATCCAGAGGAGGCTGAGAGCAATAACTTCCAGTGCCATGTATTCAACCTCGGTAGTAGATGTGGCAACAAAAGTTTGTTTCTTGGATAACCAAGAAATCAGTTTATTACCCAAAAATTGACAAGTTCCAAATGTGGATTTCCTATCAATTTTACATCCACCAAAGTCCGAGTCCGAATAACCCGAAAGCTCACGGTTGTCATTAGATGTGTACCACAACCCAACATTTAAAGTCCCTTTAAGATATTTTAGGATTTTCTTAGTTTGTCTCCGGATGAGACTTCTTAGGATTAGATTGAAACCTTGCACATACCCCAACTACAAAAGATATATCCGGTCTACTTGTAGTGAGACATAATAAAGAACCAATCGGACCACGATACTCGGTAACATCCGTGGGAATCCGTTCTCATCTGAATCCATAGAGAAATTAGTTGCCATAGGTGACACGACCACCTTTTGACAACCCAGACATAAACACTAATTTAACAAGAAAAGTGAGTTGTGAATAATTTTACAAGAAATGACTCGTGCGCACGTGTGACTTTTTTTTTTCAAATGCTTTAACAGAGAGACAATGAACACTTCAAAACGTGATAAAAAGAACACATTACATTATATATGTATAAAACTTAATAAAATACAACTCAAAATACAAGCCCACGATTTGACCCAACAGTGCGTCATCTATGTACACAGCCACTCAAAACTCCGCAGAGAGCTGCACACGGCTTGTCCAAAGTAGAACCACAACGTCACGCATCATCGATTCCTACAATGCATAAACTATGTGAGATTTATAAATCTCAAGAAGCGTAAATTATGCATGAGGTGATGTTCGATTCGAAAACCTCCCAATGCACAATGCACTCTCTTTAAAATAATTAATTTATTTATGAAACACTCGACGGAGGCCCATCCTCTTGTGGCCACCGAGGGTCCCCCCATCGCGCCCTCATGACCACCAAGAAGTCATTCCTCCACGCCCGACCCATACCGTTGAGGATCCCACCCTCTAACGGCCTAGCGAGGTCCATCACCAAATCCGACCCCCGTCCGTTCGAAGTCCCCTTTGTAAAATCAATATATGTGCGACAACACCATAGCACATGAGACGGAGGCCTACGCTAGGTATCATACGCTAGGATCTCGCGGTCGCCTTAACTCCTAGGTCGTCCCTGCCGCCTCGGTGCATAATGTGGCCAAACACACCATTTGATAAAATATTTTCATGTTAATGCATGATATGCATGATGCAATGTAGCATATACACACAATAACCTTTGAACTCACAAGTTCGTTTCGCCACAATTGAACTCGGTCGCCCACTCTAGGTAGCATACGCGATTCTCTCTGGTCGCCTTAACTCCTATGTCGCCCTTCCGTTCTCACTTTGAAATCCTAATTCATTTCTAATCACTCGCCTAATTCATTTCTACTCACAACTCACCAATTCAATCACCCTATCCATTTCTATAAAAATTACAGAATTCATAAGTTCATTTCACAATAATCATGGAACTCACGAGTTCAATTCATAATTATAAGCCGAACTCACGAGGTTCATTTCACGATAATCACCGAACTCACATATTTAATCCACATAAAATATTGAGTTCAAAGGCTCTTTCACAATAACCATTAAATATCAATCAAATATCACAACTAACATAATATTCAGATATCATCAATTAAGCATAAATACTTCACAAATATTATATTTATGCATTGTAGGTGCAAATGAATTTCTACTTACCTCAAGTCCGCAAAACGTTGATAAATCAAATCCTAAACCCTTTTCATCGTCTTTCACAAAACACTTCAAAATTACGATCGTCTCTCTCTCCCTCTCTCTCTCTCCCTCTCTCGATCTCGATCTCGATCTCTCGAATATGTTGCTGTTGTTTCCAGGTTCTTAACAAAATGGTATGCTTATGCATACAAGCATATCCCTCCACTGCCTAAGGAATACTTCCCATGTAAGTTTTGTGATTTCTATTTTATTATTATTTTTTTCCTTTTCCTTATCTAACCATAGTTATACATATTACATACTTAAAAGTCACGCATATATATATATATATATATATATATATATATATACCCATATTAATTTATTTAATTTAATTTAATTAAAATCTAAATATTAAAATCCAATTTATAAAAATAATAACATCTAATTTATATCACCGGTAATCAAATAAATTACATTGGTATTCAAATACTACTAAAATCTCAGTCACTTATAAATTAATTTTCTCACCACTAAACATATAAAGGTGTATGCAATTAATTCACTATTTAAAAGCACAATAATATAATGCAAGATAAAATAATTTAAAATCACAAGTAGCACATAATTAATTAAAATTGCACTCAATGCATGAAATATATTAGTTAATGAGTAGTGAGAAGCTCGAGTATCACAATTATAATTAATTTTCACGTTAACACTAGAGGCATTAACAATTGAGTAGTATAAAAAGAATTAAATAAAATCTCATAATAAAGTTAATTATTGTCTCACCACTAAGTAGGTAAAAACATATATTCAATACAATATTTAAAATAAAGTAAAATATTTCAAGATTATAAGTAGCACTTGTATAAATAATTGTATGAAGTATATTGACTCATGAGTAGTGACATTTATTTTATTTATATTGCTTTAGATTTAACAATTTAGGTAAAAGTTTATGACTACTAATTCAATAAAATATCATATATTTAAAACTTAAGGAGTAAAATGAAAAGAATTATAAATAAATAACGTGTCACTCATATAAGTTAATAAAATGAGTAAATTTTATTGGTAAATATCTAATGAGAGATACGGTATATCACATCTTTCCCTCCTTATAAAAATTTCGTCCTCGAAATTTAGCGTGATACAAAACCTTATTCTTATCTATCCGATAAAGGAATAGTCCTTTTATCTTAATTACCTAAATGACAATTTAATTTTTTTATGTTTACATGTTTTAACCTTTAGAGATTTATACCATATCAATATAATTTATTTATAACTTCTAAAGAGAAATTTATTTAATTCTACACAAAAGAGTATTAAAATTGAGTAAAGATTAGATAATTATCTCTAAGAACTCACTCAACATTAGACCAGGTGCAATACTTAACAATTTATGTGTTCATTCCATAAGGATAAAAGAAACCAATATAAAGTGAAAACATCACCATGCAAACCAACACCGAAATTTCATATCAAGTCAAATTATATATTCCTATGATGTACCGTCCTCGTCTATGTCTCTACAGTTCATTTGTGCACATTATTTATTTTTATATGATCTTCATGTAATCTTAAACTATTTCTCTCATATATTTTATTTTCTAAGCCACCAAATATTTCTGTCACATAACATGTCTCTTATGTAACATATGAATTTGAATAATCTAGAAATTTTAATTTTGATGTGCCTAAGTATTTCATTGTCAATAACATATATTCTCTTTTCCAATATTTTATCAAAACACATTTTTCAGCAATCTTGATATATCTTTTTTTCTTTATATAATGCATGACAGACAAAGCATAATTCACTTTTGTAACTAATGATGTGAGCTAAGAAGATATCATATTGAAACAACAAACAAGATCATGATACGAAAAATCGTATACTGCATAATAACGTTGTTTAGATTATACAAATATTTACAAAAAGGGCAAAGATCATGGACACATAAATTTCAAGTGACCTATAAATATTTATGCTTTTATTGCAATAAGTTAGAAGTTTAGTTCCCTTATAAAAGAAATGACCCAAAAGAGTTATTCCTACACAAAATCGTGCTCATTTTAGCAAGGTCTCATGCTATGTGGATTATGCCCTAGAACAATTTAAAAGTTCATTTCCTATTTTTATTTAAGCGCTTTCGAAATAATGATTAACTTGTTCCTAGTATTTATTCATCATACCCTTATTTCTACATTCATTATTTTCATTTCGGGACTTTAAATATAATTGCTCATCTATATTTGCTCATCCTTTGAGATTGTTCTAGCTATGCCCCCACAAGATGACATTTAATTGTAATGTTGTAAAATAATTATCTCAAAATTGAATATGTCTACATCTAGCGAGTTGGTTTAGTTGTTATCCTCATATGTCTTACACTAAACTCTTTGATAGATTCTAGAGGAGCAAATGTGGTATAGTACTTGTGTTGCCTCTTCATTTACATACATGTCAATATATAAAAAAATGATCAATGTAATGACACATGTAAAATTAAACCAAATAGCAACAACACATTTTACTTTAGATCATATAAATATTTTCAACATAGGACATTTATGAGGTAATAACATAATAATATAGCAAATATATAGAATAACATAAACTTAGAGCAATCGATTCTAAAACCAAAAACGAATCACAATTGTTTTAACGTAGTAAAAGTAGTAAAGTAAGATAAATAAAAATTCTCATATTTACTTACTTTAATTCAACCATATTCTTTCTTTTCAGGTCATCATGTAATTAGCTTCAATAGCACTAGTCTTTGTATCACTAGGGTGTTATCACAAATTAACTCTACCTATCACGAAACATATGCATGTGAAATAACTCATCTAACGCAAACCTAAACTCCCCAAAACCATAACTACCACACACGCATCGTGCACCGATACACATGCATGACCACACACGCTCACGAGCACACGCTGCTGCAGTCACGGCTCGGCAGCGACGATCAAACAATAGCATCTTAGCCACGGTAACATTATGCAGGAGTAAGATAATTGGAGTCATTCTATAATATTTCTTATTTATTCTATTGATCGAACAAAGTCATATATATAGTTCTCTATCTTTATTAATCTCCAAATATTTTATCATATGATCATTATTTCTCTTTTCTATTCTCGGATGCAAAATATGACAGTGACTTATCAATATTAAATGTATTATGAACGAAAGTAGAGCTTCTCCTAATAGTCCGGACAAGTTTCTAGGATGTCTCTCTATAATCAATAAGACAGTCGAAATTGCATAATCTTAAAATTCGTAATCATTTCATTGTGCATCTTTTTTTTTCTCATGTATTAGCTCTATACCATTAAATTCTAATGTTACTAAATACTATCCCGTCCGAGAGTAAACTAAACAACATCATTGCTTTTATTACCTAAAATCACGAGTCCTCCAAACACTAGTGTCTCATATCTACTAAAAGGTCATTCACTTAATCTAACAATAACATTGTTATGCTAACAATAAAAATAACACATGAGAATTTAAACATCATTTACTTCATATAATGAGAATATATATTGCTTCACATAACATACAACTTACTGGCATAGCTAGGCTCCCCAAGTTTAGAGTTCGTGTACATAGGCAGTCTACAGGATCCAAACCGTGCTCGATACCACTCGACACGACGACCTTTTGACAACCCAGAGACATAAACACTAATTTAACAAAAAAGTGAATTGTGAATAATTTTACAAGAAATGACTCGTGCGCACGTGCGCCTTTTTTTTTTTTCAAATGCTTTAACAGAGAGACAATGAACACATCAAAACGTGACAAAAAGAACACATTACATTATATATGTATAAAACTTAATAAAATACAACTCAAAATACAAGCCCACGGTTTGACCCAACAGTCGTCATCTATGTACACAGCCACTCAAAACTCCGCAGAGCTGCCACGGCTTGTCCGGTAGAACCACGGCGTCACGGATCATCGATTCCTACAATGCATAAACTATGTGAGATTTATAAATCTCAAGAAGCGTAAATTATTCATTAGGTGATGTTCGGTTCGAAAACCTCCCAATGCATAATGCACTCTCTTTAAAATCATCAATTTATTTATGAAACACTCGACATGAGGCTCATCCTCTTGTGGCCACCGAGGTCCCCCCATCGCGCCCTAATGACCACCAAGAAGTCATCCCTCCACGCCGACTCCATACCGTTGAGGATCCCACCCTCTAACGGCCTAGCGAGGTCCATCACCAAATGACCCCCTGTCCGTTCGAAGTCCCCTCTGTAAAATCAATATATGTGCGACAACACCATAGCACATGAGACAGTGGCCTACGCTAGGTAGCATACGCCAGATTTGCCCGGTCGCCTTAACTCCTAGGTCGCCCGCCGCCCTCGGTGCATAATGTGGCCAAACACACCATTTGATAAAATATTTTCATGTTAATGCATGATATGCATGATGCAATGTAGCATATACACACGGTAAAACCACGGGCTCAAAATACTATTTTCATTTGCGCAATAATCATGGAATTCACAAATTCCTTTCACAATAACCTTTGAACTCACAAGTTCGTTCTGCCACAAATGAACTCGGTCGCCCACTCTAGGTAGCATACGCGATTCTCTCTGGTCGCCTTAACTCCTACGTCGCCCCTTCGTTCTAACTTTGAAATCCCCTAATTCATTTCTAATCACTCGCCTAATTCATTTCTACTCACAAATCACCAATTCAATCACCCTATCCATTTCTATAAAAATTGCATAATTCATAAGTTCATTTCACAATAATCATGGAACTCACGAGGTTCAATTCATAATTATAATCGAACTCACGAGGTTCATTTCACGATAATCACCGAACTCACATATTTAATCCACATAAAATATTGAGCTCACAAGCTCTTTCACAATAACCATTAAATATCAATCAAAAATCACAACTAACATAATATTCATATATCATCAATTAAGCATAAATACTTCACAAATATTATATTTATGCATTGTAGGTGCAAATGAATTTCTACTTACCTCAAGTCCGCAAAACATTGATAAATCAAATCCTAAACCCTTTTTATCGTCTTTCACAAAACACTTCAAAATTACGATCGTCTCTCTCTTTCCCTCTCTCGATCTCGATCTCTCGAATATGTTGCTGTTGTTTCCAGGTTCTTAACAAAATGGTATGCTTATGCATACAAGCATATCCCTCCACCGCCTAAGGAATACTTCCCAGGTAAGTTTTGTGATTTCTATTTTATTATTATTTTTTTCCTTTTCCTTATCTAACCATAGTTATACATATTACATACTTAAAAGTCACGCACAGATATATATATATATATATACACCCATATTAATTTATTAAATTTAAATATTAAAATCCAATTTATAAAAATAATAACATCTAATTTATATCACCAGTAATCAAATAAATTACATTGGTATTCAAATACTACTAAAATCTCAGTCACTTATGAATTAATTTTCTCACCACTAAACATATAAAGGTATATGCAATTAATTCACTATTTAAAAGCACAATAAAATAATGCAAGATAAAATAATTTAAAATCACAAGTAGCACATAATTAATTAAAATTACACTCAATGCATGAAATATATTAGTTAATGAGTAGTGAGAGGCTCGTGTATCACAATTATAATTAATTTTCACGTTAACACTAGAGACAAGAACAATTGAGTAGTATAAAATGAATTAAATAAAATCTCATAATAAAGTTAATTATTGTCTCACCACTAAGTAGGTAAAAACATAATATTCAATACAATATTTAAAATAAAGTAAAATATTTCAAGATTATAAGTAGCACTTGTATAAATAATTGTATGAAGTATATTGACTCATGAGTAGCCGACATTTATTTTATTTATATTGCTTTAGATTTAACAATTTAGGTAAAAGTATATGACTACTAATTCAATAAAATATTATATATTTAAAAACTTAAAGAGTAAAATGAAAAGAATTATAAATAAATAACGTGTCACTCATATAAGTTAATAAAATGAGTAAATTTTATTGGTAAATATGTAATGAGAGATACGGATATCACAATAGGTATCTTAATTTTCCTACTAGTATTCATCCCAAACTTATCTATCATGTCCTTTGCATATTTAGCTTTGATGAATGAATATCCCTCTACTCATCTGCTTTTACTGCACTGATTGGAGTGTATAGGGTAAGAGTTATTAAGACCAATCAACAAAAATATCGAACCCAAGGGAGAAAGTATGCAAACGAAATTCAATGATAAGATTTCTAAATGGCTAAAGTTGCAACAAGCTCTTGAAATAAATCACTACAAATTGCAAGAAATTAAATGGCAAGTTTATGCAAACAATCTATCAAACACTTAGAATGCAAGATCAAATAGACTAAAATCAATGGGGGAATTGGGTGCAAGGGATAATCTCCATCAAGGAATCCGTGATTAACAAGCTATGATTGTATCCAAATGCAAATCAATCAAATTAGAAAGCATAAACCATCATGAAATTAATCACTCCATTAATATCACAATGCCTAATGTGAGTATCCTTAGTTCTTCTCATCTCTCAATGTAGAAGTCTCCAATTCATACAATCATGCAAAATTGAAACCCGATTAACACCTAATCACGTTAGCTCAACTCTCGCCTATTGCTAGGGTGATCAACCATTAATCAAAAGAGACAATTTTTCATGAAGCACAATTAAGAATCACAATTAGGGAGCAATCTAATTCAATTGATCACAATTATCAACAATCATAGCATGAGGCAATCACTTCATCCCTAATTTCAATTATCCCAAGCACAAAGCTATTAGCCCATGGTGCTACAAGCAAAATCCATGGCTAGAAAATCTAAGAAAGCAAGTAACAATCTAATCACTACAAGCAATGAATTAAAGAGATCAAAGGGTAAGAACATCACCAATTAAGCTTCAATAGGCAAAAATAAGAATGATTAATCTTGTACAATACTTCAATACAACTTCAATTCTTCCCAATTTTCAGCTGCAAACTTCAATTACAACTAACCAATCTACTAATCTAATGAACTAAATGTGGAATCTATCTCAATTCTAACAATCTAATGTAATTATAAGTAAATTCAAGCTACAAAATGTAAAATTCGCTCAAAGAAACTCCTAGAAAGCTTCCGAATCGCTAAAATTCATCCTCTCTCTGTTTTGGCTTTCAATGGCTTAAAAACTGAATTTTTCGGTTTTGGGCACTCCTCGAGTCGAGCTTCAAGCCCTCGAGTCGAGGCCTAAAAGTCGCTAACACGTTTCTTTAAAAATCTCTCCCGCCTCGAGTCAAGGCTACGCCTCGAGTCGAGCTTCCTGCATTTTTCATATCCCTCGACTCGAGGGTCCTCCCTCGAGTCGAGGATCTGTCTTTTTGAAATCATTTCCCTCCAAAGATGAACCTCGAGTCGAGGTCTGTGCACCTCGACTCCAACCCGAGATCGGGAATTTTTATCGAGAAGGGCTCCGGTTCCGACCCCATTTTCGTCCCGTATGTTCGTCTTTTCATTCTAAGAATACCGGTACTCTCGGTTTGGCAAAATTCCACCGATTTACCTGCAAAACGGCCGAAATACATCAAAACCTCACAAAGTAATACTTTTTAGGCAAAATAGTGATACTTTTCACATTTAAGCACAAAAATCACACTTTAGCTCACTTTTGCACTAAAAATAGCCCTAAAAACATGTATCAATTCACTCCAATCACACCCCCAAACTTGAATTGTTGCTAGTCCTCGAGCAACGTAGAAACTAAGAACAAAGGAGTGAATTGATTGCAATTATGTCCCATGGCACCATAAACGAAAAATAAGACATTCGAACTCATCAATGATCACTTGTATCAATGCAACTTTCCACTAGCCATCAAGATGAATCATGCTCAAACAAATGCTCAATCAAACACTTAACACATTGCTCCTTCCATGGAGTGTTTCACTCTTCACTCAAGTGTATAAAGGTTTAAATCACTCAATCATCAAATGCATGAACAAGTACACCATATGCTTGCCAAAAGACTTAATCTCAATCAAAATCAATTATGATCAATCAAGAATCAAAGAGGTCTTTCTTCTAGGTTGTAATGTAGGCTCTTTGGAAAGGTGGGATGTTTTTGGATAAAAGTGACTAAGTAGTAGAGACTTGAATGTAAGCTAATCAATACAATGCACATCTCTTCACTTTTCATCAAGTTCACTCTTCCTTTAGAACTTCAATGATCATTCCACCATTCACTTGAGCTTTCTCTTTTAAAGCTCACAAATTGAATCTTTTCTTTTCACTTCAATGTCACTTTTTCACAATTCAATCTTTTCACAACCTTTCTTTTCTTTTATGCTTCATTCATCACTTAGCTCATCATCTTCCGACACTTAGCAATCAAATCACCATCATTAGCCAAAATTCAAGCTCAACTAAATATAGGACAAGAAAGACTCATCAAAATAGACTAAAATGGTTTCAATCTCACTTGGTTTGCCAAAGAATAAGGATCATAAGGCTCAACATGGCTCACTAAGGAAATCAAATGTATTTGGTAGGAACATATTTGGCAAAGTGACTCATCATATCAAACATGGCCTCTTATCACTTTCAATACATCACACAAAGATCAATCTCAACAAGTCTAGTGGCAAGTTCTAGCATACAAATCTATGAATGATGCACTCCCAAAGAATCAAATCAACCGTATAAGATGTACGATTATTAAGGCACAAAGCTCACGGGCTTAAATTTGAGCAATGAATCAAGCATCTTCAATCACATTCATCTTCACATAATTAATCAAGCAAGCTAGCTTCAAGATACAAATCAACTAGTGATCAAATCAAAATCCAATATATCTTGCAAATCAAACACAAGTGCACATGTACATAAATCCAAGCATACTCACTACCACAAAAAAATGATACTCAAGGATATACAATAAGTCCACAATGAAGCTCATAATAAATCAAGCCCAAAAATAGTCAAGAGCAGGGAAGATAAGCTAAGATAAGAAAAACACCTCCCCAAACTTAGACAAATCTAAGTTTGAAAGGAAGTGTGGTACCAAAGAGCCTTTCAACTCCATCTTCCTTCAAACATGCATAGAGCTCCTCAAGTTCCAAGCGAATCTCACAACCTACAAGGATCAAAAGACCCAATTATTCAAAGCAACAAAATAAAACAAACACACGAAAGCAAGAAAGGATGGGTTGCCTCCCATCAAGCGCTATTTTTATTGTCCTTTGCCGGACGGAACTCTAAGAGTTCATACTTCCCTTTTATCTACGAGAATGTTAGGCACTTCTTTTTGGGATGGAAGGGTCCTTGTGCCTAACCAAGATCTCCTTTGTCAATAGGCAACATCCCATTTCATCTTCCACTAGGAGCTTTCCTTCTTCTTTGATCTCCTTCACTTTCAACACCTCTTTGAGTCTTTCTACTCCTAGTAGTCTCATCCAATTCGGCTCCCTCCATACCACTTGATCTCCAACCACAAAGTTTTCAACTTTCTTCTCAAGCGGTGGCTTCCTTTCTTCTAACACCCCCAAACTTGAGCATTGCTCAAGTTTGGTCACTTCCTTCTCACCTTCTTTTCAAGCTTCTTATCACCGGGGTCAAGCAAAGGTACAATGAGAGCTTTCTCCTTCCTAAAATCATCCAAAGAAACACAAGACTTGTTAGCCATCATATTACAAGAAGGAATAAAATGCTCATGAATTAAAGAATTAGAAGAAGTAGAAGGTAAAGAATCATCCCTATCAATGGGAGGGCATGAATTAATGATCTCTATGTAGCCACATTTCTTCTTCTCCATCTTGCTTTGAGCAACTTCTTCTAATGGAGCTCTCGAAAATGTCACCTCTTTTCCATTGTAGCTCAACGTGAGCTCCCCTTTCTCAACATCGATAATCGCTTTTCCCGTGGCAAGGAAAGGTCGACCAAGTATGATCGGTGCCTCAAGCTCCTCCTTCATGTCAAGAACAATGAAATCAACCGGGAATATGAGCTTGCCAACCCCTACCAATACATCTTCAATGATCCTAAATGGATGAGCATATGATTGATCCGCTAATTGAAGGTTGATGTTAGTAGGAGTCACCTCTCCTAGCTCCAATTTCTCAAACATGGACAAAGACATGACATTTATACTTGCTCCCAAGTCACACAAGCCTTGGATGTTCACATTCTCACCTATCTCACATGGGATAATGAAGCTCCTGGATCATTTCTCTTTTGTGGTAAGTGTCTCTCCAAGATCTCCTTGCACTCCTCCACTAGCTTAAGTATACCCTTTTCATCCCAACTCCTCTTCTTAGACATGATATCTCTCAAAAACTTCTTATAGTGGGGTATTTGTTCAAGGGCGTCCATTAGTGGAATTTCAACATGCAAGCTCTTAAAAACTTTCAAAAACTTATCAAACTCCTCCTCTAGCTTTTTCTTCACTAGTCTTTGAGGATAGGGAACCGGATTAGCTTTCATAGGCACTCCCCATGCACCTTTCTTGGACTTCTCTTCTTCTTTCTTGGACTCTCTTCTTGCTTGCTCTTCACTTGCCTCTTCTTTCTTCACAACCACATTTTCTTCAATAACTTCTTCCTCTTTCACCACCTCTTCTTCAACATCCCCATCTTTAGGCATCTTTGGGCCTTCATAGCTAGCACCACTCCTTAGTTGAATAGCACTACAAAACTCCTTTGGATTAGGCTCGGTGGTAGATGGATACTTCCTTGTTTTGCATGTGATCCACCGTAGAAGAAAGCTTCCCAACCGTTGTGGCTAATTGTCCCACTTGGTGCTCAATGGTCTTGAATATTGAATCATTCGCCTCCAACTTCTTCACTATCATCCCAAGTAACTCCTCCGTAGTTGCTTTCCCCACATTATTAGGAGCTTTGGCACCGGATCTAGTACGGGAGGTTGGACGGCGATTCTCGGGTTGGCATATGAGAAATTTTCGTGACTTCTCCAATTGTTGCCATTGAAGTGAGATTGAGGTGGATAACTTCCTTGGTGTCTATTTTGGTATGGCACTTGATAGGGCCTTGCACCTTGGAGATTGCCTTGATGATTGCTTCCTTGATAGCCTCCTTGAAATGGAGGCCTCCCATATAGTTCACTTCTTCCATGGGCATTGAGCTTTGAAAACTATCAACTTGAGCATGTGGTGGAGGATTTCCCCCTTGTTGTGACACGGTAAGAGCTCCAATCTTGTCCATCATGGCCATCATCATAGACTTCATACTCTCTATTTCCTCCACTTGAGACACCCGATGGTGGTTCCCCTACTAACACTTGCTTGAAACGAATCTTGAGCAATATTTTCCATAATTTGTTTCATCTCTGTCACCGACTTGGACCAAATTGACCCATTGGCACAAGCATTCAAGAAAGCTCTATCGGAATCATTGAGGCCGGTGTAGAAATACATAATGGTTTGCTCATCGGAAAAACCATGTTGCGGACAATTGATGAGTAGCATACCATACCTCTCCCATGCTTCCGGAATAGTCTCTCCATTCTTTTGCCGAAAGTGAGAAATAGCTTCCTTTGCTTGCACCGTCTTGGATGGCGGATAGAATTTCATCAAGAATCTTTTGCTAAGGTCCTCCCATGTACGTACGGTTCCGGGTGGAATAGAATTAAGGCAAGCTTTGGCTCTCCCCTTAAGAGTGAAGGAGAAAAGCCTAAGCTTATTTGCATCTTCGGGTACCCCATGGTATTTTGTAGTGTCCGAAATCTCTAAGAATTGTGCCATATGTTGATGTGGACATTCATCTTCGTTCTTGCCTTCGAATTGTCTCTCTCTAAGCATCCTCACTAAAGCGGGACTTATCTCAAAAATTATTGGCTTCTATTCTCGGCCTTGCTATCCCATCATAGTGCTCTCTAGGTTGTGGCTCAAAAACTCTCTCAATGGCCTCCCTTGAGGTGGTGGCTCATTCATAGGTTGTGGTTGTGGTTGGACATTTGGAATGTGGGGTGGCTCATGGTATCGTGGCTCATTCATGTAAGGCATTTGAGGGTAGTATGGTGGATAAGGTGGATAATATGGGTATTGATGGACTTGTGGAGGATAAGGATATGGATTTTGGTAAGGAAAGTGTTGTGGTGGCATCCCTTGAAATAAAGGGTTATCTTGAGCATTAAAATTGTTCCCATGACCTCCATTGTCTACTCTTCCCTCTCCATGTCCATTCAACTCCTCAACTTGTGGTTCACCACCCACTCTCTCCTCATT
This sequence comes from Paraleonurus japonicus, assembly GCA_030762865.1. Lineage (NCBI taxonomy): Eukaryota > Viridiplantae > Streptophyta > Magnoliopsida > Lamiales > Lamiaceae > Paraleonurus > Paraleonurus japonicus. The sequence goes on along the minus strand of CM061061.1, from coordinate 5,780,265 downwards.
CCTTTGATCTTCTCCTTCCATATCTTCCCTTCGCTGCCTCACACGATTTCTTCTCAACGTAGCCTCAATTTCCGGATTTAGTGGCAAGGGTGGAACACCACTCGATCTTGTTCGCATGCACCTACAATGCCACAAATCCAAGTATCAACTTCACACCAACACAATCAACAAAAACAAAAGCAACAAATAACCACTTCAAATCAATCCTCAAATCTCACTTATTGGCGCAAAAATTAACTCCCCGGCAACGGCGCCATTTGATTGGAGTGTATAGGGTAAGAGTTATTAAGACCAATCAACAAAAATATCGAACCCAAGGGAGAAAGTATGCAAACGAAATTCAAGGATAAGATTTCTAAATGGCTAAAGTTGCAACAAGCTCTTGAACTAAATCACTACAAATTGCAAGAAATTAAATGGCAAGTTTATGCAAACAATCTATCAAACACTTAGAATGCAAGATCAAATAGACTAAAATCAATGGGGGAATTGGGTGCAAGGGATAATCTCCATCAAGGAATCCATGATTAACAAGCTATGATTGTATCAAAATGCAAATCAATCAAATTAGAAAGCATAAACCATCATGAAATTAATCACTCCATTAATATCACAATGCCTAATGTGAGTATCCTTAGTTCTTCCCATCTCTCAATGTAGAAGTCCCCAATTCATACAATCATGCAAAATTGAAACCCGATTAACACCTAATCACGTTAGCTCAACTCGCCTATTGCTAGGGTGATCAACCATTAATCAAAAGAGACAATTTTTCATGAAGCACAATTAAGAATCACAATTAGGGAGCAATCTAATTCAATTGATCACAATTATCAACAATCATAGCATGAGGCAATCACTTCATCCCTAATTTCAATTATCCCAAGCACAAAGCTATTATCCCATGGTGCTACAAGCAAAATCCATGGCTAGAAAATCTAAGAAAGCAAGTAACAATCTAATCACTACAAGCAATGAATTAAAGAGATCAAAGGGTAAGAACATCACCAATTAAGCTTCAATAGGCAAAAATAAGAATGATTAATCTTGTACAATGCTTCAATACAACTTCAATTCTTCCCAATTTTCAGCTGCAAACTTCAATTACAACTAATCAATCTACTAATCTAATGAACTAAATGTGGAATCTATCTCAATTCTAACAATCTAATGCAATTATAAGTAAATTCAAGCTACAAAATGTAAAATTCGCTTAAAGAAACTCCTAGAAACTGCTCTGAATCGCTAAAATTCATCCTCTCTGCTTTGGCTTTCAATGGCTTAAAAACTGAATTTTTCGGTTTTGGGCACTCCTCGAGTCGAGCTTCAAGCCCTCGAGTCGAGGCCTAAAATTCGCTAACACGTTTCTTTAAAAATCTCTCCCGCCTCGAGTCGAGGCTACGCCCGAGTCGAGCTTCCTGTATTTTTCATATCCCTCGACTCGAGGGTCCTCCCTCGAGTCGAGGATCCTGTCTTTTTGAAATTATTTCCCTCCAAAGATGAACCTCGAGTCGATGTCTGTGCACCTCGACTCCAACCCGAGATCGGGAATTTTTATCGAGAAGGGCTCGGTTCCGACCCCGTTCGTCCCGTATGTTCGTCTTTTCATTCTAAGAATACCGGTACTCTCGGTTTGGCAAAATTCCACCGATTTACCTGCAAAACGGCGAAATACATCAAAACCTCACAAAGTAATACTTTTTAGGCAAAATAGTGATACTTTTCACATTTAAGCACAAAAATCACACTTTAGCTCACTTTTGCACTAAAAATAACCCTAAAAACATGTATCAATTCACTCCAATCACAGACCTAGAAAGCATGTTAATTATCCCATCATAGGCATTTCAAATCTATTCTTCATAAAAATTCTTCACACAAGATCGATTAGGTGAACCAAAGATAATGTCATCCACATAGATTTGATCTAATAGGATGTTTCTATCTACTTCTTTTCTAAACAATGTTCTATCTATCTTTCCTTTAGTGAAACCACTAGAAACCAAAAATTCAGATATTGTATCGTACCAAGCACATGGTGCTTGCTTAAGTCCATATAGTGCCTTATTGAGTTTATAAACTTTATTGTTAGTTCTAAACCCAGGTGGATGCTCTACTAAACTTCCTCAAGCAAAATGTCATTCAAGAAAGCAGACTTAACATCCATTTGAAATACTTTGAAACCATTATAGGCAGCAAAGGCTAAAAACAATCTTATTGCTTCCAATTTGGCTACTGGAGCATAAGTTTCATCATAGTCTATCCCTCGATCGTGAATATCCTTGTGCTACAAGTCTAGCCTTATTGCGAACAATAATATTGTTCTCATCTGCTTTATTTTTAAACACCCATTTAGTGCCTATAATTTTTCTATGAATGGGTCTATCCACTAGCTCCCAAATATTTTGTCTTTCGAATTTATGTAACTCTTCTGTATGGCAATTACCCAGCTGGGTCAAATAAAGCTTCATCAATAGACTTAGGTTTGAGAAGTGATATATAACACCGAACATGCTCGGGGATCCAACATGGTCCTTGTCCTGGACACCACCGGAAGGGTCACCAATAATTTATTCAGATGGATGATAACTTCTCATCCTCTTTCCTATTTGAGTAGAAGCACCCTCATCGGTGATTCAGAATGTAACTCTTCATGTCCAACCTGGGTAGACATTCTCCCTTCATCGATTGACCTTGTCTAATCAACGAAGTCAAAGGTGTCTTCTCGGATGAGACGGGTAAAGAAATTTCTTTTTGAATATCGGATGAGTGTTCTTCTTCATCTGAATCGAATCATTTGAATCAATCAAAATTAGGAAGATAAGTTTCTCTTTGTTTAGAGTTGTTTAGTTCAAGTGTATTCAGATTATTTGTTATCCGATTTACCTTATCTGTCATAGTGTGAATTTCATCAAACACTACATGAGGAGTTTCCTCCACACAAAGTGTAGTCTTATTAAAGACTAAAGCTTTAGATGTACTTGGAATATCTCAAGAATATACCATCAGCCGCTTTAGCATCAAATGTCTTTAATTTAGATCTACCATTGTTATGGATGAAACACTTACAACAAAAATATGAAAATAAGAGATTCTAGGAATTTTACCTTTCCACAGCTCATAAGGAGTCTTACCCTTGTCTTTCACAAAGTGCAGACACCTATTCTCGGGGTGTGGTAAGTCAGACACTGCCTCGGCCCGTAACCTCTGTGGAGTTCCATACTCGGCTAACATGTTTCTAGTTGCCTCTTTCGGTGTTACGTTTTTCTCTCAACAACACCATTTTGTTGTGGTGTTCTCGCAAATGATGTCTCTTGAATGATACCATTCTCAATAAAATAGTTAAATAGAAAAGAATTGATAAACTTAATACCTTTTTCACTTCTAATCTTTATTATACTAACACCTTTCTCATTTTGGATTTGTTTGAATAATTCTAGAATCTTGCTCATCGTCTCATTTTTCTTGAAAAGAAACAACACCCAAGTGTATCTGGAATAATCATCTACCACAACTATGGTGTATTTCCTCCCACTAAAACCGAGAGGTGAGATAGGTCCAAACAAGTCCAAATGAAGGAGTTGTAAAACTCTTTCAAATAAGATTATGTTAATACTCATAAAAGAGTTCCTAGGTTGTTTATATTTTTTACATGCATCACATTTTAGATCATTAGAAAGTAACTTTTTAGGCAATCCTTTGACAAGATTTTTCTTGGCAATCTTGTTAAGGGTCTTGAAGTTCGGATGACTAAGCCTTTGTGCCATAGCCAGTGAGATCATCTCCACCCTTAGCAACCAGACGGGTATCTTTAAAGATGGACACGTGATTTTAACCCATACAAGGTGAACACCAATCTTACACAAGTTTGGGTTCGTATTTTTGAAATTTCAATGGAGTTCTTCCAACAAAAAATAATATATGTCCTTACTTACGTGCTAGGTACGATTATTAAACTTGATGATCGTACAAAGCGATGGAACCATGTGTCATTACGCTTGGGTCCTTATTGAAATTAACATGACTAAAGGATGTGAGGACTTTATTATGCTTGAAATGAAGGAGTTGGTTCTTTTGCCTCAATTAAATATGAGCATCTCCCGGTTTTGCGGTCACTATGGTATTGTGGGGGCACTCGATCGAACATTGTAGATCGGTCCGTAGGAGAAATGTTGACGGGCAGGAGGGTGTTACTTGGAAGGCCCTAGAAAATAATAGTCGTCAAAATATAAGGAGGGAGAATGGGTTCGTAAGAAGGGGTCGGAGAAGGAGCCCCAGGATATGTCTAAGCCATCTAAGGATGTTTGATGTTTAAGGGAGTTGGTATCCAAAAATGGGTTTGATGTTTCGGCGGCGTTGGGAGACACGGAGGTTGATGGCAGGATAGCATCATGAGTCATTCCCAAATTCTACTTCTCATCAAAAGGAACATGTGTCTAAGCCATCTAAGGTTGGTGTTGATAACGTAGAAGATCTGCCCCTCCAAATGATGAACTCGTGAGCCGTCAAACTCGGGAACTCTTCCTCGGCACCGCCTTGGACAATTGCAAAGAAACGGGGAATAATAGAAAGACGGTGGTTACCAAGGAATATAATTTGCACGACAAGCCTCTTGCGATCAATTCGCCTATACATGAGAACACGTTTGTTATCATTTCACCGCAAATACGGATGCTTCGGCCTCCATGAAGAAGGCTTCTTCTAAGAGTTGGACTAAAATATAAGATGAAAAGGAAAATCTGCCGAAGCATGGAGAAGATCGGGTTACTCAATGATTGTGTTCCTTTGGAATATCATGGGTTTGGGCAATGACCTTGCATGGAATATGTTTCGTGAACTCGCATTTGAGCATATAAACCAGATATCATTTCTTTATTTGGATATGAATATGGATATGAATTATTTCACGGATCAAGGATCCGTGAAATATTTCATATGAGAATTGTCTTTTAAATAATATTAATTATTTTTATTAAATAATAATATTATTAAATTAATATCTTTTAATGAATTATCTAGTACAGCTTAATCAATTTTATTATAAACCGATTCACCTCATATTTTACCAAAATTTTGTATGGATGATAAGATGAATATATAAAAAATTTGATTGTTTCACGTGAAATAATATTATAATCTCTCCCTCCCTTCAAAACTTTTCATTTGAGAACTATACTCTATTTGAGAAAAATAGTATTTTAAATGTAATGATTATTGAAATGTGATGAGAAAGAAAAACACAAAGAGATAGAGAGAAATAAAGGTAGAAAGATATGGATGGATGTAGAGACATTTTTTTGTCATTTAAGAAAACAGAAAGCTTTGGGTGGACCTACCAAAATAACAAAATAGAAAGATTTCAAGAGACGGAGGGAGTATAAGAAGGCGTTGGGTTGAAAATTCTTCAATAATAATGAGATTGAGAATTAATATAAGACAGCTTGTGGTGCTTAATAAGAATGAATGATGAAAAATGACATTATTTTTCATCCTACATAAGACCCTCCCCATTGGGGAGGTTTTTAATGACTATGATAGATATTTAAAAAAATTGAAAATAAGGTTTTTATTGATGGGGAGATTTGAGGGTTGGGGTTTTTTGGGTAGGTAGAGGAATTTCTACCTAGGTAGTTTTTGAGAAAGGAGAGTGGGGGAGGGAGAGCGGATGGCACGTGCAGCTAGAGGAGGAGCGCGCGTGGGCCCCGGGCCGACACCTGCCCCCATTTTTTTTTAATTTACATTTATTTTGACATTTTATTTCCTGAATTAATTTGATAGCCTTTAATTTGCCATTTTCTTATATCAACTAGCCATTGCCATAAGCTAGTTTTTGTTTTATTTATTTATTTTTTATTTTCATTATAAATATACATTCCCACTTCATCATTTTTTTACATTATCTACCACTCTCAAATTTTAATTTTCTACCTAAATTTATTCTCTTCTCACCAAAAAATAAAATGGATAAAGATTCATGGATACAATGGTTCAATTCTTCAAATTCCAACCAAAATGCATCGCCCCAAATATCAACTTTCGTCCACCAATTACCAACTTCTATCCTCAAAATCCTAATTTTTCACCCAAAATTTTCTAAATCATTTTTCGATTTTTTCTAAAGCACTCAACCCAACTCGATTAGTTCACCTCAATTTCCCTACATGTATCCACCTCAATTCCCCTACATGCCACATCCTCAATATGGTTTTCGTCCGAAAATGGGCACAAATTCATCAAGAAGGCCCGATCGATGGTTTGGAGACGAGAAGGAGACACTCCAACTCGTAACTCACAACGTCCATCTCTTTTCTCGCCTCAATTCTCTCCAAGCGGACTTGAGGGGATAAATCTCACCGCCGACTTTGAAGCTGGCCGATGATCCACCAAAGGCTCCTACTATACAAAAAGAAAGCTTACTCTCATGAAGAAAATGCCCTTCTCGCAAGGTGTTGGATCGATATTAACACAGCACTCCGTTGTCGGAACTATCAAAAAGTTGGAGCAAATGTAGGTTCGGATCGGCTGAGGCGTACAATAGGAACCATCCAACGGGCACGATATTCAGTAAATTCGAGTGTGTTGAAATCACGTTACTATACACTACGTATACAGGTGAAATGGTTTTGTTGTTTTAATCGAAAAAGAAGGCCTGGGGGAGTGGTTGCGGTGATGTGGATATTGAAGAGAAGGCGAAGCTTCAATACAAAGAAAAACATGGATCAAATTTTGTACATTTCCTCTCTTGAAATGTTTTGAAAGACAGAAGTTTGCCGATCAAGAATATGATGTTCACGGATAAAAAAAAACAAAAGTTTTGGCAAATAGAGAATATGTGGTATCTTCAAACACCGAGGAGAGCACTAGAGAGGAAGCTAGGGCGGAACGCCCGCCTAATGGGGAGGAATTCAGCTAAGCGAATGGGAAAGAGTAAAGGAAAAGCTAACACGTCACGGAGAAAGCGTCGATGATATTGAGAAAAGGCTTCATGTCTTAGAAAACAGAACAAGAAAAGATCGAAGGACTTACCACCCTTGTTAAAACTAAAGAGTATAAAATACTCATGATATATACCTCGAAGATGATAGACGAAAATCTGCGTATTCATCTCCACATGGTGGATAAAATCAAGAAGAAGGGGGTTGTAGGTTTGAAAAATTAGTCGTTGTGTTTTTTTCCGTTGTAATATTAGTTGTATTTTTTTCGTTTAAAAAATTAGTCGTTGTTTTTTTAGTTGTTGTATTTCTTTTCGTTATAAATCTAGCCGTTATAAATCTAGTCGTTACAAAACTAGCTGTTATAAAACTAGTCATTATAAAACTAGCCGTTGTAAAACTAGTTTTTGTGAACCTTCACTCTATTTAAAGAATGTAATCGGATTGTTGCGGCTCTCACCGAAAATATTACACTCCTCTTATAAGACTTTATCCTTTAATTTTCTTTCGTCTCTCAAACATGTCTTCGTCTTCTCACTCATTATCCTGGGAAAAGTGAAAGTGATAGTCTTTTTGAGTGCCTATTTGATAACACGATTGAAAAAGAAATACAGTCATTGCTTAAAAAAACATATGTTATTTGGCGGTCTGGGACTTACGCCGACGGTGCCAAAAACGAAGAATGTATGTGGACCGAAACCGTGAGGCGGGGCATGCAAGACTCTACTTTGACTACTTCTCCGAAGATCCGATATACGGAAGTGAGACGTTTCGCCGGTATTTTTATATGTTGAGAGATTTGTTCTTGCGCATAGTTGATGCACCGGAGTCCCACGATGACTATTTCTAGTGGAGGGTCAATGCACTGGAAAAAATGAGTTTTCTCCACTACAAAAGTGCATGGTGGCCATCCGTCGGTTGGCATATGGTTTACCTCGCCAACCATTGGGATGAGTACCTATGTGTTGCCGAAACAACCGCCATAGAAAGTCTCTTTAAGTTTCTTTGCTCTGTGATCGAACTATTTGTGAGATACCACTTGAGGAAGCCTAATGCCCTGGATTCTCAATGGTTATTACAAATGCACGAAGAAAGGCATGAATTTTCCAGATCTTTGAGGGAGCCTTGATTGCATGCATTGGGAATGGAAGAACTTTCCGGTTGCTTGGAAAGGCCAATTCACATGCGGTGATCATAGCGTTCCAACAATCATACTCAAGCGGTTGCCTCTGCAGATCTATGGATATGACATACCTACTTTGGAGTAGCAGGATCCAACAACGACATAAACGTGTTCAACTAGTCTCCTTTATTTACGAGATACTCGCAGGGACGTGCTCCATCCGTTAATTTTACAATCAATGGTAAGCAATATAATCAAGGATACTATCTTACGATGGAATCTATCCGTAATGGGTTGCTTTTGTGAAAAGTTTTTCATATCCTCAAGATCCGAACAGGAAGCATTTCAAGGAACCGCAAGAGGCTGCTAGAAAGGTTGTCGAATGGGCCTTTGGATTGCTTCAAAATTGTTGGGCAATGATTAGTGGTCCAAGTTATTTCTGGTACAAGAATAACTTGAATGATATAATGCTAACTTGCATTATTTTGCACAACATGATAATCAAGGATGAAGGGAAATGCAATGACCGATTGGTGCGATGATCCCAATTACTCCATTCCGCCTCCACAAGTAAGTCAAGGATCAACTGGAGCATTCAATGACTACGTCGGGAGAAGTGTTCAACTACGAGATAAGCAAAAATATCTCCGGCTTTGACAGGATTTAATTGAGCACGTTCGGGCCCAATCCGAAAATAAATAGTTAGATATTAAATTAGTCATTGCGAAATTTATGTTGTTGCTTTTGAATTTTTTTATGTAATGTGTGTTCTTTCAATTTGTATTTTTACGTTTTATGTAATAAAAAAATTAATAAAAATTTTTTTGGATTATTTTTTCCGAAAATTAATAAAATATTAAAATAATCAAAATATTTAATTATTTATTATTTATCCGAAAAATAGATAATTAATATAGTTGATAAGTTAAAATATAAATGAGATAAATAGAAAATTGAGGTGGGTCCCCCAAAAAATCTACATTTTGGGTATATTGTTGGGTAGGAGTTTTGTTTCGGAGGTAGAGGTTTTTGCTTTTGAGATTGCGTTGACGTGGTACCAAAAATCTACTTTTTGGATATTATCATTGGAGAAGGCCTAACGTAATCTTTTCCCCATCTACAATAATTTCTCCTCCATCATTCTCCTTCACCATCAATAACAAGCTTCTTTTGTTTCATTTTTTTTTCAAAATTGGAGCACAATGTCAATGATGTTACCAATATGAAAACATTCCTTTCTCCAATAAATTTGAGACGTAGGGGGAAAAGCCATTTTCATTTTCATTGAACTCAATGCATTTTATTACAAATTTTGACATTTAGGGGCGCTTTTTATGAACTCTTCAATGGGAATGAGAATGAAATTGACTTTTTCTTTTATGCCCCAAATTTATTGAAGGAATGAATATTTTCATGTTGGTTACATTATTGGTGTTGTGTTCCAATTTTGAAAATAATGAGACAAAAGAAGCTTGTTATTGGTAGTGGAGGGAATAATTGAGGAGAAATGATTGTACATAGGGAAAATGTTAATCAAAATGGATAATAATTACCTTATTTAGGAGGAAAATAATGACATTCACCATCTTTTATTCTCATTAAGCACCACAATTATCTTATATTAATTCTTATTCCCATTGCTATTGAATAATTTCCAACCAAGCGCCTCCTTAATCTTCAAAATAGAAATTTCAATACAAGGTAGCTGTTATCTTACAGCTTGTACCATCCACCAACCTCTTCAGTAGAGCGACTACCAAATTCTAAAGCACCTTATGTTTGGTATAAATATTGTCCCCATTTTCTTAAATTACACATTAAATGTAATGAGGTATTACCTAATTCATTTTTAGGTAAATTTATTAATATTTTTTAATAAAGTAACTAATGTTAATAAACCTAATATACATTTAAGTGAAAAATCAATTACATGATAAATCTTATTTATATACAACTTGTGTTTCTTTAATAATTATTTTACCTCACCATATTAAAAATAAAAATCGTATAAAACTTCTACATCATGTTAGTAATAGCAGGTTTATGAAGCTTATACAGACTTATTTTGGAAATAACTTGTTAAAGTATATAAATTTTAAAAATATTGAAACTCTAAAAATGGATGTAGTAATAAATTTACATTTAGATTTATGTGAATTCCAAGTGTTGCTAAAATAAAATTTTAATAGTTAAATGAGTAATATCTCATTAAACTTCTGAAAATAATTTATAAGACTAACATTTTAGTTTAGTAAATTATTGACAAATTCTTTAAAAAAAAAAAAGATGCATGATTAGTAAAAAAATTAGTTAAAAGAAGACACTTGTATGATGTATCATATTTATAATTATATAGTTGTTGAATATATGGTATTTTTGATTGTTTAGTCACCTGGAGCATTACATAAACCTAACCTTTATTTATGAAAAAAATTTAGAGAGGTATTAATTAATGGATTAATTACCTCTTAACTAATAAAAATTAAAGAAGTTTTATTGTGTATATATACATAATTAAGGGTTTCAGTTGTACCATACATGTACCATCAGATGTTCATATTGTATATTTCAGGGTGATATCGTTTTCGACTTGAATGAGATTTGACAAATTCGGATGGGAAAATAAAGTAAATGAGACAAATTCAATCAATAGTAAATTTGTGTTACAATTTAGGACAAAGGAGTAGGAGTAGTTAAAATTTTATGTCAAATCAATACTTTTGAGTAATAATGAAATGTTATTTTATTGTTGTTGGTTAATAAAATAATGATTACGTGAAAAAAATAAGAAAAAGAATGAGTAAATGTAAAAAAGTAGTGTGATGTGATAATTTTAGATATATAGATGCATATATAATAGATGTGCATGAATGCGTATTTAAATGACGGATTGTATTTGTAAATTAAATCCTCCTGATATAAAAACAAAATTGTATTTGTAAATCCAACAAGTAGACGTATAAAGAAAATCATATCTTAAATCGTGACTTCGCAGATCAAAAGAGATCCAAATTTCAAATTCTAACTTCACTGACAGAAAGAGAACGGGACGTGAGAATTTTTGTAATTACTTTCATTCATGCAACGTAAGTATATAATACAAGTCATTTTCTCATAATAATTGTTTGTTAATGATAAGAAAGTTGCGTGCAAATGTTTTTCAATAAAAAAATCAATGATTTGTGTTTGGATGAGAACGCCACATAATTGAATATATGGACTTCGTATCCAAATCCATAGCTGTGGGTTATTTCGGGTCATGGGTAGGCCCATTTTTGGATATGATGGTAACAACCTGATGTAATGTTTTACTAAGTTTCACTTCTTAAATCACAATTAAAAATAGATCTAAAATAAGATACATTAACACTTGTGTAAATCGGTTGCAACGTGCAATTGATTTTCGAATAATATCATTCAGTGAAAGGAGTAATGCTATCGGTGAAATGAATAATATCATTGATTAGGCCTCGTTTGGTTGCCATTATTAGATAATATACCGAATTATAATACTTATATTTGTAATACTAGTCTATTTATCAATATTTTATTTGATTTCAAAAAATTCAGTTAAATAATTAATGATTAGATATCAATATTATATTTGATATGAAGTATTATAACTAATATTAATTGATTTTAGACCAATTTGTCATTCTTATAAATAAAAAATAAAAAGAGAAGGGTGTTTTGGTATTTTAAAATTTAATACATGTTGGACAAATAATAAGTATTACAAATACCGATAAGACTTGGAATCTATAATCCGATATAATCAATATTATTCAAAACGACCTCGTGCTTAATAACGGTGCAAGTATAAACTATACAATAAACCAAACAAGTGATAAAATAGTAATAGGGATCAATAAATCCCTAATAAAAAAATCAAACAAGGTCTTAATGTATAATGTATTAATGTGTAATGATTTTCAAATAATATTATTCAATAAAATGAGTAAAATATCATTTAAAAGGAAAACACGATACAATAGGTATACGAGGAACCAATCATTCTTCTAGAGGATACTTAGAAATGCCTATTTGATCACACATATTGTTGTGAATATATTATAATTATGGACATTGCTTGTTATGAAATATATTTAATTGGTCAAAATGTCTAATGGACTTTTAGGGTTATATCTCAATTCGCTTTTTATTTATATATTCGCATTATTGTATCGTTATGTACAACAAGAAATATAAGAAATATCTTCGCCCGCACGTAGTCATTCTTGACGAATGGGTAAACAAATTCTTGTTCTTCTTGTTCTTATTTCACAACACGTTATCGCACGAGTGTTCTACCAATTAGGAATTCCTTCCGGCTCTCAAATAAATTCCTTACGAATTTCGGCTCTCAAACAAATCCCTTCGGCTCTCAAAGCATCATCGACCTTCTTTAATTGAGGTACTTGGATTCATTTATTTATTTTTTAATTATCTTTCCATCAATAATTGATATATGCATATATATATATATATATATATATATATATATATATATATATATATTTATAGACTCAATAATTGATATATGTATATATATATATATATGTATATATATTTATAGATGATATATGATAATGCTAATTAATTACAATATATGATAAAAGGAATTAGAATTCATGCTCATTATATTTATAATACTCCTATCTACCGCTACATGAATCCTTACACTTTGGTTTCTTGAAAAGATTTATTTACTTGAAAAAAAGACTCTTAGAGATAATTAAGAGATTGTGAATATTTCAAAATTGATTCTATTAATTAAGGGATTATGAATATTTTAAAATTAATGATTCTATTCTATGTATATATTTAGATTGAATTGGTTGTGCAAAAGTTGTGCAAGGCATATACGGTTTACGATATATTTGAAAACAATGGAATATTTTTATTGCCTTTTTTAATATTAGACCTAATTTTTAGGTCCTTATAATTATAGTGGAAAGATGTTTGATATTATCGAGAGTGAATTTACTGAGCTTAAGCAATAATTACTTGACTTGGGCTCACCTAGCTTCGCTTCATCTATATTCAGATGTCAATAATTACAAGGTTCTCAATCCACTAATGCGCAAAAGGCAAAAACTTTGATTTTTTTCAGATACCTGATTGGAGTGTATAGGGTAAGAGTTATTAAGACCAATCAACAAAAATATCGAACCCAAGGGAAAAAGTATGCACATGAGGTCCTAGAAATACAAGTTATTAGTGACTAGAGTTGCAACAATGGTTTGGTACAAAAACAACAAAAACACAAGCAAAAATACAAAACAACAAGGAGCAAGCAAATGATCGAACACTTAAGATGCGAGAACAAAAACAACAATAAATGGTGGGATAGAGGTGCTAGGATTAACATCCATCAATGAATCATCAATCAACAAGCTACAATTGAATCAAATTGCAAATCAACTAAGATAGAAAGCATAAACCATCATGAAATTAATCACTCCATTAAAATCACAATGCCTAATGTGAGTATCCTTAGTCTTTCCCATCTCTCAATGTAGAAATCCCCAATTCATACATTCATGCAAAATTGAAACTCGATTAACACCTAATCACGTTAGTTCAACTCTCGCCTATTACTAGGGTGATCAACCATTAATCAAAAGAGACAATTTTACACAAAGCACAATTAAGAATCACAATTAGGAAATAAACTAATGTGAGTATCCTTAGTGCAACTAATCTCTCGATTCAAGCACCCAATCCACACATTCATACACAATTATCACCCGATTAACACCTAATCACGTTAGCGCAACTCTCGCCTATAGCTAGGGTGATCAAACACTAATCTAAAGAGATAATTATGCATGAAGCACAAATGAGAATCACAATTAGTAAGCAATCTACTCAATTAATCTCCAATCATCAACAATTATAGCATCATCAATCAAATCATCATCAATTTCAATTAACCCAAGCACAAGAGAGATTTAGCCCATGGTACCACAAACAATACCCATGGGGAGAAGATAGAATTGCACAAACACAAAGCAAATCACAACACTTAAGAAATTAAAGAGACAAAAGAGGAAAAACATCACCAAATGATCTTCAATCAACAAAAATAGGAATGCTTGAGTCTTCAACACCAATCTCCAAATGAATTACAAGCTTGAATTGAAAGGATAACAATGATCAAATGCTAATCTATGACTAATCTACCAACAATCAATGGAAATCTAATCCTAAATCTAACTTCTACTCTAATCTAAGATGGAAATTGGCTTGGGGCACGAGAAATCGCCCCAAAACCGCTACTAATCGCTACTATCTAGTATGTATCTGGATTGCTCTGCTTCAAGTCCTTAAATACCGAATTTATGAAAAACTTCCCCCTCGAGTCGAGGGTCAGGCCTCGACTCGAGGTCCCCGCATTTCTTCACTCCTCGACTCGAGGGTCATGTCTCGAGTCGAGGCTTCGCCTTTGTCTCATCCCTCGACTCAAGGGTCATGTCTCGAGTCGAGGCTCCTCGCTTTTCCTTCGATTTTGGTCCTTTCTCGCACATCCCTCGACTCGAGGCTCTTGTCCCTCGACTCAGAGCTCGAGTCCAGTGGCATTTTTTCTCACGGGGCTTGGCCCCGACCCCTGTTCGTCCCGGATGTCCGTCTCTTCATTCTAAGCCTAATGGTACTCTCGGTTTGGCAAAATTCCACCGAATTACCTGCAAAATGGACGGAAAACATCAAAATCTCACAAATAATACTTTTAGGCAAAAGAGTGATACTTTTCACATTTAGGCACAAAAACTAACACTTTAGCTCACTTTTTGCACTAAAAATAGCCCTAAAAACATGTATCAATTCACTCCAATCATACCCCAAACTTGAATTGTTGCTCGTCCTCGAGCAACGTAGAAACTAAGAACAAAGGAGTGAATTGATTGCAATTATGTCACATGGCACTATGTATTTAAAAAAATAAGACAATCGAACTCATCAATGATCACTTGTATCAATGCAACTCTCCACTAGCCATCAAGACAAATCATGCTCAAACAAATGCTCAATCAAATACTCAACACATTGCTCCTTCCATGGAGTGTTTCACTCTTCACTCAAGTGTATCAAGGTTTAAAGCACTCCAATCATCAATTCACAAATAAGTACACCATATGCTTGCCACAAGACTTAATCTCAATCAAAATCATTTGTGTTCAATCAAGAATCAAAGAGGTCTTTCTTCTAGGTTGTAATGTTGGCTCTTTGGAAAGGTGGGATATTTATGGATAAGAGTGACTAAGTAGTAGAGACTTGAATGTAAACTAATCACACAATGCACATCTCTTTACTTTCATCTAGCAACACTCTTCCTTTAGAACTTCAATGATCATTCCACCATTCACTTGAGCTTTCTCTTTTAAAGCTCACAAATTGAATCATTCTTTTCATGCATTTTCTTTACAATTCAATCTTTCACAACCTTTCTTTTCTTTATGCTTCATTCATCACTTTGCTCATCATCTTCCCACACTTAGCAATCAAATCACCATCATTAGCCAACATTCAAGCTCAACTAATCATAGGACAAGAAAGGCTAATCAAAATAGGCTAAATGGTTTCAATTTCACTTGGCTTGCCAAAGAATATGGATCATAGGCTCAACATGGCTCACTAAGGAAATCAAATGTATTTGGTAGGAAAGTATATGGCAAAGTAACTAATCATATCAACATGGCCTCTTATCATTTTAATGAAATCACACAAAGATCAATATCCATAAGTTAAGTGGCAAGTTCTAGCATACAAATCATGAACGATGCACTCACAAAGGAATCAAATCAACCGTATAAGATGTACGATTATGAAGGCACAAAACTCACGGGCTTAATTTGAGCAATGAATCAAGAATTTTCAATCACATTCATCTTCACATAATTAATCAAGCAAGCTAGCTTCAAGACACAAATCTACTAATGATCATAACAAATTCAACAATCTTACAACTCAAGCACAAATGCTCATGTACATAACCTCAAGCATACTCACTATATCAAGATGATACTCAAAAATATGTCAATGAATCCACTATTAAGCTCAAAATCAATAAATCTCAAAAGCCTAGGAATAAGGAATCCAAAGAAATCATCAAGGAATAATCATCAATAGACCATCAAACTCAATAAGATCAAGATAATAACCACCATCAATAAAATCATCCAAAAATCCAAAACCAATCATAACAATCATCACAATCATCAAGTCAAGAGTATAATCATCATCAAAAGTACAAAGGAAAACAAGAATATCAGAATCTAAAGATCAACAAGAAGAGGGAATGAGGAATAGGGGATAGCCCTAATAGTCGGACGGCGGCGGTGGAGGAGGGTAGTGTCCTCGGCCCGAAGTTCCACGAGCTCATCCGCCGGAGGAGTGCATACATGTCATGCCGAGCCTCGTGAGACTCCTCCCGCATCCTCCGAGTCTCTTCATTAAATCTACGTGACTCCTCCATCATCCGGTACATCTCATCTTGACGGGTCGACTCTCTATGTGCATCCTCCGACTGTCCCGCCCACATCTCCTCTCGTCGAACCCACGGCTCTCGAGATGAACTCCCGCCTCGTACTCTACTCCTCATCTCTGCCCCGCCGCACATGTTAATCTCGGCTGGTAATCTCGCTCCATCTCGTACCGGCGGCTCCTCTTGCTCCGGCTCCTCATCATCCTCATCCTCGTAATCATAATCTCCGATCTCTACCTCTCGCTCCTCTCTGCAGCCTCCATCACCCCGATCATCATCGTAACCCGATCGCCGACCTCCATCGTCATCATCACCCTCTCTAAGCACATCCCCATGCTCTCTAGTGTAAGCGTCGATCGCCTCAAGATGACGCTCGTGACCACATACGCAAATTGATAGTCACAAGGGCTCGAGATCCGAAAACTGCCATCCTCTTATTAGGAAGAGGGAATCGCCACCATGATGCTGCCGTAGGCACCACGCCCTACCGATGCGGTCTAGCGTCCTCATGCGCCGCATCGTATCAAGAGTAAGGTCGGGGCCCTCCACCGCTCCGAGGTTATGCGTCGGAATCCCAAAATGCTCAACATCAAAGTAATCATGCCACCGAAGTTAATCTTCTTGAACTTCGTGCTAGTGGCTCTCTCAAATAAATAGCACAGGTAGGCGGCAGATTAAATCCGACTCCATGTAAGAAACACCAAATAACGTACAGCTCCTCGGAAACCACGGCTCCTCCTCCGATCTCGCGAATATGGTACCCGCGAGAATCTTCTCAAGATATCGGATGACCGGGTTCGGATATGTGTGCTCTTAGACTTCGAACAAAATCGGGCCGATTAGGAGCCCCGTAATCCAAATCCTCCTCCAAAACCGCTAGCATTATACTCCTTCCCGATGTTCAACAATGATCGGCTCTGGGTCTCGTAGGTGCTCCAATAATCTCGTTGACCTCGGCCCGCAGTCAACGAGTACTCATACCCCATGAGCTCAAATGTAATACTCCTCGGGAATTTGGCCCTCTGGCCTTATCAACTCTCACCGTGCATGAACTCGAGAGTGAGTCCGATATACGTCCGAGGCCTCTTCATCAAGAAACTCCCCATCCCAACTTGCTCAAATAGGCGAGGAATATCCTCCTCGATCCCCATCGATATCATGCAATCTTGGTCCACTAATCTCGTCTTGACCACCCGGTTATAGAGCTCAATATAACTCAATATGAGTCCTCCACCGGTGATCATCCCACCGAATTCCGAGCTCGGGCCGGTGTCCTGTGCACGCTGGATAGCAGCCTTCTTTCTCACGAATCTCCGCCTCGTAAAGGTTATGTTCTGCTCGCCCTCTAGACATTGTTCCTGCAAAACATTCCCTAGAGCAAAAATCAATACCAACAAATACAATACGAGCTCATACCATGAACGAGTCAACGATCAATAATCATCTCAAATGAACTAAATCCCTAGTAACTCAGCAACAAAGCCTCAACAATGGTCAATGAGTCAACTATACACATATATCCAATAGAAGTGCTCAAAATAATCCTAAAACATGTATACTTACTAGAATGGCCCCACAATTAATTCACAAGTAAGCTCACAAATAATCATTCAATTAAGCTCAATAAAGTCCCCAAAAAAAAATCATAAACCAATTAGCAAGTAATTCAACAATTATGCATCAACAAATCATACACTTCTATCAACACCATAATTCAACTTGACCAAATGATCCCAACAATTATACTAGGAATTCCTACAAATGCCATCATTTACAATTCCAATCCCAATTCACAACTAAACGAGCACAATATGAAATTCAATCCTAAACATGCTCCTATTCTCATCAAACAATCCAAATATACTCATACAAGGCTTCAAATCATCCAAAAGAATCATGCATAGAAGGTGTTTGTCAAAATGTCCACATGAAATTCCAATTTCAAGAATTTTATCTCAAATCATAACACCCATGCAAATATTACAATATAACAAATGAAATTGAAACCAAGAAGAGTAGAAATTACGTACCTTGTTTGTGAATTTATCCCAAAACGAACAATAGAGACACCCAATCAAATATACCCAAAAAACCCCCAAATTTTCTTCCAAAACCCTCAAAATCCTATCTTGATGCAATGTAATTGAATATGTGGTGAAATGATGATTGTACGGTGGAAACGACGTGAAATCGCCGGAAATGGACGGGGAACGAAACTGAACGGCTTCTCAAAACCCTCGAGTCGGGTTACGTGTTCACGCCGCATATTTAAAAATAACACGCGCCTCGAGTCGAGGGCCAGGCCTCGACTCGAGGGATCCAAAATTCGAGGGCCTCGACTCGAGGTCTCACGCACGACTGGGGATATGCAAAACCAGCTCCTCGACTCGAGGTGGAACCCTCGACTCGAGGGATGTGTCAAATTATGAAATTTCGACTAAGTGTCAATCCTCGACCCGGGGCCATGCACTCTCGACTGGGTCGAGTCCAGGGAATTTTTGACGATTCCCGGCCCGACCCGACCCCGAAACTCCTAAAATGACCTTTATATCCCTAACGAACCCAAATATGCAAGAAATTACCGCTTTGGTCCTCGATTTAAGCCCGGTCGCTCATTCGATCGAGGAGACCGGGTTCTCTTCCTTTTGCTCATTTTCACCAACTTTTAAGCTCTCCTTTCCTTCTCGATTCCTCGATTCCTTTGCAAATTCGATCCTTTCCAATCCTCGTAGTGAGTATACCTACACATGGGCAAAACAATTCATCAAAATAATCATCACTAAGAGATGCATTTCTACCCTAAATGACACACACCCCCAAACTTGAATGAAGTCATGCATTCAAGTTTGGCTCCAAATATATGCAACTCATAATGATATCAACAATTACACAACAATATATGAATCTCAAAGCATCGAGCACACTCCTAAGCATGAGCAATTAAGTAGCTAGCCAAATCTCCTAAAAAAACCAAAAACACTAAACTACCAAAAGAACACAAGAAAAGAAATAAAAAGGATGGGTTGCCTCCCATCAAGCGCTATTTTTATTGTCCTATGCCGGACTTATTCTTTCACTTCCATCTTCCTTCATCGAAATGGCCAAGGATAGCGATCCTCCTTGCCATTGTATCTCAACCTTTGAGCTTCGAAATTTTTGAGGTTCATATGTAGGATAGACCCATCATCCACATCCTTGCACTTTGATGATGGTTGTCCTCCTTGCTTTCTCACCAACATCCTTCTCCCTTTCTTTTCTCCAAGGATGCCCAAGCACTTCTTTAATTCTTTCCTATAATCAAAGTTCTCAAGAGGTAAAATCAAATCATTAGAAGCATCAATTTCAATTAAATCACAAATTGAAGAGTTAGAAGGTATAGAAATGCTCATTTCAATCTTCAATTCCTTATTTGGTGCTTCTAGATTTGTTTGTTCATTATTGCTCATGTCCATCAATGGACATTCCTCTTCATCACTCTTGATAAGGAAATCTTCCTTTTCATCCTCATAGCTTGGACCCTCTACCACATCTTCTTCAATTGTATTTTCTTCCTCCCCTTCTTCTTGATTCTCCATGATGGTCATGTACTTTACTTGGCGTAGGAAATTTTTGAGTTGACACTTTATAAACATGGAATGAGCCTCGGTGATCTCCATGTTCCCCTCTATCCATGAATTAACCATTGCTTTGGTCTCATAGATTTCCTCATACAAGGGAAGCATTTCATCACACCTAGTGTCATTTTCCTCAATTCTTTCCAACAATACTCCAAGCATCTCTTGCAAGTTAGCTCTCACACCATGGAGTCCCCATTCTTCAATTTTAGGAGAAGCTTGTGGCATTGGATAGTCATTCTCATAGCTCCTCCTATCATCATAATAATCTTCCTCTTCCGATGCCCCTTGAAATTCGAATCCACAATATTGATTGCATGCTTGATCATAAGGCTCATAGTATGGGAACATCTCTTGAGGTGGGGGAGAAATTTCTTCACTTATCCAATCTTCATAATTGGATGGAACTTGTTGCCATTGAGAATTATCTTCATAGTTCCTCCAATCATTGTAGCTCAATTCTTCAAAATGTGGAGAATACACCCTACTATCTTGATAATATTCTTGATTCCACAAGTATGAGTTGTATCCTTCCATCTAGACAAGATTTCAAAGTATCAAATTCCAACAAAAATAACAAAACAAACACAAAGGCAACAAATAGTCACTTCAAACAATTCCTAGGTCTCACTTAAGGCGCAAAACTAATTCCCCGGCAACGGCGCCATTTGATTGGAGTGTATAGGGTAAGAGTTATTAAGACCAATCAACAAAAATATCGAACCCAAGGGAAAAAGTATGCACATGAGGTCCTAGAAATACAAGTTATTAGTGACTAGAGTTGCAACAATGGTTTGGTACAAAAACAACAAAAACACAAGCAAAAATACAAAACAACAAGGAGCAAGCAAATGATCGAACACTTAAGATGCGAGAACAAAAACAACAATAAATGGTGGGATAGAGGTGCTAGGATTAACATCCATCAATGAATCATCAATCAACAAGCTACAATTGAATCAAATTGCAAATCAACTAAGATAGAAAGCATAAACCATCATGAAATTAATCACTCCATTAAAATCACAATGCCTAATGTGAGTATCCTTAGTCTTTCCCATCTCTCAATGTAGAAATCCCCAATTCATACATTCATGCAAAATTGAAACTCGATTAACACCTAATCACGTTAGTTCAACTCGCCTATTACTAGGGTGATCAACCATTAATCAAAAGAGACAATTTTACACAAAGCACAATTAAGAATCACAATTAGGAAATAAACTAATGTGAGTATCCTTAGTGCAACTAATCTCTCGATTCCGAAGCACCCAATCCACACATTCATACACAATTATCACCCGATTAACACCTAATCACGTTAGCGCAACTCTCGCCTATAGCTAGGGTGATCAAACACTAATCTAAAGAGATAATTATGCATGAAGCACAAATGAGAATCACAATTAGTAAGCAATCTACTCAATTAATCTCCAATCATCAACAATTATAGCATCATCAATCAAATCATCATCAATTTCAATTAACCCAAGCACAAGAGAGATTTAGCCCATGGTACCACAAACAATACCCATGGGGAGAAGATAGAATTGCACAAACACAAAGCAAATCACAACACTTAAGAAATTAAAGAGACAAAAGAGGAAAAACATCACCAAATGATCTTCAATCAACAAAAATAGGAATGCTTGAGTCTTCAACACCAATCTCCAAATGAATTACAAGCTTGAATTGAAAGGATAACAATGATCAAATGCTAATCTATGACTAATCTACCAACAATCAATGGAAATCTAATCCTAAATCTAACTTCTACTCTAATCTAAGATGGAAATTGGCTTGGGGCCTCGAGAAATCGCCCCAAAACCGCTTACTAATCGCTACTATCTAGTATGTATCTGGATTGCTCGCTTCAAGTCCTTAAATACCGAATTTATGAAAAACTTCCCCTCGAGTCGAGGGTCAGGCCTCACTCGAGGTCCCCGCATTTCTTCACTCCTCGACTCGAGGGTCATGTCTCGAGTCGAGGCTTCGCCTTTGTCTCATCCCCGACTCAAGGGTCATGTCTCGAGTCGAGGCTCCTCGCTTTCCTTCGATTTTGGTCCTTTCGCACATCCTCGACTCGAGGCTCTTGTCCTCGACTAGAGCTCGAGTCCAGTGGCATTTTTTCTCACACGGGGCTTCGGCCCCGACTGCTGGCGTCCGGATGTCCGTCTCTTCATTCTAAGCCTAATGGTACTCTCGGTTTGGCAAAATTCCACCGAATTACCTGCAAAATGGACGGAAAACATCAAAATCTCACAAATAATACTTTTTAGGCAAAAGAGTGATATTTTTCACATTTAGGCACAAAAACTAACACTTTAGCTCACTTTTGCACTAAAAATAGCCACTAAAAATATGTATCAATTCACTCCAATCAATACCATCCCATTATAAATGCATCTCATATAAAACACAAATTTTGAATTCTCATAGTAACCAATGATTCCCACCGGCACTAGACAATGTGATTTTTATTTCTTGTTAACCGTGAGTGATTAATAATTTTTTTTTGAATAAGAGTGATTAATAAAAATTAATGTACTCATAAAGAGTATGACTTCAAGATTTACGACTGATACTAACCCACTTCACAAATGGGTGATTGATATATTGCATTAATCTGCTTGTGACCGGAAATTGATATTTACATCGGATATTTGCTAAGTCTCTTTTGTCCTTCTACAAGTTCTTTTGAGCTTAATTAATTGCTTATTCAAAATGAGTTTACTATATTTCTTGTTGTCATTCTAAAGTGCATAGAATTTGTGATATTACGTTTAGTTCCTAAATTTGAAATAAAAATTTATGGAAAGTAAAAATCTCATCATGCTAGTTTGCCTCAAGGCACTTTGACCTATTGAGTGTTAAGCTCAAAGATTTCAGAGATGACGAGTGATCAAAATACTTGATCCTTTTAAGTATTTATAATATTATTTAACTTCTCAAAGCTTGTTAAAAAGCTATATTTCTTGTTGTCATTCTAAAGTGCATAGAATTTGTGATATTACGTTTTAGTTCCTAAATTTGAAATAAAAATTTATGGAAAGTAAAAATCTCATCATGCTAGTTTGCCTCAAGCAGGTACTTTGACCTATTGAGTGTTAAGCTCAAAGATTTCAGAGATGACGAGTGATCAAAATACTTGATCCTTTTAAGTATTTATAATATTATTTAACTTCTCAAAGCTTGTTAAAAAGCTATTTTCGATTGTGAATCATCAATTGTTTTTGCTTATGGAGAAAGATAATATTTTGTGTTTGGTAGATAGTATTACCACACATACTATTCGAAAGATAGGAAATTTTTCCAAAATTTGGTGGAAAATGGGGAGTGTCACAACAATTGCTAATGATAATATCTTAATATATAACAGGCTCGGTAGAGTTTTAGTGATTTTCTATATGGGTACCGAATTAATCATTAATGATGCATTGTTATATTCACAATCTAAACGTATCCTTCTCGCTTTTTAAAGACATCGATCAAATGGTTATCATATTGAAAACCGACACTCGAGAACAATATTGCATACATTTTGATGGCACAATCACTAGGATGTCGAAAACATGTTGTTAAAAAACTTCCTTCTTTCTTATCCGAATTGTATTATAAATACATTCGACCTTCTAATCTCCATATTGCCATGAGCTTAAAATTTAATGGTCATCCAAGATAAAATATGATACATCGGATTTTGTCTAATTCCATTGGTCATAGTATGTCAAATAACCGAATCCCTTCCATTAGTGAATTTATTTGCGTATGCATGTACAAAGGGTAAATTGCAAGGCAATTATTGCAAAATTCCAACTTACCTATTTCATGTTCGGGCATACAATTTTACATGCTGCAATTTTAATTCAAATCCGACCTACCGTATATCATGACTACTCCCTTTACACTAGTGTGTGGGAAAGGACCTAACATTTCCCATTTGCGCATATTTTATTGTGCAAGATATATTCCATATCACCACCAAAGCGTACCTCAATGGGCCCACAAAAGAAACTAGATATATAGTATATACATAGGTTTTTTAATCTCCATCTATTATGAAATACCTAGAACCTATGACAAGGGATCAATTTGTGGCTCGATTCTACGATCCGCACATTTGATGAAGATCATTTCTCGGCATTAAGGGGAGATAAAAATCTAAAATTAAATGAATGCTGGAAAATATCATGTAATGAAAAAGATCTTCAAGTATTTAGATCCACGCACTAGTCAAAACTAACTGGAAGTTCAAAAGATAATTAACTTGCAATATTTAGCAAGTAATCGCCGTATGCATTTACCGATCATAAAAGAGTGACTAAATCGCATATACCTACTTTAAATGCACCTTTGTGGGTAGAGGTCCCAATGAAATCAATTATACATATTGATGCCCCCATAAGCCAAGCGTAAATGACCTCCTAACACAAAGAAAATAAATCCATGAAAACAAAAGCTAGCAAAAATATTCATCACCCGAAATATCCTCAAGAGATTCTGCCTCAAGATGAAAATTCTAGTAACGATATATGTGAACAAAATACTAGAATTGCGGAACGACTGCACCAAAAAATTTTGGGAAATGATGAAGATCTAGTTGATGTAAACATAAAAGTTACTATGAATTTTATAAATACAGGAGAAACTTATAATAGAAGTATTACCGTTGTCGATAATGAATTTGCCGCCACAATTGCTCTTTCTATTACAAATAATGATCCGAATCCGTAACCCAAGTCAATAGCCGAGTGCCTAAGCGCCGATCGGGTAAAATGGAAAGAAGCAATGAGGCAGAGCTAGACTCGCTAAACAAAAGTATTTGGTACTATCGTGCGTACACCCGAAAAATATTGTCCTGTTGGATATAAATGGGTATTTGTACGAAAATAAAATGAGAATAATGAGGTGGTGAGATACAAAGCGAGATTAGTAGCTCAAGGGTTTTCGTAAAGACCCGATATTGATTTTGATCAAACATATACTCCCGTTATGGATGAAATAATGTTCCGCTACTTAATATCCCTGGCAAGAAATTAAATTTAGAAATGCAGTTTATGGATGTTGTAACAACATATGTATATAGATTATTGAATACCAATATTTATATGAAAATCCTCGATGCATTTAAGATTCCCGATGAGGAATGATAAAAATCGCAGTATGTATAGTTTAAAATCAAGAAGTCATTATATGACCTAAAACAATGGATCGTATGTGGTACAATCGACTGGGTGAATTCCTCCCGAAGAAGGAATATATAAACAATAAAGCATTTCCTTGCGTATTTATAAGAAATCCTTAAATGATTTTTGTATCATCTCGCTTTATGTTGATGATCTAAATATAATTGAACATGTAAGGAGATTGAAGAAGCTAATTCAACCTTAATGGCTGAATTTGAAATAAAAATCTTGGGTAAAACCAAGTATTGTCTCGGCCTCAGACGAGCATCTCCCCGAAGGAATTCTTGTACACCACCAACCTACTTGAAGAAGGTGTTGGAGAGATTCTATATGGATAAATCTCATCCGCTAAACACACCAATGGTTGTTCGCTCCGTTGAAGTGGATAAGAACCCATTTAGACCTAAAGAAGATACGTAAGACATACTAGGACCAAGTTCCTTACCTAAGCACAATTGGTGCATTACTTTATCTTGCAAACCGCACCAAACCGGATATTGCATTTGCAAGAAATTTGCTTGCAAAATTTAGTGCTTCTCCTACAAGGAGACATTAGAATGATGTTAAACATATTTTACGGTATCTTCAAGGTTCACATGATCTTGGTTTATTTTATATAAGAAATCAAGACAAAACATTGGTGGGCTATGCAGATGCTGGGTTATATGTCCGATCCCCATACTTCCGCATCTCGATCGGTTATATTTTTCTCACGGTGATATTGCAATTTCACGGAGGTCTGTTAAATAATCTATGGTTACCACCTCCTCAAACCATTCAAATATTATTGCTTTATATGAGGTCTCACGAGAATGTGTTTGGTTAAAGTCATTGGTAAAACACATTTGTAATTCGTGTGATATTCTAAAAATGATATATCCCCTACCGTCCTTATGAGGACAATGCAGCTTGTATTGCACATATGAGTAATGGATATGTTAATGAAACTTGACAAAACACATTTTTCCAAAATTCTTTTATCCGTATGAACTCCGTAAGAGTGGTGAAATTATCTTACAAAAGGTACGCTCTAGTGACAATCTGATAGATTTGTTTACTAAATCACTTCCTACATTTACTTTTGAAAAATTTGTCCATGCTATTGGGATGTGTAGGCTTGGAAGGTTGTTGTCTTCTGGGGAGTAACAACTTAAGAACAATCTCGAAGATTGGATCGATCTCAAAGATCAATGATTGTACTCATATTCTCCCCTAAATTACTCACGAGGATTAATGAGACATGGATATCACGATGTAATGTCCAAGGGGGAGTGTTGTGAATATATTATAATTATGGACATTACTTGTTATGAAATATATTTAATGGGTCAAAATGTCTAATGGTCTTTTAGTGGTTACATCTCAATTCTCTTTTTATTTATATATCCGCATTATTGTATCGTTATGTACAACAAGAAATATAAAAATATCTTCGCCCTGCATTTAGTCATATTTTACTTAACCGGGTAAACAAATTCTTGTTCTTCTTGTTCTTTATTTTACAACACATATAATGATTATTGGCTCCCATAATTTGAATACACATCAATTTTGAAGATAGATTAACGTCCGTTATTTTTGGAATTGATTTGAACCTCCATTTGAATTTGTGTCTATATCTGAATTTTAACCTAAAAGGTGTGAAAAATAATATAAATGTTGTTTCTCCTAAAACAGAAATATAATATTTTGTTTTGTAATAACAAATCTATTTTATTACTAATCAATTCACACTAAAGTAGATGATGGTTAATGTTTCTCTACCATAAATAATATCAAAGATTCGAACTGACTCCATTATTACTTTGTTGAAATGTGATACCTTAAATATGTAATATCAATTTATAAGTGTAATTGTATTACTAAATAAATTTTATGGTATCAGTAAATAAATGTAATAGTATTAATTTCATACTATGAAACTATTTCACACTATATTTTGTGAAGAAATAAATGTGGAGAATTAGAAATGATCAAATTTTTTATCACCAAAACTCGTGGTGAGATGATCTCATAAATGAGACGTGCTACTTTTATTTATTTTTTTAATACTCATATTTAAAAGTATCATATAAACATTTAAAAGTATGGCATCTCATATATAAGACAATATCACACAAGACTTCCTCATGTATTATACTCCCTCCGTCCCATAATATCTTTCACATTTTCCTTTTCCGTCCGTCCCACAAAATCTTTCACACCCTTAAGTTTTTTTTATCAAGAAATGTTAGTTATTTAGTAGTTAGATCACCAAACACCCAAACACTCCAAGAATAAAATGAAAAGTCCTCCATAAACTTCACTCCTACAATATCCTTAGTTTTACACAAAACGTCATTAATTTTGGCGCTACACATACACACAATATAACTCATTTCCTTACTTTATATATAATGGTTTACAAAATTATCCCTAAAATTCCGACTCATTATTTATTTTTTTAATTTGTACGCCCTTCCGCCTATGAAAGGTTTTATGGGATAAAAAGAGTATATCTTAAAGATTGATTGTAATTGTTTACTACAAATAATTTTAACTGTTTCGTGAAAATAATTATATATATAATTTTAAAAAATACAATTGAATTGGAGGATTCAAAATATTATAAATGACTTATAATGTCCTGGATTAAATATAATCATTATCTTAGGTAAATGGTCAACCTAAGTGTGCTTTCGTTTCTTGTCATGAATATGACATCGAAATATGGAGTATTAAATATGATTTCTCCTCCGGACAAGAAACAATATTGCAACTAAGATTAGTTAAGCTTGGTACCACACATCACTTCCTTTTCAAGTCCAAATGTCCACACTTCAGAAACAGATTGAAAACGTATACGAGTTTTCAAAGTTTATTAAACGACGACGTCTGGGAAAATGAAAATGAAAATGAGAAAGCAATAAATAAATTGACTCACACTTCGTGTGGAACCGAGTGCATATAATAAATTATAATTTAATTATCACTTTAATTCATATTCATTATTATTGTCATACACATGCACCGCTATAAGTAAATGTAATAATTATATATAGTACATATCCATGATAATGACAAAGAATATGCATGAAAGTGACAATAAAAATAGTGATTCATCGTATACACCCGATTCACATAAATTTTTGTCAAATAAGTTTCACCGTCAAACTTATTTTGAGAATATTAGTTATTTTATTAAAAAATTAATTATTTTATTATTAATTATAAATAATACTCAATTCGTCCCATATAACCCTCCACACTTTCCTTTTTGTATATCCCACAATAAATTTCACACCCTTAAAATAGAAAACACTCTATAAATTTCACTCTAACAATATCCACTAATTACATAAAATGTTATGTACCCACACATACACACAATCCAATGAAAGATATGGATTTTATTTTATTTTGAAACAGATGGGCGATTTTACTGTATTTCGATTCCCTCGCGGAATTTTAAAATTTGAAACGCAACTAGTTTTGCCGACCTCCGGCGCCGACGGTCGCCATGGCCGCCCCTCGTTCCTCGTGTCTGGATCCACAACCACCTCATCATACTTTCACGTCACTACTCACGAAGTTCTTTAAAGTTCATGCGGAAACCCTAGCTACGGAATTCTTGAGCACGCTTCATGCTCCGACAACAGGCAGAGAAAGGATCGGATTTGAAACTTCCAATCACCGAGGGTGCACCGCTGGTTTTGCCATCTTTCCCGATTGCACAAACAACGCAGATTAATGGAGATAACGCACCGGTTCCATTCGCGATAGATTCGCATATGGACAAAATTGATGCTTCGCAAATTATCGAATTAGAGGATGTTATCCGTGCTCCTTCGCAGTTCTTGAATCGGACAGAGGCCTTCATATCGTAATATCTTATCACCGGCGACAACTGTCCCCCACTGATGGAATCTTGTGATATGACCGCAAAACGAAAAGGAGATATTCTATCGGTTAAGGTGGACGATGCCCTTGTCAAATATGGGGTCTCGGAGCTAGCGCACTCTTTGATTGGTGCTTTCCCTAGCCGGGAGATTTGCCATACTCTTTGGAAAATCTATATTCAAAGCTATCTCGGGCGTGGGGAATTGAAGGAGAATGGCGTCTTGTGCCATTAGGCAGAGGATATTATAATATCCAATTTCCTAAGCTAGCTGATAGAGATAGGGTTCGGATAGGAGATCGTGGAATTTAAAACCTGGATTGATCCGGTTGCAACGCCGGGTCCGTGGATTTAATCCGTATAAAGTTAACACTACATCAAGGCGCAGTATGGGTTCGCATTTTTGAAATTCCCATGGAATTTTTTTCAGCCAAAAATTATTCATGCTTTAGCCTACTGCTTTAGGAACGGTTATAAAAATGGATGATAGGACTCGTAATAGGACTATGTGTCACTATGCTAGAGTTTTGATTGAAATAGATATGACAAAAGGGTGCGAAGAGTATATCATGTTTGAGTCGAGGGGCTGGTTATTTGCTTCAATTAAATATGAACAATTGCCGTCGTTTTGCAACCAATGCGGTGTGGTTGGTCACTCACTTGATAGTTGCAAGACACCAAACACCGGAAAAAGATGACGAACGATTTACGATCGCAAAAAATTCAGACGGCTAACGAAAGAAAAACAAAAGGAAGGAGAATGGGTTACGAAAGACTAGTCTCGGGCAGAAAGCAGATTATGGATGATCAAATTCTTTCCAAGAATGGATTTGAGCCCCGAAAAGGAAAGTGAGCGGGTCGAAAGGAAACTCGTGTTGTAAATGCGAATCCGGAGGCGCAGATTTCAAAGGACAGGAGTTACTTGGAGAGCAATGGGTATCTCCTAATGGTTTTGCGGCTCTCACGAATTTAGGAGATAAAGATTTAGATGACTTGCAAAATTCGAATGAGGTGCATTTGGGAGAGAAACAATCGCTGCCACAATCAGACCCCAACGATGATACTCGATAAAGGGGTAGAGGCAATGAACAACCCGACCAGCTCGAGCAAGACATCAATAGGTAGTTCAAAGTTGGTTCATTCGTCAGTCACGCTTTTAAAAAAGGGTAACAACCGGGAAAGTCGACATTGGTAAAAGAATATAATTTACGGAATAAGCCTATGGCGACTCAACCAAGTGGAATGCGGTCCTCGCCTCCTTTTGATAAAAATTATGTGATTACCTCGAGATGCTAATACGAAACATGTGTGAAGATTAGTTTCCGATAGCATGGAGCAGATTAAAATTTAGCACTAATAATAGGTTCTTCTTTACTTCAGTTTCTTTGTTTTGTTTATAGGTTTCTTATTAGGGAGGGTCTTATCCTCTCAAGGTTTTAAATGAGGACCTAACCTCTGGATCAAAGTGTGATTTTTGGTTTTTTTTTTTTAGTTTTCTTTTTAATAAAACAATTAATTAGACATACACACAATCCAATAAATATATTTATTTTGTATATAAAAGTTTACAAAATTATCCCTTAAAATTATAAATTACTCTTCTTTTTAAAAAATGTGCACTCCCTCACATGAAGGATTTCATGAGATGGGGGAATATTAAATTTTTTATTAGAGAGTATTAATTGAAGAGTGTGTCTACTGTGAACCAAGTTTCACGGTGAGATTTGATTCATATTGAAAAAATAGATCAATTTACTTCTCGCTTATCCCGACTAATACCTTTTAGTAATATAGATAATAATCTTCCATTATCATGACCGATACTCTTTAATCATATATGTATTACTCTTCAATTATCACGATCGACACTCTTTAGCAATATAGGACATACTTTTCAGTTATCACGACTTAAACCTTTTAGCAATATAGATAATATTGTTCAATTATTACAACCGATACCCTTTAGTAAATGATCAAGTTTCACCGTGAACCCTTGTTTATAGTAGTCGGTGAACCTTTGTTCACGTAGACTTTGCCTTAATTGAATAATACTAATTACTTCCT
This sequence comes from Paraleonurus japonicus, assembly GCA_030762865.1. Classification (NCBI taxonomy): domain Eukaryota; kingdom Viridiplantae; phylum Streptophyta; class Magnoliopsida; order Lamiales; family Lamiaceae; genus Paraleonurus; species Paraleonurus japonicus. The sequence continues at coordinate 5,748,984 of CM061061.1, read as the reverse complement.
AAAAAATAAAAATAAAAATTAATCGTAAACTACGTTGACATAATATCAATTCGAAAAAGTTGAGGCGATGCCGATGTATTTTAAGGTGGTTTGATTTTGCTTTGTCGAAAAAAAAAAGGTGATTCGATTTTGCTACACGTCTCTCTTTATCTTATCCAGATATGTGAGATAGATAATATAATATACATCTTATTAGACAAAACATTTATCTTAAATCAGATTTATGAATTTGCACTTGGATAGTAGTAATACAAATAGGTAAGATGAGTTTAATTTAGACTTTAACTGAAAGCCACTTTCAATTTGTTATAATTTATTTTACCCATTTTATGATAAATCATTTATTCTATCCATTCTTACCCTTTTTATTTATTTAAGACATAAATACCCCTCGAAATAGGTAAAATAATTTTTACAAGTTGAGTGGACCCCGTTAGATGCCCACCCACTCCCCTCTCTCAATCAACACCCACATTTAATTTGTAAATTAATTGTAAATTAGTAAAATTATATAAAGATTATATTAATATTTTAATAATATAGAAATACTAATTAGTTGTTAATTAGTAAAAATATATAATTGATTATTGATTACTAAATTCATCAATATTTAACAAAATTATTATATTACCAAACATAAAAATTAACAATTAATTAAAAAAATTCAATGAACTAAATGAGTAGAATAGATTTATTTAATAAGGATATTTAAAGTATTTTTATGTCAATGTGGGTAGAAAAATGTTTGAGTGTGTCTAATGTGAACCAAGTTTTATAGTGAAACTTGATCCATATTGAAAAATAGATCAATTTACTCTTCAGCTTATCCCGACTAATACCTTTTAGTAATATAGGTAATACTCTTCCGTTATCATGACCGATACTCTTTAATAATATAGGTAATACTCTTGATTATCACGACCGATACTCTTTAGTAATTTAGAACATACTTTTCGGTTATCACGACTGAAACTTTTAGTAAAAGGTAATACCGCTCAGTTATTACAATCTGATACTCTTTAATAAATGATCAAGTTTCACCGTGAACCCTTGCTCACATTAGACTTTGCCAAGATTTTTTACATTCAAAATTGGTAAAATAGAATTCAAGTTTATGGAAGTGGGTATTTTAAATTTTCTCCCAATCTTTAATGTCATCTCACATAAAACGCACATTTCTTATAACAAATTTTCCTTTTCACTATATGTAATAAATTATTGACTTTTTTAAGTTCATCATATATGTGTATTTGTTACTATATTAGTTAAAACTAGATATAGATCCGCCAAGAATTTCGTGGAATGAAAGAAAAATTTATATATAATAAATATTTTAATCAAGCAATTTCAAATATATGAGTATGTATATATTTTTTTCCATTACATAACATACTCAATAAGAAAATTAAAATTTTGGTGCAAATAAAATGAAATATGTTATATGTAAAGACAAACAATAAATCAAATCTTAAAACAATTCTTGAAATGAAAAGTGAATATATTGTTAAAAATAATTAAATAAATAAAATATTTCATGGAACTAGTTTGACAAATAATTTTGGTATAAATTTTAAATTTATTCAGATAATATTTTAGCATATAATGAAATAAGATATTTTAGCATATAATTTAGGTATACGATATAATTATATGAGTTTAAACAAATTTTTATATTTTTTTATTTTCAGTCCATTAATAATTTTGGTAATTAGTTATTAGAGTTTAAGCATATTTTCCGTGCTTTAATTAATTTTAAAAATATATTTTGGTATTTTTCGTTCATCTACTAAATGATATAAGAATTTAAAACACAAATCTCGGTAATTAAGTGACAAAAACCTCAGTCATTGGGTACGTTAATTTGATTTAAAATACACATGAATCATAGTAATCATCCAACATATACTATTCCACTAATATGAAAATTAAATTAATTTACGTCAAAGTCTATTATGAACAAGGATTCACGGTGAAACTTGATCATTTACTAAAGAGTATCAATTGTAATAACCGAACGGTATTACCTATATTTTTAAAAGGTTTCAGTCTTGACAACTGAAAAATATGTTCTATATTGCTAAAGAGTATAAATCGTGATAATCAAGAGTATTACCTATATTATTAAAGAGTATCGCTTATGATAACGAAAGAGTATTACCTATATTACTAAAACGTATTAGTTGGGATAACTGAAAAACAAATTAATCTTTTTTTTAACACAAATCAAGAAATTTATGCCAAAAATATATTTAATATAAGAGCGAGTCTCCTGTGAAATAATTCACGGTGCAATCTATATATATAGAAGCATAATGTATCTTCCTAAATGTTGTCTCATGTCATTTCTAATATATTGACAAGTGTCATTTTAAAATTAAATAATCCTAAATTTTTTTTTTTGTTAAATTGTATTATTATTAATTGAAACTGCTTTTGTCTCACAATTGTTTTTGAATCAAAAGTCTTTCCAATTACCATGTTTATCTTTTTATCTTCTTAAGCACTCTTAGTATTAATAATTATAATTCACATATCTTTTGCATTCCCAACATTATATTGCAAGTGGATGGTGACAATAATTTAGCTCATAGCTTGAATTTATTTGCTTCGATTGATAATTCGATTAAAGTATTTTTCTATTATTTTTGTATATATAAAGTTGGGTTACACAATCATTTCTTTCCAATTTCGCTTTATCTTTTAGCATATATCATTGTAAAATTATGATTTGAATATATAATTTACGTTTTTTTAATATGACTAAATATTGATTCGAACTCATGATTTAAATGATATAAGTAATGACATTTGAGCTCGGTTTAAATTGTGCAAGCTGGATCTACATTAGTTTGAATATTTTTTGTATATGATCTTATGTCAAATACAACACATTATAGAGCCATTGTGGTTGTGATAAATGATTTTTGTATATCTTCTCATGCTAGATATATTACATTTTAGATCCATTGTGGTTGTGATGAGGTTAAACTCAATTATTTTGATGTAAGAAGTTACATGATTATTAAAATACATTTTATTATACATATGGTTAATATGAGACGTCTCTCTATGTAGGTGTGTTTTAATGTTCCTATGTATAAATTTATTTATTCTTTAACAAAGTAGACAAAATAAATAGGCCGTGCATAGCACAGCAAAAATCTAGTTTACATTAAAAATAGAAAGGGAGAGAATCTCGCAGTCACCTCTCCAAAACGGGTCAAAATAAATATTCTCGCGCTAATTGGTCGAGAAATAGCGGCGACAACCAATAGCGTAAAGACGTCGACGATCAAGAGGCGATTCAACAGAGAATTCTCGACGAAAATAACAACGAAATTCAACGAAGACATCAAATTGAAAAGAAACACACAAAGATATATATATACAAAAGAAAAAGGAGAAGATATGGATGATTTTTTTAAAAAATTGTCAAATAATTGCTATAGATTCCGATCATAACAATAACAAAGTTTATCAAATCGAAGTGTGTTCTTTGTCAATCATCTTTGTTACCGATTGCATGTTTTTCTAAAAACTGTAATACCCATAGATTTTATTAAATTTATATGTGTATTAAATTATTTATTTAATATTTTCTTTTAAATATTATTATATTTTCTATTTTTGAGATAAAAATTCAAAGTCATTTGAAATTTAAATTCTAGTCCTTATCTTACTCAAGCCCAAGCTCATGCTCAAGTCTAAGCCCATTCCTAATACATCTATTTATATATGACCTTACCCTAGAAAATTTTATACTCACAAATTTCAATCTTTTTCTTCCCGGCGGCGGTCATTTCTTCAACAAGTAAACTATCGAGACTCTCTCTCTTTTTCTTATCAATTTTCTTTCCGAATATGAAATTCTCAAAACATGGCATCTATTATGTTTCTTTTATGTGGTTTATTTGAATATAAATTTCAGTCTCCATATATTAATATTTAGCGTGAATACAACCTTATTTATATAAAAATATAAATCGAGGGATAAGGTCGATGTTCAAAAAAATTTGTGAGTTAATGGAATGATTCATGTATGTGGTTTAATAATTGAATGGGTGGGAAATTTGTATAGATGAAGGTCAGCAAGTGAGTAAGGTTTAGTGGAATAGAAAATTTAATTTAATAGTTTAAGATTTTGGCTAAAGACTAGTGCGTGACCCTAAGATTAAATTATTATGAATTTTTAATCTTTTAATTTAGAAATTTGATTATAGGAAGACTAATACATAACTTGAGGAATTTTCTCGGTTAAGCTAAAGAATTTTTTTCTCGTTCTTTTCTAAGTAAATTTAATTATATATGTCAGCAAACGGTAATCGCGAGGAGTAGTATTTAACACCATTGCATTCATCTCAGCCACAACATTAATTTCAGGTGGGGATTTCTATCCTACTATGTTTGTCTCTATTAAATACGATATGTGATTTTATTATCATTCATGTGAGATATTTATGAGGTAATGTTTAATTTTTATAAATGAGATGATGATAGGTCTTCTCGACCTTTATAAACGAGGTGACGATAGGTCTTCCGACATTTATAAACGAGGTGATGATAGGTCTTCCGACCTTTATAAACGAGGTGATGATAGGTCTTGACCTTTATAAATGAGGTGATATTTATGGACTAAATGTAACGTGATTGATTAATTTAATTACTTATTGTATTTAGTTTAGACAAGCATGTCCCCACCGAGCCGTGGTTTGCTCACCCTTTCTTTTTCCCCCTTTTCGATTGAGAGCCAACGTGGTACAACGGAGGATGCATAGCCCAGAGATTAAATTAGATCACTTTTAATTTTATTAGTTATTCATTTAAAATCTTAGTAACACGTTTTAAATCTTTATTGTCATTGATACTCACTCAAACTTAATTAAATTGGATTTTATACTTTAAAGTCTTCCATTGATTGTCAAAATTTATTTAAATTAAATTTTAGTTCACGCCTTTTGTTTTAAATTATTAATTATTTCTTAAAACTTATTGTTATAAAAATTGGGGCGTGACAATAACGGTAAATTAATATCGCAAATGTTACCTTGTTTCCGATTTGTTCATATAATAACACAACTTTTTCTATACAAGAACACGTTTGTGTTCATATAGTAAAATATATTTTTTTCATATAGTAACACACCTTTCTCTATACAATAACATGTTTGTGCTCATATAGTAACACTTGCGCAAAGATAAAAATAAAATCTCATTCCTAGGTGTGTTACTATAAAATCAAACATGTGTTATCGTAAGGTCAAGTACGTGTAACTTTACTTGTTTTGTTCATTAGTAATATTTTTTTCATACAATAACACATGTTTGACCTTATAGTAAAATACCCGAGACTGATTTTTTATTTTTACCTTTGCACAAGTTTAGTACATATATTTGCCCTTACAATAACATATATTTACCCAAAATCTTATAGACCCATGAACTTTTAATTGACACATTTAAACTATTTTTCTTTAATGTTGAGATAAAATAAGTCCCTCATCATAATATAATCACACACTATTAGTGAAAATAAAAGTATAAAAAATTAGAATTCGTCCTTCCACTTCCACTAACCCTTAACTCCACGAAATGTCTTGTTTTTACAGTTTGAAGACTTATGGCAGTTTTCTTAAGTCATGCAATGAAAAGGCAAGAGTGAGGAGTTGAAAAGAACATGGAGAAGTTACAAAGAAGTTACCCTTGAAAAAGGGAGATGTGGAAGTTATCTTCAAGCACTAAGAGTCCGTAATATCTATATATACATGGCCGCTATGAAGATTAAAACATGGAGTTGAGAGAAACACAATCTAGCATAGTCTATTGGCATAGATTATAGAGTTTATTTTATGTTTCTATCTCGATACTTTCGTTGGTGAATGTTCTAACATTTCACTCAACATTGGGTCTTTATATGTATTAGTGATAGGTTAGATTGATCATTGTCTAGTCACTATATACGTAGATCCATTCACGGTGTGGCTTATATTTTTACCGATTGTATCACTTAACAATTACTAGTGATATTTCGCTGATTGACAAGATAGACTTATTCATAGTCTATACAAAATTTTGATATCCATCTTGTAAAGTGTTTAAGACTTCCACTGTGTATTTTTTATTATTTATTTTCATCTGTGTTGTCTTTCGAATGTGCCAACATTCATGACAACATTCTACAAAAACACTCACGCACACCTTCAATTGGCATCAAAGCCATTGAACTCAAGTTATCCCGAATTTTGATCCCGTGTTTGGTGTGTATTATTGCGATGGAATATCCTATGAAAGCTCCAATTAGGCCACCAATTCTTGATGGTACAAATTATGCGATTTGAAAGCCTATGATGCGCATGTACATCAAATCCATTGATGAACGTGCATGGAGGAGTATTTTAACTGGATGTCCACCAATAGTTCCAGCCACCGACAACATCAAGCTCAAATCAAGAGGGAGTTAGAATGGACAAATGATGAGGTGACCACGGCCAGCCTTCAATTCAAAGGCACTCAATGCCTTATTCACTTCCACGGATGTTTCCATGTTCAAAATAATTTCTAATTGTGTATCCGCAAAAGATGCATGAGAGAGATTACAAGAACATTTTGAAGGATCTCGAGAGTGTTAGAAGGACAAAGTTGCGGATGCTTGGAACCAAGTTCGAAAATCTAAGGATGAAGGAAGATGAGACCATATCCTCCTACAATGAAAGAATCACCGAGATTTCCAATGAGTCTCAAGCACTTGGTGAAGCTATATCCAAGACAAGGTTACTACATAAAATCTTAAGAACAAGTTACTAAACGCTTTGATGCTAAGATATGTGCTTTATTGAGGAAGTTAAAGATACCGATGCTATTACACAAAATGAGTTGGTGAGTATTTTGAAAACGTATGAAATGAATTTTTCTCAAAGAGATAATGAGAAATCTGAAAAGAAAATTTCTGTTTTCAAAGGAGAGACATCTTCGAGCATCGATAAACAACCATTTGTTACTGAAATAGATTCCGATGAAGATGTTGTTGATGATTGTGCCGACAATGCCGATAACATTGCTTTCTTAACTAAAGCGGTTTAATGCGTTTTTGAAAAAGAGAGCAAATAGACTCATAAATAATTTGCAAATTAAGAATCAAGATAGAGATCGATCGAAGTTCACGCCAATTGCACGATAATAATAAGAATGTTAATCAACCTAGGCAATTTGATAGAGGTAACAAGATCAAATATGATCCGAATATAGGAAAAATGTTAAATGTGATGCATGTTCGGGTTTTGGTCATTATGCTAATGAATATGCCAACACTATTTTGAGAAAAAGGGTAAATTTCAATGCTACCTTAAGTGATGAGTCCGATTGTGAAGATGATTCTCGATAAAAATGAAGAATCTGCTTTTTTCGCAAGAATTATATATGAATATACTCTTGATGATTTACTTGGATAATTCGATGTCGAGTCAAATGTGCCAACATTTGATGAAACACTGGAGGTTCCGTGGTTAATTGTTTTTCAAGTTCTTGTGTAGATAAAGGTATACTACTAACAATATTTGCAAAGATTGTAAGTCCATTATTTTAAGCTTGAAAAGGAGTTGGAATCCACTCGTAAAGCCTTGAAGGACATGACTATTGAAGAGTCATATCAAAAGGATTTGGTGATAAAGCTAGAGGTCATATTGACAAGGAAAGATGCGGAGATATGCAACCTTAAAGAGCAAACTTAAGGGTACAACACGAATTTCAAAAGATACTCGTAAAGCTTAGCAAAACTTGATGATGCATTAACAATTGGAAGTACAAGTAGACATGGTCTTGGTTATAATGGTAATATTACTCAGTTTTGAACAATAATAAACTGTTGTGTTTACAAAACCTTCGTAGAACTGAAAAATTGAAAAATGATTTAAAAGAAGGATGTTTGTCATTATTATTTTACCGAGGGTCACAAATGACCAAACTGTTTAAGGATGAGACAGACAAGAAATTTGCTAAAATGTCTTTGAAAATGTTGCCACATTCTACTCAACATTCAAAATGCATAATTCAAAAATCTTTTCAAAAATCTGCTCAAAAATCTACTTGGGTGATAAAGTCAAATTCTGTATGTAATGTTGTTTACACCTCTTTAAAAGCATGCGTCCGGGATTATGATACTTTGGTAGTGGGTGTTCTAGGCACATGACCGGTGAGAAAAGTTATCTCACTGATTATAAGGCTTATGATGGTGGAAATGTTACATATGGAGGAGGTTCAAAAGGTAAAATCATTGGAATAGGTACATTGAATGTTCTGGTTTTCCAAACTTGACATAAGTCTTACATGTTAAAGGTTTACTTGCAAACTTGATTAGTATTAGTCAATTATGTGATGATGACTTGCATGTAAAGTTTGATAAAAGTTCATGCTATGTGTTAAACAATGATGATAATTGTCTTATGGTTGGTAATAGATCTGTTGATAATTGTTATCTAATTGATTCGAATCAAACATGCTTTAATGTTCAAACTGATGAAAGTATACTTTGGCATAAAAACTTGGACATGCTCATTATAGAAATATTGTCAAATTGTTGAAATTTGATGTTAAAGGTCTACCTAAGTTACAAATACGTATGTCAAATGTGTGTGGATCTTGCCAAAGTGGTAAACAAGTTAAAATGTCACATGAAATGTTGACACACTATTCTACGAAACATTGCTTTGAACTCTTGCATATGGATTTAATGAGACCAATGGAGACTGAAAGCATTGGTGGTAATAGATATTCTTTTGTCATAGTAGATGATTATTCAAGGTTTACATGGATTGAATTTCTCAAGGAGAAATCATATGCTTTTTTGTGTATTCAAAATTCTCTATAAACGGTTTAAAAGTTTTATAACACTATGGTAAAAAGAATAAGGTCCGATCATGGTAGGGAGTTTGAGAACAGCTTATTCACTAATTTTTGTGAAGACAAAGGCATAATTCAAGATTTTTCTTCTCCTAAAACACCTCAACAAAATGGTGTAGCCGAAAGGAAAAATAGAACTCTACAAGAGATGGCTAGAGTAATGCTTTTATCCAAGAAATTTTCAAAAAGATTTTGGGTGAAGTTTTAAATCTCGCTTGTCATTTATTAAATAGAGTTTATTTAAGGCCTAATTCTACTAAAACACCTTATGAATTTTTGAATAACAAAAGCCTAATCAAAATACTTTCATGTCTTTGGATGTGTTTGCTACATTCTGAATGATAGAGACCAGCTACACAAATTTGATTCAAAGAGTGATAAGGGTTTCTTTCTTGGTTATGCTAGAAACAAGAGAGCTTTTAGGATTTATAATCTTAGGACTGATATTGTTCAAGAGTCTATGAATGTTGTTTTTGATGATAATGCAAGTCTTGCAGTATAATACCATTGAAGAAGATGTAACCGATCTTATTGAAAGCAGATGTAAAATTCTCGATATTTACGAATCGATTGAGAATGTTGCTACAAATGTGCCCAAATGCGAAGCAACATCACCTCAACATCCGAGAAATTGTGAGAACTATGCCTTATCCTGGTACAATACCATCTTCCAGAATTATCAAAAATCATTCACAACAACGGATCATAGGTAAACCACAATAAGGTGTACAAACAAGGAGAAAATTGAGTTTTGATGCAAGACATGTGGTAAGATCTATCTATATGACTTATATGTGCAACAAGGTGAACTTTGAATGTTTTCATTCTCTCAATGAACCTAAAAATGTTGATGAAGCAATGAAAAATGAAAATTGGATAAATGCAATGCATTAGAAGTTAAATCAATTTGATAGGAATGAATTTTGGATGCTTGTACCTAGGCACGATAATGTGAATGTAATTGGTACCAAATGCATCTTCAAGAACAAAGCCGATGAATACTGGTAATGTTGTAAGAAATAAAGCTAGATTAGTTGCTCAAGGCTATACAAAAGTAGAAGGAATTGACTTTGATGAGACTGATTGGAGTGAATTGATGCATGTTTTTAGTGGTTATTTTAGTGCAAAAAGTGATCCAAAGTGTAATTTTTGTGCATAAATGTGTAGAGTATCACTTATTTGCCTAAAACGTATTACTTGGTGAGTTTTTGATGTTTTTCGTCCATTTTGCAGGTAATTCGGTGGAATTTTGCCAATTCAAGAGTACCGCGTGCTTAGAATGAAGAGACGAACATATCGACGAAAATGGGGGTCGGGGCCAAAGCCCCGCTCGAAAAAAGGAGCCCTGGTCTCGAGCTGCAGTCGAAGAAGCATGAACCTCGAGTCAAGGGTGGTGTTGGATTGAAGATAATTTTGAAAAGCGGCTATCTCGACTCGAGGGAGGAATCTCGAGTCGAGGGACGGAGAAAAGGCAAGATCCTCGAGTCGAGGTGAGCCTCGACTTGAGGCGGAGATAAATTACAAAAGCGTGCCAGCGACTCTTCAAGCTCGACTCGAGGGTCTCAAGCTCGAGTCAAGGGACCCCAAAATCGAAAATTCAGTTTTTAAAGCCATTTGAAGCCAAAACAGAGCATATACTCATCCTAGCGGTTTAGAAGCGGTTTCAGTGTGGTTCCTTAGGCGAATTTCTCACTTTGTAGCTTGATTTCCATTGTAATTGCCTTAGATTGTTAGAATTAGAATATATTCTAGTTTGTAATCCATAGATTAGCATTTTGATCATTTGAAATTGAAGATTCAAGTTGTAATTGAGAGTGGAGAAGGTGAATTCAAGTATTGTAGAAACATTCCTATTTTTGTATATTGAAGATAAATTGGTGATGTTCTTACTTTTTCTCTTTTTAATTCATTGTTTGTGTTGATTTTTGATTTAATTGCTTTCTTAGATTTTCTACCCATGGCTTTTGCTTGTAGCACCATGGGCTAATAGCTTTGTGCTTGGGATAATTGAAATTAGGGATGAAGTGATTGCCTCATGCTATAATTGTTGATGATTGTGATCAATTGAATTAGATTGCTTCCTAAATGTGATTCTTAATTGTGTTTCATGTAAAATTGTCTCTTTTGATTAATGGTTGATCACCCTAGCAATAGGCGAGAGTTAAGCTAACGTGATTAGGTGTTAATCGGGTTACAATTTTGCATGATTGTATGAATTGGGGATTTCTACATTGAGAGATGGGAAAGACTAAGAATACTCACATTAGGCATTGTGATTTTAATGGAGTGATTAAATTCATGATGGTTTATGCTTTCTAATTTGATTGATTTGCACTTGGATACAATTATAACTTGTTAATCATGGATTCCTTGATGGAGATTATCCCTTGCACCCCATTCCCTCATTGTTTCTAGTCTATTTGATTTTGCATTCTAAGTGTTCGATATATTGCTTACATAGTTTAGCCATTTAAATTCTTGCTAATTTTGTATTGATTTTAGTCCAAAACCTTGTTGCAACTCTAGTTACCTAGAACTCATATCCTTAGGGCCTCGTTTGCATACTTTCTCCCTTGGGTTCGATATTTATTAATTGGTCTTAATAACTCTTACCCTATACACTCCAATCAAATGGCGCCGTTGCCGGGGAGTTAGTTTTTGCGCCTATAAGTGAGACTTAAGGATTGTTTGATGTGGCTACTTGTTGTTTTTGTTTTTGTTTTTGTTGTTTTTGTTTTTATTTTTGTTGATTTTGTTTGTTTGAAGTTGATACTTGGATTGTGGCATTGTAGGTGCATGTTAACAAGGTCAAGTGGTATTCCACCCTTGCCACTAAATCCGGAGATAGAGGCTACGTTGAGAAGAAATCGTGTGAGAAGAAGAAGGGAAGATATGGAAGGAGAAGATCAAAGAAATGAGGAGAGAATAGTGGGTGAACCTCAAGTTGAGGAGGTACATGGACAAGGATAAGGAGGAGTAGAACATGGAGGTAATGGGAACCATTTCCATGCTCAAGTTGGCCCTTTCCCTCAAGGGATGCCACCACAAAATTATCCCTACCAAAATCCATATCCTTACCCTCCACAAGCTCACCACCGTTGGTCCCGATTAGTTGAGTAGATTAGGTAAGACGAGTATCAGCCTTCTAGTAAAAATCTAGAAGGGGGTTGAATAGATTTTTAAACTTTTTCAAATCTTTCAAAATATATTCAAAGTACCAGATTACACAACGGAATACAATTTAAACTCAACTTTTAACAAGATCAAAAGCAACACCGATATTGATTTTAGCTATGATTCTGAAATTAGACTTTGAATAATAAATTGTAAATTGAACAAAAGGTAAATGAAAGCAGTAAAGAACACCGTATTTTATAGTTGTTCGGATTATAACAATCCTACATCCACTCTCCTTCTCCAAACTTTGAAGAAGGGTCTCCACTAAATGCCTACTTACTTACTTTACAATCTTTACAACTTACAACTAGATCTTCAACTCTTCAAAATGCTAATCAAACTTCAAAATCTAACTCTAGGAATAAGAAGTGTATTTTGAAGATGTGAAGTGAAGTGTTCTATAAACACTTAGAAAATTCTATGAAGAAATCGATAAATTGAAAACTTGTAAATTCGATGTGAAAAATGTTCGGTGAAAGTATGTGAAAAGAGGTGTCTAGACCTATTTATAAGTCTCGAAAAGACGCTTAGTTTGTTAGTTAGTTCTAACAAACCGAAAACCGCTTTAACAAACTTAATCTTGAAAACCGCTTGTTCCTCGGCTGATTTTAATCTACTCATCTCGGTGACTTGGTGACGACTCGCCTTTCTTATTCTACTCAGCTTGTCTTGACCTCGTCTGAGCTCTTCATACTTGTCTCCCGCAGACGACTAGACTCGAGCTTGTCTCCGTATGACTTGTGATTCCTAGTCTTCACTGACTTGAACTATCCTTGACCTAGTCCGATTAGCTTAGGACTAGAACTCGTCTCCATTGTTCTCGCATTGTTATTCCGCTCGTGAATTAATCTTTTAACTCATCAAAACAATCTTGATCTAACAATTTCCCCATTTTTGATGAAGTTAAAACCTACAAGAAAGAGACACACTCACAACTAAAGTTAGTTTAGAGTTAATCAAGATTATTAGATAGGTATATCGAGCACATTCTTCACATTACAACAGATTCATTCACATTAAAGCACTTAAGAAAAAAATTAAGTCTTTTAGACTCTTTTAGAAATACTTAAAAACTTTGAGTCTTAAGAATTAAAGAAAATTTAGGAAAAGTTTTTAAGTCCGAGAGATAAGAATTCTCAGATGATCTATACTTAGAAAAATTTTAAGTTTTTCTTAAAGCAAAAAACTTTAAGAAAATAAGACAAGTAAGACGAATCAAAAAAGTATATTCATATTGGATTTACAATGATTTACAAAGGAAAGATAATAGAAAAGAAAGATAAGGAAAAGTAAAGTCCTCGTTTCTATTAATCTTCCCACCGATCTTCATCCTGGGATCATCACCCAATTGAATACACGCCTCCTAAGTCAGCTTGTATCTTCTCCTTGGGCAAGTCCAGATTCAGCCTGCTGCCTTCTTCAAAATTCCCTTGACCCAGCTTCTAGGTCCAGTGGATCCATCTGGTTTCTTAGCAGGGATGGCATACTCATAAGGCTGGAGAGATTAGGTTGACATTGAACTCCACATCCGCTTCTTCCAGCTCGATGATAGAATTCCTTATCCACCTTTTCAATCCATTCATGCCAAACCAAATCTGGATCTTGCTTGAGATGCTCCGGGGCCCTTGAGAATATACCAAGAGTATATCCACATTCCCTCCGTATTTTTCTCTGTACTCAGCTGCATATTTTCCGCGAGGCGGCTTAGGAGGCGGACGTGTTGTGAAATGGTCTGAATTTCCCACCGCCTTGATCTCCGATCATCCATTTTCGCCAAGAAAGACTCCGTAAGACATTTGCGCCCTTCTTCCTCTCTCTGTCTCTTCTTTCCTTCTTGCCAAAGTATTCCATCTCTCTCTCTTGATTCTTTTGATCTGTTCCTCCGAGAGATTGGAATAATCAGCCTTCCTTTTACTTTCCCTTAGCAGCCCTAGTAACAATTTCACCGATCTAGGCTCAGTGATCGCTACTTCTTTCCCTTCCCCTTAGCTCCTTCTGATTCAGATTCTTTCAGCCGAGCCAAGAGTTTCTCCGTCCTTTCCTCTTCCTCTTTCCTCCTCTTCTCTTCATCCTCCTTCACGCCTTCTTCAAGTTGACTTACCCTCACTGGAGTGCAGCCACTCATCGTATTTGATTCGAGCTTCTTCCCCGGCCGCCTCCAGATCACCGTGTTGGCCTTCATGCCTACATCTTTCCTAGTCTCCTCGACCACAACTATGAGGGCTTGTCTCTTTTCGGCCTTCAGCTTTTTTCTCCTTTTTAACTTCACCGCCAAGTTTGTAAGTTTTGCATCCAGTGAGTTGCACTTGGCTCAAGTCGGAGTGATCTACCGCCACCTCATTCACCACCAGCTGATTGTACCCTTTAACTTCTTCTTTTAAAGCCGTCACTCAACCTCCATTGCTTTCACTTTGTCGGCCCAAAGACGAGTTAGTAACAGTTATGATTTTATCGAGATAGGGTTACCTCTACTTCCTTCATGTCGCTAGCATCATATCTCGTAATAGCTTTCGACTATCCTCCTTGTCCTTCTTTTCATCTTTCTTCCGAAGGTAGAATTGATCTTTTTCTCGACAAGATTGAGGATGGAGGAGATGGCGGAGGTGGGGCTTAGGTCACTCTCATCATCCTCGGACGAGGAATCGATGAGGAAGGAATGGGTTCTGTTTGAGTAGGTGGGAGAGGGGTATCTTGTGTTTGTATGGTTGGAAGAGAGGAGTAAGATATAATGGGAATAGGTGAGGTGTGGACTCGTGGGGAGAGTAATTTGTTCAGATGAGGGTGGGGGTGTTGATTGGGTTTGTATGGTAGGGGTGGTAATGGGAGATGAGGTTGGTAATATGGGTGTTGGTGGTTGAGGTGAGGTATGTTTAGGTTACATTGTTGGGGGTTTGGATTTGGGCTATTGGGATTGTAGAGGTGTTGGAGAGGCTGCGAGGTACCGGCACAGGGATACCCCTTCATCGCCTATTTGGACAGGTGGGATTTCAGTCGAAGTTTGAGGCTCGAAATGCCACTGGGGCATTTCTTCATTGCAGTGCGGTGATAATTGAGGAGATGGGAATGACTTATACCGCTTCGAATAGGTGAGAGAGCAGCCTTCCTTGGTTGGGGAGGGGGAACCTCCAACTAACCAACCTCATTTGCTATTTGAAGGACGGGACCTCCTCTCGCAGCAAGGTTGATAGCTCCATCTCGCCGCTCGTGAGCCACCAGATTTGGTTGAGCCTTCGTGAGCTCGAGTTGCTCGTCTTGGCCGCCTCACGAGAGGGATATCGCCTTCCTCCTCTTCTTCTTCTCCTTCGAGGCAACTTTGGCCAAAGCAAAGCAGATGAGCTTTCCCCTTCTTCTTCTCCACGGCTTTCACCAGCCTCCTCTTCTTTCTCCTCCTGGGAAACCCCCGGGACTGCAGCAAATGCTTGGGCTTGATTCTTCTTGAGGGGCGACACCTGCCGCCTCTTCATGTCCCTCTGCTTCGATCTCGGCCTGGGGACCTCGGCTTGCTCACTGGTTCAGCCGCTGGTCTCGTGCTTCGCACTGCCGCCTCCAGCCTCTGGACCCTAGCCGCATCGACTCATCGTCCGAGTCCGGATTTCCTCCAAGCTTATCATCCTTAGTGAGGATTCCCTTCGCTGGAGTACTTTTTCGTACTCCACTCTCCAAATCTCTCTATTCAGCCCTTCAATCAAAAATAGTTATCTTGTTGAAGAGGCCGACTATTGAGGTAGGTATCCAACCCTCTGCAGACGACTTATAGGTAAGCCGCTTCTTCTCCTCCCTAAGCTTGTGAATCAACAATTCTACCCAGCTTAACTTGCACACCATCAACAATGGCTCGCATCACACACAACTGGGTTTGGTTAACCCATCATGTGAGCTTTGCTCACCCAACACAGCCTTTCGTTACTACACTGCCATCATCAGCCATATACTTCCTTCTTAATAAATTCTTCTTCAAATCCCTTCTCATTCCTCTCTGCGACACCCTTGCCATTAAGTCGAATGATTCCTCCCATTCATCCTCCTTATACGTCGGTGGATTCACTCCTTCCATTGATGTATCAAAAATCCTCGAGATGTTCTCCCTAGAGTAGCCGAGTGTAGTTCCATCCACCGATGTGTCAAACCCATCCCGGGTATCATTCATTCTTGCCAAAAATTCCGCCTCCTAAGAGATCACCGTCTGCTTTTGGGGTGATTTCATTGAAAGAAATCCCCTTAGCCTTGATGCCTCCGTAAGACGTAGGATTTCGCAGATTCTGGTCTGGGTTGTTTCAAAATCTACATACATCTCTCGCTTTCAATCGGTTTTTGTAAAATTCCTCATTCATTTTGAAATAAGAAATATTTGTGGAGATATATGTAGGTTTGTAGGTTTTGGTGGTTTTGGAAGAAGATGCCATTGAAACTTTGTGGGTTTGTAAAAGTGTTTGAGAATATGTGAGTTTTCCGAAAGTGGAAAAGGGTATGATTGAGGAAGATGATGAATTTATAGGAGGGAAAGTTTGGAGAGATAAACCGCTTTGAAAATTAATTTTAATCTAAGCCGCTTTATTTGAAATGAATTACTATGCCGAATCAACGGTTAAAATTTAGATAAACGATTAGGATTCAGTGTGTGTGTAGTTCACTAATCTTTGAAAAACGTAAAAAGTTACTTTATAGACTGTTGGTTTGACAAATATAGGTTACTTTATGCAGGAAAGTAAGTATACTCCGACGTCACCAGTGGTTATCTTACTTCGTGATAAGGGTTTTCAAAATAGATGAGTTTATAAAGTCATCTCGATAAAGTAACTCGTCTCGATTTTAAAAACATTTTAGTTTTAACTTTTTAGTAAGTTTAAAGATTTAAATAAACAGCCTCGCATTTAATTTTCTAAAGTTAGGTTTTCCATCCAACTAATCCAAAAATATTTTTATAAAGAAAATATGGAGTTTATTTAGGAATAAAGGTGTCGAATAAAAGATTTGAGAATGATGAGGTGAAACAAGATAATCTGTGGACCTATTCCCGCAAAGACACGACTCAAGGAAAACCATTAGCAACTTGAGGTAGATCGGATAGGGTGTAGATAGTCGTCTCGATTCTCAGAAAATCAGTGACTATTATACCCTCGTCGATTTACCTAATGTCGAATAAGTAATAATCATGTCGGATAAGGTCAATATGACTAATCCTTGATTCTTGATTCCTAAGAAGGAGATCAATGATATCAGCTACCCGATTGTCCTTTGACACATATCTAGTCTCGATAATTCTTTCTAGACATTGATTTAAAGAAAAGAAATAACCGAGAAATAAGGAATACCATAATCTGATGCAAACAATTTAAAAATCAGCTAAAGATGCATCAAGTAATCTCTAATTTAAGCATAATTCTTTAAACCTAGACTCAGCTAATGGTTTTGTAAGAATGTCCGCTCTTTGTGACTCGGCTGGCTATTTTCTCAATCCTAATGTCATTCTTCTCAACATGATCTCTAATGAAATGATGCCTAATATCTATATGCTTACATCTAGAATGCAATGAGGATTGTAAGTCATTGCTATTGCACTATTACTATCACAGTAAATAGGAACAACTCGATGTTTGAATATTATAATCTCTAAGTCGTTGACTAATCCAGAGGAGTTATGAGCAACAACTTCCACCGCCATGTATTCAAATTTCTTCATTGTGGAGGTGGCAACAGATGTCCTGTTTCTTGGATAACCAAGAAATTAATTTGTTGCCTAAAATTGACAAGTTCTGAAGTGGATTTCCTATCAATCTTGCATCCACCAAAGTCCGAATCAATAACTGTCACTCAAGGTTGTCATCATTTGGGTACCATAACCTTACTTGCAAGGTTCCTTTGAGATATTTAAGAATTTTCTTAGCCGTCTCCAGATGAGTTTTCTTGGGATTAGATGGAATCTTGCACATACCCCAACCGCAAAGGCTATGTCCGGCCTACTTGCAGTGAGATAGAGAAGAGATCCAATCGGTCCACGATACTCCGTTGCATCGGTGAGTATCCCTTGCTCATTCAATCCATGAGAGAAGTTAGTTGCCATAGGTATCTTAACTTCTCTCGCTAGTAGTCATTCCATATTTCTCAATCAGATCCTTAGCATATTTAGACTGATGTATAAATATACCTTTACTCATCTGTTTAATCTATAAGCCTAGAAAGTATGTTAATTCACCCATCATTGACATCTCAAACCTCGTTTTTCATGAGAATGCTAAACTCTTCACATAATATCGATTAGGTGAACCAAAGATTATGTCATCTACATAAATTTGAACTAATAAGATGTTACCATCTACTTCCTTTCTAAACAAAGTTCTATCAATCTTGCCTTTTGAAAAACCATTTGATGTCAAGAAATCGAGATAAGGTATCATACCAAGCCCCGGGAGCTTGTTTCACCATATAGAGCTTTGTTGAGTTTATAGACCTTGTTATTGATCTTAAACCCAGGAGGCTGCTCCACATAGACCTCCTCAAGCAACACACCATTAAGAAAGGCAGACTTAACATCCATTTGAAAGACTTTGAAAGATTTATATGCAAAGAAATGCCAAGAACAACCTTATTACCTCTAATCGCAACCTGGAGCATAGGTTTCATCATAGTCTATCCCCTCGACTGTGGAGTAACCTTGTGCAACCAATCTTGCCTTATTTCGAACAATAATGTTGTTCTCATCAGCTTTGTTTTTAAACACCCATTTGGTGCCTATAATCTTTCGTGTAAGGGTCTTTCCACTAGTTCCCATACATTTTGCCTTTCAAACTAATGTAGTTCCTCTGCATGGCGCTTACCGATTTGGATCGATAGAGCTTCCTCAATAGACTTGGGTTCAAGAAGCGACACATAACATTTGAAAAGACTTTCGAGTCCAAAGCATCATTCGTGTTCCGCACACTACTAGATGGGTCTCCTATAACTGATCGAGATGGATGGTAGCTTTTCATCCTTTTGCCTATATGAGGAGAAGGATCTCATCTTGAGTCTCGAGAGGGCAACTTCTCGACTCTTCCTCGGTGACATTCCTTCATCAGTGACCCCACTGATCGGTGACGCCAAGGGTGTTTGTTCTGATGGAGTCTGATCGAGAAGTTGTCTTCGATTATCGGATGGAGATTCTTCTTCATCGATTCTCAATCAAGACTAGGTAGATAGACGGTTCTATGTTTAGTCTTGATTAGTTCAATTTTATCTAGAATTTCAGTAAATTTAATTCACTTTATCCGAGAAGGAATACAACTCATCAAAAACAACATGAGGGGTTTCTCCACACAAAGGGTTGTCTTGTTAAAAACTCTAAATGCCTTGGAAGTGTTAGAATATCCCAAGAATATTCCATCACCGCCTTAGCATCAAAGGTTCTTAACTTAGATTTCCCATTGTTATGGACAAAACACTTACAACCAAAGCTTCAAATATGAGATCCTTGGAATCTTACCACTTCCAAATCTCATATGGAGTCTTACCCTTGTCTTTGACAACTAAGCACCTGTTTCGGGTATAGCAAGTCGTGTTGATGGCTTTCCACCCGTAACTCCATGTGCGGTTTCACACTACCTAACATGCTCCTGTTGCTTCCTTCAAAGTTCTATTCCTTCTTTCAACCACTCCATTTTGTTGAGGAGTTCTTGTTGAAGATGTCTCATGAATAATTCCACACTCATTGAAAAAGTTAGATAAACAAGAATTCAAAAATTTTGTGCCCTTATCACTCCTTATTTTAATAATATTAACACCCTTTTCATTCTCGAATGCATAACAGATCGGGGATCTTGTTTATAGTCTCATTTTTCTTGAAAAGAAATATAACCCAAGTGTATCTAGAAAAGTCATCTACTACAACAAGAGTATATTTCCTTCCACCCGAGAGGAGAAACAGTCCAAACAGATCCGGATGAAGTAGTTGTAACACTCTTTCGGATGAAGATGAGTTAATACTCTTAAATGAGTGTCTAGGCTTTTACCTTCTCGACAAGCATCACATTTAAGATCGGTGGATAAAAGTTTTCAGTGTAATCCCTTGACAAGGTTCTTTTTAGCCAGACTTACTAAGGGTATTGAAATTCAGATGACTAAGCCTCTTGTGCCATAGCCACCGAGATTTTCTCCACTCCTTAGCTATCGAGACAGTATCTTTGGGACAACTATTAAAGTTGGCCACATAGACATTACCATGTCTCAAGCCGATTAAAAGTACCTTATCGAAGAATTATCTAAAATATCACATTTATCCCTTGAAAATTTGACAAGAAAACCTTTATCACAAAGCTGGGAAACAGGATAATGCAGTTATGTTTCAAACCTTCAACAAAATATACCTCGAATACCTGAATATCCTTGATAATCAGAGTACCTACACCTTTAGTACTGACCACAATTATTGTCACCAAATAATACTCTTGGACCATCAATGCTTTGGAAATTTGATAACGACCTCTTTGTTATGGGTCATGTGTTGTGAACAACCACTATCAATGTACCATATTGAAGCTAAGATCTCTTCCTTGAGTGATGATCCTCGTGAATCCTAAAACAGATCGCTTATAAGGTACCCTAGTGATCTTGGGTCCTTGAAGGTCAAGTATCACTTTAGGTAACCAAATAAAAATCTCATCTCCAAACAATAAATCAGACTTGGTCTTTTCTACCAAATCTGTCTACAATTGTATCACTTTTTGAAGAATAACTTGTTGTATTCGTGATTGAGTAATTTTCCTATACTTAGGAAATGTGGGATAACATCTCGCTCCTTCCATCAAAAGGATTATAATAAGAATTTCTTCTTATTTTGGTTCTTGGGTTTCTCCTAGTCGATAAGGAGTCCTCACCTGAAGTTTTTGTTTTCAGGCTGGGAAATGCGATCCTTACTTGACTAATTGGTTTCCAAGGACCAATTTTAACCTCTTTTGATTGATCGGATGCTTTCACAAATTTCCTAGGTTTTTGTACATTTGATTTATTATTTCTATCATAACCAAGACCTCGTTTTGTCATGGGATTTTTGAGATGTATTAAAGATATGGTCTATTCCGTTGTGAATTATTAAGTTGACTAATTTTGAAGACTAGCTTCTCATTGTCTTTCTTAATTGATTCATTTTCAGCAGACTACTTCAAATTTGTCTTTTAAAGTTTTCAATTCATTTTCTAATCTTTCAGTAAGTCAGGTCGATGTACTAGCCTCACTGGGAAAACATTCCCCCTTGAATGTTTCCTCGGTCGAATAGTTCATCACCTGCTTTCCTTTAATTAGAATTTGAATTTTATCCTTTAAAGCCAAATTCTCTGCTTTCTAGTTTGTTTATAAGCAGCCGAGATGTCTTTAAATCTCTCAATAATTCATGAATAATAGTTTGGTCATGATCAGATGCAGATCGACATGAATAATTATCAGAAGATAAATAGTAGATTACCTCTTTAGCCATGAGGCAGATTTCATCATCTGATCCAAAATCGATGAGGATGATGATGATGATGATGATTTCTTTCGCTCCTTTTCTTCAGCCAACAAAGCCCTTTGATCTGCAAATCTCCTGTCTCTCTTTTTCCTTTTCTCCTCCCTTTCTTTAGAATCAGTTGAGGACAATCATAGCTAAAGTGTCCTGGCTTGTTGCATGTGTAGCAGGTATCACTCCCGCCTCGATCTAGGGCCGGGAAGGATTTCTTCGACAGTGATCTCGTATCTTCTTGTCTCGGCTCTCGCTTTTATCATCATCCGTATACTCATCTTCCTTTCTTCCCGATCTGGATCTTGATTTATCCTTACCTGCAAATCTTAATTTATTTCTTTTATACTTCATTCTCAATTTATCATACCTTTTTGGTGAGCAGAGCCATCTGCTCCTTCAAAGATAGGTCAGCTCCACAGACTCGGTCGACACCTTGTCTTCTTTGGCCGACAAAGGCAACATACTTGGATGAGGTGCTCGACTCCATCTCATCCTCCTCATCTTCTATTTGAATATCATATTCTAGAGCTTTAAGATGAGAAAACAAAGTATGGTGAGTAATAGAAGATAAATCTTGAGTAGCTTTAAGGATATTGGATTTCTCCTCCATCTCTCGGTTAATGATCTCGTAATCTTGTTATTAATCTCCTTCTCTCGTATAATTCTTTCCAAGGTCAGCTGCTTTGTTGAGGAGATTAGTCAACCTTACATCTAATCGATCCACAGACTCATTTTTCTTCATTTTGAATGTCTCAAATGCATGCAAGACCGATCGCAGCCTTGTTCTCTTTAACTTGTTCGAGATCCTTCACAGACATTGGCTAGAGTCTGCCACATTTCTTTGGCGCTTTGCATCTTTTAACCTTCTCTATCCAATCTTTACTTAGAGTCTCAATGATTTCAGTTCGAGCTACTTGGTCAAGATTGTGGATCTTTCTTTTCATCATTTGTCAATTCAAAACTCTTTTTCTCTTGTCTCAAGTTCTCGGATTCGGTGACTCGGCTCGATCTAGTGCCTCCTTGATAAAATTTTATAGGTCCCTCTTCAAGAACCTCTTCCATCCTATCATGAATGACCTTTAGATGATTCTCCATCCTGAATTTCCAGTAATCATAATCTTCAATAGAGAATTCGGGTAGATTCCTAGACTTCTTGCTTTTTCCCGATGACATGATGAAATGAAGAAACCAAATACTCCACAAAACTTATTAGTAGCACAAGCTAGTAATAATAAAGAGAATGAAGAAAATCAAGATAATTTCGTAATCTTATCTAAGACCTAAAATCAATATCGTAATGTGCCTTAACACTACTCGATACCACTTGTTGGTCCCGATTAGTTGAGTAGATTAGGTAAGGCGAGTATCAGCCTTCTAGGAAAAATCTAGAAGGGGGTTGAATAGATTTTTCAGACTTTTCAAATCTTTCAAAATATATTCAAAGTACCAGATTACCACAAAGTGGAATATAATTTAAACTCAACTTTTAACAAGATCAAAAGCAACACCGATATTCAGATTTTAGCTATGATTACGAAATTAGACTTTGAATAATAAATTGTAAATTGAACAAAAAGGTATATGAAAGCAAAAGAACAAAGAGATTTTATAGTGGTTCGGATTATAACAATCTTACATCCACTCTCCTTCTCCAAACTTTGAAGAAGGGTCTCCACTAGCCGCTTACTTACTTACTTTACAATCTTTACAACTTACAACTAGATCTTCAACTCTTCAAAAATGCTAATCAAACTTCGAAATCTAACTCTAGGAATAAGAAGTGTATTTTGAAGATGTGAAGTGAAGTGTTCTATAAACACTTAGAAAATTCTATGAAGAAATTTGATAAATTGAAAACTTGTAAATTCGATGTGAAAAATGTTCAGTGAAAGTATGTGAAAAGAGGTGCCTAGACCTATTTATAAGTCTGAAAAGACAGGTTAGTTTGTTAGTTAGTTCTAACAAACCGAAAGCGCTAACAAACTTAATCTTGAAAACCGCTTGTTCCTCGGCTGATTTTAATCTACTCATCTGCATTTGACTTGGTGACGACTCGCCTTTCTTATTCTACTCAGCTTGTCTTGACCTCGTCTCGAGCTCTTCATACTTGTCTCCTGCAGATGACTAGACTCGAGCTTGTCTCCAGATGACTTGTGATTCCTAGTCTTGGTGACTTGAACTATCCTTGACATAGTCTAATCGGCTTAGGACTAGAACTCGGTCTCCATTGTTCTCGCATTATCCGCTCGTTTGAATTAATCTTTTAACTCATCAAAACAATCTTGATCTAACAACCACTATCCCTATTATCCATCTCATCCACAACAATTCCCACCATACTATCCCCATATGCCATATAATCAAGAGCCACGATACCATGAGCCACCACACATACCAAATCCTCAACCACAACCCATGAATGAGCCACCACCACAAGGGAGGCCTTTGAGAGAATTTTTTGAGCCACAACTTAGAGAGCACTATGACGGGATAGCAAGGCCAAGGATAGAAGCCAACAACTTTGAGATAAGCCCCGCTCTAGTGAGAATGCTTAGGGAGAAGCAATATGAAGGCAAGGATGAAAATGAGTGCCTACACCAACATATGGCACAATTTCTTGAGATTTCCAACACTACGAAGTATAACAGGGTACCCAAAGATGCGAAGAAGTTGAGGCTTTTTGCCTTCACATTGAAAGGGAGAGCTAAAGCATGACTTAATTCATTACCTCCGGGACCGTCCGTACATGGGAGGATTTGTCCAAGAGATTCTTAATGAAGTTCTACCCACCGTCCAAGACCGTAAAAGCTAAGGAGGCAATCTCCCATTTCCGCCAAAAGAATGGGGAGACCATACCGGAGGTGTGGGAGAGGTATGGCATGTTACTTATCAATTATCCTCAACACGGTTTTCGGAGGAACAAACCATTATGTACTTTTGCAATGGTTTGATGGATGGGGATAGGTCGTTCTTAAATGCTTGTGCGAATGGATCGATTTGGTCTAAAACCGTTGGGCAAATGAAAGAAATAATGGAGAACATAGCCCAAGATTCATTTCAAGTGTCGGTGAATCGGGAGCACACCAAAGGGTATCACATGTTGAGGAGATCGAGTCTATGAAGAACATGATGATTACAATGATGGACCAATTGGGAGCTCTTACTACTTCACAAAGCCAAGCAAGTGTTAGTCCATCCGTTTCTCATGTAGATATGAGTGCAAGTCCGATGCCGGTGGAAGAAGTTAGCTACATGGGTTGGCCTCCATTCCAAGGAGGCTATCAAGGAGGAAATTTTCAAGGAAATTATCAAGGAGGAAGACCCTACCAAATGCCTTACCAAAATAGGCCACAAGGAAGCTACCAACCTCAAGCTCAATTTAATGGGAATAAATGGAGGAGACAGAAAATTTTTCATATGCCAATCCTCGAGCCGTTCAATTTCCTCCCGAATTTGATCCGGTGCCAAGGCTCCTAACAATGAAGGAAAGGCTACCACGGAGGAGATTTTGGGGTTGATAGTGAAGAAGTTGGAAGCTAATGATTCAAGGCTTGATGACATAGGCAAGTAAATGGACACTCGTTTTAAGACGATTGAGCATCAAGTAGGGTAACTTGCTACTACGGTTGGGAAGCTCTCGTACACAGTGGACCATCTCCAAAATAAAGGAAAATACCCATCTACTACCAAGCCGAATCCTAAGGAATTTTGTAGTGCAATCAAGCTAAGGAGTGGTACTAGCTATGAAGGCCCGAAAATGCCCAAAGAAGGGGAGCTTCAAGAAGAGGTGGTGAATGAGGAAGAAGTGAGTCATGAAAGAGTGGTTGTGGAAAGGAAGATAAGTGAAGAGAAGTGAAAGCAAAGGGAGATTCAAAGAAGGAAGAAGAGTTCAAGAATGAATGGGGAATTCCAATGAAGGTTAATTCGGTTCCGTTTCCCAAGAGATTAGAGAGGAAGAAACTTGATGAAGAGTTTGGTAAGTTTCTAGAAATTTTCAAGAATTTGCATTTCGATATTCCACTTTTTCGAGGCCCTTGAACAAATTCCACACTATAAGAAGTTCTTGAGAGAGATTATGTCCAAGAAGAGGAGTTGGGATGAGAAGGGAATGCTCAAGCTAGTGGAGGAATGCAAGGAAATCTTGGAGAGACACTTGCCACAAAAGAGAAAGGATCCCGGAAGCTTCATTATCCCATGTGAGATTGGAGAGAATGAGAACATTCAAGACTTGTGTGACCTCGGAGCAAGTATAAATGTGATGCCATTGTCCGTGTTCAAGAAATTGGAGATAGGGAGGTGATTCCTACAAACATTAATCTTCAACTAGCGGATCAATCATACGCTCATCCATTTGGGATCATTGAAGATGTGTTGGTAGGGTTGGCAAGCTCATATTCCCGGTGGATTTCATTGTATTAGACATGAAGGAGGAGCTTGAGGCACCGATCATACTTGGTCGACCTTTCCTTGCCACAGCAAAGCGATGATTAATGTGGAGAAAGGAGAGCTTAAGTTAAGCTCAAATGGAGATGAAGTGACATTTACAAGAGTACATGAGGAAGAGGTTGCTCAAAGCAAGGTGGAGAAGAAGACGTGTGGATACATAGAGATTGTTGATGTAGGCCCTTCCATCGAAAGGGAAGTTTCTACACCTATTACTTCTTCTATTCCTTTAGTTAATGAGCATTTTCTTCCCTATTGTAAAATCATTTCTAACAAGTCTTGTGTTTCCTTTGATGATTCTAGGAAAGAGAAAGCTATTATGGAGCCTTTGCTCGACCCGGTGAAAAAGGGAATGGAGTGATAAGTGCAAACTAGCACTCACCTCCCAAGTGTAGGAGGATCGTGTAGCGAGCAAGTACCGGGTTAAATTATCGAATCCGCGGGAATCAAGTGGGAGATAGCCCTAAATCTACTAGTTTAGTCATAATTGTAGTGCAAGTCATTCAACAAGATTTAGGATTCAGACAACAATAAATAAGCAACAACGCTCTAACAAGACAATTAAACTCAAGCAAGATAAAAGATGTGTACGGGTGTTCTTCGGCTATGGACTATGAAACACGAATCAAAACCAAGTAGTAACTCTCTCGTCGACAAATTGATAAGGGCAATTCAAGTAAGAAAATACAACACCGTACTTGGTAAGCCTAGGAGTCATGTTTCGTTAAAGCACGAAGAATTGATTAGGCAACGTCCCGTTCTTCCCGATTCTCCCATGAGTCAATAGGTTTCCCTAGCGTGATCAATCTTCGCTACTAAGGTACGTCCCTTTTGTCCCCTCACTAATCACCCGACTATTAATCCAAGCAATTAATGTGAATTGATGTAATTCTAATGTAGTTAACCAAGTCTCCTTGCGTTACACAATATCCACTCGATTATCCAATTAAACTCTTCAACCAAGCTAGAAACCTAATCATCCAAGTATCCTTGCAATAATTAAATACTAAACATGGAATTCAAGCTAAATCAAATAATAGATCATGCAAAACTCATCAATTCAATCAATCAACCTTCAATTGAAATTACCCACTCAATTAATCAACATAATTCAATCATCCATAGCCTCCAAACACCCAAACACTTGAGAAATTAGCCACTCATAGCAAATTGAAACAAACCCATTACATTAAGAAAATAAACATTCATCATTGCAAGAAATTAAACCAATAAAACAGAAAATAGAGATAAGATATCGCCTAATTAGGGTCAAAACATTAAGATTCCATGTCTTGATCTTCCAAAATGATATAGAAATGCAAAATCTACCTATGTGTGTGTAAAAGTGTGTAGTAGTGTGTGTAGGGGTTAATCCCCTTTCTAATGATGTGTTGTATTGTGTGTGAAAAATCCTAATGATGTCTCCTCCTATGGAAAATCTGAGATGGGGCATATATAATGGGGTTAGGATCAAGTTTTTAAATATTGCAAAAGGCCCCAAAAATATATGCAAAAATATATGCAAAGTTTTTAAATCGCCTTCTCACTCGGTTGGAAATATTTGCACTCGGGTCGAGTTGAAGAAGGCTGAACCGAGTTGGTTTCTACGTCAAATATTCTGGAAATCCTCAACTTGGGTCGAGTTTGCCTTCCTCGGGTCGAGTTGGAGAACCGGTTCGAGTCGTTGGACGAGGGCCGCTCACGACGGATTTGTGGCGCGCTGTTGGTCGATGATGGTGAGTCGCATCGCCGGTGAATCTGTGCTCGACGAGAATGGTGATGATGGCGGCGGTTGTGTTTCACAGCGGTGACAGGGCTGCGTTCATGGGGCGGCGCTGATTTACTGCGGATACGTGGTCGCGACGAAGAAACAACGGCGACGTGGGTGGTTGTTGGAGTGGGTTGGTTGTTGATTGGTGTATGGTGGTTGAGCGCGGCGGTGTTTGGTGTTGTTTTGGGATTTTTGCAGATTGGGGAAGAAACCGGCGCTGCGCTGTTCGCAAAATCCGGTGGGGTGTACTTATCAATTTCGTGGGTGTAATGTGTGCTGGTGGTGGGTGTATGCACCAATCTGAAGGGTGTATGCGATTTTGGGTGTTTTGCCTATCACAACTTCGTTCGGCCGTATGTTTTGCGTACGAACTCCAATTGACCTCATTCTTTTTACGTTACGACTGTATCTTGACCCTCTTTCATACCATGCAGTTGCCCAATTAATTTGAAGACGACAAATATCCTCAAATTGCACTCAAACCGGCATCAAACCTACACATTAAAATCCCAAATATTAAATCAAACAATTAAGTGCAATTGGACCAAATAATAGTGAATTAACATGAAAATCATATCAAATTGAGACAATTAAGCACACAATTAACATGCAATAATTCACCCTAATTAACTCCCCAAACTTAAAGTGTTGCTCGTCCCGAACAACGAAACAAATAAGCACAAAGAGTGAATTGATTGCAACTATGTCACATGGAAAAAGATGAATTTTTGGACAATCAAACTCATTAGTGAACACAAGTTTTCAATGCCACTTTCAACTAACACTAAAAATCATGCTTTGACAAGTGCAAATTCAAATGCTTTCTCAATGCTCCTTCCAAGGAGTGTATCTCTCATCACACAAGTGTATAAGGGCAATTAAGCACTCAATCATCAAATCACAACCATACACACCATATGCTTGCCACAAGACTCAATCTCAATCATTCATTTTGTGCATCAACTACAAATCAAAGAGGTCTTTTCAAGAGGTTGTAATGAAGGCTCTTTGGATGAGGTGAGTGAATTTGGAAGAAGTGACTCAATGATAGTAGAGCAATGAGAGTTGAACATATAATTCAATGCAATTTTTCACCTCATTTCAACCAACACCACTCTTTCTTTACACTTTCAATCTTTTCACATATAACATTCACCACCAACACCTTTTGAGACTTTCTTTTTCATTCAAGCTCAAATTGAATTTTCTTCTCATGATTTTTCACTTCTTTTCTCAATTCAATTTTTCTTCACTCTTTTCTTTTCTTTCTTCTTTTCATCTCAACATACTTATTCCAAACATACCACCACACTTTCTCAATTTCACTTCACCATTCATTGCCAACAATCATGCTCTACTAAACATATGGGAACAAAGGCTCATAAAGATAGGCAAATTGGCTTAATTTCACAAACTTGCCAAAGAATAAGGCTTAAAGGCACAAATTGGCTTACTAGGGAAAATCAATGACATTGGTGGGGTAAAATTTGGCTAAGTAGCTTAACAAATCAAACATGGCCTCAAATAATCTTCATAGATCCACACAAAACTCAATTTCAATAAGTCTATAGGCAAGTTCTAGCATGCACAATCGCAAATGATGCACTCAACAAGGAATTAAACCGCTTTATATGCACGATTCAAGAGGTTCAAAAGCTCACGGGCTTAAAAATTGGCAAAGTGAATAAGCATTCTACATCACACTCATCATCACAAGACAACTTCTCATGCTAGAATCAAGCAACAAATCAACTCAATATCACATCACAAGTTCACCATGTCCATCAATCAAAACAAATATGCCACATACATACCTCCAAGCATAACACCTCATCAATTTTGTCATCAAATAAACTCAAAGATAAGAGTGAAATCCACACTAAAGCTCAAAATTCACAAAAATTTTCACATAATTTTCTCATTACAAATGAGAGGCAAGTTGGTGCAACAAGCAATGCTAACTAACACACACCCCCAAACTTTTTTCATTGCAAAGCAATTAAAAGTTTGGCAAATGTAGTTAGCTAGGTGAAGTTGCACACAACTACCCACAATGAAATCCAAAACTATCAACAAGTAAGCATATGCACAAGTAAGTTCATCTCAAAATTCATATACAAGTAAGATATATCGTATAAGCCCCAAACACGAGGTGCACCGATGCAAATGGAAAAGGGTGAAAAGAGGCACACCTCCCCAAACTTAGACGAGTCTAAGTCTAGAGAAGGTGTGGTACCGTAAGGTCTTCACTTCCTCTCAACTTCAAGCTTGTAACTCAACAAGCCTCATTTGCACACCTCGACCTCCTACAAAGGGTCACAAAAAGATTACACACACACTTATTGAAAGCAAAACAAAACAAAAGCAACGAAAGCAAGAAAAATATGGGTTGCCTCCCATCTAGCGCTAGTTTTAACGTCCTTTGCCGGACGGAGCTTGAGACACTCAACTCTTTGCAATCCACTTCATTTTCACTCCTCCCACTTCCTTGGAGGATGAAGCATAGTGATGTTTCCCTCCTTTGTTTCTTCTCTTCTTCTTGTCAAACCAATCATTCTCTTTCTCCTTCTCCTTCTTCATTTTCTTACCTAGCACACCAAGAGAGATATCATTAGCAACATTAAACTTGCTTAAATCATGAGAATCATCAATAAAATGAGAGATAGAGAGTATAGAATGCATGGAGCTAGTTTTTGGAGGATCCTTCATGTTCATAGAAAATGAGATTTCTTCATCATCCACTTTGAGCTTGATCTTCCCCTCTTCCACATCAATTGTAGCTCTACCGGTAGCCAAGAATGGTCTCCCAAGGATTAAAGGGATATTGGGGTCCTCCTCCATCTCCATCACCACAAAGTCCGCATGGAAGCTAAATTTGTCGACCTTCACCACCACATCTTCTACAACTCCTTTTGGATGAACAAATGATCTATCGGCTAGTTGTAGGGCCATGTGGGTTGGTTTGAGGTCACCGAGCTTCAAACGGTCATAGATAGATAATGACATCAAATTTATGCTTGCTCCAAGGTCACAAAGAGCCTTCTTCTTCTCACCATTACCCAACTCACATGTAATAATTCACAAAGAATCCGGTCTCCTCGATCGAATGAGTGACCGGGCTTAAATCGAGGGACCAAAATGGTAATTTCTTGCAAATTGGGGTTCGTTAGGGGCGTAGAAGTCATTTTTAGGAGTTTTGGGGGTCGGGTCGGGCCCGAGAATCGTCAAAATTCCTGGACTCACCTGTGGTCGAGGTTGCACACCCCACGGGTCGAGGTTCCAACACTTAGAAAAATTTTGAAATCGGCACATCCCTCGACTCGAGGGAGGAACCTCGAGTCGAGGCCTTTGAAAATACGGGGTTCCTTGAGTCGAGGGTCGACTCGAGGCTGGTGCTGTTTATAAAAGTCGCGAATCGGTCATAACAAGCACGACTCGAGGAGTTAGGGCATATCACGATTCCCTTCGTCCCAAACCTGTATTTCTCGACGATTTTGTATCATTTTCACCGATCCACCATCATTATTTCATAACATTATCACACATATTGCATCAAAGTTAGGATTTTGAGGGTTTTGTGCATCAAATTGGGGATTTTGTGGTTTATTGTGTGGGTCTTTCCAATTGCACGTATTCTCGGCCGATTCACACACAAGATATGTAATTTCTTCTCATTTGGCTTTAATTTTCATATTGGGTGATGATTATTGCATAGGTGTTAATAATTTTTCAAGAGTTCTTTGAATTGGAATATTTCATTGGGCATTTTGTCAAGCACTTGGTATGCATGTTTGTTTTTGATGAATTGGAGCCATTGTTGAGATTGTTTGGATTGATTGATGAGTTGAGGAGCATGTATAGGATTGTATATGATATGTTGCTCGTTTATTTGTGGAATTTGGCTTGAAATGTGATTTTGGCATACATTTAGGAATTCCTAGTGCAATTGATGGTATAATTGGTCAAATTGAGTCTTGTAATGTTAGGAGTGTATCATTGTGATGGATAATTGCTCATTTACTTACTAGTTAGCTTATGATCCTTGGGAATTTTGTTGAGCTAATTTGAATTATTGTAAGTGAGCTTATGTGTTGTTGTTAATTGTGGGGACATGCTAGTAAGTATGCATGTTTTGAGAATTAAGTGAACACTTCTATTGAGCATATTAGCTTAAGTTGACTTGTTGACCATTTGTTGAGGATTAGCCGCTTAGTCACTAGGGATTATTTTGTGATTGGAGATATTATTGCTTGTTGACTCGCCCATGGTTTGATTAATATTTTGAGCTCACATTTTATTCGTGGAGATTGATTTTTGCTCTTGGGAATGTTTTGTAGGAACCATGTTTAGGGAGTAGATGGACACAACTTTTCAGTAGGAGGAGATTCGAGAGACGAGAGAGAGATATTAGATTTGCTCATAGGATGCCCGCCGACCTTGGTATTCAAAGTGGGACGACTATAAATGGAGGAAGCACATTATTCTCTATGCCGAGCTGTACAAGAAGGTAGTCAAGACCTACTTGGTGGATCACGATTGCATGTTGTCGATGGGTATTGAGGACGACATTCCTCGGTTATTAGAGCAGATTGACATGGGTGGTTTCTTGGCGAAGAGGCCTCGACTTATCTTGGACTCACCCTAGAGTTCTTGTGTACAATTAAGGTTAAGAAGGCCGTGAGGGCCAAGTTCGCGAGGAGCATTACTTTTGAGTTGATAGGGAACGAGTACGAGTTGACCATGGATGAGGTCAATGAGATCATTGGTACACCCAGTATCCCGATCGATCACTTCTTAACATAAGGACCGAGTACAACGCCAAGAAGTTTTAGAGGCGGATTTCAGATTCAGGGGCCCGAATCGGCCCGAGTTCATTCCGGGAAGTCTAAGAGCACCCACATCCGTAACCCAGTGGTCGATATTTAGAGAAGATTCTCGCGAGCACTATCTTCGCGAGATCGAGGGTGGAACCGTGGTGTCCGAGGAGTTGTATGTTTTATGGTGCTTCCTGCATGGAGCGAAGTTTAATGCCGCCGCATACCTCTGCTATCTTTTTGAGAGAGCCACTAGCACGAAGTTCAAGAAGATCCATTTTGGAGGCATGATTACTTTGATAGCCGAGCACTTCGGGATTCCGACTCACAACCTCCAGAGCAATGGAGGGTCCCGATCTTACACTTGACACCATGCGGCGCATGAGGACACTTGACCGCATTGGTAGGACTGGTGTCTCCAAGAAGCACCACGGTGGCCGATTCCCTCTTCCGAATAAGAGGTTGACGACGGTGTTTGAATCTGCTACCTTTGTGACCATCAACCTACGTATGTGGTCACAACGTCATACCGAGGCGATCGATGCCTACACTAGAGAGCACGGAGATATCCTCCAAGATGAGGATGATGATGACAACGATGGTTAGGGCTTGAGTTCCGATGATGATGAGGCCGAGGGTGCCGTAGAGGGAGCCGAGGCAGAGGCCGAGACGATGAGGAGGATGAGTATGAGGAGCCAGAGCAGGAGGAGCTGCCTGACAGATGGACGAAGATTATCAGCCCGAAATTAATTTTTACTAGCAGGATGAGATGAGGAGTCGAGAGTATGAGGCCGGGAGCTTATCACAGAGGCCGTGGGTGTTCACCGAGGAGATGTGGGCCGATAGCCAAAGGATGCAGATCGAGTGCACGACTCGCGCAGGATGAGATGTATCGGATGCTAGAGGAGATGCGTCGACGCAACAAGACATGTATGCCCTCTTACAGCGAGTCAGCCTCCTGGAACTTCGGGCCGGGACACTACCCTTCTCCACCGCCGCCGTCCAATTCTTAGGGATATCCCCTATTCCTCATCTTCTCTCCTTAGTTTTTAGATTCTTGTCTTCTTGATGATATGTACTCTTGATGATGATTGTACTTTTTGATGTGAACTTGATGATGTGATGATTTGGATTAGTTGATGATTTTGATGATGATTTTTATTCTCTTGATTTTATTGAGCTTGATGGTCTATTGATGATTATACTTTGATGATTCTTTGGATTCCTTATTCCTTTGATTCCTTATTCTATGATTTTAAGCTTAATTGTGGATTTCTTGTCATATTTTTTAGTATCATTCATGTTGTAGTGAGTATGCTTGGGATTATGTACATGAGCACTTGTGCTTGATTTGTAAGATGTATTGGATTTTGATATGATCATGAGTTGATTTGTAGCTTGAAGCTAGCATGCTTGATGATTATGTAAAGATGAATGTGATTGATAATTGATTGGAGTGAATTGATGCATGTTTTTAGGGCCTATTTTAGTGCAAAATGTGAGCTAAAGTGTTAGTTTTTGTGCCTAAATGTGAAAAATATCACTCTTTTGCCTAAAAGTATTATATGTGAGATTTTGATGTTTTTCGTCCATTTTGCAGGTAATTCGGTGGAATTTTGCCAATCCGAGAGTACCATTAGGCTTAGAATGAAGAGACGGACATTTCGGACGAAACGGGGTCGGGGCCGAAGCTCCGCGCGAGAAAAGTGCCACGGACTCGAGCTGCGGTCGAGGACCATGAGCCTCGAGTCGAGGGATATGCGTAAAGGACCAAAATCGAAAGAAAGGCAGCAGCCTCGACTCGAGGCATGACCCTCGAGTCCGAGGGAGGAGAATTTGCAGGAGCCTCGAGTCGAGGCCTGACCCTCGACTCGAGGGGTTGGTTTTTCAGTTATTTAAAGGCTGAGGCAGAGCATTTGGAAAGACACTAACTTAGTTAATAGCATTAGTAGCGGTTTTGGGGGCGATTTCTCAGGCCCCAAGCCATTTCTTCCTTGTAGTTAGAGTAGAAGTTAGAATTAGATTTAGTTTTCCATTGATGTTGGTAGATTAGCATTAGAATAGCATTTGATCTTTGTAATCCATTCAATTCAAGCTTGTAATTCATTTGGAGATTGGTGTTGAAGACTCAAACATTCCTATTGTTGTTGATTGAAGATCATTTGGTGATGTTTTCCCTCTTTTGTCTCTTTAATTTCTTAATTGTTGTGATTTGTGTTTTGTTTGTGCAATTCTATCTTTCTTCCCATAGATTTCACCATGGGCTAAATCTCTTGTGCTTGGGTTAATTGAAATTGATGATGATTTGAATGATGATGCTATAATTGTTGATGATTGGAGATCAATCGAGTAGATTGCTTACTAATTGTGATTCTCATTTGTGCTTCATACATAATTATCTCTTTAGATTAGTGTTTGATCACCCTAGCTATAGACGAGAGTTGCGCTAACGTGATACGGGATTAATCGGGTGATAATTGTGTATGAATGTGTGGATTGGGTGCTTCGAATCGAGAAATTAGTTGCACTAAGGATACTCACATTAGTTTTCTACCTAATTGTGATTCTTCATTGTGCTTTGTGTAAAATTGTCTCTTTTGATTAATGGTTGATCACCTTAGCAATAGGGGAGAGTTGAGCTAACGTGATTAGGTGTTGATCGGGTTTCAATTTTGCATGATTGTATGAATTGGGGATTTCTACATTGAGAAATGGGAAAGACTAAGGATACTCACATTAGGCATTGTGATTTTAATGGAGTGATTAATTTCATGATGGTTTATGCTTTCTATCTTAGTTGATTTGCAATTTGATTCAATTGTAGCTTGTTGATTGATGATTCATTGATGGATGTTAATCCTAGCACCTCTATCCTCCCATTTATTGTTGTTTTTGTTATCGCATTCTTAGTGTTCGATCATTTGTTTGCTTGTCTTAGTTTGTATTTTGCAAGTGTTTTATTGTTTTTGTTCCAAACCATTGTTGCAACTCTAGTCACTAAGAACTCGTATTTCTAGGGCCTCATGTGCATACTTTTTCCCTTGGGTTCGATATTTTGCGATTGGTCTTAAAAGCTCTTGCCCTATACACTCCAATCAAATGGCGCCGTTGCCGGAGAATTAGTTTTTGCGCCTTAAGTGAGACCTAGGAATTGTTTGAAGTGGCTATTAGTTGCCTTTTTGTTTGTGTTTGTTTTGTTATTTTTGTTTGAATTTGATAGTTGCTTATTTTGTCTAGATGGAAGGATACAACTCATACATGTGGAATCAAGAGTATTATCAAGATAGTAGGTTGTATTCTCCACACTTTGAAGAATTTGGATACAATAATTGGATGAGCTTTGAAGATAATTCTCATTTGCAACAAGTTCCATCCAATTATGAAGATTGGAGATATGAAGAAATTCCTCCCCAACCTCAAGAGATGTTTCCATACTATGAGCCTTATGATCAAACATTTGATCCATGTCTTGGATTTGAGTGTCAAGGAGCATCGGGAGGTGATTATTATGATGATAGGAGGAGCTATGAGAATGACTATCCAATGCCACAAGCTTCTCCTCAAATTGAAGAATGGGGACTCCATGATGTGAGAGCTATATTGCTAGAGATGCTTGGAGCTTTGTTGGAAAAGTTTGAGGAAAATGACCCTAGGTGTGATGAAATGCTTCCCTTGTACGAAGAAATGTATGAGACCAAGTCAAAGGTTAATTCATGGATAGAGGGGAACATGGAGATCGCCAAGTTCATTTCACATTTATTAAAAGTCAACTCAAATATTTCCTACTCCAAGTAAAGAACTTGACTATCATGTAGAATCAAGAAGAAGGGGAGGAAGAAAATACAATTGAAGAAGATGTGGTAGAGGGTCCAAGCGAAGAGGTAAAAGTAGAAGACTTCCTTGTCAAAAGTGAGGAAGAGGAATGTCCATTGATGGACATGGGCTTTAATGAGGAAGCAAATCTCGAAGCACCAAATGAGGAATTGAAGATTGAAATGAGCATCTCTATACCTTCAAACTCTTCAATTCATACTTTTATTGAAAATGATGCTTCTAATGATTTTATTTTACCTCTTGTGCACTTTGACTATAGGAAAGCATTAAGGAATTGCTTGGGCATCCTTGGGAAAAAGGAATGGAGAAGGAGGATGGCGAGAGAGCAAGAGGCGAATCCACCAAGAATAATGTTCAAGATATATATGGGTGGTTGGCCTATCTATTATGTGGACCTCCTAGATTATGAAGCTCAAAGATTGAGATACAATGGCAAGGAGGACCGCTACCCATGGCCATTCCGATGAAGGATGTCGAAGTGAAGAAATAAGTCCGGCAAAGGACAATAAAAATAGCGCTAGATGGGAGGCAACCCATCCTTTTCTTTTGTTCTTTTTGTTTTTGTTTTGTTTTGGGAGAATTGGCTTGGGAATTTAATTGCTCATGCTCTAGGAGGTTGAATTGCATATTTTGCTATGGAGCTTATGTGGTATTTTGAGCTTAATGTTGATACCATTAGAAGTTGCATATATTTTTATCACTCATTCTAAACCTTGAATTCATGTTATCATTCAAGTTTGGGGGTGTTGGTCGTTATTTGGTTTTTGCATCTCTTAGTGGTAATTATTTGAAGATTCTTATGCCCGATTATAGGTACATTTGCTAGATGAATGGGAAAACGATTGGAATTGCAAGGAAATGCAAGATCAAGAAGGAAAGAGCTAGGAAGCTTGATGATCCCTACATGCTTGAAGGAAAAAAATGGAGTTTAAAGGCTTATTGGTACAACACTTCCTTTCAAACTTAGACTTGTCTAAGTTTGGGGGAGGTGTTTCTCTTCCCTTCTCTAATTCTTTTGTGCTCTTCTATGATTTTGGGGTTGGATGAGCTTATTGCTTAATGATGATGATGCTATAATTGTGTCTTGGTTTCCTTG
Source organism: Paraleonurus japonicus (assembly GCA_030762865.1). NCBI lineage: Eukaryota > Viridiplantae > Streptophyta > Magnoliopsida > Lamiales > Lamiaceae > Paraleonurus > Paraleonurus japonicus. Next base: position 5,711,488 of record CM061061.1, on the reverse strand, counting down.
TATATTTTGAGCTTGATTTATCTTGAGCTTAATTGTGGATTTGTTGCATATCTTTGAGTATCATCTTGATATAGTGAGTGTGCTTGAGATTATGTACATGAGCACTTGTGCTTGATTTGCAAGACTTATTGGATTTTGATATGATCATGAGTTGATTTGTGGCTGGAAGCTAGCATTCTTGATTTATTATGTGAAGATGAATGTGATTGATAATGCTTGATTCATTGCTCAATTGAAGCCGTGAGCTTTTGTGCCTTAATAATCGTACATCTTATACGGTTGATTTGATATTTCTTTGTGAGAGCATCATTCATGATTTGTATGCTAGAATTTGCCACTAGACTTGTTGATATTGATCTTTGTGTGATGTCTTGAAAGTGATAAGAGGCCATGTTTGATATGATGAGTTACTTTGCCAAATTTTTCCCACCAAATACATTTTATTTCCTTAGTAAGCCATGTGGAGCCTTATGATCCTTATTCTTTGGCAAGCCAAGTGAAATTGAAACCATTTAGCCTATTTTTATGAGTCTTTCTTGTCCTATATTTAGTTGAGCTTGAATGTGGCTAATGATGGTGATTTGATTGCTAAGTGTGAGAAGATGATGAGCTAAGTGATGGATGAAAGCATAAAAGAAGAAAGGTTGTGAAAAGAAGAAAGATTGAGTTGTGAAAATGTGAAAATGAAGTGAAAGAAAAATTCAATTTGTGAGCTTAAAAAGAGAAAACTCAAGTGAATGGTGGATTGATCATTGAAGTGAAAAGGAAGAGTGTACTTGATGAAAAGAGAAGAGAAGTGTTTTGTATTGATTAGCTTACATTCAAGTCTCTACTACTTAGTCACTCTTATCCAAATTTATCCTACCTTTCCAAAGAGCTTACATTAAAACCTAGAAGAAAGACCTCTTTGATTCTTGACTGATCACAAGTGATTTTGATTGAGATTAAGTCTTTTGGCAAGCATATAGTGTACTTATTCATGAATTTGATGATGGAGTGCTTTATACCTTTATACACTTGAGTGAAGAGTGAAACACTCCATGGAAGGAGCAATGTGTTGAGTATTTGATTAAGCATTTGTTTGAGCATGATTCATCTTGATTGCTAGTGGATAGTTGCATTGATACTTATGTTCATTGATGAGTTCGATTGTCTTATACTTCGCCTATAGTGCCATGTCACATAATTGCAATCAATTCACTCCTTTCTTCTTAGTTCTACGTTGCTCGAGGACGAGCAACAATTCAAGTTTGGGGGTATGATTGGAGTGAATTGATGCATGTTTTTAGGGCCTATTTTAGTGCAAAAAGTGAGCTAAAGTGTTAGTTTTTGTGTCTAAATGTGAAAAGTATCACTCTTTTGCCTAAAAAGTATTATTTGTGAGATTTTGATGTTTTTCGTCCATTTTGCAGGTAATTCGGTGGAATTTTGCCAATCCAAGAGTACCATTAGGCTTAGAATGAAGAGACGGACATTTCGGACGAAAACGGGGTGGGGCCGAAGCCCCGCGCGAGAAAAGTGCCTCGACTCAAGCTCTGGTCGAGGAACATGAGCCTCGAGTCAAGGGATATGCAGAAAGGACCAAAATTGAAAGAAAGGCAGCAGCCTCGAGTCGAGGGAGGAGAATTTTGTAGAGCCTCGAGTCGAGGCCCGACCTCGACTCGAGAGAGTGGTTTTTCAGTTATTTAAAGGCTGAGGTAGGGCATTTGGAAAGACACTTAGGAACTTAGTTAATAGCAGTTAGTAGCGGTTTTGGGGCAATTTCTCAGGCCCCAAGCCATTTCTTCCTTGTAGTTAGAGTAGAAGTTAGAATTAGATTTAGATTTCCATTGATGTTGGTAGATTAGCATTAGAATAGCATTTGATCTTTGTAATCCATTCAATTCAAGCTTGTAATTCATTTGGAGATTGGTGTTGAAGATTCAAGCATTCCTATTGTTGTTGATTGAAGATCATTTGGTGATGTTTTTCCTCTTTTGTCTCTTTAATTTCTTAATTGTTGTGATTTGTGTTTTGTTTGTGCAATTCTATCTTCTTCCCATAGATTTCACCATGGGCTAAATCTCTTGTGCTTGGGTTAATTGAAATTGATGATGATTTGATTGATGATGCTATAATTGTTGATGATTGGAAATCAATTGAGTAGATTGCTTACTAATTGTGATTCTCATTTGTGCTTCATACATAATTATCTCTTTAGATTAGTGTTTGATCACCCTAGCTATAGACGAGAGTTGCGCTAACGTGATACGTGATTAATCGGGTGATAATTGTGTATGAATGTGTGGATTGGGTGCTCAGAATCGAGAGATTAGTTGCACTAAGGATACTCACATTAGTTTTCTACCTAATTGTGATTCTTCATTGTGCTTTGTGTAAAATTGTCTCTTTTGATTAATGGTTGATCACCCTAACAATAGGCGAGAGTTGAGCTAACGTGATTAGGTGTTGATCGGGTTTCAATTTTGCATGATTGTATGAATTGGGGATTTCTACATTGAGAAATGGGAAAGACTAAGGATACTCACATTAGGCATTGTGATTTTAATGGAGTGATTAATTTCATGATGGTTTATGCTTTCTATCTTAGTTGATTTGCAATTTGATTCAATTGTAGCTTTTTGATTGATGATTCATTTATGGATGTTAATCCTAGCACCTCTATCCTCCCATTTATTGTTGTTTTCGTTATCGCATTCTTAGTGTTTGATCATTTGTTTGGTTGTCTTAGTTTGTATTTTGCAAGTGTTTTATTGTTTTTGTTCCAAACCATTGTTGCAACTCTAGTCACTAAGAACTCGTATTTCTAGGGCCTCATGTGCATACTTTTTCCCTTGGGTTCGATATTTTGTTGATTGGTCTTAATAACACTTACCCAAAAACTACTCCAATCAATAATGCTTGATTCATTGCTCAATTTAAGCCCGTGAGCTTTTGTGCCTTATAATTGTACACCTTATATGGTTGATTTGATTTCTTTGTGAGTGCATCATTCATGGATTTGTATGCGAACTTGCCTCTAGACTTGTTGATATTGATCTTTGTGTGATTTCATGAAAGTGATAAGAGGCCATGTTTGGAATGATTAGTCACTTTGCCAAATTTTTCCCCACCAAATACATTTGATTTCCTTAGTGAGCCATTTTGAGCTTATTTCCTTATTCTTTGGCAAGCCAAGTGAGATTGAAGCCATTAGCCTATTTTTGTGAGCCTTTTTGTCCATGTTTAGTAGAGCTTGATTGTTGGCTAATGATGGTGATTAGATTTCTAAGTGTGGTGGAAATAATGTGCTAAGTGATGAAGAGAAAAAAGGTTGTGAAAAAAAAATTTGAATGGTGAAAAATATTGCAAATGAAAAGAAGAAAGATTCAATTGTTGAGCTTAAGTGAAAAAGAAAGCTCAAGTGAATGGTAGTGATTGAATTCTAGGTGCATGAGAAGAGTTGATTGATGAAGATTGAAGAGATGTGTTTTGTATTGATTAGCTTACATTCAAGTCTCTACTACTTAGTCACTCTTATCCAAATATATCCCACCTTTTCAAAGATCCTACATTACAACCTAGATAAAAGACCTCTTTGATTCTTGATTGAACACAAATGGTTTTGATTGAGATTGAGTCCATTGGCAAGCTTATGGTGTGCATGTTCACGAATTTGATGATTGAATGCATTATACCTTTATACACTTGAGTGAAGAGTGAAACACTCCATAGAAGGAGCAATGACTTGAGTGTTTGATGTTGCATTTATTTGAGCATGATCTATCTTGATTGCTAATGGATAGTTTGCATTGAAGCTTATGTTCATTGATGAGTTCAATTGTCTTATTTATCTTCTAAGGTGCCATGTGACATAATTGCAATCAATTCACTCCTTTGTGCTTAGTTTCTACGTTGCTCGAGGACGAGCAACACTTCAAGTTTGGGGGTATGATTGGAGTGAATTGATGCATATTTTTAGGGGTTATTTTAGTGCAAAAAGTGATCCAAAGTGTTGATTTTTGTGCATAAATGTGTAGAGTATCACTTATTTGCCTAAAAGTATTACTTGGTGAGTTTTTGATGTTTTTCATCCATTTTGCAGGTAATTCGGTGGAATTATGCTAATCCGAGAGTACCGGTGTGCTTAGAATGAAGAGACGAACATATCGGATTTAAAAACGGGGTCGGGCCGAAGCCCCGCTCGAAAAGGAGCCCTGGTCGAGGAAGCATGAACCTCGAGTCGAGGGTGGTATTGGAGGGAAGATAATTTTGAAAAAGCGGCTGTCTCGACTCGAGGGACGGAGAAAAGGCAAGATCCTCGAGTCGAGGGCTGAGCCTCGACTCGAGGCAGCAATAAAAAGAGAGTAGACACCGGTCGAAGTAGGAGACCGGGGAGATGGCATCAAAGGACATTCTCGGAAGCTCACTAGACTTTGCCCGGTGATGAGCCGAGCCTCGAACATAGAACCATGGCGGCGAACAACGACACTTCTTTCTAAGCTTCTAAGTTCTCCAGCCTTGTGCTTCGAGGTAGCGCTTAGCTAAACCTAAGCGCCTAGGCACTCGCCTCGGATCGGACCTATTCTCGTGTCTCGATTTTGAATTAGCTGCCGCTACGCTGTTCCCAAGGACTAGCAAAATCGAAATAGCGGAATTCTTGGGTCATCTCAATGGGTTCAAACCACACGTTTCTCGGTGCTAACTAAAAAAAGTCACTGCTTTTTTTTCTTCAGCTTAGTGAGCAATCATACGGACAGAGATAAATTACAAAAGCGTGCCAACGACTCTTCAAGCTCAACTTGAGGGTCTCAAGCTCGAGTCGAGGGACCCCAAAAATCGAAAATTCAGTTTTTAAAACCATTTGAAGCCAAAACAGAGCATATACTCATCCTAGCAGCTTTAGATCGGTTTCCTGTGTGGTTCCTTAGGCGAATTTCTCACTTTGTAGCTTGATTTCCATTGTAATTGCCTTAGATTGTTAGAATTAGAATAGATTCTAGTTTGTAATCCATAGATTAGCATTTTGATCATTTGAAATTGAAGATTCAAGTTGTAATTGAGAGTGGAGAAGGTGAATTCAAGTATTGTAGAAGACTCAAGCATTCCTATTTTTGTATATTGAAGATAAATTGGTGATGTTCTTACCTTTTTCTCTTTTTAATTCATTGTTTGTGTTGATTTTTGATTTAATTGCTTTCTTAGATTTTCTACCCATGGCTTTTGCTTGTAGCACCATGGGCTAATAGCTTTGTGCTTGGGATAATTGAAATTAGGGATGAAGTGAATGCCTCATGCTATAATTATTGATGATTGTGATCAATTGAATTAGATTGCTTCCTAATTGTGATTCTTAATCGTGCTTCATGTAAAATTGTCTCTTTTGATTAATGGTTGATCACCCTAGCAATAGGCGAGAGTTGAACTAACGTGATTAGGTGTTAATCGAGTTACAATTTTGCATGACTGTATGAATTGGGGATTTCTACATTGAGAGATGGGAAAGACTAAGAATACTCACATTAGGCATTGTGATTTTAATGGAGTGATTAAATTCATGATGGTTTATGCTTAATTTGATTGATTTGTACTTGGATACAATTATAGCTGGTTAATCATAGATTCCTTGATGGAGATCATCCCTTGCACCCCATTCCCTCATTGTTTCTAGTCTATTTGATTTTGCATTCTAAGTGTTCAATATATTGCTTGCATAATTTAGCCATTTAAATTCTTGCTAATTTTGTATTGATTTTAGTCCAAAATCTTGTTGCAACTCTAGTTACCTAGAACTTATATCCTTAGGGCCTCGTTTGCATACTTTCTCGCCTTGGGTTCCGTTGATGTTGGTGACGAGTGTTACTCGGAATGTGCCAACATTCTGGTCACAACATCAGAATTCATCCTTCCACTTCCACTAACCCTTAACCCACATTTTGTCTTGGTCAATGTTTTGTTTCTTTCAGAATGAAGACTTACGGCGATTACAAGTCATGCGTTTGAAAAAGTAAGAGAAGAGAAGTTATAAAGATCATGGGGAAGTTACATGGAAGTTACCTATTTTCAAGGGAGATGTGGAAGTTATTTTCAAGCATTAAGAGTCCAGATTATCTATATATACACGGCTGCTATGAAGATTAAAACTTGGAGTTGAGAGAAACACAATCTAACATAGTCTATTGACATAGATTATAGAGTTTATTGTATGTTTCTATCTCGATACTTCCGTTGGTGAATGTTCCAATATTTCACTCAACATTGAGTCTTTATTTGTATTAGTGATAGGTTAGATTGATCATTGTCTAGTCACTATATACATAGATCCAATCACGGTGTGACTTATGTTTTCACCGATTGTATCACTTAACAATTACTAGTGATAATACGCCGATTGGCGGTATAGACTTATTTATAGTCTATACGAAAATTTTGATATCCATCTTGCAAAGTGTTTAAGACTTCATTTGTGTATTTCTCGTTCATTTATTTACGTCTGCGTTGTTCTCGATTATGCCAACATTCGTGACATCATTCTGCAAAAACACTTATGCACACCTTCAATTGGCACTGCAGAGCCGTTGAACTCAAGTTATCCCGAGTTTAGATCCTGTGTTTGGTGTGATTTTTACGATGGATTATCCTATGACGGCTCCAATTAGGCCACCAGTTCTCGATGGTACAAATTATGCAATTTGGAAGCCTAAGATGCGCGTGTACATCAAATCCATTGATGAACGTGTATGGAGGAGTATTTTAACCGGTTGGACTCCACCAACAGCCCAGCCACCGACAATACCGAAGCTCAAATCAAGAGGGAGTTAGAATGGACAAATGATGAGGTGACCACGGCCACTTCAATTCAAAGGCACTCAATGCCTTGTTCACTTCTATGGATGTTTCCATGTTCAAAATAATTTCTAACTGTGTATCTACAAAAGATGCATGGGAGAGATTACAAGAACATTGTGAAGGATCCGAGAGTGTGAGAAGGACAAAGTTGCGGATGCTTGGAACCAAGTTCGAAAATCTAAGGATGAAGGAAGATGAGACCATATCCTCCTACAATGAAAGAATCACTGAGATTTCCAATGAATCTCAAGCACTTAGTGAAGCTATATCCAATACAAGGTTAGTACATAAAATCTTAAGAACTGTTCCTAAACGTTTTGATGCTAAGATATGTGCTATTGAGGAAGCTAAAGACATCGATGCTATTACTCAAAATGAGTTGGTGAGTATTTTGAAAACGTATGAAATGAATTTTTCTCAAAGAGATAATGAGAAATCTGAAAAGAAAATTTCTGTTTTCAAAGGAGAAACATCTTCTAGTATTGATAAACAACCGCTTGTTCTTGAAATAGATTCTCGATGAGGATGTTATTGATGATTATGCCGACAATGCCGATAACATTGCTTTCTGACTAAGCGAGTTTAATGCCTTTTTGAAAAAGAGAGCGAATAGGCTTAGAAATAATTTGCAAATTAAGAATTAAGATAGAGATCGATTAGTCGTTCACGCCAATTACCCGATAAAAATAGGAATGTTAATCAACCTAGACAATTTGATAGAGGTAACAAGATTAAATATGATCCAGAATATAGGAAAAATGTTAAATGTGATGCATGTTCTGGTTTTGGTCATTATGATAATGAATGTGCCAACACTCTTTTGAGAAAAAGGGTAAATTTCAATGCTACCTTAAGTGATGAGTCTGATTGTGAAGATGATTCGATAAGAATGAAGAATATGCTTTTTCCGCAAGGATTATATATGATGATACTCTTGATGATTTACTTGGATGATTTCTGATGTCGAGTCAAATATGCTAACATTTGAGGAAACATTGGAGGTTCCAGAATTTAATTGTTTCTCAAGTTCTTGTGTAGATGAAGGGTACTTCTAACAATGTTTGTTAGGATTGTAAGTCCAGCTTATCAAAAGCTTGAAAAGGAGTTAGAATCTACTCGAAAGCCTTGAGGGACATGACTATTGAAGAGTCATATCAAAAGGATTTGGTGATAAAGCTTGAGGTCATACTAACAAGGAAAGATCTGGAGTTATGCAACCTCAAAGAGCAGCTCAAAGGCACAACACCGAATTTCAAAAGATATTCGTAAAGTTCACCAAACTTGATGAGGCGCTGACAATTGGAAGTATAAGTAGACATGGTCTTGGTTATAATGGTAATATCACTCAGTTTTTAAACAATAATAAACCTGTTGTGTTTACAAAACCTTCGTTGAACCTGAAAAATTGAAAACGATTCGAAAAGAAGGATGTTTGCCATTATTGTTTCACCGAGGGTCACAAACGACCAAACTGTTTTAGAATGAGACAGATAAAAAGTTTTCTAAAATGTCTTTGAAAATATTACCACATTCTGCTCAACATTCGAAACAAACAGTTCAAAAATCTTTTCAAAACCTCGTTCAAAAATCTACTTGGGTGAAAAAGTCAAATACCGTATGTAATGTTGTCTATACATCTTTAAAAGCATGTGTTCCGGGGACTATGGTATTTTGATAATGGGTGTTCTAGACACATGACCGGTGAGGAAAGTTATCTCACTGATTATAAGGCATATGATGGTGGAAATGTTACATATGGAGGAGGTTCAAAAGGTAAAATTATTGGTATAGGTACATTGAATGTTCCCGGTTTTCCAAACTTGACAAAAGTCTTACATGTTAAAGGTTTACTTGCAAATTTGATTAGTATTAGTCAATTATGTGATGATGACTTGCATGTAAAGTTTGATAAAAGTTCATGCTATGTGTTAAACAATGATGATAATTGTCTCATGGTTGGTAATAGATCCGTGGATAATTGTTATCTAATTGATTCGAATCAAGCATGCTTTAATGTTCAAACCGATGAGAGTACACTTTGACATCAAAAACTTGGACATGCTCATTATAGAAATATTATCAAATTATTGAAATTTGATGCGGTTAAAGGTCTACCTAAGTTACAAATTCGTAGGTTAAATGTGTGTGGATCCCGCCAAAGTGGTAAACAAGTCAAAATGTCACATGAATTGTTGACACATTGTACTACGAAACATTGCTTTGAACTTTTGCATATGGATTTAATGGGACCAAATGGAGACCGAAAGCATTGGTGGTAAGAGATATTCCTTTGTCATAGTAAATGATTATTCAAGGTTTACATGGATTGAATTTCTTAATGAAAATCAGATGCTTTTGGAGTTTTCAAAATTCTTTACAAACGTTTTAAAAATGTTTATGACACTAAGGTAAAAAGAATAAGGTCCGATCATGGTAGGGAGTTTGAGAACAACTTATTCACTAATTTTTGTGAAGACAAAGGTATAATTCAAGAGTTTTCTTCTCCTAAAACACCTCAACAAAATGGTGTAGCCGAAAGGAAAAATAGAACTCTACAAGAGATGGCTAGAGTAATGCTTTTATCCAAGAAACTTTCAAAAGGTTTTGGGCTGAAGCTTTGAATACTTGCTTGTCATATATGCAATAGAGTTTATTTAAGACATAATTCTACTAAAACACCTTATGTGTTTTTGAATAACAAAAACCTAATCAAATACTTTCATGTCTTTGGTTGTGTTTGCTACATTCGGAATGATAGAGACCAGCTACACAAATTTGATTCAAAAAGTGATAAGGGTTTCTTTCTTGGTTATGCTAGAAACAAGAGAGCTTTTAGGATATATAATCTTAGGATCGACACTAATTGTTCAAGAGTCTATGAATGTTGTGTTTGATGATAATGCAAGTCTTGCAGATAATGCCATTGAAGAAGATGTAATCGACCTTATTGAGCAGATGCAAAGTTCGATATTTCTAAATCAATTGAGAATGTTGCTACAAATGTGCCCACATCTCAAGCAACATCACCTCAACATCCAGAAATTAATAGAACTATGTCTTATCCTCGCTACATTACCATCTTCCAGATTCTAAAATCATCCACAACAACAGATCATAGGTAAACCACAATCGTGTGTACAAACAAGAAGAAAATTGAGTTTTGATTCAAGACATGTGGTAAGATCTATTTGTATGACATCTATGTGTAACAAGGTGAACTTTGAATGTTTTCATTCTCTCAATGAACCTAAAAATATTGATGAAGCAATGAAAGATGAAAATTGGTTAAATGCAATGCATGAGGAGTTAAATCAATTTGAAAGGAATGATGTTTGGATACTTGTGCCTAGGCTCGATAATGTGAATGTAATTGGTACAAAATGGATCTTCAAAAACAAAACCGATGAATCTGGTAATGTTGTAAGAAACAAAGCTAGATTAGTAGCTCAAGGTTATACACAAGTAGAAGGAATTGATTTTGATGAGACTTTTGCTCCTGTTGCTAGAATTGAGTCCATAAGATCATTTACTTGCTATTGTATGTGAAGGTGTGCTTAAGTGTTTATGCAGAATATTGTCACGAATGTTGACACAATCGAAAACAACACGAGACATAAATAAATGACCAGAAATACACAAATGAAGTCTTAAACACTTTGCAAGATGGATATCAAAATTTTCGTATAGACTATAAATAAGTCTATACCGCCAATCGGCGTATTATCACTAGTAATTTTTAAGTGATACAATCGGTGAAAACATAAGCCACACCGTGAATGGATCTACGTATATAGTGACTAGACAATGATCAATCTAACCTATCACTAATACATATAAAGACCCAATGTTGAGTGAAATGTTGGAACATTCACCAACGGAAGTATCGAGTATGAAACTACAATAAATTCTATAGTCTATGCCAATCGACTATGCTAGATTTTGTTTCCTCAACTTAAAGTTTTAATCTTCATAGCAGCCGTGTATATATAGATAAATCTGGACTCTTAATGCTTGAAGATAACTTCCACATCTCCCTTGAAAATAGGTAACTTCCATGTAACTTCCCCATGATCTTTATAACTTCTCTTTGCTTGCCTTTTCAAACGCATGACTTCGTAATCGCCGTAAGTCTTCATTCTGAAAGAAAACAAGACATTGACCAAGACAAAATGTGGGTTAAGGGTTAGTGGAAGTGGAAGGACGAATTCGATGTTGTGACGAGAATGTTGGCACATTCTCGAGTAACACTCGTCACTAACATCAAAGATGCTACATTGATATAAACCGCATCAAATGGATGTTAAGGCCGCATTTCTAAATGGAATTCTTATGGAAGAAGCATATGTAGAACAACCTAAGGGGTTTGAGAATCATGAATTTCGATCATGTTTATAAACTTAAGAAAGCTTTATATGGCTTGAAGCAAGCACCTAGGGCATAGTATGGTAGATTAACCGATTTTCTTGTTGAATTCGGTTTTTATAGAGGTGAAGCTGATAGGACCTTGTTTATAAAACATTCTGGATATGATATTATGATTGCTCAAATATATATTGATGACATTGTGTTTGGTTCTACATGTGAGAAAATGCTTGAATTATTTGTACATGAAATGACCACTACCTTTGAAATGTCGATGGTTGGAGACTTGAATTACTTTTAGGTCTTCAAATTAAACAATGCAAGGATGGTATTTTCTTTTGTCAAAGTAAATATGCCAGAAATCTTGTGAAAAATTTGGTTTAGACAATGCTAAACACATGAAGACACCTATGGGATCGACACAAAAATTGTGTAAAGACTGTGTTGGCACAAATGTTGACCCAACACTATATAGGTCGATGATTGGTAGTCTTTTGTATCCGACTTCTAGTAGGTCGACATCATATTTAGTGTTTGTTTATGTGCTCGTTATCAAGCTGATCCTAAAGAATCTCACATGAATTCGGTTAAGAGGATAATTAGATATGTGACAGCACATGTGATTATGGATTATGGTATAGCAAAGACACTAATTGTTCTTTGATTGGCTATAGTGATGCAGATTGGGCAGGTGACAGTGATGATAGAAAGAGTACAAGTGGTGGATGTTTTTACATGGGTAACAATCTTGTTTCTTGGCATAGCCGAAAACAAAATTGTGTTTCCCTATCTTCGCTGAATCCGAATACATAGCCACGGAAATTGTTGTACTCAACTTCTTCGGCTTAAGAAGATGTTCGATGATTACGGTTTGTAGGGCAATACTCTTACCGTTTATTGTGATAATACAAGTGCAATTAATATATCTAAGAACCTGTGCAACATTCGTTAACTAAGCATATAAGTATTAGACACCACTTTATTAGTGGACCTTGTAGAAAAAGAAGTTGTAAAGTTGGAATACATTTCTACCGAAAAGCAAATTGCAAACATTTTTACTAAAGCCCTTGATAATGAGAGGTTTTCTTCTCTTAGAAAATCTCTAGGTTTATGCACTAATTAGACATATATTTCTTGTGTGTTGTGACAAATGTGCCAACATTTGTAGCAACACTAGAATAATTTATTTAAAATTTTCTAAGTATTGTAATATTTAGTATTTTTGAACTCTCTTGTGTAAATAGTATTAGAACCTCGTGATTAATATAAATTGTCTGACACACTTCTCTCAAATGCAATTAGATAAACTCATAATTAGATGCTATGTCACCGAGTAACTATGGGACACGGAGTTGACTACTACGATGTTCTCTTTTCAAAAGGTGACTTGAATGCATCAATATATTCACAATCCATTGAGTAATTATGGGACACTGAGTCGACAACTACGATGATCTCTTCTAGAAAAATGGATCAATGTGAATAAGTGGGAAAAGCAAAATATAGTGCAACACAAATGAATTTATTTCATGTAAAAACTGTGTTGAGAAGTGTTTGTGCCGACATTCAAGTGAATAACATTCTCGGTTCTCATATGTATATTTACCTCTACGAGTTTGAAAATTTCCGAATATTATTTTATGGAGATTTATTTATTTTAAATTGTTCCCGCAATATAATATAGTCTAATTTAATTAATTGTGCAGTTATTTTTATCTAGAATTAAGCGATTTTTAGCATGTCATTGAAATAAACTTCCAACATTCGGTAATGCCCTATTTTTAGGGATGTGATTAAATCTTATCTTTTAACTCCGATGTGTTCACAACTTCTATAATCTTTCTCTTCCCTATTTAAGGTCCTTAATACTCAGTGTGTTCTATACATTTTATCAAAGTTTCGAATTTTAGCACAAGTATTTGAAAGGTATTATTAATTATACTTTGTGGTATTAGTTTTTTTTTACTTTCAGCCTATTCATATTCAAATTTATTATTTTATTAATTTATTTTGAATAGTGTTTGCAGTGATTAATATGGCTGATCGAAAAGACCTCTCACCTTCACAATTCAAACACTAAACCTCTCCAAAGATCATCTTCTACCTCGAGAAACCTTCGACTTCTAGTTTCAATGGCCGTCGACAATGTGTCGAGAATGTTGGCGCATCTCGCCCAACATCACCCTCTTCTATTAGGGTTGGCTCACGATGTTCCTCTCCCACCTACCGAAATTCCTTCCGAAATCCCCGAAACTCCAATTTTGGGCGGAACGCCACAAAATCCGATTAGCGAAGCTAGCGAAGCCCCGTTCTCGGAACATATCCAATGACAGTTGAGCTAGCTGAAGAAGCCACTTTTGATCATATCGTCTATGCGTTCAAAACCCTCACTAAGCGAGACGACTTACCCTGTTGTCAAGGTAGGCGACGTGGAGGTTGATTTCCAACAAGACAAACACCTAGTGTTTACACCGCCACAATCACCACAAGATGCTCCAGTTGATGACCCGTCAACCGATTCGACCGACACCGGTGAGCTCACCGCTCGCTTTGAAACTGCTCGACAAAAGGCGTCGAGCTCTAGAGGACATGGTCAAAAATGTCGTTCTTATCAAACCATGGTCAAAAGGGTCGATTACTCGAGAAAGGGAAGAAGCGAAGCATGATGATGGAGTTGCTTCAAAGCTGATTCAAGTGTTCGACTCGACTCTTTTGAAGAGGAAATGCGCGAAGCAAGCCCAGAGAAAGAAACAAGCGGTCAAGCCTCTGCTCGGTGCCTAGCCCGAGGGGGAGTGCGAGGATTCTCGAGATGAATCAAACATTGCGTAAATGGCAGCTCGTTTGGAAAAAAGAAGCAAAGCGAAATGATCCGCAGGATGTGCCGAAGGATGTTGGCACACCAATGGACACATCATCCTCCGATTCCGAGTCCTCTTCATCGAAGCTAGTAAGGCGAAATCGATGAGGTACATACTGATTCCTCTCTCGCATATGACTTCGTCGATTCTAATGATAGTTATCATGGTGTTGATAGTGATAAATTTAGGACTTTGAGAACCCGAGTGATAGTTGGGGAAAGAATAATTAAGATGGAAGATTTTGTTTCTATGAATCTTGTTGGATATTCGACCGAAAGGTCTTTAATGCATTCCCTTCATTTGCTACACCTTACTTGGTTGATTGGATATATGAATTCTATGCTAATCTGAAAGTAAGAGTTTCAAGTTAATTCAAGCACTATGGGAAAGTGAAATTTAGAAGCAAGGTTATAGAAGTAACTCCAACCATAATTAATTGTCTTAAGAACTAGTAATGATGAGGATCCACAGGTGGATAATTTAGATGAAGTGATCGTGTGATTACTAGAGGAAGGATTACTTTGGAGGTATAGAATGAATTCCTCGGTTTTAACAAGTTTGCATAGTGTCTTGCACAAGTTAATTGTGTACAATTTGCCGCCTTCATCGAACACAACCACTCGACTCTCTGAGTAAGTCTGTCCTAATGTACAAGATTGGCCATCTTAGGAGGTTTAATCTTGGAAAGACTATTTTTGATAATATGATGACATATTCAAGGAGAATATCGAGCAAGGGACTACTACCTTATCCTAGCCTAATTCACATGCCGATTTCGTCTCAAGGATTTTAGAGAGAAAATAATGAGATAATAAGCTCGCTTTGCACCGAGTCCGGCAATATCTCATGTTCTCGAGGACTGGACCAAGAGTTATTGATCCGTCCTACAGAGATCCAAATGCCCTCGGCCGAAGTTCCCGCCGATCAACCACTGATGTGCCGAGAGATGTTGGCACACACGCCGCCAACATACCGCAATTACACCCGCAATTCATCCGAGATCAAATTACTATGACAGAGAACTCAATTAATAATGCCAAGTGTCTGCTGAGCAACCTTGAAATGCACAAAAGGGTCTGGGAAGCACTCCTTTCTCGCTGTCACCGGGGGTAGGACTCGATGTTCTTGTTCAAGCCGATGATCAAGCCGCCGATGTTACCGCCGAACCGACCGCTAGGGATGGAAATGCCGGTGGTGTTGCAAGTGTTGATATTGATGCAATCGGGAGGAGGACCAGATGCTGATATATCTCGGAGCTGGAACAAGTGCGGCTCCCGATATTGAAATGGAAATCGATACCCGTAATGCACCGGAGAATGTGCCCACAATTCCAACCAACAACGATGATGGACCCGCAGCTCAAACATGGACGTTGATGCCGAAAAGATAGAAGCAGAGATTGGGATGATGAAGATCTCAGCAGGCCGTATGATGACTTGGATAATCGGGGACATTGATGATCCGAGCGAGGGAGCTTTCAAGATGGAGAAGCTTGAAGAAAGGGGAGTTCGTGCAGACTTATGAAGATGCAAATGTTATACTTTACACCCAATCCTCTCCTAATCTTCATTTATAAGCTTTTATCTGTTTTTGTAAAGACTCAATTTATTTTCTCGTTTTTATGTTTATGTCTTTTCAAACTTATCTTTTTTTTTTGTTAGGTATGATGTTGCACTTAATGTTAGTTTGGTATTTAGTTTAAGTTTATTTTGGTTAAGTCTTTGTTACTATGTTACGATTTTATTTTGTTTAAGTCGAGTATTTGTTATGTTCTTTGGTTAGGTTTATTATAGTTCTCGCCTTAAAACTCGATTTATTGTGTTATATGTTTTTGTGTCTTATTACTCGATTTCGTTTAGTTAGGTTATTTAGTTTTATTTTCATTTTATGATTAGGCTCTGATTTATGTTAGTTCATTTAAGTGTTATTGTTTTGTGTTAGCTCTGATTTTGATTTTATTAAGTGTTAAGTCTTTGTTATGTTCGTAATTGATGTTTTAGTGATGTTTTATGTTTAAGTGTTATTCGTTTTGGCTAAGTAAAGAGATGTCATTTACTTGATGTTTATTTACTTATCTCTATTGTGTACACATTCTCGTACAATGATACAACATCGTGTGTGTTCCAAAGAGAAAGACCGAATTTTGGGAGATTGTTGATGTTGGTGACGAGTGTTACTCGTAATGTGCCAACGCTCGGTCACAACATCGAATTCGCCCTTCCACTTCCACTAACCCTTAACCCACGTTTTGTCTTGGTCAATGTTTTGTTTCTTTGAATGAAGACTTACAAAGAAGCTATCAAGTCATGCGTTTGAAAAAGCAAGAGAAGAGAAGTTATAAAGATCATGGGAAATTTACATGGAAGTTACCTATTTTCAAGGGAGATGTGGAAGTTATCTTCAAGCATTAAGAGTCCAGATTATCTATATATACACGGCTACTATGAAGATTAAAACTTGGAGTTGAGAGAAACACAATCTAGCATAGTCTATTGGCATAGATTATAGAGTTTATTGTATGTTTCTATCTCGATACTTCCGTTGGTGAATGTTCCAACATTTCAATCAACATTGGGTCTTTATTTGTATTAGTGATAGGTTAGATTGATCATTGTCTAGTCACTATATACGTAGATCCAATCACGGTGTGACTTATGTTTTCACCGATTGTATCACTTAAAAATTACTAGTGATAATACGCCGATTGACAAGATAAACTTATTTATAGTCTATACGAAAATTTTGATATCCATCTTGCAAAGTGTTTAAGACTTCATTGTGTATTTCTCGTTTCATTTATTTACGTCTGTGTTGTTCTCGATTGTGCCAACATTCGTGATAACATTCTCGTAAAAACACTTTTGTACACCTTCAGTTCGATATTTGTTGATTGGTCTTAATAGCTCTTACCCTATACACTCCAATCGAGACATTTGCTCCTTGCTAGAATTGAATACATAAGACTATTACTTGCTATTGCATGTTACATTGATATAAAAATGCATCAAATGGATGTCAAGGCTGTATTTCTAAATGGAATTCTTATGGAAGAAGCATATTTAGAACAACCTAAGGGATTTGAGAATCATGAATTTCTTTCCCGAGTCGTGTAGGGCCTGTTCAAGTTCCGCAGGAGTCGCTTCGGTTGGAACTTGACGCTGATCATGTTTATAAACTTAAGAAAGCTTTATATGGTTTGAAGCAAGCACCTAGGGCACAATATGGTAGATTAACCGATTTCCTTGTTGAATTCGGTTTCTATAGAGGTAAAGCCGATAGGACTTTATTTATAAAACATTCGGAAATGATATTATGATTGCTCAAATATATGTTGATGACATTGTATTTGGTTCTACATGTGAGAAAATGCTTGAATTATTCGTACATGAAATGACCTCTACCTTTAAAATGTCGATGGTTGGAGACTTGAATTACTTTTTAGGTCTTCAAATTAAACAATGCAAAGATGGTATTTTCTTTTGTCAAAGTAAATATGCCAAAAATCTTGTGAAAATGTTTGGTTTACACAATGCTAAACACATGAAGACACCTATGGGATCGACACAAAAATTGTGTAAAGACAGTGTTGACACAAATGTTGACCCAACACCGTATAGATCGATGATTGGTAGTCTTTTATATCCGACTTCTAGTAGGCCGACATAATGTTCGTGTTTGTTTATGTGCTCGTTATCAAGCTAATCCTAAAGAATCTCACATGAATTCGGTTAAGAGGATTATTAGATATGTGGCGAGCACATGTGATTATGGTATATGGTATAGCAAAGACACTAATTGTTCTTTAACTAGTTACTGATGATGCAGATTGGGCAGGTTATAGTGATGATAGAAAGAGTACAAGTGGAGGATGTTTTTACATGGGTAACAATCTTGTTTCATGACATAGCTGAAAACAGAATTGTGTCTCCCTATCTACGGCTGAATCCGAATACATAGCCACAGAAATTGTTGTACACAACTTCTATGGCTTAAGAAGATGTTCGATGATTACGGTTTGGAGAGCAATACTCTTACCGTTTATTGTGACAATACAAGTGCAATTAATATATCTAAGAACCCCGTGCAACATTCATTAACTAAGCATATAAGTATAAGACATCACTTCATTAGGGACCTTGTAGAAAAAGAAGTTGTAAAGTTGGAATACATTCCTACCGAAAAGCAAATTGCCGATATTTTTACTAAAGCCCTTGATAATGAGAGATTTTCTTCTCTTAGAAAATCTCTAGGATTATGCACTAATTAGACCTATTATTGCTGTGTGTTGTAACAAGTGTGCCAATATTTGTGACAACACTAGAACAATTTATTTAAATTTTCTAAGTATTGTAATATTTAGTGTTTTCGAACTCTCTTGTGCAAATAGTATTAGAACCTATGATTAATATAAATTGTCCTGGACACACTTTTCTCAAATGCAATTAAATAACTCACAATTAGATGCTATGTCACTAAGTAACTATGGGACACGGAGTTGACTACTACGATGTACTCATTTCAAAAGGTGACTTGAATGCATCAATTTGTTCACAATCCATTGAGTAATTATGGGACACGGAGTCGACAACTACGATTATCTCTTCTCGAAAAATGGATCAATGTGAATAAGTGAGAAAAACAAAATATAGTGCAACAAAAATGAATTAATTTCATGTAAAAACTGTGTTGAGAAGTGTGTGTGCCGACATTCGGTGAATAACATTCTCGTTCTCATATGTAAATTTACCTCTATGAGTTTGAAAATTTCCGAATATTATTTTATGGAGATGTATTTATTTTAAATTGTTCCCAGCAATATTATGTAATCTAATTAATTTTATTAAGAAGTTATTTTTTTATTATTAGGCGGTTATTTGCATGTTTAAACTTTAACTTCCACACATTCGGTAATGCCCTATTTCTTAGGGATGTGATTAAATCTTATTCGGATAACCCCAATGTGATCACAACTTCTACGATCTTTCTCTTCCCTATTTAAGGTCCTTAATGCTCAGTGTGTTTTATACATTATATCGTAGTTTCGAATTAATGCTCTGTGTTTTACACATTATATTGTAGTTTCGAATTAAAAACAAGTGTTGAAGGTATTATTGATTACACTTCACGGTATTAGTTCTTTGTCACCTATAGTTTATTCAAATTGATTATTTAATTATTATAATTTGAAAAATGCTTTTAGGTTATTAATTGACATGGCTGATGGAAAGGATTCTTCACCTTCACAATCCAAACACTCAACCTCTCCTCGCTACTTCGCCTTCCTCGCGAAACCTTCGACTCCTAGCAACAATAGCCACGAGAGAATATTTTCGACGGTGTTGGGGCACCAATCCCGACATCACCCACATCAATTAGGGTTGGGTCGATGGATGTGCCGTTATCGCCAACCCACACCGAGAATCCCATCGAGCAACCAATCGAGAATCCGATTTTGGGCGGAACGCCACAAAATCAAGATGGCGGCTTAGCGAAGCCCCGTTCTCGAAACATACCCTATGACGGTTGAGCTAGCTGAAGGAGCCACTTCGATCAAACATTTACGCCTTCAAATCCCTTACAAAGCGAGATGATTTACCCTATTGTCAAAGTCGGTGATGAAGAGGTTATATTTGACGATTACAAACATCTTGTCTTTACGCCTTCACAATCCATTCAAGATGCTTCAATGGAAGAAGTTGCTTCGACTCTACGGACACCGGAGAGCTTCATCGCTCATTTTCGAGCCGTTCATCATCAAGCCACTAGGGCCAGCGGTTAGAAACGATGCTCTTATCGGACGATGGGTCGACGAGTAGACTATTCTAAAATTGGGAAGAAGCAGACGCATGATGATGGAGTTGCTTCAAAACCAATTCAGGTTGTTGGATCAAGAAGTTTTGATGAGTTAAAAGAAGCAATTTCGATGATAAGACGATCCGTAGAACAAATTGAGATTGAGACCATAAGCTAAGCCGATCGACGAGGTTGAGAACCAATCTAGTCACCGAGGTCCGGAAGAGTACCAAGTCGCCCGGAGACGAAGCTTGAATCTAGTCATCTGCAGGAGATGAACATGAAGAGCTCAGACGAGGTCAAGACGAGCCGAGTAGAATAAGAAAGGCGAGTCTTCACCAAGTCACCGCAGACGAGCAGTAGAGTAAAATCAGCCGAGGCCTAGAGCAGCTTTTCAAGATTAAGTTTATTGAAGCGGTTTTCAGCTTTGTTAGAACCGACTAACAAACTAACTGTCTTTTCGACTTATAAATAGGTCTAGGCACTTCTTTAAAATGGGATATACGAGAATACACAGAATTCACAAGTTATTTTTCGAGAAAAATTCTCACAAATCATAAGTTTTCAAAAAGCACAAAATAGTTTTCCAAGATTTCTTCATAGATTTTTCTAAGTGTTTGTAGAACACTTCATTGCACATCTTCAAATACTCTTCTTTTTCTTAGAATTAGATTTCATAAGTTTGGTTAGCATTTTGAAGAAGTTGAAGATCAAGTTGTTAGTTGTAATATTGTAAAGTAAGTAAGCAAGCGAGATAGTGGAGACCCTTCTTCAAGTTGGAGAAGGAGAGTGGATGTAGGATTGTTCTAATCCGAACCACTATAAAATCTGGTGTTGTTTACTATTTTTCTTTACTTATCTCGTTCAATTTCCAATTTATTATTCAAGGATTAATTTCAGAATCAAAGTTAAAATCAATATCAGTTTGCTTTTGATCTTAATAAAGTTGAGATTAATATTGAATTTCCTGTGTCACTTTGGTACTTTGAAAAATCTACAAAATCTATTCAACCCCCTTCTAGATTTTGTCCTAGAAGGTTGACTCAAAGTTTCATAATCAACTCAACTAATCGGGACCAACAAGTGGTATCGAGCAGTTGTTAAGTTGTTTTGATATTGATTTTAGGTCTTAACTAAGATTCTAAATTTTCTTGAATTTCTTTATCTTCTTTATTGTTACTAACAATGCTACTAATAAGTTTTATGGAGTATTTTGTTTCTATATCTCATCATGTCTTCGTGAAAAAGCAAGAAGTCCAGAATCTACCTGAATTTTTTATCAAGATTATGATTATTGGAAATTCAGGATAGAGAATCATCTTAAGGCCATCCATGATAGGATGGAGGAGGTTCTTGAAGAAGGACTTACAAAATTTTATCATGGAGGCACTAGAAGATCGGGTGAATCACCAATCCGTAACTGCATAAGAGAAAAAGAGTTACGAATTGACAAATGATGAAAGAAAGATTCACAATCTAGATCAAGTAGCTCGAATCGAAATCATTGAGACTTTAAGTAAAGATTGGATTGAGAAGGTTAAGAGATGCAAACTCGCCAAAGAAATGTGGCGTACTGCAAATGTTTGTGAAGGATCGATCAAGTAAAAGAGAATAAGTCAAATGGGTCTTACATGCATTTGATACATTCAAAATGAAGGAAAATGAATATGTGGATCAGCTTAGATGTAAGATTGACGAATCTCCTCAACAAAGCGTGACTTTGGAAAGAACTATACTGAGAGAAGGAGATTAATAACAAGATATCGAGATCATTAACCAAGAGATGGAGAGAAAAATCCAATATCCTTAAAGCAACTCAAAATCTATCTTCTATTACTCACCATACCTTTTTCTCTCATCTTAAAGCTCTAGAGTGTGACATTCAAATAGAAGATGAGGAAGATGAGATGGAGTCGAGCACCTCATCCAAGTCTGCTTTCCTTTGTCAAAGAAAGAAGACAAGATGTCAACAGAGTCTGTAGGAGCCGACCTATCTCTCAAGGAGCAGATGGCTCTGCTCACCAAAAAGGTAATGACAGATTAAGAATGAAGTATAAACGAAATAAATTGAGATTTGCAGGTAAGGATAGATCAAGATCCAAATCAAGAAGAAAGGAAGATGAGTCTACAGATGTTGACAAAAGCAGGAGCCGACGAGAAGATTCGGATCACCTATCAAAAGAAATCCTTCCAGACCTAAATAAGACAGGAGTGACACTTGCTACACATGCAACAAGCCAGGACACTTCAGCTATGATTGTCCTCAACCGACTCCTAAAGAAAGGGAAGAGAAAGGAAAAAGAGAGACATGAGATTTGGCACTAAAAGAGCTGCATCGGGCTGAAGAAAAGGAGTCAAAGAAATCATCATCATCATCATCCTCATCTCGATTTTGGATCGAGATGATGAAATCTATCTCATGGCTAAAGAGGTAGTCTATTATTCATCTTCGATAATGATTCTTGTCTACCGCATCTGATTATGATCAAACCGTTATTCATGAATTATTGAGAGATTTAAAGACATCTCTCGCTGCTTATAAACAGCTAGAGACAGAAAATTTGGCTTTAAAGGATCAAATTCAGATTCTAATTAAAGGAAAGCAGTGATGAACTATTCGTAAACCGAGGAAACATTCAATGGGGAATGTTTTCCCCAGCCGAGGCTAGTACATCACCACCTTACCCGAAAGATTAGAAAGTGAATTGAAAACTTTAAAAGACAAATTTGAAGTAATCTGTCTGAAAATGAATTAATTAAGAAAGACAATGAGAAGCTAGTCTTCAAAATTAGTCAACTTAATAATTCACAATCAGCAATAGATCACATCTTTAATACATCTAAAAATTCCATGACAAAACAGGTCTTGGTTATGACAGAAATAATAAATCAAATGTCAAGAAACCTAGGAAATTTGTAAAAGCATCTCGATCACTCTAAAGAGGTTAAAATTGGTCCTTGGAAACCAATTAGTCAAGTAAGGATCGCTTCCCACCTTGAAAACAAAAATTGTTTGAGGACTCCTTATCGTACTAAGAGAAATCCAAGAACCAAAATAAGAAGAAATTCTTATTATAATCCTTTTGATGGGACAAGCAGATGTTATCCCACATTTCCTAAGTTTAGGAAAATTACTAAATCTGAATACAACAAGTTATCATTTAAAAGTGATACAATTGTAGACATGATTTGGTAGAGAGACCTAGTCCGATTTATTATTTGGAGATGAGATTTTTATCTGGTTACCTAAAGTGATGCTTGACCTTCAAGGACCCAAGATCACTAGGGTACCTTATAACTATTCTGCTTTTTCAGGATTCACAGGGATCATCACTCAAGGAAGAGATCTTAGCTTCTATACGGTACATTGATAGTGGTTGTTCACAACACATGACTCATAACAAGAGGTTGTCATCAAATTTCCAGAGCATTGATGGTCCAAGAGTATTATTTGGAGATAATAATTGTGGTCGACTAAAGGAGTAGGTACTGATTATCAAGGATATTCAGGTATCCGAGGTATATTTTGTTGAAGGATTGAAACATAACTGCTATCTCGTTTTCCACTTTGTGATAAAGGTTTTCTTGTCAAATTTTCTAAGGATAAATGTGATATCTTAGATAATTCCTCGAGATAAGGTACTATTAACCGGCTTGAGACACGGTAATGTCTATGTGACCAACTTTATAGTTGTCCCAAAGATACTGTCGATAGCTAAGGAGTGGAGAAGACCTCATCCGGCTATGGCACAAGAGGCTTAGTCATCCGAATTTCAAGACCCTTAGTAAGTTGGCTAAAAAAATCTTGTTAAGGGATTACCCGAGAAACTTTTATCTACTAATCTTAAATGTGATGCTTGTCGAAAGGTAAACAACCTAGACACTCATTTAAGAGTATTAACTCCTCTTCATCCGAAAGAGTTTTACAACTACTTCATCCGGATCTGTTTGGACTGTTTCTTCTCTCAATTTCGGTGGAAGGAAATATACTCTTGTTGTAGTAGATGACTTTTCTAGATACACTTGGGTTATATTTCTTTTCAAGAAAAATGAGACTATAAACAAGATCCCCGACTTCATTGACATGATTCGAGAATGAAAATGGTGTTAATATTATTAAAATAAGGAGTGATAAGGGCACATAATTTCGAATTCTTGTTTATCTAACTTTTTCAATGAGTGTGGAATTATTCATGAGACATCTTCAGCAAGAACTCCTCAACAAAATGGAGTGGTTGAAAGAAGGAATAGAACCTTGAAGGAAGCGGCCAGAGCATGTTAGCCGAGTATGAAACCCCTCACAGTTACGGCTAAAGCCATCAACACGGCTTGTTATACCCAGGCAGGTGCTTGGTTATTAAAGACAAGGGTAAGACTCCATATGAGATTTGGAAGGGTAAGATTCCAAGAATCTCATATTTCGTAGCTTTTGGTTGTAAGTGTTTTATCCATAACAATGGGAAATCTAAGTTAAAAACTTTTGATGCTAAAACAAATGATGGAATATTCTTGGGATATTCCAACACTTCCAAGGCATTTAGAGTCTTTAACAAGATAATCCTTTGTGTGGAGGAAACCCTCATGTTGTTTTTGATGAGTTGTATTCTTTCTCAGAGAAATTGAATCAAATTTACGAAAGTCTAGATAAAATTGAACTCGACCAAGACTAAACATAGAACTCGTCTATCTTCCTAGTCTTGATTCAAAATCAGATGAAGAAGAATCCCCATCTCGATAATCAAGACAACTTCTAATCGAGACACTATCGAATGCAGACACCCTTGACGTCGGTGATCGGCAGGGTCGGTGATGAAGGGGAACGTCACCGAGGTAGAGTCGGAGGAGTTGCCTACCGAGACTCAAGATGAGGATCCTTCTCCTCACATAGGCAAAAGGATGAGAAGCTACCATCCATCTGATCGATTATAGGAGATCCATCTAGTAGTGTGCGGACACGAATGATCTTTGGACTACGAAAGTCTTTTCACTGTTATGTGTCGCTTCTTGAACCCAAGCCTATTGAGGAAGCTCTATCAGATCCAAAGCTGGATAAGCGCCATGCAGGAGGAACTACATCAGTTTGAAAGACAAAATGTTTGGGAATTAGTGGAAAGACCCTTACACGTAAAGATTATAGGCACCAAATGGGTGTTTAAAAACAAAACAGATGAGAACAACATTATTGTTCGAAATAAGGCAAGATTGGTTGCACAAGGTTACTCACGATCGAGGGGATAGAATATTATGACACCTATGCTCCAAATTGCGATTAGAGGCAATAAGGTTGTTCTTGGCATTTCCGCATATAAATCATTCAAAGTCTTTCAAATGGATGTTAAGTCTGCCTTCCTTAATGGTGTGTTGCTTGAGGAAGTCTATGTGGAGCAACCTCCTGGGTTTAAGATCAATAACAAGGTCTATAAACTCAACAAAGCTCTATATGGACTGAAACAAGCTCCCGAGCTTGGTATGATACCTTATCTCGATTTCTTGACATCAAATGGTTTTTCAAAAGGTAAGATTGATAGAACTTTGTTTAGGAAGGAGGTAGATGGTAACATCTTATTAGTTCAAATTTATGTAGATGACATAATCTTTAGTTCACCTAATCAAATTATGTGAAGAATTTAGCATTCTCATGAAAAACAGTTTTGAAATGTCAATGATGGGTGAATTAACATACTTTCTAGGCTTACATATTAAACAGATGAGTAAGGGTATATTTATACATCACCTAAATATGCTAAGGATCCGATTGAGAAATTTGGAATGACTACTAGCGTAAAAGTTAAAATACCTATGGCAACTAACTTCTCTATGGATTCAGATGAGCATGGGATACCCACAGATGCAACGGAGTATCGTGAACTAATTGGATCTCTTCTCTATCTCACCGCAAGTAGGCCGGATATAGCCTTTGCGGTCGGGGTATGTGCAAGATTCCAGTCTAACCCCAAGAAAACTCATCCTGAGACGGCTAAGAAAATTCTTAAATATCTCAAAGGAACCTTGCAAGTAGGGTTATGGTACCCACTGATGACAACTTTGAAATGACAGGTTATTCGATTCGAGACTTTGGAGGATGTAAGATTGATAGGAAATCCACTTCAGGAACTTGTCAATTCTTAGGCAACAAATTAATTTCTTGGTTATCTAAGAAGCAGACATTTGTTGCCACCTCCACAATCAAGTCGAATACATGGCACTGGAAGTTGTTGCTCTCAACTCCTCTGGATTAGTCAATGACTTAGAGATTATAATATTCAAACATCAATGCTCCTATTTACCGTGATAGTAATAGTGCAATAGCAATGACTTACAATCCTCGTTCGGCATTCTAGATGTAAGCATATAGACATTAGGCATCATTTCATTATAGATCATGTTGAGAAGAATGACATTAGAATTGAGATACAAAACCATTAGTGAGTCTAGATTTAAAGAATTATGCTTAGAATTAGGATTACTTGATGCATCCTTAATGATTTCTAAATTATTTGCATTTGTTGAATGTATTCCTTATTTACGGTCATTTCTATTCTTTAAATTAATGTCTAGAAAGAATTATCGACTAGATATGAGTCAAAGGACAATCAAGTAGCTGATATCATTGATTTCCTTTTAGGAATCAAGAATCAAGGATTAGTCATATTGACCTTATCTCGACATGATAATTACTTATCTCGACATTTGGTAAATCGGATGAGGGCACAATAGTCACCTGATCTCCGAAAAACAGATAACTATCTCGCACCCTATCTCGATCGACCTCAAGCTACTAATGGTTTTCCTTAAGTCTTTGTCTCTGCAGGAATAGGTCACAAGATCGAGCAGTTTCACCTTATTTTTCCTCAATCTTTTATTCGAGACACCTTTGTTTCTAAAATAAACTCCATTTTTTTCAAAATTCTTTTTGTTTAATTGATTGGAAAACCTAACTTTAGAAAAATTAAATCGAGCCTGTTTATTTAATTGTTTTTAAGATTGCTAAAAAGTTAAAACCAAGCTGTTTTTAAAATCAGACAGTTACTTTATCGATGACTTTACAAACCCATCTGTTTTAAAACCCATTTGTTTTGAAAACCCTTATATGAAGTAAGGTAACCCTAGGCCGACGTCGTGTATACTTACTTTCCCGCATAAAGTAATCTACATCTCACAAATCAATCAGTCTATAAAGTAACTATTTACGCATTCCAAAGGCGAGTGGCATCCACGCTACGAATCCCAATCGTTTATCTTGATTTTTAACCGTTGATTCATGCGCAAAGAAAAACTTTTTGAATAAATGGCTTAGATCAATTCAAATTTTCTAAAAAGGCGGTTTCTCTTTCAAATCTTCCTTCCTATAAATACGTCTTCTTCCTCAATCAAACCTTTTCACTTTCAATTTCATACATACACTCTGCAAATTTTCTAAAACTCTCGATTCATTTTTATGAGTACTTCTCAAAAACCACTTGGAGTTACATCAACCATGGTGGATGTTTACAATGATACGTATAACAAGAAAATTAAATCGGAGATGTACGTTGATTTTGAGACGACTACCGACGATGAATCGAGGGAGATTCTGGATTTATTGGAGAGGGCAGGATCGAGGACTTTATGTTCCAAGAAATCTCCCTCCAACAAAATGTTGGACATGGGAGGGATCGAGTTCTATGTTAACGGAACATTTGAGAATGGAGTATTCAAGACTAGAGTCTACGGCGAGGTTCTCATTGTTACTCCCATGGAGGTAGCCCGCATTGACACAAGCAAATGAGGGAGTTAACCTCTCACATACAAGTTCGATGACCGGGGTGGAATCATTTGAGATGATTGCACGGAATTCGATGAGGGACCGGCGATCGGAGCTGAAGAAGAAGATGCTCCGGCGGAGATATCGCCTTCTCGATGACGATTGTGACGAAGGTGATTCTTGGGGAACAGAGTTCCCATGATGGGTCGACTGCACCTAGGTCATGCGTTATGAGGGCAATAATAGACGGAGTTCAAGCCAACTGGCCGGGATGCTACCGGGGAAGCTTGAGACGGAAAGGAAAAGGCTGGAGGTGGTAGGCGGAAAGTGGCGGCGAGGTCGATCACCACCTATTCAATAAGGTGACGGTGATTCTCGGAGGACTCGCTGTCACCGAAATAAATCGGGCTGATGGAGTCGAGGCCCTACACAAAACAGAAAGGAATCGACTAAGGATGAGCCGCTTGGGGCTCTAGCCGACTCGAGATGAAGGAGGAGCCGAGGTCGGAGCCTGTGCACCAGCAGCAGAGGAAGCCGAGGAGGAGGAAGAAGAGGAAAGAGAGGAAGAGCTACCGAAAGTGAGCTCACCGAGGCCTCACAGCCGATGAAGTGAAGGAGAAGGCCTCGAGGAGGAGGAGGTTGGTGAAAACCTCTGAGCTTGGGGGACATCTCGCTGATCAGCCGAGCCTTCGCTCAAGAGACAACGACGCTGGAGATAACAGCCTGTGTGGTCCAATCGAGGAGGTGCAAGACATAAGCTCGAGAGGACCCCTTCCCACGATCACGGTCAGTACAATTCTCCCCTCCCCCTCTCAGCCCACTGCGCGATGAAGAGGTGACCCAGCCGGCACCTCGAGCCTCTAAAACAGCCTACTCCCAAATCGGTCAAGCCACAACCTCATCTACCCTTCCTCAAACTCAAACTTCATCCCCTCCACCATCCCCATCTCAAATGTTGTCCTTCCTCACAGGACCGGTACGCCCCTACCCCCATATCTACCATCTCCCCACCAGCCTTACCCACATCTTCCCAAACTCTCACCCTTAGCCCAATCCAACCCACCTTACCCACCCAACCCCATCTCCACCACCCACTACTTCAGAAATTCCACCCCTCCTTCTTCACCCCCACCGAAGTGGGTATCCAAGGCAGCAGATGAAGCGGACTTCCGCCCGTCCACCGCACGTCGCCTCCTCCCAAGATGGTATCAGTGGAAATACACAAGCGAATACAAGAAGAAAACCCTGGATGCCGAGATGGATGTACTACTGGTACATCTTGAAGGCATCTTCATCTGGAGCATGAGGAGGATATGAGCTGGCATGAATGGATGGAAAAGAAGGATGCCGAGCTATATGGGAAGCTGCTTGATGAGGCACATAATGTGTTCAAGCTGCGATCTAGTCGCACTGACTTATGAGCAAGTTACCCCTAAGCTGAAAGAAGACGACTCTCCGAGATCCGGAATGGGTCGAACCGTTATAGCCAAAGCGTAAAGGGAATCCGAGCTCACGCACGAGGATGAGCTTAAACAGACTAAGAGCAAGGATTTTCAACCGGCTGAACATTTGAACATTCGAAGCCAGAGATGGGGAATACGATAGAACAGGATTTTTCTTTTCCTTATCTTTTATTTTCTATCAGTTCATCTATCTCGTAAATTTGTAAATTTGTGAAAGAATATATTTGGACTTATGTGAATTACTTGTCTTATTTTCTTAAAAGTTTTTTTATTGCTTTAAGAAAAACATAAACTTTTCTAAGTATAAATCATCTCGAGAATTTTATTTCTTAGACTTAAAAACTTTTCCTAAAAATTTATCTAAGTCTTAAGACTCAAATTTTTTTAGTATTTCTAAAAGAGTTTAAAGGACTTAATTTTTTTGTTTCCTTAAGTATTAATGTGAGTGAATTTGTTGTAATGAGAATAAGTGCTCTGATATACCTATCTCGATTATCTTAACTAACTCTAGTACTAACTTCACTGTGAGTGTGTTTCTTCCTTATAGGTTTTAACTTCATCAAAAAGGGGAAAATTATTGGATCAAGAAGTTTTGATGAGTTAAAAGAAGCGGCTCGAGATGATCGACGATCTGTAGAACAGTGAGATTGAGACCATAAGCTAAGCCGATCGGATGAGGTTGAGAACCAATCTAGTCACCGAGGTGCGGAAGAGTACCAAGTCGTCTGGAGACGAGCTTGAATCTAGTCATCTGCAGGAGACGTACATGAAGAGCTCGGGACGAGGTCAAGACGAGCTGAGTAGAATAAGAAAGGCGAGTCTTCACCAAGTCACTGCAGACGAGTAGATTAAAATCACCGAGGTCTAGAGCAGCTTTTCAAGATTAAGTTTATTGAAGCAGCTTTTCACTTGTTAGAACCGACTAACAAACTAACTGTCTTTTCAGACTTATAAATAGGTCTAGGCACTTCTTTAAAATGGGATATACTGAGAATACACAGAATTCACAAGTTATTTTTCCGTAAAAATTCTCTCAAATCACAAGTTTTCAAAAAGCACAAAATAGTTTTCCAAGATTTCTTCATAGATTTTTCTAAGTGTTTGTAGAACACTTCATTGCACATCTTCAAATACTCTTCTTTTTCTTAGAATTAGATTTCATAAGTTTGGTTAGCATTTTGAAGAAGTTGAAGATCAAGTTGTAAGTTGTAAGATTGTAAAGTAAGTAAGCAAGCGAGATAGTGGAGACCCTTCTTCAAGTTGGAGAAGGAGAGTGGATGTAGGATTGTTCTAATCCGAACCACTATAAAATCAGTGTTGTTTATCGCTTTTTCTTTACTTATCTGCTCAATTTCCAATTTATTATTCAAGAATTAATTTTAGAATCAAAGTTAAAATCTGAATATCGGTTTGCTTTTGATCTTAATAAAGTTGAGATTAATATTGAATTTCCGCCGTGTCACTTTGGTACTTTGAAAAATCTACAAAATCTATTCAACCCCCTTCTAGATTTTGTCCTAGAAGGTTGACTCAAAGTTTCATAATCAACTCAACTAATCGGGACCAACATAGGTTTTTGACTCGACTCTTCAAGTGATGAAATGGAAGAGGTAAACCGAGAAAAGGAAGCAGTGAACAAGCCGATGTTCCAGTGCCTAGTCCTGTGGGGAGCACCGATACTTGAGAGATGAATCAAACTCGGGCCGATATGCTTGCCAAGATGGAAAGGAGAAGAAAGAAGCGGACTGATCCACAAAATGTGCCGAGAGGATGTTGCCTCACCCATGGCAACATCCAGGTCATCCTACGAAAAATCGGATGAGGTACATACTGATTCTTCTCTCGCATATGTCTTTTTCTTCCGATTACGATGATAGCTATAATGGGGTGGATAGTGACAAGTTTAGAACGCGTTGAAACTAGGCTGATTGTGGGGAAAGGATAATAAAGATGGATGACTTCATTTATGTGAATATGGTTGGTTATCTCGGAAGAAAGGTCTTTCTTGTTTGCACTTCAATTTGCTACTCCTTAACTGATTGATTGGGTATATGAATTTTATGCCAACTTGAAGGACAATATTTCTAGGGTTTTTCTAAGAACTATGGAAATGTCAAATTTAGGGGAAAGGTGATTGAGGTTACTCCTGCTACGACTAACATTTTTCTTAGGACTAGGGATGATGAAGATCCCCAGATTGATAACCTTGATGAGGTGATAAGTGTAATCATCGGAGGGAGACAAACAAAGTGTGGAGGTATAGGATGAACTCCTTAGTC
This sequence comes from Paraleonurus japonicus, assembly GCA_030762865.1. Taxonomy (NCBI): domain Eukaryota; kingdom Viridiplantae; phylum Streptophyta; class Magnoliopsida; order Lamiales; family Lamiaceae; genus Paraleonurus; species Paraleonurus japonicus. Next base: position 5,680,161 of record CM061061.1, on the reverse strand, counting down.
CTCACTAGTTTGTATAGTGTCCCGCATAAGTTGATTGTGTATAATTGGTTGCCCTCATCCAACACCACTACCCTTACATCCGAACAAAGTGTACTCATGTAAAAATTGGTCATTTGCAAAGATTCAATCCAGGAAGACAATCTTTGAAAATATGATGACCTATTCGGGAAGGTTGAAGGGCAAAGGATCGCTGCCATATCTCAAACTTTTGATATTTATGATGATCTCGGCTCTCGGATTTGAGAGGAAAAATTCCGAAATAATCAGTTCATTTGCTCGAGTTTAGGGATCTCACATGTACTGTGGAGTGGACCACGTGTGATTGATCTACCTTACAGAGATCCAAATGCCCCTGGTTGAAGTTCCCGCCGATCAACCAAATTGATGTGCCGAGAGATGTTGGCACACACGCGCCAACATACCGCAATTACAGCCGCAATTTATCCGCGATCAAATTGCAATGACAGATAATTCAATTACTAATGTTAAGTGTCATTGAGTAATCTTGAGATGCACAAAAGGATCTCGGGAAACGCTCCTTTCTACCGTCACGAGGAGTGGGACTCTGTTGCACCAAATGCCGCCGCCGATGGTGTTGGATCTCGCTGATCGTGGATGGAGTAAGTTGCTGCCTGATGGTGCCGATGGTGGACCGGATGCAGATATAGCGGGAGCAGTACAAGTGCTGATCCTAATGCCGAGATGCAGGATGTGCCGAGATATTGTGCTCGACAATCCGCATAACATCGATGGTGGTTCCAGTAGCTTTAAATATGGATGCTTGAAAGAATTGATGCTATGGATCGGGACGACGAAGACCTGAGGCATTCTCTATGATGATCTGGATGATTGGGGACACTAAGTAAGAGGGAGAGCTTTCAAAGATGAAGGAGCTTGAAGATCGGGAGAGTTAGTGCAGATTTTGAAGATACAACCGTTTATGATCAACAACCCAATCCTCTCCTTATTTTCATTCTATAAGCTCTGTCTATTTTTGTAAAGAGTCAATTTATATTCTATTTTTATGTTTATGCTTTTTTTCCGAACTTATTTTATGAACTTATAATATTTTAGGTATGTTTTTGAACTTATTATTATTTTGAGTATTTTTGTTTAAGTCCTTATTACTATGCTCTATTTTTTTTAAGTCTAGTATTGGTTAATATTTGTATATTGTGACGTATGATTTTATTTCATGTTGCTCGATTCTTTTTCAGTTTATTGTTTTTGTTATGTGTTAAGTCTATGTTATGTTATTTATATATGTTTTAGTGATGTTGTATGTTTATTGTTTTTCTGTTTGTTTTTGGCTAAGTAAAAAGATGTCATTAACTTGATATTAATTTACTTATCTCTATTGTGTACACATTCTGGTCAATGGTACAACATCGTGTGTGTTCCAAAGAGAAAGGCCGAATTGGGGGAGATTGTTGATGTTAGTGACAGTGTTACTCGTAATGTGCCAACATTCCGGTCACAACATCGAATTCGTCCTTCCACTTTCACTAATCCTTAACCCACGAAATGTCTTGTTCAATGTCTTGTTTTTACAATTTGAAGACTTATGGCAGTTTCCTTAAGTCATGCGGTTGAAAAGGCAAGAGTGAGGAGTTGAAAAGAACATGGAGAAGTTATAAAGAAATTACCTATTTTCAAGGGAGATGTGGAAGTTATCTTCAAGCACTAAGAGTCCGTAATATCTATATATACACGGCTGCTATGAAGATTAAAACTTGGAGTTGAGAGAAACACAATCTAGCATAGTCTATCGGCATAGATTATAGAGTTTATTGTATGTTTCTATCTCGATACTTCCGTTGGTGAATGTTCTAACATTTCACTCAACATTGGATCTTTATATGTATTAGTGATAAGTTAGATTGATCATTGTCTAGTCACTATATACGTAGATCCATTCACAAAGTGTGGCTTATATTTTCACCGATTGTATCACTTAACAATTACTAGTGATATTTTTTCGATTGGCGGTATAGACTTATTCATAGTCTATACAAAATTTTGATATCCATCTTGCAAAGTGTTTAAGACTTCATTGTGTATTTCGATCATTTATTTTCGTCTCTGTTGTCTTTCGAATGTGCCAACATTCTGCAAAAATACTCACGCACACCTTCATATATTATTTATTATACAAGAACACAAATTTATTGTTATAATAACACATGTTTAATCTAATAGTAATACCTGGGGCACTGGAAGCGAAAATTTTATTTTGCCTTGAGCGAGTTCTTTTAGAAATATCCACCAAACTTGACCAAACCTACCCCAACCCGCCTAGGATTCGCGAATTTCATTATATGGATGATTTCACGTATCCTAAATCCGTGAAATATTACATATAAGAATTTGTCTTAACATAAAAACAAAAAAAAAAAAAAAAAGAAAAAGCTGACACAATTAAATTACATTTATATATTCGATTGGATGATGAATACAAATCAGATATATACAATAAAAAATATTTGAAATAATAAGTCAAAAATAACAAACTAAAATTTTACAATAATTAAGTGGGAGACTGGTTCGATTCCCTTCGGAACGAATTGGAGTAGGAGATATAAGGAGACTTGGAGAATTTGAATTTCCAAGGAGACTTGGCTATAGCTAGGAGAAAACTTGAAGAAAATAATTTATGATGGAAAAATGAGAGAGCGAGTGGTTAGAGAGAGAAAAACTTCCGGGGGGTGGGTTGAGCGTAGCCTTGCCGAGAGACCACCGAGAGGCAGTAAACCGTTACCTTCTCACCGTAAGCCTTCGAATTTAGCTATAGGTTTAGGGATGGATTGACAGAGAAGAGAGGACTTTCGGAGAGATTGGTATGGCCCCCAAACTCCATTATCACTTTCTACATTTGGAACATTTCCATCATTGGTAATGACCGATTCGAGACGTCGATTCGCAGATAAAGGTACTCTTGTGGATTTCTTTATTCCCTTAAAAACTAATAAAGCGGGGGTAAGTTTGGTTTTGTGAGATACAAGAAGCCAAATGATCTGTAGCTCTGGAAAGAAAACTCGATGACATCCGGGCCGGGTTCGTATAAGATTAGAGTCAATCGGGCTCGCTTGATAGACACGATAAAGAACTTTCAAGACCGTAGCCTAGAGGCTCCAAGTCGTACGTTGTTCAAAATCCGGGTTTGAGGGATACGAATATCACCTTCGCCGAGGCGGTGGTCGAAAAACCTTCCATTCCTTCATCACCTGCAAATGGATCGCTCTCCTTCACTACCTCGGAACTAGAAGGTGAATGGCTTTTAACACGATTGTGGCCAATCTCAAGCCTAAATTTGCACTGAAAACTCATGGACACCTCATCCAAAAAGAAGCAGCAGAGTGGGTTAATGTTTCTTTCCTTGGCGGCGACCTTACATTGCTAAAAAATCTTTCGATGGCAAGTTCGAGGAGATTACACATCATATTCAAGAATGGATGGCAAAGTGGTTTGACCACTTTGAGGATTGGAATGAAGAGATTGCTAATAGAAACAGAGTTGTTTGGACGGTATGGAGCAGAGTTCCTCTTATGGCGTGGTGCCCAAGGTTTTTCAGGTTAATTGCGACAAAATTTGGCTCGTTAGTTCAGATTGATGCGCTCACACTATCGCGGAATGATCTCAAGAAGGCGAGAATTTTGATTAAATCTCCTTTACCATCAATCTCCTGTTACAACTGGAGGTCACAATTGATGGTAAACCTTTCTTCATACAAATCAAGGAGGAATCAGAGTGTCCGATGGACAATCACCTCCGGTTGATTAACCGTTTCGCTCTTTCTGTGATGCCGGAGGAGTGTCGGAATTCAGTCCCTACATCCAAGGCGGTTTCCGAGAAGCCAAGAGAATTCGTAAAGTCGGGAGAATTCGAAAAGTCGGGAAATTCAAATCTGCATGGACCGTTAGATAGTGTCGGTTTGATTTACCAAAAGACCGCTCAACCGGAAAGCTTACGAATCGGGCCATAACCGCCCCTCTTCGAGATCGTGGCCCCTCCTCGCCTCCTAATGGGACACTGGCAATCATCGATGGGTCCCACTACCAGCCAAGTTCGAATTCTCCGGCGTGATTGTTTAAGGAGCCTTGAAGATGAAAATCCTTTTGGGCCTCTTTTTAGGCCCAACAAATCTAAATCAATAGACCTTAACAGGCCATTGGAGACGGGATCATCTTCAAACAACAACATAGCCCAAGTTCAACCCATCGATTCAAGGATATTTAGCAGCTTTCTTTCTTCCAGATCTACACCGGAAAAAGATTCTTATCGTGATAAAGGGGATAAATCCCTCACCCCTTCTTCGTCGAGCATGTCTAATTCTAATGTGGATATCCAAGTGGAGGCAGCTAAAACTTGGGATGTCGGACGTCAATTGGGCCTTTGGTCGATCAATGTGAAGCTGCAACTTGTGGAAAAATTAAGTCACTTATCCGTAAGGAGACGCCTGCGGCAAAGAAGGGTAAGGCCAAAGCGAAGAAGTCTAGGAGATCCAGCAAGTTATCAAAATGATTATCCTCGGCTACAACATAAGAGGGCTAGGGAAGCGGGTGAAAAGGCGAGACGTAAAGGATTTGGTCCGTGGAGTCAAACCTGATTTTCTTTGTTTGCGGAGTCCAAGCTTGAGCAGGTAAATCCCGGACTCATTAAATCTATTTGGGGGAATAAGGATTTTGATTGGGATTTTGCAAATTCTGCGGGAAGATCGGGGTATTATTTCCATCTGGAATCCGACAATTTTCCAAAAAACCAGTTCTGGAATATTAAGGAGATGTTTGTCATAAATGGCTATCTTATAGAGGATGGCGAGGATGTTCGATAGTAAATGTATATGCACCGAGGCACTCCTGCGGCAAGAGGATTATTATGGGATCGATTGGTATTTTGGCAACTCGAGAAAGGATGATTATTTTTGTGTAATTGGAGACTTTAATTGCATACGCTCCATAGCGAAAGGGTGGGTAGGAATGAATCACGGAATACGAGTGACATGGATTGTTTCAACAACTTTATTGAAGGAAATAATCGATTGAAGTTAGGATATCGGGTAGATCCTTTACTTTGTATCGTCTGACGGTTCTTGCAAAAGTAAATTGGATCGGATGTTTGTGAATGCGAGTGGATCAGTAAATGGCCAAATCAAACTCGAAAGGGGACGTAGAACATTATCGAGACCATTGCCCCATCTTCATAGAGGCTAACAAGAAAGAATGGGTCCGAAGCCTTTCCATTTTTCAACTTCTAGATGCGGCATCAATCTTTTGACGATTTTGTTTCTTGAAATGGAAATCTTTCAAGATTAGTGGTTGGGGTGGTTTTATCCTTAAAGAGAAGTTGAAAGCTGTTGAAGGAGAATTGAAGAAATGGAGATTAGATACCTTTGGAAATCTGGAGACTTCAATAGAAAACAAGACAAAAGAACTAGAGAGGCTTGATATCCTCGATGATACTTTGGGTTAGATGAAGCCGAAAATAATTTGAGGGAGTCTATTACGAGTGACATTCTAAGGGAATCCAGCTAGAAGGAGGCCCAACTTTTTCAAAAAGCTCGCATCAATTGGGCCTGGAAGGTGATCTAAATTCTCGATTTTTCACAAGTGGATAAACTCGCGTATTAATTCCAACACTATCAATGGAATAAAAGTGCATGGGATTTGGGTAGAATCCGTTCTGAAGTGAAAGCGGCAATTCACAATCATTTTAAAGAGCGCTTTGAGACCTCATCGAAACTCGCCCTCGCTTTGGTGATAGTATGTTCTCTCGCAAATTAGGGGAAGCTGATAATTCGTTCCTTTCATCGAATTTACGAGTCCGAAATTAAAAATGCAATATGGAGTGTTGACTCGAATAGCAGCCCAGGTCCCGATGGTTTCACATTTGGTTTCTTCAAACATAATTGGGAGACTATCAAACCTGACATTCTTCTTATGATGTGGGACTTTCACGCCTATGGCAAAATTGTAAAAGTGCGAACACGTCTTTCATCACTCTTATTCCGAAGGCAGCCCCTCAACGCATCAATGATTATCGGCCTATTTCATTGATCAGCGGAGCATACAAAATCATCGCAAAAATCTTGGCGGATCGTTTGAGCAAGGTTATTGATTTAGTGATTTCAGACCAATAATCGGCATTCATTAAAGGTAGACAAATCCTAGATGGCATTCGATACTTAATGAAGCGCTGACGAAGCAAAGAAATCCAAACTTCCGAGAGTGTTTCTCAAGGTAGATTTTGCTAAGGCCTTTGACTCGGTTATTTGGCGATATCTAGATCATATGTTGAAGGGGTTTAATTTACGTGATCGGTGGAGAATGTGGATTAAGGGCTGCGTGGAATCTGCCTCGGCCTCTGTCCTTGTTAACGGAAGTCCTAGTGGGAATTTTCTCTCAAAAAGGGCCTCCGACAATGAGACCCTCTCTCCCCATTTCTTTTTCTTCTTGCAATCGAGGGCCTCGGCCTTCTAATTTCCAAGGCCTGCTCGGAGGGATAATTAATCCCGCTTGTGATTGGAAGGGATAAGGTTTTGTTGTCCCATCTGCAATATGCAGATGATGCTTTATTTTATTTGTAAAGGGGGCTGAAAATCTGTTGCAATAAAAAGGATTCTTAGACTTTTGAACTTTCTTCGGGGCTCGCATGATTAATTATGCCAAATGCAAACTCTTTGGGATTAACATTCTTTGGCGGCGACCTAACCGATTATGCGAGAATCTTGGGCTGCTCACTGGTTTCGGGTATCTTTGATTACTTGGGTATGAAGATTGGTGTTAATTTCCACAGAAGCGGGCGTGGGGTTGGCTGGTTGAGAAGCTTGAAATCGTATTGCAAAATGGGACGTCAATAATGTGTCAATGGGGGCAGAGCCACACTTATCCAATCGGTTCTCTCATCAATCCCAATCTATTCTCTATCCTTTTATTTATTACCAAAAGCCACTATTCTTGAACTCTCAAGGGTGCAAAGGGATTTTGTGGGGAGGAACCTCCTCTTCACATAAAATTCCTTGGGTAAGTTGGTCCGATGTTTGTAAGTCGAAAAATGAAGGGGGCTTAGGGATCAAGGATTTATCTCTTTTTAATCGTGCTCTTGTTGGGAAGTGGGTAGGGTGTCTTCTTGATGAAAAGATCGAATTGTGGGCTAGGGTGATTCATTCTAAGTATGGGAGTCTAGAGGGGTCTTTGAGTCTTGTAAGAAATGGGAGAGGAAGTCATAAAGCTGTCGGTTTGGTGGAAAGACTTGTGTCGCATGTATTGGGGATCAACGCTAGCGGAGTTAAGGGGGTCGTATTGTAAAAAGTTAGGAAAGGGAGAAGGGGCGTCCTTTTGGATTGACTTATGGGTGGGTGATAAGTGTCTTATGGAAGAATTTCCTAGACTTTTTAGGTTGAGTTGTCAAAAAGAGTCCGGTGTGAGTGAAATGGGAGGTTGGGTAGAAGGTTAATGGCGGTGGGAGTTGAGATGGAGTCGAGTCCTTTACGCTCGTAATAACGAACTCCGGGATAATCTGCTTTCTTTAATTGGCAGGTTATCTCCTTCTCTTGCGGTGAAGATAGGTGGCATTGGAAGCATTCTTCAAACGACCTTTATGAAGTGGCCAAGGCGTATACCATCTTATTGAAACAACAGGCTGCATCTCGGTGATACCCCTTGAGGAATCCTTGGCGTTTCGGCGACTTTGGAAAGGTTGGGCGATTCGTAAAGCAAACATCACTGCATGGAAGATTTTGAAAGGGCGTTTAGCAACGGCGGATAATCTTAGCAAGCGTGGAGTTCCCTTACACTCACAATCGTCTTTGCTCGTGTTCATCGGCCATGGAATCAATTTCGCATCTTCTCTACACCTGCCCGATCTCTTCCACAATCTGGTACAATATCTTTTCTTGGTTGGGTGTAGTTTTGGTTCCTCACTCAAGCCCGATAGGCCACTTCCTTCGAAAGTTAGTGATCTGTTTGAGAAAAGGAAGCGAGAGCTACTGCAATTGCTATTTGGGTTTGTACCTCGTGGAGCATTTGGTGCCTTAGGAATGACTTAATCTTCAACCAGGCCAACTTAATCTTGATCGATTCATCACTTCTATTAAGATTAGGATTTGGAACTGGATTTCATGTAGAGACCCGGGTTTAAAAATTTCAAAATTAATGCTTGGTTGGGTGATCCTCGTTGTATCTTGGATAAGCTATAAAGTGATATCTCTCTTGTATTTCGTCAATGGATTGAGTACCTTGTACTCTCTATTAATGAAATTCTTCTCTTTACCGTTAAAAAAAAAAAAATTCTATAACAAACCCAAAAAAATCTAGATTGTATTCTTCCATTGCCTCCCAAAATCTAATAAATTTATCTTCTTAGTTTGATCATATGCAATAATCTGTTCATTTGAACTCGTAAAAATAAAAAGTCAAATATTACGAGTCGAATTGAAATCAAATGTAAATCAAGAAAAAAAATGAAAAGAAGATTAGATAAATGGAGAGGAATAGTAGAGATTGTATAGGTACGAGGAATGAATATATCTTTACTAATTAATATATGCAAAACTTTAATTTGCAAGGAAGAAAAATATAATAATACGATAGCATTTCACAAGAATGAAAAGTGAGAAAAACATAATAATTTTAGAGTTCACGATGAGAATGGAAAGAGAATAAATATTTATAAAGAGCAAATAAAAGATTGAGCAGTTGAGATTAGACGATTGAGATTTTATTTTAAAGTTGAAATGAATAAAAATAGAGAGATTTTGATATAGAATGATTGAATTTGTCATATAAATTTCCGCAAGTTTATCTTTATAGGTATATAGACGAGACTACTTATTTATTATTTTAGTTTTCAAATGATATATTTTTAAATAATTGATCAATAAATCATATATGTAAAACGTAGGTGCATCTATTGCACCGTACAATTGATGTACAACTAATATTTTTAAATTAAAAATAAGTAGTATTGTTTAGTGAAAACAACTACGGTAAAATCTCTATAAAATAAATATTGTTGGGACAGAAAAAATTTATTATTTTAGAGAGTGATACGGATAAAAATGACGGACCCAACTACACGTAGGGCCCAAAGATATTTAGCCCAACCGGCCCAACGATATAACCAAGTACCCTCTGCAGCTTCTTGTGCACCGTTACATTCGACAAGGCTAGGAAGGCAAGTTCCCACGGGCGATCACTTTCAAGTTGATAGGGAACGAGTACACGTTGACAAAGGAACGAGATCAACGAGATATTGGTGCACCAACCGCCCGACGGCTCATTGCTTAACATGAGGCGAGAGTATAACGCTAAGAAATTTTGGAGAAGGTTATCGATTCGGGAGCACCAGAGCAGCCTTGATTCACTCCAGGAAAGTCTAAGAGTACCGGGATCCGCAACCTGTTATGAGGTATCCGGAGAAGATCTTATCCAGACGATTTTTGCCCGTCTCGAGGGAGGAGCCGTAGTGTCGAAGAGTTATACGTTATGTGGTGCTTCCTCCACGGGGTTCGTTTTAATGTTGTCGCCTATTTGTGCTACTCTATTCGAGAAGGTGAAGAACACCCGATTCAAGAAGATTCATTTCTAAGATTGATTACACTCATTATCGAGCACTTCGGTATCCCGACGCACAATATGAAAGCGTTGGAGGGACCTAACTTGACCAGCCGACATGATGAGGCGGATGAAGACACTAGAGCCTCATCAGGAGGACTTGGTGCTTTCAGCAAAGACCTCGGAGGCCGATTCCCTCTTCCTAATAAGAGGTTGACTACCGTGTTCGGAGCCGCAGGGCATGTGTCTATTAACCTCCGGATGTGGTTACGAGAGACGCATCGAGGCTATTGATGCTTATACTCGGGAGCACGGAGTGGACCTCCGTGAGGATGATGATGAGGAGGCAGGGCAGCAGGCGCATCCGGATCGGAGGAAGAGGCCGAGGTTGCGGATGAGGAGAATGAAGAGGAAGAAGAAGCCGACGAGGATGAGCCGATTGAAGAGCCGGTTAGGATGGATAAGGACGGGGAGTACATGCTAGAGATAAACTACTACTGGGCAGGATGAGATGCGGAGTCGCGGTTTGAGGCCGGGAGCTCGTTACATGCAGGCGGTGGACACTCACCTGAAAATATGGGCCGATAGTTAGAGGATGCGGTTGGAGTGCCTCACGAGACAGGACGAGTGCTTCCGAGTCATGGAGGAGTCCCGTCACTTCAATGAAGAGACTAGGAGGATGCAGGAAGAGTATACGAAGAATCAACAAGACATGTATTCTCTCCTCCAGCAGATGAGCTCGTGGAACTTCGGGCCGGGCCACTATCCTCCTTCACCACCTCCAACTAATGATTAGGGTGATTCCCTTATTTCCTATCCCTCTCCTCTAGTTTTCTTTAGCTTTCTTAGTATTTCCTCTTGGTGATGGGTGATTTGTATTGATTTGATGATTATGGTTGCTTGGGTTGTACTTATTTCTTGACTTGATTGATTTGTGGGTACTTGATGATTTCTACTTGATGATTTGTATGGATGATTGGATGGTCTTAGATTCGTTGAGCTTATTGCTTATGGATGATTATGCTATATTGGTGTTGGTCGGAAAGTTGAGTTGATTAAAACTTTGAGTTAGCTTCCTAGAACAAAATCTAGAAAGGGGGTTTGAATAGATTTTGTAGATTTTTCAAATCTTTTCAAGATCAATTCAAAGTATCGATTAAACACAATGGATTATAATTGAGAACTCAACTTTTAACAAGATCAAAAGCAAAGGCTGATATTGATTTTAGTTAAGATTCTCGAACTTTAATCTTGAATTAACAATATTGTAATTTGAACGAGAAATTAAAGAAAGCAAGAAATAACACCAGGATTTATAGTGGTTCGGATTATGAATAATCCTACATCCACTCTCTTTCTTCAAACTTTGAAGAAAGGTCTTCACTAGCCGCTTACTTACTCACCGTACAATCTTTACAAATTACAACTTGAACTTCAACTCTTCAACAAACTAATCAACTCTACTGAAATCTAACTCTAAGAATAAGATGGGTTTTGAAGATGTGAAGTGAAGTGTTCTATAAACACTTAGAAAATATTTGAAATCTTTCTTTGACAAATACTCTGTGAAATCAATAGTGAATAGTGTGAAAATCAAATTTGCATAAGTGTATGTATATAGAAAAATAAAATCTAGCCCTATTTATAAGTCCTGAAAGGACAGTTAGTTTGTTAGACAATTCTAACAAACTAGAAAGCTTAAGAAACCTATTCTTGAAAACTACTCTTGACCTCACCTGATTCTTCCTACTCGTCTGCAGATGACTTGGTGAAGACTCGCCTTTCTTATTCTACTCGGCTTGTCTTGACCTCGTCCTCGAGCTCTTCATGATCGTCTCCCGCAGATGGTAAGATTTGAGCTTGTGTTCGGATGACCAGTAAATTCCGATCTCCAGCCTAACTTGATCGGCTCTCGACCTAGTCCGATCGGCTTAGCATCGACTGATCCGAGCTGTTTATCAACGTTGTCCTGCTCATCTGGATTGTTCCTTTTAACTCATCAAAAACTCTTCTCGATCTAACAATTTCCCCCTTTTTGATGATGTTAAAACTATAAAGAAACATGCTCACAAAGTGGTGTTAGTCAAAGTTATTCAAATCAATCGTATAAGCAATTTATAATTCATTTACACTTTTCAATTCGATTTAAAGCATTTTTAACTCACACTTAGAAGATTTTAAAAAACTTTAAGTCTTAAGACTTTAGAAAATAAAAAAACTTAGTCTTAGGACTTAGAAAATTTTTAAAATTTTTTTTTAAAAATTTTGCAAATACTGGTCTCGAGATAATAAATTTTCTCGTATATTTCATACAAAAAAAAATTAAAAGGTTCTTAAAACAAAAAAAAATATATATATATATATACAAGTAAAACAGATAAGAACCAGTCATCTCATTCATATTCACTGATTTACAAATTTACATGTGGAACAGATAAGAAGATAAAGGAAGAAAATTTAAGCTTATCTAATCTGGCCCATCTGCCGCTTCTCGGAAGCCGCATCCAATCAAATATTCTTGTTCTTAGCTCTGCAACTTCCTTTGGATCACCAACTTCATCCGATTTATGCCATAGTTGATAGTTGACACGATCCATTCCTTATCTATCGATCCATCATCTTTGACTTTATAGGAATGGATGAATAGTTCTGAGCAACCAAAATCCACGTTATACCATTCATCTCCTTCATCGAGAAGTTTGGTATAAACTCGGATTTTCCTTCTCCATCCAATCATGCCAAGCGATCGTCTCATCGGTGATGATGCTCCAACTCCTTTGCAAATATACCGAAGAAGGTCCACTTGGCCGTACTTCATGTACTCAGCTGCCCATGAAGGATGTGCAATCATTTTTGGGGGCATCGAGTCCTTTCCTCAGTCCGATCCAAGCCGCCTCTGCTCCTCCAGAGATGGGATTACCCACTTCTTCCGGAATTTGTCAAAAATGCGACCAGCCTCCTTTGCCGACTTTATCTTTCTCCTTGCTTCCCTTCTGCCATAGTATACTTTTTTCAGCCTTTGATTCGTCGGTCCCTTTACGCCTCTATCCTAAGCCGCTCACTGATTTTTCCAATGGCCTCTTTCCAAGCTTTGGACATCGGGCTCTGCCCGATAGGCGACACGACCTTCTCCATCTCCTTTTCCTTCTCTTTCTCAACCACCACCAGCTCCTTCCCCTTTCCCTTCTCATCTTTTGCTTTGGCTCTAGCCTCCTCCTTCCTCTCTCGATCTTAGCCATATATCTTTCGGACTTCACTCAGCTTCTTTCTTTCTAGCCTGCTCATCCGCCCCGATTGCTTCCTCAATCTGATCTATTCTGATTTTTAAGGCGGTGAGCTCATCTGTTTGGCTAGTCAGCTGAAAGTTTGATCCGGTTCACTCGGCTTTTACAATCTCCACATCTTCCCCCTTTTTAACATCATCAAGTAGCATAGCAAGCTGCTCCTTGATAACAATAAAATAGGTGGAAGGCGAGGATTGATTAAGGAGGATCTCATCGGCCAAGAGTTGATTATCACCGGGTCTGGATTCTTAGCTCGCCAACCTCTTTCTTCACTCCTTCCAATTCTTCTTTGACAGCTTTTTCTTAATTTGAAATAGAAGATAGAAGATTTACCTCGAGATGCTTTTAGCATGTCCTCCATAGTTACACCGATGAATCCACGATGCCTGCAGTCTTCATTGTAAGCATCTCGAGTAAATTTGTCCTCTACCCTCTTCTCAAGCTGGTTTAAAATTGAAGAAAAGGTGGATCCCGGGCTCTTTGGGAGGGACGGCTGGTAGTGTTTTAGATAAGCCAAGGCGGCTTCGAATGAAATTCGGGAGGCTGCGTCTCCGATAGGATGACAGATACGGATGCGACCCCAGAGACTCCAAAACAATCTTTTCCCATGAGATGAAGTTGTCCCAGCCTACTTCATCGGTGAAGAGGCTCATCTCCTCTAGATCTCCAGTTCTCGATGATGAACCAGCCAAATCTCAATGGATTCCTTCATTACTTGAGTGGTTAAATCGAAGTTCGAGAATTAACTCGGCTAACCTCCGTTTGGCATCCGATCTTAGTGTTAGGATGTATACTATAAGCCTAGCTTTTGTATGAACATCTTTCTTGAGTATGAACATCTTTTTTCATATGAGATTCATTATGATCAAAATACTTATTGTTTATGATTGTTATATATATCATTATTATGTTCAGATTAATCTATACTGTAGATAACATGGTGTGTGGTGTCACACGAGAAGATCATGTTATCAGGTGCCTTATAGATTGTAAATAATAGCTCACAACCAAAATGGATTTGGACAAATCATTGGAACGGTTGTAGTATAATTTGGTATTAGTCTATCTTGACTATAAAGTTACACTAGTACATTTTGTATGTATTGAGCGAGGACCATATGAGGTTGTTCAATTTGTACGACTATATAAAAGAACAAGACCTCTCGTTGTTATGGATGTACGTCTTCTTAATCCCTATATAATAATGGGCACGTGTACTCAATGTATGTTTCTTTGATTTACCAATGTGTGAGATTTATTAAATCAATAGGCTCGGTTAATTGGGAGATAGCATTGTTTATATGGTGTGCTATTGATTATAGAAGGAATCGTGTCCTAATTATTTAGGATGATGATGTCCCCTTGAGGAGCTCATAAAGATTATTATGTAAACCCTGCAGGTGGATTTAATCCGACATAATAATAAAGATGAGTGGTACTACTCTTGGAATTAGATATAAATTAATTAAGTTGTCAGGTAATTTAATTAATTTATGGACATTCGATATCTTAAACACGGGAAATAAACGTACACATAATAAAGGAGCCCATATAATAATATGGGATTAGGACGGTAATTCAATTATAACTCTTTAGTGGACTCGAGTTATAATTGATGGGCTTAAGTAAAGTGTTCTGATCGAACACAGGATATTTAGGCCCATCAGGAGGCCCAACCCTAATTCCTCCTTAGGGTCCCTGTTGTAGCCTATAAATAAACCCTAACATCGAGTCTCCAGCGTGTGAAAAACGTGAGATCGAGGGAGGCGGATTCTGATTCCTTGGAGGATCGTCGACCACTCGACGTCCCAAGGGAAAGGGATAGGAATACGGCGTAAGACCGTGAGGTTCGAGGCTCATCCTTCGATCGCAGTTCCGACCTTAGAACTGGTTTGTCTTCACCTATTACGGTGAATAAAGGTACAATTCTTTCCGCTGCGTTTGTGTGATTATGATCCCGAGTCGATAGTTTCGTAGAGTCGGCGATCGGTGGTTCCAACAATTGGTATCGAGCCGTGTTTTACGACTCTATGCAATTGATTTGGTTTTTCATAGATCTGATTTATTTGGATTGCATGATTATTGTAAATCTTTTATAATAGGGTTTCTTGATCTGTTATAATAGGGTTTCTTGATCCGTTATAATAGGGTTTCATCTGCTATAATAGGGTTTCTTGATCTGTTATAATAGGGTTTCTTAATCGATATTGAATAAGATTGCATGGTATTTGTAAATCTGTTATATTAGGGATTCGATGTTAATCGTAGTCTTTTTGGGTATGCGAATATTCGATAATTTTTGCAGGAACCCTAAATCCAACTATTATGGTCGGTATGTATGTTTATGTATGTATTAAACCCTCGGACTGTCGAGGTTTTTGTTTTGGGTTGGTGAATGATTGTAATAGTAATTACCACGGCGGTCTGTCGTGAAGGTTTTATTTCGATCTATATGATGTATAGGATCGTTGGATAAAACCGTAATAGAAGAAGGTTAGGATGGTCGATCCCGTATTGCATGGCACCGCCCGCACCCGTTTGACAAATGAACATTCAAGCACATGGGAGCATGAAAGAGGCCATAATAGTTGGAATTTTATTTTCCATGTTTATTCTTTCTCATATGTGTTATTGTGTTTAGCATGCTTTATGTGTTTCATATTTCGTGCATATTAATATCCCTCATGTTAAATAACTAAGTGGGAGAGGGGTTATTGTTCAACAAATCCCATAGCCTCCATTTCCGGTTTGTAAGTGATGCATTCAAACATGAACGTTGGTTTTAAGTGCCTTCTTCCATATCGGATGTGTTTGTTTTGCGGACCACTAGATCAAACTTCCTTATGGATAATTATAAGTAAGTTATTTAGGAGCGTGTTATCTTCTCCATCCGAAGAGGCACAAACCTAGGTAATTGACTTGGTATTAAGAAATGGTATACACTTAGATGCATATATGATATCCTCCCCATCGGAGTAAGTGCTGTTATTTGTATGGCTAAAGACAAACCAACTATTAATTTTTATTTTGTTTGACAAAATGATGAAATTAATGGTTAAAACCTCCTCTTGCAAATGATTGAATTAGTATACGTCCACACTATCGTGGCATACAAACTTCACGGTGTTTTGAGGTGTTGGTGAATTTAATTGTATTGTTTGAGGGAAACAATATTGATTTAAATTCTTAATTTTGATCATAATGAATTTACGTGTTTCTCAGGATTTATCATGGCTTTCAATCCACTTGCTGTTATTCTTAAAGAAAACAAACTTACCGGTCCTAATTACATTGATTGGAAAAGAAACTTGGACATTGTCTTGATCTTTGAAGAGTACAAGTTTGTACTCACCGAGGTTTGTCTGAAAAACCCGATGAAAACTCTAGTGAAGAGGAGAAAGAGGCTTATAAGAAGTGGGTCAAGGCGAGATGAGATGGCGCGGTGTTACATTTTGGCTTCTATGTCAAATGTGCTGCAACATCGGCATCGAGGCCATGACCTCTGCTTATGAGATGATGCTCAATCTCAAAGAACTCTTCGGACACGAGTCGGGCCGCTGTGCAAGAAGCCATGAGAAACTTAATGGCGACCACCATGATCGAGGGGACACCCGTAAGGGATCATATCCTCAAGATGATGGCTCATTTGAATGAGATGGAAGTCCTTGGAGCTGAAATCGATGGGGAAACCCAGGTCGATATCGTTCTCAGATCGCCTAAGAGTTTTGAGCAGTTTACTGAACTACAACATGAACAAAAGGTTGTATTCGATGGCGGAACTTCCGGCGTAACTCCAAGCAGTAGAAGGGTTATTTCGTCAAGCTTCTCAAGCTTATATTGCTGAAAATGTTTCTACATCTAAGCCAAAAGGCAAAGTGACGAAGAAAAAGAAACAAGCTGGTTTGGCAAAGAAAGCGGGTGAACCAAAGAAAATTGGTCCACCAAATGGCGTGAAGAAGCCTAAGGGCAAATGCTTTTTGTGCAAGCAGCCAGGACATTGGAAGGTAGATTGCCCCGTAAAAGGAAAAAGAAGGTATATCTTATTCACTAACTATTGAAACATGTTTAGCGGTGTTATCTACCGGCACCTGGTGTGTAGATACGGGAGCCATCGATCATGTCCGCAATTCTTTGCAGGGTTCCAGGAAACCAGGCAACTTAGTGAGGGTGAGATTACCATCTACATGGGCGACGCTACGAGAGTAGCAAATTGCGATGGGAGATGTTTATTTATTTTTTAATAAGAATAAGACTTTGGTTTTGAGAAATTGTCTTTACGTACCTTGTTTTAGAAAGAACTTGATTTCAGTTTCTAAGTTATTTTTGGATGGATATTCTGTTTCTTTTGATAGCAAAGTGGTTGTCAAGAAAAATAGTGCTATTATCCTGCTACGGTATGTTGATTGGCAATTTATATACTCTTAATCCAATAACTCCCACAAAGCAACAAATGGAAATTAATAGTACATCTTCTAACTCAAATAAGCGAAAAGAACCTTCAAAAATGAACCAAACATATCTTTGGCATCTAAGATTAGGTCACATTAACTTGAGTAGGATTCAAAGGTTGATAGCCGATGGACCTTTGAGTTCATTGGAAGTGGAAAACTATCCGACTGCGAGTCCTGCTTGAAGGAAAAATGACCAAAAGGCCTTTTAAAGCCAAGGGGTATAGAGCCAAAGAAGTGTTGGAATTGGTTCATTCTGATTTATGTGGTCCTATGTCTACTCAAGCAAGGGGTGGTTTGAATATTTTGTCTCTTTTATAGATGATTATTCGAGATATGGATATATTTATTTGATGCGCCGCAAGTCCGAGTGCTTTGATAAATTTAAAGAGTACAAGGCTGATGTGGAGAAGCGTCATGGTAAATATATCAAAACACTACGATACTGATCGTGGTGGCGAGTACCTCTTAGGAGAGTTTAGGAATTACTTATCGGAAGCCGGGATTCAATCCCAATTGTTCCAGACTGGTACACCCCAATGTAATGGTGTGGCGGAACGAAGGAATAGGACACTCTTGGAAATGGTTAGATCGATGATGAGCTATTCGAATTGCCGAGTTCGTTTTGGGGTATGCCTGAAACGGCAGCGTACATTTTGAACTTGGTTCCTTCTAAGACGGTATCTTCTACTCCCACAGAATTGTGGAATGGGCGTAAGCCTAGTCACAAACATATTCGGATATGGGGTAGTCAAGCACATGTCTTTGAAAGGAGATGCCGATAAGTTGGAATCTCGTGTGAAGTTCTGTTTGTGGGCTATCCTAGAGGAACGAAAGGTGGTTTGTTTTATAGTCCTAAAGATCGAGGGTAATTGTTAGCACAAATGCCCGATTTTTAGAAGAGGACTATGTAATGGACCACAAGCCCATGAGTAAAATTATTTTAGAAGAAATAAGGGGAGAAACTTCTACCTTAGTACCAAGAGTACAAGATGAGATACCACATGTGTCAAAGACCATCTCGCTACTAATGATACACTATTACCACAAGTGCCTCGTCGTAGTGGGAGGGTTGTTAGACAACCCGATAGATTCATGTTTTTGGAAGAGTCTTGGACTTAGTACACAGTGAACACGAATCGGATCCCTGGAGCTATGACGAAGCACTCCAAGATAAAGATGCGTAATCTTGGGAAAAAGCAATGAAATCTGAATTAGAATCTATGGATTCTAATCAAGTCTGGGAGCTAGTAGAACCACCAAATGGTGTAAAAGCCATTGGCTGTAAGTGGGTCTACAAAAGAAAAAGAGGATCGACGGGAAAGTAGAAACTTTCAAAGCAAGGCTTGTAGCGAAGGGGTACACTCAAAAGAAGGAATCGATTATGAGGAAACCTTTTCGCCGGTAGCCATGGTTAAGTCTATCCGGATTCTTTTGTCTATTGCTGCTCATATGAATTATGAGGTTTGGCAAATGGATGTCAAGACAGCTTTCCTTAATGGAAGTCTTGAAGAAAACATCTATATGAAGCAACCGAAGGATTCATCGCAAAGGGCAAAGAGCATCTTGTGTGTAAGCTTAATCGGTCCATTTATGGGTTGAAACAAGCTTCTAGATCTTGGAACATCCGTTTTGATGAGGTAATCCAGTCTTATGGATTTATTCAATGTCCGGATGAGTCATGTGTATACAAGAAGAGTGACGGAAACGTGGTGGTATTTCTTGTACTATACGTAGATGACATCTTGCTCATTGGCAACAATGTCAAGGTGTTGTCAGACGTAAAGGTATGGTTGTCCAAGCAGCTTTGATATGAAGGACTTGGGACAAGTTGGACATATTCTTGGGATCATAGTTATAAGGGATCGCAAGAAAAGAATGTTATGCTTATCTCAAGCTTCATACATTGATACTATCTTGGCTCGCTTTTAGCATGCAAAACTCTAAGAAAGGTTTTCTACCTTTTCGACATGGAGTACCTTTATCTAAAGAAATGTGTCCTAAGACACCAAAGGAGATAGAGGACATGAAGGCAGGTTCCTTATGCTTGGTGTAGGAAGCCTAATGTTTGCAATGCTATGTACGAGGCCAGATATCTGTTTGCCGTGGGCATGGTTAGCAGATATCAAAGTAACCCAGGACAAGGACATTGGACTGCGGTAAAGCATATTTTAAAGTACGAAAAGGACTAGAAATTATATGTTGGTTTACCAAGCGAGATACTTTACTTCTTGAGGGTTACATGACTACGATTTCCGGTCGGATAGGGACAACAGAAATCTACCTCGGGTTATGTGTTTACCTTGGGAGGTGGAGCCATAGTATGGAGGAGTGTAAAGCGTAAATGCGTTTCGGACTCCACCATGGAAGCCGAGTATGTAGCAGCCTCCGAGGCGGCCAAAGAAGTCTGTATGACTCGAAACTTCTTGATGGACTTAGAAGTGATTCCTAGTTTGCCTAAAGCTATCACAATTTATTGTGATAACAGTGGTGCGTGGCAAACTCGAAGGAACCACGAGCCCACAAAGCAAGCAAACACATTGAGCGCAAGTACCACACGATACGAGACATCATTAAAGCGAGGAGAAGTTGTTGTCGCCAAGATTGCATCAGCGGATAACCTAGCAGATCCTTTCACAAAGGCTCTTCCAAACAAAGCTTTTGATGGGCATGTTGAAGGGATGGGAATCAGATGTATGGCGGCAATTATGGAAGCATAGTCTTTTAGTATAAGTGGGAGATTGTTAGGATGTATACTATAAGCCTAGCTTTTGTATGAACATCTTTCTTGAGTATGAACATCTTTTTCATATGAGATTCATTATGATCAAAATACTTATTGTTTATGATTGTTATATATATCATTATTATGTTCAGATTAATCTATACCGTAGATAACATGGTGTGTGGTGTCACACGAGAAGATCATGTTATCGGTGCCTTATAGATTGTAAATAATAGCTCACAACCAAAATGGATTTGGACAAATCATTGGAACGGTTGTAGTATAATTTGGTATTAGTCTATCTTGACTATAAAGTTACACTAGTACATTTTGTATGTATTGAGCGGGACCATATGAGGTTGTTCAATTTGTACCGACTATATAAAAGAACAAGACCTCTCGTTGTTATGGATGTACGTCTTCTTAATCCCTATATAATAATGGGCACGTGTACTCAATGTATGTTTCTTTGATTTACCAATGGGTGAGATTTATTAAATCAATAGGCTCGGTGAATTGGGAGATAGCATTGTTTATATGGTGTGCTATTGATTATAGAAGGAATCTGTGTCCTAATTATTTAGGATGATGATGTCCCCTTGAGGAGCTCATAAAGATTATTATGTAAACCTCGCAGGTGGATTTAATCCGACATAATAATAAAGATGAGTGGTACTACTCTTGGAATTAGATATAAATTAATTAAGTTGTCGGTAATTTAATTAATTTATGGACATTCGATATCTTAAACACGGGAAATAAACGTACACATAATAAAGGAGCCCATATAATAATATGGGATTAGGACGGTAATTCAATTATAACTCTTTAGTGGTGAGTTATAATTGATGGGCTTAAGTAAAGTGTTCGGACCGAACACGGGATATTTAGGCCCATCAGAGGCCCAACCCTAATTCCTCCTTAGGGTCCTGTTGTAGCCTATAAATAAACCCTAACATCGAGTCTCCAGGCGTGTGAAAACGTGAGATCGGAGGGAGGCGGATTCTGATTCCTTGGAGGATCGTCGACCACTCGACGTCCAAGGGAAAGGGATAGGAATACGGCGTAAGACCGTGAGGTTCGAGGCTCATCCTTCGATCGCGATTCGACCTTAGAACTGGTTTGTCTTCACCTATTACGGTGAATAAAGGTACAATTCTTTCCGCTGCGTTTGTGTGATTATGATCCCAGTCCGATAGTTTCGTAGAGTCGGCAATCGGTGGTTCCAACACTTAGGGACAACTCAAAGCTTCCTCTGCATCCATCTAGGTATGGGTGTATTGGACTGATTTGGGGTGAAGGAGTGGGATATTTGGTGGAGAGAAAATCAAGAAAATCAAAAGGTTGAGTAGAAGTGGGAGGAATATCGGGTGGGGAAGATGCGGTGAGAGGTATTTACTGGTATAGAAGATGAGGTGGGAGGTATTTCGGTATGGGAGATGAGGTGGGAGGAGTTTGTATTTGGATAATTTCGGGAGTAGGTTGTTTGAGAGGCTCGGAAGTACCAGCCTTGGATACTTCTTCATCGCCTAGGTGGGTGGGGGATTTATCGGAGGATGAGATGATGGAGGATGTACTGGAGAGGCTAGCCTTTCGGCAGATGCGGTTCGCTCAGAGCCGGGATCTTCCAGCACCTCCGTCTCGGCCTGCCGCTGAAGCTATCTCGAAGAGTTCTGACTTCCTCTAGCAGAGACTAGCAGGAGTTGAGGAAGACTCCCGCAATATCAGCAGCCTTGACCAGCCTCCTCCCGGTCCTTCTCCCGAGTGGTTGAGCCACATCTACTTCTACCTCGGCTGCTTCCACAACCGGCGGAGCGGTGGTGCCTCTTCCTCGAGCTGCTGGGACCTCGGCCTCAGTACCTCAGTGGCGTTCCCCTTCATCACCTGACCCCGCAGATCAGTGATGTCAAGGGTGTCTCGATCTAATGGAGTCCGATCGGAAGTTGTCTTCGATTATCGGATGAGGATTCTTCTTCATCGATTACGAATCAAGACTAGGTAGATAGACGAGTTCTATGTTTAGTCTTGGACAGTTCAATTTTATCTAGACTTTCAGAAATTTGATTCACTTTATCTCGAGAAGGAATACGGTTCATCAAAAACAACATGAGGGATTTCCTCCACACAAAGGGTAGTCTTGTTAAAAACTCTAAATGCCTTGGAAGTGTTAGAATATCCCAAGAATATCCCATCAACCGCCTTGACATCAAAAGTTCTTAACTTAGATTTTCTATTGTTATGGATGAAACACCTACAACCAAAAGTTTTGAAGTATGAGATCCTTGGAATCTTACCCTTCCCAATCTAATATGGAGTCTTACCCTTGTCTTTGACAACTAAGCACCTGCTAAGGTATAGCAAGCCGTGTTAATGGCTTCACCTTAACCTTTGTGGTGTCATACTCACCAACATGCTTCCTGCTTCCTTCAAGGTTCTATTCCTTCTTTCAACTACTCCATTTTGTTGAGGAGTTCTTGCTGAAGATGTCTCATGAATAATTCCACACTCATTGAAAAATTAGATAAACAAGAATTCAAAAATTCTGTGCCCTTATCACTCCTTATTTTAATAATATTAACACCCTTTTCATTCAGAATGCATGCAACAGATCAGGAATCTTGTTCATAGTCTCATTTTTCTTGAAAATAAATATAACCCAAGTGTATCTAGAAAAGTCATCTACTACAACAAGAGTATATTTCCTTCCACTGGCGAGAGGTGAAACGAGTCCAAACAGATCCAGATGAAGTAGTTGCAACATTCTTTCGGATGAAGAGGAGTTAATACTCTTAAATGAGTGTCTAGGTTGTTTACCTTTTGACATGCATCACATTTAAGATCAGGTGGATAAAAGTTTTTCGAGGTAATCCCTTGAGAAGGTTCTTTTTAGCTAGTTTACTAAGAGCTTTGAAATTCGAGATGACTAAGCCTCTTGTGCCATAGCCGGTGATGTGTTCTCCACCCTTAGCTACCAGACATGTATCTTTGGGACAACAATTAATGTTGGTCACATAGACATTACCATGTCCGAAGCCGCTATGATACCTTATCCGATGAATTATCTAAAATATCACATTTATCCTTTGAGAATTTGACAAGAAAACCTTTATCACAAAGCTGGGAAGCAGAAATGATTATGTTTCAAACCTTCAACAAAATATACCTCGTATACGAATATCCTTGATAATCGAGTACCTACTGACTTTAGTCGACCACAATTATTATCACCAAATAAAACTCTTGGACCATCAATGCTTTGGAAATTTGATAATGAGCCTCTTGTTATGGGTCATGTGTTGTGAACAACCACTATGAAGATAAAGGAAGAAAATTTAAGCTTATCTAACTGGCCCATCTCGTCTCGCTCTCCGGGAAGCCGCATCCAATCAAATATTCTTGTTCTTAGCTCTGCAACTTCCTTTGGATCTACCAACTTCATCCGATTTATGCCATAGTTGATAGTTGACTCGATCCATTCCTTGTCTATCGAGCCATCATCTTTCGGCTTTATAGGAATGGATGAATAGTCTTGAGCAACCAAATCCACGTTATACCATTCATCTCCTTCATCGAGAAGTTTCGTATAAACTCGGATTTTCCTTCTCCATCCAATCATGCCAAGCGATCGTCTCATCAGTGATGATGCTCCAACTCCTTTGCAAATATACCGAAGAAGGTCCACTTGGCTTCGTACTTCATGTACTCACTGCCCATGAAGGATGTGCAATCATTTTTGGGGGCATCAGTCCTTTCCTCAGTCCGATCCAAGCTGCCTCTGCTCCTCCAGCAGATGGGATTACCCACTTCTTCCGAATTTGTCAAAAATGCGACCAGCCTCCTTTCCCGACTTTATCTTTCTCCTTGCTTCCCTTACTGCCATAGTATACTTTTTCGGCCTTGATTCGTCGGTCCCTTTACGCCTCTATCCTAAGCCGCTCATCCGATTTTTCCAATGGCCTTTTCCAAAGACTTTGGACATCGTGCTCTGCACGATAGGCGACACGACCTTCTCCATCTCCTTTTCCTTCTCTTTCTCAACCACCACCAGCTCCTTCCCCTTTCCCTTCTCGGCCGCTTTGGCTCTAGCCTCCTCCTTCCTCTCTCTCTCGATCTTAGTCATATATCTTTCGAGACTTGAGTGCCTTCTTTCTTTCTAGCCGCTCATCCGCCCGATTGCTTCCTCAATCTGATCTATTCGATTTTTAAGGCGGTGAGCTCATCTGCTTTGGCTAGTCGAAAGTTTGATCTGTTCAACTCGGCTTTTACAATCTCCACATCTTCCCCTTTTTAACATCATCAAGTAGCATAGCAAGCTGCTCCTTGATAACAAGAAATAGGTGGAAGCCGAGGATTTTTAAGGAGGATCTCATCACCAACAGTTGATTATCACTGGTCTGGATTCTTAGCTCGCCAACCTCTTTCTTCACTCCTTCCAATTCTTCTATGACAAAGAGTTTCTGAGAATTTGAAATAGAAGATAGAAGATTTACCTCGATGCTTTTAGCATGTCCTCCATAGTTACACCGACAAAATCCACGATGTCTGCAGTCTTCATTGTAAGCATCCGAGTAAATTTGTCCTCTACCCTCTTCTCCGGCTAGTTTAGAATTGAAGAAAAGGTGGATCACGGGCTGCCGGGAGGGACGGCCGGTAGTGTTTCGTATAAGCCAAGGCGGCTTGAATGAAATTCGGGAGGCTGCGTCTACGATAGGATGACAGATACGGATGCGACCTCAGCAGACTCCAAAACAATCTTTTCCCATGAGATGAAGTTGTCCCAGCCTACTTCATCGGTGAAGAGGCTCATCTCCTCCAGATCTCCAGTTCTCGAGATGATGAACCAGCCAAATCTCAATGGATTCCTTCATTACTTCAGGTTAAATCAAGTTCAGGAATTAACTCAACTAACCTCCGTTTGGCATCCGATCTTAGGGACGGCTCAAAGCTTCCTACGATCCATGCCGGGCGTGGAGTGTGTATTGGACTGATTTGGGGTGAAGGAGTGGGATATTTGGTGGAGAGAAAATCAAGAAAATCAAAAGGTTGAGTAGAAGTGGGAGGAATATCAGGTGGGGAAGATGCGGTGAGAGGTATTTACGGTATAGAAGATGAGGTGGGAGGTATTTACGGTATGGGAGATGAGGTGGGAGGAGTTTGTATTTGGATAATTTCGGGAGTAGGTTGTTTGAGAGGCTCGAAGTACCAGCCTTGGATACTTCTTCATCGCCTAGGTGGGTGGGGGATTTATCGAGGATGAGATGTTGGAGGATGTACACGGAGAGGCTAGCCTTTCGGCAGATGCGGTTCGCTCAGAGCCGGGATCTTCCAAAGCACCTCCGTCTCGGGCCTCTGCATCACCGGGCTATCTCAAGAGTTACAGCCTTCCTCTGCAGAGACTAGCGAGGAGTTGAGGAAGACTCCCGGTAATATCGCAGCCTTGATCGGCCTCCTCCTGGTCCTTCTCCGAGTGGTTGAGCCACATCTACTTCTACCTCGGCTGCTTCCACTGGCAGCAGCAGTGGTGCCTCTTCCTCGAGCTTGGGACTTGACCTCAGTACCTCGGTGGCGTTCCCCCTTCATCACCGACCCCGCCGATCGGTGATGTCAAGGGTGTCCGATCTAATGTAGTCTCGATCGAAGTTGTCTTCCGATTATCGATGAGGATTCTTCTTCATCTCGATTACGAATCAAGACTAGGTAGATAGACAGTTCTATGTTTAGTCTTGGACAGTTCAATTTTATCTAGACTTTCGTAAATTTGATTCACTTTATCCGAGAAGGAATACAGCTTAATCAAAAACAACATGAGGGGTTTCCTCCACACAAATGGTAGTCTTGTTTAAAACTCTAAATGCCTTGGAAGTGTTAGAATATCCCAAGAATATCCCATCGCCTACCTTGACATCAAAAGTTCTTAACTTAGATTTTCCATTGTTATGGTTGAAACACCTACAACCAAAAGTTTTGAAGTATGAGATCCTTGGAATCTTACCCTTCCAAATCTCATATGGAGTCTTACCCTTGTCTTTGACAACTAAGCACTGCTACGGGTATAGCAAGTTGTGTTAATGGCTTCATGTAACCTATGTGGGGTGTCATACTCACCAACATGCTTCCGGCTGCTTCCTTCAAGGTTTTATTCCTTCTTTCAACTACTCCATTTTGTTGAGGAGTTCTTGCTGAAGATGTCTCATGAATAATTCCACACTCATTAAAAAATTAGATAAACAAGAATTCAAAATTCTCGTGCCCTTATCACTCCTTATTTTAATAATATTAACACCCTTTTCATTACGAATATTCAGACAGATCAGGAATCTTGTTCATAGTCTCATTTTTCTTGAAAAGAAATATAACCCAAGTGTATCTAGAAAAGTCATCTACTACAACAAGAGTATATTTCCTTCCACCGAAACCGAGAGGTGAAACAGTCCAAACAGATCCGGATGAAGTAGTTGCAACATTCTTTCGGATGAAGAGGAGTAAATACTCATAAATGAGTGTCTAGGCTGTTTACCTTTTTGACATGCATCACATTTAAGATCAGGTGGATAAAAGTTTTTCGTAATCCTTGACAAGGTTCTTTTTAGCAAGTTTACTAAGAGTTTTGAAATTCAGATGACTAAGCCTCTTGTGCCATAGCCAGTGATGTCTTCTCCACCCTTAGCTACCAAACATGTATCTTTGGGACAACTATTAAAGTTGGCCACATAGACATTACCATGTCCGAAGCCGCTAATGTACCTTATTTGATGAATTATCTAAAATATCACATTTATCCTTTGAGAATTTGACAAGAAAACCTTTATCACAAAGCTGGGAAACAGACAAATGCATTATGTTTCAAACCTTCAACAAAATGTACCTCGATACCCGAATATCCTTGATAATCAGGAGTACCTACACCTTTAGTCGACCACAATTATTATCACCAAATAAAACTCTTGGACCATCAATGCTTTGGAAATTTGATACTTGACCTCTTGTTATGGGTCATGTGTTGTGAACAACCACTATCAATGTACCATATAAGGTACCCTAGTGATCTTGGGTCCTTTAAGGTCAAACATCACTTTAGGTAACCAAATAAACATCTCATCTCCGCATAATAAATCAGACTGCTTTTTTCTACCAAATCATCTACAATTATATAATTTTTGAATGATAACTTGTTGTATTGATTGAGTAATTTTCCTAAACTTAGGAAATGTAGGATAGCATTTGCTCCTTCCATCAAAAGGATTATAATAAGAATGTCTTCTTATTTTGGTTCTTGGATTTCTTCTAGTCTCGATAGGGAGTTTTCAAACAATTCTTGGTTTCAGATCGGGAGATGTAGTCCTTATCTCGACTAGTTGGTTTCCATCGACCAATTTTAACATCCTCGTGATTGAGCAGATGCTTTCACAAATTTTCTAGGTTTTTGGACATCGATTTATTGTTCCTATCATAACCAAGGCCTGTCTTGTCATGAGATTTTTGAGAAGTATTAAAAATATGATCTATTGCTGATTGTGAATTATTAAGTTGATCGATTTTGAAGACAAGCTTCTCATTGTCCTTCTTAATTGATTCATTTTCAGCACAGACTACCTCAAATTTGTCTTTTAAAGTTTTCAATTCATTTTCTAACCTTTCGGGTAATTTGGTGATGTACTAGCTTGATCAAGAAAACATTCCCCCTTGAATGTTTCCTCGGTCTCCGAGAAGTTCATCACTGCTTTTCCTTTAATTAGAATTTGAATCGATCCTTTAAAACAAAATTCTCTGTCTCTAGCTGTTTATAAGCAGCTAAAGATGTCTTTAAATCTCTCAATAACTCATGGATAACGGTTTGGTCATGATCGGA
The DNA here is from genome assembly GCA_030762865.1 of Paraleonurus japonicus. Classification (NCBI taxonomy): domain Eukaryota; kingdom Viridiplantae; phylum Streptophyta; class Magnoliopsida; order Lamiales; family Lamiaceae; genus Paraleonurus; species Paraleonurus japonicus. The sequence continues at coordinate 5,652,304 of CM061061.1, read as the reverse complement.
TGCACACCGAGAAGAATCATTATCGACGATGAATAGTAGATTACCTCATTAGCCATGAGATAGATTTCATCATCCGATCCTAAATCGGATGAGGATGATGAGGATGATGATGATTTCTTTGGCTCCTTTTCTTCAGCCAATAGAGCCCTTTGATCCGCAAATCTCACTGTCTCTTTTCTTCCTCTTTTCTTCCCTTTCCTTAGGAGTCGGTTGAGGACAATCATAACTAAAATTTCCCGGCTTGTTGCATGTATAACAATTATCACTCCTGTCGATCTAAGGCTAGAAGGAATTCTTCCGACAGTGATACGTATCTTCTTGTCTCGATTTGCTTTTATCATCATCTGTTGATTCATCTTCCTTTCTACCCGATCTCGGATCTTGATTTATCCTTTCCTGCAAATCTCAATTTATTTCTTTTATATTTCATTCTCAATTTATCATACCTCTTTGTAAGTAAAGCCATTGCTCCTTGAGAGATAGATCGGCTCCTACAGACTCTGTTGACACCTTGTCTTCTATACCGACAAAGGCAACAGACTTGGATGAGGTACTTGACTCCATCTCATCTTCCTCGTCTTCTATTTGAATATCATATTCTAAAGCCTTAAGATGTGAAAACAAAGTATGGTGAGTAATAGAAGATAAATCTTGAGTAGCCTTAAGGATATTGGATTTTTCCCTCCATCTCTTGGTTAATGATCTCGAATCTTGTTATTAATCTCTTTCTCTCGAATAATTCTTTCCAAGGTCACCGCTTTGTTGAGAAGATTGGTCAACCTTACATCTAATCGATCCACAGGCTCATTTTCTTTCATTTTGAATGTTTCAAATGTATGCAAGATTGACTGCACTTGTTTTCTTTGACTTGATCGAGATCCTTCACAAACATTGGCTAGAGTTTGCCACATCTCTTTGGCGCTTTGCATCTCTTAACTTTTTCTATCCAATCCTTACTTAGAGTCTCAATAATTTCAGTTCGAGCTACTTGGTCAAGATTGTGGACCTTTCTTTCATCATTTGTCAATTCGTAACTCTTCTTTTCTTGTCATTTCGGATTGGTGACTCAGCTCGGTCTTTAGTGCCTCCATGATAAAACTTTATAGGTCCTTCTTCAAGAACCTCTTCCATCCTATCATGAATGGCCTTTAGATGATTCTCCATCCTAAATTTCCGAATCATAATCTTCAATAGAGAATTAAGGAAGATTCCTAGACTTTTGTTTTTCCACGATGACATGATGAAACAAAGAATAAAATACTCCACAAACTAATTAGTAGCACTGTTAGTAAAATGAAGACAATGAAGAAAATCAAGATAATTTTAGAATCTTGTTCAAGACCTAAAATCAATATCGTAATGACTTAACACCGCTCCGATACCACTTGTTGGTCCCGGAAAGTTGAGTTGATTAAAACTTTGAGTTAGCTTCCTAGAACAAAATCTAGAAAGGGGGTTTGAATAGATTTTGTAGATTTTTCAAATCTTTTCAAGATCAATTCAAAGTATTAGATTAAACGCAGCGGAATATAATTGAGAACTCAACTTTTAACAAGATCAAAAGCAAAGGCTGATATTAAGATTTTAATTAAGATTACGAACTTTAATCTTGAATTAACAATATTGTAATTTGAACAGAAATTAAAGAAAGCAAGAAATAACACCAGGATTTATAGTGGTTCGGATTATGAATAATCCTACATCCACTCTCTTTCTTCAAACTTTGAAGAAAGGTCTTCACTAGCCGCTTACTTACTCACCGTACAATCTTTACAAATTACAACTTGAACTTCAACTCTTCAACAAACTAATCAACTCCGAAATCTAACTCTAAGAATAAGATGGGTTTTTGAAGATGTGAAGTGAAATGTTCTATAAACACTTAGAAAATATTTGAAATCTTTCTTTGACAAATACTCTGTGAAATCAATAGTGAATAGTGTGAAAATCAAATTTGCATAAGTGTATGTATATAGAAAAATAAAATCTAGCCCTATTTATAAGTACGAAAGGACGGTTAGTTTGTTAGACAATTCTAACAAACTAGAAACCGCTTAACAAACCTATTCTTGAAAACTACTCTTGACCTCACTGATTCTTCCTACTCATCTCGCAAATGACTTGGTGAAGACTCGCCTTTCTTATTCTACTCGGCTTGTCTTGACATCGTCTCGAGCTCTTCATGATCGTCTCCCGCAGATGGTAAGATTTGAGCTTGTCTTCGAGATGACCTCAGAATTCGATCTCCAGCTAACTTGATCGGCTCTCGACCTAGTCCGATCGGCTTAGCATCGACTTGATACGAGCCGTTTATCAACGTTGTCCGCTCATCCGGATTGTTCCTTTTAACTCATCAAAAACTCTTCTCGATCTAACAATTTGTATCTTGGATTCCTTGTATATATTTTGGGATTGATTTACATTGAGCTTATTGTGGACTTATTGCATATCTTTGAGTGATCATTGTTGATATAGTGAGTGTGCTTGAGATTATGTACATGTGCATTTGTGCTTGATTTGCAAGATATATTGAATTTTGATTTGATCATGAGTTGACTTGTAGCTTGAAGCTAGCATGATTGATGATTAAGTGATGATGAATATGATTGAAAGTGCTTGATTCATTGCTCAAATTTTAGCCCGTGAGCTTTTGTGCCTTAAGAATCGTACATCTTATACGGTTGACTTTATTTCTTTGTGAGTGCATTATTCATAGATTTGTATGCTAGAACTTGCCTTTGGACTTGTTGAGATTGATCTTTGTAAGATTTCATAAAAGTGATAAGAGGCCATGTTTGATATGATAAGTCACTAGCCAAATTTTTCCCACCAAAAACATTTTATTTCCTTAGTGAGCCATTTTGAGCCTAATTTCCTTATTCTTTGGCAAGCCAAGTGAAATTGAAGCCATTTGCCTAGTTTTATTAGCCTTATTGTCCTATATTTAGTAGAGCTTGATTGTTGGCTAATAGATGGTGATTTGCATGTAAAGTGTGATGGAAAGATGTTGAGCTAAGTTGATTGAAGATGAAACAGGTTGAGATGAAAAAAATTGAAGTGGAAAAAATTATGGAAATGAAGAAAAGAAGAAAAATTCAATTGTGAGCTTAAGAAAGAAAGCTCAAAAGAAGGGTGGTGTGATTGAACTTTGAAATGTATGAGAAAGAGTTGATTGATGAATTGAAAGAGAAGTGTAGTGAAGTTTAGCTAACTTTCAAGTTCTCTATTAATTTGAGTCACTCTTACCTAAATTTATCCACCCATTTCAAAGAGCCTACATTACAACCTTGATGAAAGACCTCTTTGATTCTTGATTGAACACAATGATAGTGATTGAGATTGAGTCATTTGGCAAGCTTATGGGATGCATGCTCGTGAATTTGATGATGGAGTGCATTCAACCTTGATACACTAGAGTGATTAGTGAAATACTCCATGGAAGGAGCAATGATTTGAGTATTTGATGTCGCATTTATTTGAGCATGATTCATCTTGATTGCTAGTTGAGAGTTGGGATTGATACTTGAGTCCATTGATGAGTTCGATTGTTTTATATTTCTTCTATGGTGCCATGAGATATAGTTGCAATCAATTCACTCTTTTGTGCTTATTTGCTACGTTGCTCGAGGACGAGCAACACTTTAAGTTTGGGGGTATTATGATTGGAGTGAATTGATGCATGATTTTAGGGGCATTTTAGTGCAAAAAGTGTTCGTCCCGTTTTGTTCCTAAATGTGTAGAGTATCATTACTTTGCCTAAAAAGTATTACTTGTGAGATTTTTGATGTTTTTCGTCCCGCTTTCAGGTAAAACAGTGGAATTTGACCAAACCGAGAGTACCGGCATTTATAGGGTGAAGAGACGAACGAGACGGGCAAAAACGGGGTCGAGGCGAGTTCGGGTCGAGAAAATTCCTGGACTCGACCTCTGGTCGAGGGCTAGGGACCTTAACCCGAGGGTGCCGGCAAAGAGGTGGAATTTCAAAAATTAAAGCAAGCTCGACTCGAGGGCCGAGCCTCGAGTCGAGGATCGTGGCAGAGACGGCAAGCTCGAGTCGAGGGCGGAGCTCAACTCGAGGCTGGAGGCAAATTTGAAAAGTGCTAACACGATTTCACGAGCCTCGACTTGAGGGCCCCAACCACAAGTCCAGTGGTGCCAAATTTGAAAATTTGAGATTTAAGCTCAATTGAGCGGAAAGCAGAGTATAATCTCTATAACCTTCATTAGAGCAGTTATTTTACAGCTTTTAGGGCGAATTTCCAATTCCATAGCATAATTCTCATTGTAGTTTGATTAGATTGTTAGATTTAGATAGATTTTGATCATTTGTACCTTAGATTAGGTTTTGATCCAATAGTTTTTCCATTTCCAAGTTGTAATTCAATTGAAGAGAAGAGTACATTTGAAGATTCATTGAAGATTGAAGCATTCTTATTGTTGATCATTTTTAATCCAATTGGTGAAGTTCTTCCTCTTTTCTCACTTAAATTCCTTAATTGTGGTAATTAGATTTATGTTTGTGCAATTAGATTTTCTACCCATGGGTTTTGCTCTTTGCACCATTGGCTAATACTCTTGTGCTTGGGATAATTGAAATTGAGGATGATTTGATTGCCTTATGCTATGATTGTTGATGATTTTTGATCAATTGAGATAGTTTGTTCTCTAATTGTGCTTCATGCATTTTTATCTCTTTAGATTAATTTTTGATCACCCTAGCAATAGGCGAGAGTTGAGCTAACGTGATTAGGGATTAATCGGGTTATAATTGTGTATGATTGTATGAATTGGGTGCTTCTTAATTGAGAGATTAGTTGCACTAAGGATACTCACATTAGGCATTATGTGATTAATGGAAGCTTAATTACATGATGATTTTATGCTTTCTATCTTAGTTGATTAGCAATTTGATACAATCATAGCTTGTTGATCATTGATTCCTTAATGGATATTATCCCTAGCACCCCAATCCCCATTGAATTTTAGCTACTTGTTCTAGCATACCAAGTGTTTGATAATTTGCTTGCTTAGTTGTTTGTTTTTAATTTGAGCATTTGTATTGTGTTTTTGATCCAAATCCGCATTGCAACAATAGTCATCGTGAACTTGTATTCCTAGGGCCTCATTGCATACTTTTTCCCTTGGGTTCGATATACTTGGTTGTCTTAAAATCGCTTGCCCGATTACCGCAATCAAGGCTCCCTCCTTCCAAGTTTTTATGCCAAATCTCAAACCTTTATAGGGTTTCACTCAATCAATTCGTCTCAAACGCCTTTCGGATGATGATTTCCTTCTACACACTCCTCAAAGCAAAAGGAAAACCGTCAGTGAGTTGTTTTTCTCCCAAAGCACAACCGCAATGCTGGTCCTTTCTATTACATAAGTAGTAGGGTGAAAGGGAAGTGTATGTTTCTCGAAAAAGTTCCCAACATAAACAAGGAGTGGAGTGATCACTGCATATTTGTGACCTCCGATCGTCCTTGGCCTTTCAAAAATCAGAAATGGATTTACAAGAATCCATCTCCTCCTGCTCCTTCTAATCAAATTTCTTCCTCTACTAACCATTGGGTGATTCAAATGTTGAATGCCCATGTGGATACTTATGGATATTTCAACTTACCCTTACTTTGCTCCAATCCTCGTCTCCTTTCCCATTTTAAATTCAGCTCAATGAAGGTTTTCCTTGAACCGAATGATGGTAAATATCTTGTTATTATTTTTTCGATGTTATGAGTATGATCTCGTTCGAAATCGACTCATGCTGTTTTACGTATCCAGAAATGTTGTGGCTATCCAAAGTCACGGAAGGTCTCGCCGATTCCTCCGATTCAGCTCCACCTCCTCTTGCCTCGCAAAACGATGCACAAGATGCACCTCCCTCGCTTTCCTGCCCCAACTCCCATGGAAGATCAAGAAATTAAAGCCCCTCCTCCAAAGAAGTCGAAGACCGGCAAGAGTAAAGCCCCACCCGGCCCAAAGTTCTCTCCCTCTAAGGATACCTTCCGCCGTAAATACCCGACTAGACATAGCCAGGGTTTTGTCATCTGCCCCAATTGATGTGAACTCTTATTCATCGGGACTTTCTCGCTAGCAAGTTTTTAGTGGGCTAATCTCGCCCAAGATTATGACAGTTGCTTAACCTCCCGCCGGATCAACAACAACACCGGGACACATGCCATTTTGCACAAGTGACACCAATTTCTCTTCTTTTGATGCCACATTTTATTATATTTCCCTATGTATATTTAACATTAGCTTCGCTTTCATACTCCAGCTAGGTATACTACTTTCTAGCTTATGGAGTCCCTCCCATCTTCTTCCTTCCCCTCGGTTGAAGGAACTGGAGGACTCTTTGCTCGCCGAGAAGAAGAAGACCGTTCTCGCTTTCCCTCTACCTCAAGAAATTGGAAACCGAACTATCCTCCCTTCATGAGGAGCTATCACAAGCCCGAGCAACTCGAGAGGCTGCCGAGAAGAAGACAAATGATATGGCCATGCATTATGCCTTGTAAGAATCCTAGGTCCACCAGAAAGCCCTAGTGGATGGAACAAAGTCTGTCTGGAGACAATTTTTACTACGAACCCGGCCAACATTTTTGCACTCACTATGGCCAGATTTAGGAAGAGTTATTTAGATCATCCTAGTTTCCTTGGGGATATGGGCCCTTACATCGATTTTTCTATGAATATGGTTTCAACGCACTGCAGTAACAAAGAGGTGATCCCGGCTTCACGGGGAGTTCGACAAGACCGGTCCTCTTGCAACCATGCCTACTCCTCCGTATTTCAAGGGTGACTCTTCTCGATCAATTGAGGAAGACCGGTGGTCTCCACTCCTAAGCAAGATGGTTGCCGACTTGGTGAAGACCGAGGTGACCTCGGCAAGGATGCTCCCGATGTCCCCGCCTCTATGCCCCTTACACTCGGGAAGTTCTGTCTCCCAGAAGAAGCTTGTATAGCTCGTGCCATGGAGAAAGATGTAGAGCAAATGTCATGAATGTTGAAGTCAAGAAACCTCTAACTCTCCCACTTAACTCTTTGTATTTCGAACAATTATTTTGACTTGGGTTGTAATGAATATTTTCCTCTTTTCTTGCTTTCCTTGTGCTAGTTTAGCATATGAATTCTCTACTCCCTCACGGGAGCTTTATCTTTTTAACTATAATACCCCCTTGCCGGGGTCTCTTTGTGTTGAATTGATGTCTTTCCTCCCTTGTTGGGAGTTTGTTTTTTATGAATAGCTTATGTCCTCCCTTGTTGGGAGCTTTCTTTGGGTAGATGCTTATATCCTCCCTTGCCGGAGTCGTGTGTGCATGTTTCTTTCCTGTATTTCTCGCTTTCTTGTGCACGATCTACCGTGCACGTTTTCAAATTGTTAGCCTCTAAGCCGTTAGTTTAGATGCATAGACAAGCTGCTAGGAAATTCTTCCTAACCTGCCTTTAGATATAAGCTTTCTCATATAGGTTAATAACCCATACTCTTAGGTTTCTTTCATGACTTCTGGTCAATACTTTCTTTAGATAGCTTTTCTTAGCCTAAAGTTACCTTCTCCATAGCAATCCTTCATCTCAATTTGATACCTTCTTTAGGTGATCGATTGGCCACTCTAACCCAGATTACTTCTCGGTCCTTTGTTAGGAACCTTTTATCTCCGTATTCGTAAATTTCTTGGAATCCTTGAATTAAGCTAAACCCCATAAGGCTGCTTTGCCTTTGTGGAGTTAGTCTCCCGCTTTAATTACGTGGAATTCCTTCACTGAGCTTAGGTTTAGATAAACTTCATAGGTTAACTTGTTTTTCTAAGACTATCTCTTAGCCTTGAACCTCAAAAACCCCTTTTTCGGTCGGTTAAACACCATAGGTTTCACTTAGTTTTTGTTTTTGAAGCTTCTCCCCATTCTAAATCATGGAGCCTTTCTTAGGTTTAGCTCGGCAAAAAACCCTTTATGTAGGCTAACTTTGTATTTTCGAAGCTATCTCTTAGCCTTTCATCTAGGAAACCCTTTTTGGGTTTAGGTTAGTTTAAACCCTATCTGCAAGTTTAACTTTATTGTTTTGCGGCCTATCTCTTAGCTTTAGTATTGCAACCCTCTCTGGATTTAGGTCGGTTAAACCATTTACGTAGGTTTAACTATGTTTTCTTGAAGCTATCTCTTTGCTTTAAATTCTTGCAACCCTCTGCGGGTTTAGGTTAGTTATACGTTTTACGTAGGTTTAACTTAGTTATCTCGAAGCTATCTCTTAGCTTTAAATTCTCGCAACCCTCTCCGAGTTTAGGTTAGTTAAACCCTTTACGTAGGTTTTGTTGGTCCCACTTAGTTGAGTATCTTAAAGGAAACTTGAATCGGCCTTCTAGGAAAAATCTAGAAGAGGGGAGAGGGTGAATAGATTTTGATTTTACAAATCTTTCAAAACTTATTCAAAACACCAAAGTTACACAGCGTAATTCAATTTTAAACTCAACTTTATTTAGATCAAAAGCACACCGATATTTAGTTCTAACTTTAATTCTGAAATTAATCTTTGATTGATAAACTGGAAATTGAAAGAAACGGATAAGTAAAGTAATACAATAAAGAACAACAAGATTTATAGTGGTTACGATTATGAATAATCCTACATCCACTCTCCTTCTCCAACTTGAAGTAGGGACTCTACTTACCACTTACTTACTTTCAATCCAACTTACAGCTTACAACTTACAAAGATCTTCCAATCTTTGATTGGAGTGAATTGATGCATGTTTTTATGGCCTATTTTAGTGCAAAAAGTGAGCTAAACTGTGATTTGTGTGCCTAAATATGAAAAGTATCACTCTTTTGCCTAAGAAGTATTACTTTGTGAGATTTTGAGGTTTTTCGTCCGTTTTGCAGGTAAATCGGTGGAATTTTGCCAAATCGAGAGTACCGGTATTCTTAGAATGAAAAGACGAACATACGGGACGAAAATGGGGTCGGGCCCGAAGCCCTTCTCGATAAAAATTCCCTGGTCTCGAGCACGTGTCGAGGGTGCCTGCACTCGACTCGAGGGTCAGCCGGAGGAAAATATTTTCAAAATGGAGGAAGCTCGACTCGAGGGAGGAGCCTCGAGTCGAGGGATGGGAAATTGACAAGATCCTCGAGTCGAGGGCTGAGCCTCGACTCGAGGCACGTGATATTTTGAAGAAGCGTGTTAGCGACTCTCAAGCCTCGACTCGAGGGCACGAAGCTCGAGTCGAGGAGTGCCCAAAATCGAAAAAATCAGTTTTAAAGCCATTGGAAGCCAAAACAGAGCATATCTTGATTCTAGCAGTTTAGAGCGGTTTCTAGGAGGTTCCTTAGGTGAATTTTGCATTTTGTAGCTTGAATTCCATTGTAATTGCCATAGATTGTTAGAATTAGATTAGATTCTACATTTAGTTCATTAGATTAGTATTTTGATTGATTGTAATTGAAGATTTCAGCTGTGATTTGGGAGTAGGGAGTGGAATTGAAGCATTGTAGAAGATTAATCATTCTTATTGTTGTCTATTGAAGTTCAATTGGTGATGTTCTTACCCTTTGTTCTCTTTAATTCATTGCTTGTGTTGATTAGATTGTTAATTGCTTTCTTAGATTTTCTACCCATGGCTTTTGCTTGTAGCACCATGGGCTAATAGCTTTGTGCTTGGGATAATTGAAATTAGGGATGAAGTGATTGCCTCATGCTATGATTGTTGATAATTGTGATCAATTATATTAGCTTGCTCCCTAATTGTGATTCTTAATTGTGCTTCATGAAAAATTGTCTCTTTTGATTAATGGTTGATCACCCTAGCAATAGGCGAGAGTTGAGCTAACGTGATTAGGTGTTAACCGGGTTTCAATTTTGCATTATTGTATGAATTGGGGACTTATACATTGAGAGATGGGAAGAACTAAGGATACTCACATTAGGCATTGTGATATTAATGGAGTGATTAATTTCATGATGATTTATGCTTTTCTAATTTGATTGATTTGCACTTGGATACAATCATAGCTTGTTAATCATGGATTCCTTGATGGAGATTATCCCTTGCACCCAATTCCCCCATTGATTTTAGTATATTTGATCTTGCATTCTAGGTGTTTGATATATTGTTTGCATAATCTTGCCATTTAATTTCTTGCAATTTTGTAGATATTTTAGTCCTAAAACTTGTTGCAATTTTAGCCATTTAGAACTCTTATCCTTGAATTTCGTTTGCATACTTTCTCCCTTGTGTTTGATATTTTGTTTATTGGTCTTAATAACTCTTACCCTATACACTCCAATCAAATGGCGCCGTTATCGGGAGTTAGTTTTGCGCCTATAAGTGAGATTTGAGGATTGTTTGAAGTGGCTATTTGTTGTTTTTGTGTTTGTTTTTGTTGATTTTGTTGGTTAGAAATTGATACGTGGATTTGTGGCATTGTAGGTGTATGCTAACAAGATCGAGTGGTGTTCCACCCTTGCCACTAAATCCGGAAATTGAGGCTACGTTGAGAAGAAATCGTGTAAGAAGAAGAAGGAAGCTATGGAAGGTGAAGATTAAAGGCATGAGGAGAGACTAGTGGGTGATCCTCAAGTAGAGGAGGTACATGGACAAGGAGAAGGAGGAGTAGAACATGGAGGTAATGGGAATCATTTCCATGCTCAAGTTGGCCCTTTCCCTCAAGGGATGCCACCACAAAATTACCCCTACCAAAATCCATATCCTTATCCTCCTCAAGCTCATCAATATCCCTACTATCCACCTCATCCACAACAATTTCCACCATACTATCCCCATATGCCGTATAATCAAGAGCCACGATATCATGAGTCACCTCACGTACCAAATGCCCAACCACAACCCGTAAATGAACCACCACCTCAAGGAAGGCCGTTGAGAGAATTCTTTGAACCACAACTTAGAGAGCACTATGATGGGATAGCAAGGCCGAGGATAGATGCTAATAATTTTGAGATAAGTTCCGCTTTGGTGAGAATGCTTAGGGAGAAGCAATTTGAAGGAAGAGATGAAAATGAGTGCCCACATCAACATATGGCTCAATTTCTTGAGATTGCCGACACTACAAAATACCATGGGATACCCGAAGATGCGAAGAAGTTGAGGCTCTTTGCCTTTACATTGAAAGGAAGAGCAAAAGCATGGCTTAATTCATTACCGCCCGAGACCATACGTACATGGGAAGAGTTGTCGAAGAAATTTTTGATGAAGTTCTACCCACCGTCAAAGACCGTGCAAGCTAAGGAGGCTATTTCTCACTTCCGACAAAAGAATGGGGAGACGATACCGGAGGCGTGGGAGAGGTATGACATGTTACTTATTAATTGTCCTCAACACGGTTTTCGGAGGAGCAAACCATTATGTACTTTTGCAATGGTTTGACGGATGGGGATAGGTCGTTTTTGAATGCTTGTGCTAATGGATCGATTTGGTCTAAAATCGTGGGGCAAATGAATGAAATAATGGAGAACATAGCTCAAGATTCATTCCAAGTGTCGGTTAATAGGGGAGCACACCATAGGGTGTCACAAGTAGATGAGATCGAGAGTATGAAGAGTATGATGATGACTATGATGGACCGATTGGGAGCTCTTACTACTTCACAAGGCCAAGCAAGTGTGAGTCCATCCGTTCCTCATGGTGATGTTTGTCCAAGTCCATTGCCGGTTGAAGAAGTGAGTTATATGGGTAGGCCTCCATTCCAAGGAGGCTATCAAGGAGGAAACTTTCAAGGGAATTATCAAGGAGGAAGGCCTTACCAAATGCCTTACCAAAATAGGCCACAAGGAAGCTATCAACCTCAACCGCAAGCTCAATTTAATGGGAATACATGGAGGAGACATGAAAATTTTTCATATGCCAATCCGAGAGCCGCCGTTCAATTTCCTCCCGGATTTGATCCGGGTGCAAAGGCTCCTAACAATGAAGGAAAGGCTACCACGGAGGAGTTTTGGGGTGGATTGTGAAGAAATTGGAAGCTAATGACTCAAGGCTTGATGATATAGGGAAGCAAATGGACACTCGTTTCAAGACGATCGAGCATCAAGTAGGGCAACTTGCTACTACGGTTGGGAAGCTCTAATCTACGGTGGACCATCTACAAAACAAAGGAAAGTATCCATCCACTACCGAGCCAAACCCTAAAGTGTTTTGTAGTGCAATCAAGCTAAGGAGTGGCACTAGCTATGAAGGTCCAAAAATGTCCAAAGAAGGGGAGTTTGAAGAAGAGGTGGTGAATGAAGAAGAAGAGAGACAAGAAAGAGTGGTTGTGGAGGAGAAGAAAAGTGAAGAAGAGGTGAAAGTGAGGGAAATGCAAAGAAGGAAGAAAAATCGAAAAATGAATGGGGAGTTCCAATGAAGGCTAATCCGGTTCCGTTTCCAAAGAGATCGGAGAGGAAGAAACTTGATGAAGAGTTTGGCAAGTTTTAAGAGATTTTCAAGAATTTGCATGTCGACATCCCACTTTTGGAGGCCCTTGAACAAGTTCCACACTATAAGAAGTTCTTGAGAGAAATTATGTCCAAGAAAAGGAGTTGGGATGAGAAGGGGATGCTCAAGCTAGTGGAAGAATGCAAAGACATCTTGGAGAGACACTTGCCACAAAAGAAGAAAGATCCCGGAAGCTTCATTATCCCATGTGAGATTGAAGATAAGGTAAACATTCAAGGCTTGTGTGATCTAGGAGCAAGTATTAATGTGATGCCATTGTCCGTGTTCAAGCAATTGGATCTAGGGAGGTGATTCCTACGAACATCAATCTTCAATTAGCGGATCAATCATATGCTCAACCATTTTGGATTATTGAAGATGTGTTAGTAGGGGTTGGTAAACTCATATTCCCGGTGGATTTTATTGTATTAGACATGAAGGAGGAACTTGAGGCACCGATCATCCTTGGTCGACCTTTTCTTGCAACGGGCAAGGCTATGATTAATGTGGAGAAAGGAGAGCTTAAGTTGAGCTCAAATGGTGATGAAGTTACATTTACAAGAGTTCATGAGGGAAGAGGTTGCTCAAAGCAAGGTAGAGAAGAAAACGTGTGGATATATAGAGATTGTTGATGAATGCTCTTCCATTGAAAGGGAAGTTTCTACACCTATTACTTCTACTCATCCTTTAGTTAATGAGCATTTCCTTCCCTCTTGTAAAATCATTTCTAACAAGTCTTGTGTTTCCCTTGATGATTGTAGGAAGGAGAAAGCGATAAAGGACCCTTTGCTTGACCCGGTGAACAAGAAAAGGAAGAAGGTGAGAAAGAGTTGACCAAACTTGAGCATGGCTCAATGATTGGAGTGAATTGATACATGTTTTTAGGGCTATTTTTAGTGCAAATAGTGAGCTAAAGTGTGATTTTTGTGCTTAAATGTGAAAAGTATCACTCTTTTGCCTAAAAAGTATTACTTTGTGAGGTTTTGATGTATTTCGCCCGTTTTGCAGGTAAATCGGTGGAATTTTGCCAAACCGAGAGTACCGGTATTCTTAGAATGAAAAGACGAACATACGGGACGAAACGGGGGTCGGAGGTGGAGCCGTCTCGATAAAAATTCCCTGGTCTCGAGTTGGAGTCGAGGGTGCACAGACCTCGACTCGAGGATCATGCCGGAGGAAAATCATTTCAAAAAGACAGGATCCTCGACTCGAGGGAGGAGCCTCGAGTCGAGGGATAGGAAAATGCAGGAAGCTCAACTCGAGGGCTAAGCCTCGACTCGAGGCAGGAGAGATTTTTAAAGAAACGTGTTAGCGACTTTTAGGCCTCGACTCGAGGGCTTGAAGCTCGACTCGAGGAGTGCCCAAAACCGAAAAATTCAGTTTTTAAGCCAAAAAGAGAGAGAGTTGATTCTAGCAATTCAGAGCGGTTTCTAGGAGTTTCTTTGAGCGAATTTTACATTTGGTAGCTTGAATTTACTTGTAATTGCATTAGATTGTTAGAATTGAGATAGATTCCACATTTAGTTCATTAGATTAGTAGATTGGTTGATTGTAGTTGAAGTTTGCAGCTTAGAATTGGGAAGAATTGAAGTTGTATTGAAGCATTGTACAAGATTAATCATTCTTATTTTTCATATTGAAGCTTAATTGGTGATGTTCTTACCCTTTTATCTCTTTAATTCATTACTTGTAGTGATTATATTGGTAATAGCTTTCTTAGATTTTCTAGCCATGGTTTTTGCTTGTAGCACCATGGGCTAATAGCTTTGTGCTTGGGATAATTGAAATTAGGGATGAAGTGATTGCCTCATGCTATGATTGTTGATAATTGTGATCAATTGAATTAGATTGCTCCCTAATTGTGATTCTTAATTGTGCTTCATGAAAAATTGTCTCTTTTGATTAATGGTTGATCACCCTAGCAATAGGCGAGAGTTGAGCTAACGTGATTAGGTGTTAATCGGGTTTCAATTTTGCATGATTGTATGAATTGGGGACTTCTACATTGAGAGATGGGAAGAACTAAGGATACTCACATTAGGCATTGTGATATTAATGGAGTGATTAATTTCATGATGGTTTATGCTTTCTAATTTGATTGATTTGCATTTGGATACAATCATAGCTTGTTAATCATGGATTCCTTGATGGAGATTATCCCTTGCACCCAATTCCCCCATTGATCTTAGTCTATTTGATCTTGCATTCTAAGTGTTTGATAGATTGTTTGCATAAACTTGCCATTTAGTTTCTTGCAAATTGTAGTGATTTAGTTCAAGAGCTTGTTGCAACTTTAGCCATTTAGAACTCTTATCCTTGAATTTCGTTTGCATACTTTCTCCCTTGGGTTCGATATTTTTGTTGATTGGTCTTAATAACTCTTACCCTATACACACCAATCAAATGGCGCCGTTGCCGGGGAGTTAGTTTTTGCGCCGATAAGTGAGATTCGAGGATTGTTTGAAGTGGCTAGTTGTTGTTTTTATTTTTGTTTTTGTTGATTTTATTGGTGAGAATTTGATCCTTGGATTTGTGGCATTGTAGGTGCATGCGAACAAGATCGAGTGGTGTTCCACCCTTGCCACAAAATCCGGAAATTGAGGCTACATTGAGAAGAAATTGTGTGAGACGACGAAGGGAAGATATGGAAGGAGAAGATCAAAGGAATGAGGAGAGAGTGGGTGGTGAACCACAAGTTGAGGAGTTGAATGGACATGGAGAGGGAAGAGTAGACAATGGAGGTCATGGGAACAATTTTAATGCTCAAGATAACCCTTTATTTCAAGGGATGCCACCACAACACTTTCCTTACCAAAATCCATATCCTTATCCTCCACAAGTCCATCAATACCCATATTATCCACCTTATCCACCATACTACCCTCAAATGCCTTACATGAATGAGCCACGATACCATGAGCCACCCCACATTCCAAATGCCCAACCACAACCACAACCTATGAATGAGCCACCACCTCAAGGGAGACCATTGAGAGAGTTTTTGAGCCACAACCTAGAGAGCACTATGATGGGATAGCAAGGCCGAGAATAGAAGCCAACAATTTTGAGATAAGTCCCGCTTTAGTGAGGATGCTTAGAGAGAGACAATTCGAAGGCAAGGACGAAGATGAATGTCCACATCAACATATGGCACAATTCTTAGAGATTTCGGACACTACAAAATACCATGGGGTACCGTAGATGCAAAGAAGCTTAGGCTTTTCTCCTTCACTCTTAAGGGAAGAGCCAAAGCTTGGCTTAATTCTATTCCACCCGGAACCGTACGTACATGGGAGGACCTTAGCAAAAGATTCTTGATGAAATTCTATCCGCCATCCAAGACGGTGCAAGCAAAGGAAGCTATTTCTCACTTTCGGCAAAAGAATGGAGAGACTATTCCGGAAGCATGGGAGAGATATGGTATGCTACTCATCAATTGTCCGCAACATGGTTTTTCCGATGAGCAAACCATTATGTATTTCTACACCGGCCTTAATGATTCCGATAGAGCTTTCTTGAATGCTTGTGCCAATGGGTCAATTTGGTCCAAGTCGGTGATAGAGATGAAACAAATTATGGAAAATATTGCTCAAGATTCGTTTCAAGCAAGTGTTAGTAGGGGAACCACCATCGGGTGTCTCAAGTAGAGGAAATAGAGAGTATGAAGTCTATGATGATGGCCATGATGGACAAGATTGGAGCTCTTACCGTGTCACAACAAGGGGGAAATCCTACACCACATGCTCAAGTTGATAGTTTTCAAAGCTCAATGCCCATGGAAGAAGTGAACTATATGGGGAGGCCTCTATTTCAAGGAGGCTATCAAGGAAGCAATCATCAAGGCAATCTCCAAGGTGCAAGGCCCTATCAAGTGCCATACCAAAATAGACACCAAGGAAGTTATCCACCTCAACCTCACTTCAATGGCAACAATTGGAGAAGTCACGAAAATTTCTCATATGCCAACCCGAGAATCGCTTGTCCAACCTTCCGTACTAGATCCGGGTGCCAAAGCTCCTAATAATGTGGGGAAAGCAACTACGGAGGAGTTACTTGGGATGATAGTGAAGAAGTTGGAGGCGAATGATGCAATATTCAAGACCATTGAGCACCAAGTGGGACAATTAGCCACAACGGTTGGGAAGCTTTCTTCTACGGTGTATCACATGCAAAACAAGGGAAGTATCCATCTACCACCGAGCCTAATCCAAAGGAGTTTTGTAGTGCTATTCAACTAAGGAGTGGTGCTAGCTATGAAGGCCCAAAGATGCCTAAAGATGGGGATGTTGAAGAAGAGGTGGTGAAAGAGGAAGAAGTTATTGAAGAAAATGTGGTTGTGGAGAAAGAAGAGGCAAGTGAAGAGCAAGCAAGAAGAGAGTCCAAGAAAGAAGAAGAGAAGTCTAAGAAAGGTGCATGGGGAGTGCCTATGAAAGCTAATCCGGTTCCCTATCCTCAAAGACTAGTGAAGAAAAAGCTAGAGGAGGAGTTTGGTAAGTTTTGAAAGTTTTTAAGAGCTTGCATGTTGAAATTCCACTAATGGACGCCCTTGAACAAATACCCCACTATAAGAAGTTTTTGAGAGATATCATGTCTAAGAAGAGGAGTTGGGATGAAAAGGGTATACTTAAGCTAGTGGAGGAGTGCAAGGAGATCTTGGAGAGACACTTACCACAAAAGAGAAAGGATCCGGGAGCTTCATTATCCCATGTGAGATAGGTGAGAATGTGAACATCCAAGGCTTGTGTGACTTGGGAGCAAGTATAAATGTCATGCCTTTGTCCATGTTTGAGAAATTGGAGCTAGGAGAGGTGACTCCTACTAACATCAACCTTCAATTAGCGGATCAATCATATGCTCATCCATTTGGGATCATTGAAGATGTATTGGTAGGGGTTAGCAAGCTAATATTCCCGGTTGATTTCATTGTTCTTGACATGAAGGAGGAGCTTGAGGCACCGATCATACTTGGTCGACCTTTCCTTGCCACGGGAAAAGCGATTATCGATGTTGAGAAAGGGAGCTCACGTTGAGCTACAATGGAAAAAGAGGTGACATTTTCGAGAGCTCCATTGGAAGAAGTTGCTCAAAGCAAGATGGAGAAGAAGAAATGTGGCTATATAGAGATCATTAATTCATGCCCTCCCATTGATAGGGATGATTCTTTACCTTCTACTTCTTCTAATTCTTTAATTCATGAGCATTTTATTCCTTCTTGTAATATGATGGCTAACAAGTCTTGTGTTTCTTTGGATGATTTTAGGAAGGAGAAAGCTCTCATTGAACCTTTGCTTGACCCGGTGATAAGAAGCTTGAAAAAGAAGGTGAGAAGGATGTGACCAAACTTGAGCAATGCTCAAGTTTGGGGGTGTTAGAAGAAAGGAAGCCACCGCTTGAGAAGAAAGTTGAAAACTTTGTGGTTGGAGATCAAGTGAAAGACTACTAGGAGTAGAAAGACTCAAAGAGGTGTTGAAAGTGAAGGAGATCAAAGAAGAAGGAAAGCTCCTAGTGGAAGATGAAATGGGATGTTGCCTATTGACAAAGGAGATTTTGGTTAGGCACAAGGACCCTTCCATCCCAAAAGAAGTGCCTAACATTCTCGTAGATAAAAGGGAAGTATGAACTCTTAGAGTTCCGTCCGGCAAAGGACGTTAAACCTAGCGCTAGATGGGAGGCAACCCATCATTTTATTGCTTTGGTGTGTTTGTTGTGTGTTTGTGTTTTGCTCTTTTTGTGGATTTTTGCCTTATATTCTTAGGAATTTCTCATGCTAGGAGAAGATGTTAGTTGATGGATAGCGTATTTGGTTATTGAGCTTAATTGTTATGTCATTTAAGGGTTGCATAATTGTATCATTCACATACTTAATTTTGAATGCATATCCTCATCCAAGTTTGGGGGTGTGTGTGTCTAGGTTAGGAGTGCATCCCTTATTGATGTTGAGTTGATGACTAATGATGCCCGTGTGTAGGTATACTCGCTGCTAGGATTGGAAAGGATTGAATTTGCAAAGGAATCGAGGAATTGGGAAGAAAGGAAAGCTTAAAAGTTGGTGAAAATGAGCATTAAGGAAGAGAACCCGGTCTCCTCGATCGAATGAGCGACCGGGCTTAAATCGAGGGACCAACATGGTAAATTTTTGCATATTTGGGTTCATTAGAGGCGTAGAGGTCGATTTTGGTAGTTTCGGGGTTCGGGTTGGGCCCGGATTCGTAAAAATGCCTGGTCTCGACCCAAGGTCGAAGCTTGCATAGACCTCGAGTCGAGGTACCGAGACTTAGAAAAATTTTGGAAATGGCACATTCCTCGACTCGAGGGAGGAACCTCGAGTCGAGGCTTTGAAAAAGTGGGATTCCTCGAGTCGAGGCCCGACCCTCGACTCGAGGTGGTGTCCGTTATAAAAGTCGCGATTCAGCTTTTAGCGATCACGACTCGAGGGTTTTCCCCTTTCACGTTCCCTTACGCCGTTCTTCCCTAAATTCGACATTTTCCAGCAGTTTTCACCAATTAATCATCCCAATATCATAGCATTATCATTGTATTGCATCCAAGAGTGGAATTTGTGGGTTTATTCATCCAAATTTGGGGGTTTTTGAGTGGAAGGTGCATAGGTGTTTATTTTCAGCATTCAAAGTCAAATTCCCTTGAAAAGGTATGTAATTTATGTTCTTTTGGCTTTCAATTTCGTGATTGGTGTATAGTTGATGCTTGGGTGTTGATGAAATTGCATGAATTAAGTTGAATTAGATTTGCATTTGGGCATTTTGTCTAACACTTTATAGGCATGATTTATGTTGATCAATTGAAGCCTTTAGGGAGATTATGTTGAGTAATTGAGGATTGTAGGAGCATGTTAGGATTGTATATAGTGTGAATTGCTCGTTTATGGGTGAATTTGGCTTGGAAGGTGATTATTGAGCATGATAGGATTTCCTAGTGCATGGTTGAATATTTAGTCAATTTGGGGATTTTTGATGATGATAGAAGTTGATTGTGAGTAATGTTGAATTGTCTAAATGCTTGTTAGTTGGTTCATGTTTGGTGATATGATTTTTGGAGCTTATTTACATGATTTTTCATTGAGATCAGTTCTTTGGTGTTTGTTGTGAAGCCATCTAGCTAAGTATGCATATAGTTTGAGGATTAGTTGATCACTTCTATTTGTTTTATATGCTTCCATTGACTCATTGACCACTTGATTAAGGATTTCTTGCTTAGTCACTAGGAATGTTGTTGAGGGTTGGATATATTGTTGTTGATTCGTCCAGGAATAGAGTGATATTTCGAGCTAGCTTTTTGATTGTTGGACTCATTTGTGCTATTGGGATTATTTGTGCAGGAATCATGTTTCGAGGAGTGGATGGCCACAATTTTTCGGATGCTTTGAGATCCGAGAGAGAGAAGATGCTATACGCTTTGCACACCGGATGCCTCGCTGAATTGGGAATTCAGTAGGATGACTACAAGTGGAGAAAGCACATTATTTTGTATGCTTTGAGTTGTACAAGAAGGTGGTCGGACTCGTCTCGTTGATCATAGCGCATGCTTTCTATGGGGATTGAAGATGATATCCCTAAATTGTTCGAGCAAGTAGGCATGAGAGGTTTTCTAACTAAGAGACCTCGGACCTATCTTGGACTCACTCTTGAGTTCTTATGCACCGTCTAAGTCCACAAGGCTAGGAGGAACAAGTTTGCACGGAAGATCACTTTTGAGCTCATGGGGAACGAGTACGAATTGATGTTGGATGAAATCAATGAGCTACTCGGAGCACCTACCGACCCCGATAGATCTTTGCTTAACATTAGAGAGGAGTACAATGCCAAGAGGTTCTCGGGAGGCGTATTTGATTCGGGGCTCCGAGTCAACCCGAGTTTGGGCCGGGAAGTCTAAGAGCACACACATTCGGAACCCGGTGGTTCGATACTTAGAGAAGATCCTCGCGAGTACCATATTCGCGAGATCGAGGGAGGAGCTGTGGTCTCGAAGAGCTATATGTATTGTGGTGTTTCTTACATGGAGTGAGGTTCAACGCGGCGGCGTACCTCATTATTTGTTTGAGAGAGCGACGAGCACTAAGTTCAAGAAGATAAATTTTGGTGGGATGATTACTCGATAGCTGAGCACCTTGGTATCCCGACTCATAACCTTATGGCACTAGATGGTCCAGATTTGACTACGTACACTATGAGGCGCATGAGGACGCTAGATCGCATCGGTAGGACGTGGTGTCTACAAAGAAGCATCATGGTGGTCGATTTCCTCTTCCTAATAAGAGGTTGACGACAGCTTTCGGATCTCAAGCATTTGTGACTATCAACTTGCGCATGTGGTCACGGCGTCATACCGAGGCCATAGATGCCTATACAAGGGAGCATGGGGACGTGCTTAGAGATGAGGGGGATGATGATGATCAGGCAGTCAGGCAGCTAGGGTCAGATTCCGATTCTTCTTCGATGATGATGGAGATGCAGATAGAGCGGAGGTTGCCGAGGAGGTTGAGTCTCGAGGACGAGGATGACGAGGAGCCGGAGCAAGAAGAGCACTGTCCAGATGGAAGAGGAGTATCAGCCAGAGATTAATATGTACCGGCAGGATGAGATGGGGAGTAGAAAGTACGAGGCAGGAGTTCATCTCATGCACCATGGGTTACAGACAGAGGAGATTTGGGCAGACGGTCGAGGATGCACATTGAGAGTCCGACCCGGCCGGATGAGATGTACCGGATGATGGAGGAGTCACGTAGGTTCAATGAAGAGACGAGGAGGATGCAAGAAGAATCAATGAAGACGCAAAATGATATGTATTCCCTCCTTCAACAAATGAGCTCTTGGAATTTCGGGCCAAGCTATCCTCCTCCACCACCGCCTTCCGACTACTAGGGCTATCCCCTATCCCTCATTCCCTCTTCTTAGATTTAGATGTTTATGATTTGGGTGGATTGTACTCTTGTTTTGATTAAGGTGTTAGTTAGGTGTCTTTTGATGACTTGTGATGATTTGATGATTTGATGTTTTGGATGGATGATTTAATTGATGCGATGATTTCCTTGATCTATTTTTGAGCTTATTGTCTAGTGGTGATTGTGACTTGATGATCCTTGGGAATTCTTTATTCCATGATTCCATGTTCTTTATCTTGAGCTTAATAGTGGATTCATTGACATATTTTTGAGTATCATTCATGTGGTAGTGAGTATGTTTGGGGTTATGTACATGAGCATTTGAGTTTGAATTGCAAGACTAGTTGGATTTTGATATGATCATTAGTAGATTTGTAGCTTGATGCTAGTTTCTTGATTTATTGTGTAAGGATGGATGTGATTGATGATACTTGATTCATTGCTCAAGTTAAGCCCGTGAGTTTTTGTGCCTTAATAATCGTACATCTTATACGGTTAATAGTAATCCTTTGTGAGTGCATCATTCATGAAAGGTATGCTAGAACTTGCCATTAGACTTGTTGATATTGATCTTTGTGTGATGTCTTGAAAATGATAAGAGGCCATGTTTGATATGATGAGTCACTTTGCCAAATATGTTCCTACCAAATACATTTGATTTCCTTAGTGAGCCATGTTGAGCCTATTATCCATATTCTTTGGCAAGCCAAGTGAAATTGAAACCATTTAGCCTATTTTGATGAGCCTTTCTTGTCCTATATTTAGATGAGCTTGAATGTTGGCTAATAATGGTGATTTGATTACTAAGTGTGGGGAAGATGATGTGCTAAGAGATAAAAGAAGAAAAAGGTTGTGAAAAATTGAATTGTGAAAAAATGCATGAAGTGAAAAAAATTCAATTTGTGAGCTTTAAAAGAGAAAGCTCAAGTGAATGGTGGAATGATCATTGAAGTTCTAAAGGAAGAGTGTTGCTTGATGAAAAGTGAAGAGATGTGCATTGTATTGATTAGCTTTCATTCAAGTCTCTACTACTTAGTCACTTTTATCCAAAAACATCCCACCTTTCCAAAGAGCCTACATTACAACCTAGAAGAAAGACCTCTTTGATTCTTGATTGATCATAATTGATTTTTATTGAGACTAAGTCTTGTGGCAAGCATATGGTGTACTTGTTCATGCAATTGATGATTGAGTGCTTTAAACCTTGATACACTTGAGTGAAGAGTGAAACACTCCATGGAAGGAGCAATGTGTTAAGTGTTTGATTGAGCATTTGTTTGAGCATGATTCATCTTGATGGCTAGTGGATAGTTGCATTGATACAAGTGATCATTGATGAGTTCGATTGTCTTATTTTTCGTCTATGGTGCCATATGACATAATTGCAATCAATTCACTCCTTTGTTCTTAGTTTCTACATTGCTCGAGGACGAGCAACAATTTAAGTTTGGGGGTATGATTGGAGTGAATTGATACATGTTTTTAGGGCTATTTTTAGTGCAAATAGTGAGCTAAAGTGTGATTTTTGTGCTTAAATGTGAAAAGTATCACTCTTTTGCCTAAAAAGTATTACTTTGTGAGGTTTTGATGTATTTCGCCCGTTTTGCAGGTAAATCGGTGGAATTTTGCCAAACCGAGAGTACCGGTATTCTTAGAATGAAAAGACGAACATACGGAACGAAAAGCGGGGTCGGAGGTGGAGCCGTCTCGATAAAAATTCCTGGTCTCGAGTTGGAGTCGAGGGTGCACAGACCTCGACTCGAGGATCATGCCGGAGGGAAATCATTTCAAAAAGACAGGATCCTCGACTGAGGGAGGAGCCTCGAGTCGAGGGATAGGAAAATGCAGGAAGCTCGACTCGAGGGCTAAGCCTCGACTCGAGGCGGAGAGATTTTTAAAGAAACGTGTTAGCGACTTTTAGGCCTCGACTCGAGGGCTTGAAGCTCGACTCGAGGAGTGCCCAAAACCGAAAAATTCAGTTTTTAAGCCAATGAAAGCCAAAACAGAGAGAGAGTTGATTCTAGCAGTTCGAGCAGCTTTCTAGGAGTTTCTTTGAGCGAATTTTACATTTGGTAGCTTGAATTTACTTGTAATTGCATTAGATTGTTAGAATTGAGATAGATTCCACATTTAGTTCATTAGATTAGTAGATTGGTTGATTGTAGTTGAAGTTTGCAGCTGAGAATTGGGAAGAATTGAAGTTGTATTGAAGCATTGTACAAGATTAATCATTCTTATTTTTGCATATTGAAGCTTAATTGGTGTTGTTCTTACCCTTTTATCTCTTTAATTCATTACTTGTAGTGATTATATTGGTAATAGCTTTCTTAGATTTTCTAGCCATGGTTTTTGCTTGTAGCACCATGGGCTAATAGCTTTGTGCTTGGGATAATTGAAATTAGGGATGAAGTGATTGCCTCATGCTATGATTGTTGATAATTGTGATCAATTGAATTAGATTGCTCCCTAATTGTGATTCTTAATTGTGCTTCATGAAAAATTGTCTCTTTTGATTAATGGTTGATCACCCTAGCAATAGGCGAGAGTTGAGCTAACGTGATTAGGTGTTAATCGGGTTTCAATTTTGCATGATTGTATGAATTGGGGACTTCTACATTGAGAGATGGGAAGAACTAAGGATACTCACATTAGGCATTGTGATATTAATGGAGTGATTAATTTCATGATGGTTTATGCTTTCTAATTTGATTGATTTGCATTTGGATACAATCATAGCTTGTTAATCATGGATTCCTTGATGGAGATTATCCCTTGCACCCAATTCCCCCATTGATCTTAGTCTATTTGATCTTGCATTCTAAGTGTTTGATAGATTGTTTGCATAAACTTGCCATTTAGTTTCTTGCAAATTGTAGTGATTTAGTTCAAGAGCTTGTTGCAACTTTAGCCATTTAGAACTCTTATCCTTGAATTTCGTTTGCATACTTTCTCCCTTGGGTTCGATATTTTTGTTGATTGGTCTTAATAATTCTTACCCTATACACACCAATCACTAAAGTTTGGGGGTATTGATTGAGAAAAAGGCACCCCTTGAGAAAAAGAAGGAAAGCTTTGAAGTAGGAGATCAAGTGGTGTGGTGTGAATCAAATTGGAGTCGGCTACTTGGTGCCGAAAGACCCAAAGAGGTGCTTACGGTGAAATAAATCAAAGAAAGAGGAAAGCTACTCCTAGAGGATAAGTGGGGATGTTGCCTTTTGCAAAGGAACATCTAGTGGAGCACAAGGCCGATTTCTACATTGACAAAGAAAGGGAAGTATGAACTCTTTGAGTTCCGTCCGGCAAAGGACGTTAAACCTAGCGCTAGATGGGAGGCAACCCATCGCTTTTATTGCTTTGGTGTGTTTGTTTTGTGTTTTTGTGTTTTGTCATTTTTGTGGAATATTTTTGCCTTGGATTTTTGGGAATTGCTCATGCTTAGGAGAAGATGTTAGTTGACGGATGAAGTACATTTGGATATTGAGCTTAATTGTTTATATCATTTAAGGGTTGCATAATTGTATCATTCCCATACTTAATTTTGAATGCATATCTTCATTCAAGTTTGGGGGTGTGTGTCATTTAGGGTAGAAATGCATCCCTTAGTAATGATTATTTGATGACAATTTGTGCCCGTTTGTAGGTATACTCACTACGGAGATTGAAAACGAGGGAATTGAAAAAGGAATCAAGGAATCGAGAAGGAAATGGAGAGCTTAAAAGTTGGTGAAAATGAGCATAAAGGAAGAGAACTCGGTCTCCTCGATCAAATGAGCGACCGGCTTAAATCAAGGGACCAAAATGGTAATTTCTTGCATATTTAGGTTCGTTAGGAACGTAGAGGTCAATTTTAGGAGTTTCGGGGTCGGGTCGGGCCCGAAAATCGTCAAAAATTCCTTGGTCTCGACTCCTAGGTCGAGCTTGCACAGCTTCCGAGTCAAGGCATTGACACTTAGAAAATATTCTGAAATTGGCACATCCCTCGACTTGAGGGAGGAACCTCGAGTTGAGGCTTTTGAAAAATTGGGATTCCTCGAGTCGAGGCCTGACCCTCGACTCGAGGCTGGTGTCCGATATAAAAATGCAGGTTCGGTTTTGTAAGGCACGACTCGAGGGTTTTCTCATCTTTCACGATCCTTTTCGTCTCTACCCTATTTTTGACACATTCATACCATTTTCACCGTTCATTCATTCATCATAATTGCATCACATTATCATCATATTGCATCAAAGATTAGATTTTGAGGGTTTGTGCATTCAAATTTGGGGCTTTTTGTGGAGAGTGAGTGGGTGTCCAAGTTTGCTCATTTCAAGCCGATTTTCCTCAATAAGGTATGTAATTTCTTCTTAGTTGGCTTTCAATTTCATGATTGGTGTATGATTAATGCTTGGGTGTTGATAAAATTGCATGAATTTATTTGAATTAGAGTTTCATTTGGGCATTTTGTCATACACTTGGTATGCATGATTGATGTTGATAAATTGAAGCCATTATGGAGAATTTTTGAGTTAATTGAGGATTGTAGGAGAATGTTTAGGACTGTATATGTTGTGTTGCTCGTTTATTTCTGAATTTGGCTTAAATTGTGATTTTTGGGCATGATAGGATTTCCTAGTGCATTTGTTGGAAATTTGGTCAATTTGAGGTTTTGATGATGATAGAAGTTTGTTGTTGATGATGCTCGATTGTCTAAATGCTTGCTAGTTGGCTCGTGTGTTGTAGATATAATGTTTGGAGCTTCATTGCATGATATTTAATGAGCTTAATTTCTTTGGTGTTTATTGTTGAAGCCATCTAGTTTAGTATGTATGTTTTGAGGTATTATGGAGCACTTCTATTGACTATATGTGCTTTGATTAACTCATTGACCATTTGTTGAGGATTTATTGCCAAGTCACTAGGAATTGTGTTAAGCTTGGATGTAGTTTTGTTGACTCGTCCATGGTAGAGTGATATTTTGAGCTTGCATTTTAATTGTGGGACTAATTTGTGCTATTGGGATTATTTGTGCAGGAACCATGTTTAGGGAGTGGATGGCCACAATTATTTGGATGCCGAGATCCGAGAGAGAGAAGAGGCGATACGATTTGCACACGGATGCCCGCTAAATTGGGAATTCAGTGGGATGATTATAAATGGAGGAAGCATATCATCTTGTATGTCGAGTTGTATAAAAAGTGGTCAAAACTCGTCTAGTTGATCATAATCGCATGCTATCTATGGGGATTGAGGATGATATCCCTCGATTGTTCGAGCAAGTAGGCATGGGAGGCTTTCTAGCTAAGAGGCCTCGGACCCATCTTGGACTCACTCTCTAGTTCCTATGCGGCTTAAGGTCCACAAAGCTAGGAGGAACAAGTTTGCAAGAAAAATCACTTTTGAGCTAATGGGGAATGAATATGAATTGACTTTGGACGAGGTAAACGAGATCCTTGGTGCGCCTACTAACCCTAATAGATCATTGCTCAACATTAGGGAGGAGTACAATGCCAAAAAGTTCTGGAGGCGTATTTGATTCGGGGCTCCGAGCCACCCGAGTTTGTACTGGAAGTCTAAGAGCACGCACATTCGAACCCGGTGGTCCGATACTTAGAGAAGATCATTGCGAGTACCATATTCGCGAGATCGGAAGGAGAAGCCGTGGTTTCGAAAAGTTGTATGTCTTGTGGTGCTTCTTACATGGAGTGAGATTCAACGCGGCTGCATACCTCTGCTATTTATTTGAGAGAGCGACGAGCACAAAATTCAAGAAGATCAACTTTGGTGGAATGATTACCTTGATAGCTGAGCATCTTGGGATCCCGACTCATAACCTCACAGCATTAGATGGTCCAGATCTTACTACGATACGATGAGACGCATGAGGACACCGGATCGCATCGGTAGGACGTGGTGCTTTCAAAGAAGACCATGGTGGCCGATTCCCCTCTTCCTAATAAGAGGTTGACGACGCTTTTGGATCCACCGCTTTTGTGACCATCAACTTGCACATGTGGTCGCAGCGGCCACACCGATGCCATAAATGCTTACACGAGGAGCATGGGGATGTGCTTAGAGATGAGGGGGATGATGATGATAATGCAGCCAGCAATGTGCTCGATTCTCGACTCTTCCGATGATAAGGGGGATGCGGTGAGAGCAATGGTTGAATAGGAGGTTGAGTCTCGAGGATGAGGATGACGATGAGCCGGAGCAGAAGAGCCGTCTGTCCAGATGGAGAAGGATTATCAGCCAGAGATCAATATGTACCGGCAGGACGAGATGAGGAGTAGAGAGTATGAGGCGGTGAGTTCATCTCAGAGACCGTGGGTTTTGACGAATGCAGATGTGGGCGTATAGTCGAGGATGCACATTGAGAGTCTCGACCCGTCAGGATGAGATGTACCGGATGATGGAGGAGTCTCGGAGATTCAATGAAGAAACTAGGAGGATGCAGGAGGAGTCAATGAAGACTCAAAACGACATGTATGCCCTCCTACAACAGATGAGCTCGTGGAACTTCGGGCCGAGTTACCCTCCTCCACCGCCGCCGTCCGACTACTAGGGCTATCCCATATTCCTCATTCCCTCTCCTTAGTTTTTAGATGCTTATCTCTTAGTGAATTGTACTCTTTATTTTGGTGATTGTACTCTTGATTGATTTGATGACTTGATGATTTTTATGTTTTGGATTGATTGATGATTTTATGGATGCTATGATTCCCTTGATCTTTTTGAGCTTATTGTCTATTGATGATTGTGATTTGATGATTCTTTGGATGCCTTATTCCTATGATTCTTTATTCTTTGACTTGATTTGAGCTTAGTTGTGGATTCATTGACATATCTTTGAGTATCATTCATGTGGTAGTGAGTATGCTTGAGATTATGTACATGAGCACTTGAGTTTGATTTGCAAGATTTATTGGATTTTGATATGATCATGAGTAGATTTGTAGCTTGAAGTTAACTTTCTTGATTTATTGTGTAAGGATGAATGTGAATGATGATGCTTGATTCATTGCTCAATTTAAGCCCGTGAGCTTTTGTGCCTTAATGATCGTACATCTTATACGGTTGATTTGATATTCTTTATGAGTGCATCATTCATGATTTGTATGCTAGAACTTACCACTAGACTTGTTGATATTGATCTTTGTGTGATGTCTTGAAAATGATAAGAGGCCATGTTTGATATGATGAGTCACTTTGCCAAAATTTTCCTCACCTAATACATTTGATTTCCTTAGTAAGCCATGTTGAGCCTATGATCCTTATTCTTTGGCAAGCCAAGTGAAATTAAAACCATTTAGCCTATTTTTGTGATCCTTTCTTGTCCTATATTTAGTTGAGCTTGAATGTTGGATAATGATGGTGATTTGATTGCGAAGTGTGGGAAGATGATGAGCTAAGTGATGATTGAAGCATAAAAGAAAAGAAAGGTTGTGAAAAAGATTGAATTGTGAAAAAAAAATGTGAACATGAAGTGAAAGAAAAATTCAATTTGTGAGCTTAAAAACAGAAAGCTCAAGTGAATGGTGGATTGATCATTGAAGTTCAAAAGGAAGAGTGTTCTTGATGAAAAGAGAAGAGATGTGTATTGTATTGATTAGTTTACATTCAAGTCTCTACTACTTAGTCACTCTTATCCATATATATCCCACCTTTCCAAAGAGCCTACATTACAACTTAGAGAAAGACCTTTTTGATTCTTGATTGATCATAAGTGATTTGGATTGAGATTAAGTCTTTTGGCAAGCATATGGTGTGCAAGTTTATGAATTTGATGATTGAGTGCTTTATACCTTGATACACTTGAGTGAAGAGTGAAACACTCCATGGAAGGAGCAATGTGTTGAGTATTTGATTGAGCATTTGTTTGAGCATGATTCATCTTGATGGCTAGTGGATAGTTGCATTGATACAAGTGTTCATTGATGAGTTCTATGGTCTTATTTTTCGTCTATGGTGTCATATGACATAATTGCAATCAATTCACTCCTTTGTTCTTAGTTTCTACGTTGCTCGAGGACGAGCAACAATTCAAGTTTGGGGGTATGATTGGAGTGGATTAATACATATTTTTAGGGCCTATTTTAGTGCAAAAAGTGAGCTAAAGTGTGATTTTTGTGCCTAAATGTGAAAAATATCACTCTTTTGCCTAAAAAGTATTACTTTGTGAGATTTTGAGGTTTTTCGTCCGCTTTGCAGGTAAATCGGTGGAATTTTGCCAAACCGAGAGTACCGGTATTCTTAGAATGAAAAGACGAACATACGGACGAAACGGGGTCGGGCCCGAAGCCCTTCTCGATAAAAATTCCTGGTCTCGAGCACAGTCGAGGGTGCACAGACCTCAACTTGAGGGTAAGGCCGGAGGGAAATATTTTCAAAATTGCAGGAAGCTCGACTCGAGGGAGGAGCCGCGAGTCGAGGGATGGGAAATTGACAAGATCCTCGAGTCGAGGGCCGAGCCTCGACTCGAGGCAGGCTATATTTTGAAGAAGCGTGTTAGCGACTCTCGTGCCTCGACTCGAGGGCCTCGAAGCTCAAGTCGAGGAGTGCCCAAAATCGAAAAATTCAGTTTTAAAGCCATTGAAAGCCAAAACAGAGCATATCTTGATTCTAGCAGTTTAGAGCGGTTTCAGGAGGTTCCTTAGGCGAATTTTGCATTTTGTAGCTTGAATTCCATTGTAATTGCCATAGATTGTTAGAATTAGATTAGATTCTACATTTAGTTCATTAGATTAGTATTTTGATTGATTGTAATTGAAGATTTCAGCTGTGATTTGGGGAGTAGGGAGTGGAATTGAAGCATTGTAGAAGATTAATCATTCTTATTGTTGTCTATTGAAGTTCAATTGGTGATGTTCTTACCCTTTGTTCTCTTTAATTCATTGCTTGTGTTGATTAGATTGTTAATTGCTTTCTTATATTTTCTACCCATGGCTTTTGCTTGTAGCACCATGGGCTAATAGCTTTGTGCTTGGGATAATTGAAATTAGGGATGAAGTGATTGCCTCATGCTATGATTGTTGATAATTTTGATCAATTAAATTTCCTTGCTCCCTAATTGTGATTCTTAATTGTGCTTCATGAAAAATTGTCTCTTTTGATTAATGGTTGATCACCCTAGCAATAGGCGAGAGTTGAGCT
Organism: Paraleonurus japonicus; assembly: GCA_030762865.1. Taxonomy (NCBI): domain Eukaryota; kingdom Viridiplantae; phylum Streptophyta; class Magnoliopsida; order Lamiales; family Lamiaceae; genus Paraleonurus; species Paraleonurus japonicus. Next base: position 5,621,853 of record CM061061.1, on the reverse strand, counting down.
AACGTGATTAGGTGTTAATCGGGTTTCAATTTTGCATGATTGTATGAATTGGGGACTTCTACATTGAGAGATGGGAAGAACTAATGATACTCACATTAGGCATTGTGATATTAATGGAGTGATTAATTTCATGATGGTTTATGCTTTCTTATTTGATTGATTTTCGATTGGATACAATCATAGCTTGTTAATCATGGATTCCTTGATGGAGATTATCCCTTGCACCCAATTCCCCCATTGATTTTAGTATATTTGATCTTGCATTCTAGGTGTTTGATATATTGTTTGCATAATCTTGCCATTTAATTTCTTGCAATTTTGTAGAGATTTTAGTCCTAAAACTTGTTGCAATTTTAGCCATTTAGAATTCTTATCCTTTAATTTCGTTTGCATACTTTCTCCCTTGGGTTCGATATTTTGTTGATTGGTCTTAATAACTCTTACCCTATACACTTCCAATAAATCTTCAAACTCCTAAATTCTTCTCTAAAATCTAACTATTATAGTGAGTATTGAACTTTGAAGATTACAAGTAAAGTGTTCTATAAACACTTAGAACTTTTGAAAACTCTTTTGAAAACTTGTGAATTGATTTTGAAGATAGAAATTTGAATTGTGAATAATGTGTAAATCGTGTTGTGTTAATTGTATTTGAAAAATGAAAACCTAGACCTATTTATAAGTCTGAAAAGACAGTTAGTTTGTTAGTCGCTTCTAACAAACTAAAAACTGTTAGATCAAGAAAGTTTTGATGAGTTAAAAGAAGATTCAGATGATCGGATAACCCCGAAAAACACCGAGACCGAGTCCGGTACTAAGCCGATCGACTAGGTCATCGATCGAGCAAGTCACCGCAGATCGAAAGTTGCAAGTCATCGAAGACAAGCTCAAATCTAGTCATTTGCAGGAGACGATTATGAAGAGCTCGAGACGAGGTCAAGACAAGCCGAGTAGAATAAGAAAGGCGAGTCTTCACCAAGTCACCGCAGACGAGTAGGATAAATCACCGAGGAGCAAAACAGCTTTTCAAGATTAAGTTTGTTGAGCAGCTTTTTGGTTTGTTAGAACCGACTAACAAACTAACTGTCTTTTCGCACTTATAAATAGGTCTAGATTTTCATTTTTCAAATAACTTTTTACACACATCACGAATTGCGCATTACTCTCTATTCAGATTTCACAATCAATTCACAAGTTTTCAAAAAGAGTTTTTCAAAACAATTCTAAGTATTTATAGAACACTTTACTTGTAATCTTCAAATTCCACTACTCATTGTAATAGTTAGATTCAGAGAGAAGAAGTTAGGAGTTTTGAAGATCGAAGGTAGTTGTAAGCTATAAGTTGTAAGTCGATCAAAGTAAGTAAGTAGTAAGCTAAGTCCCTTCTTCAAGTTGGAGAAGGAGAGTGGATGTAGGATTATTCATAATCCGAACCACTATAAACCCCGGTGTTCTTTATTGCTTTACTTTACTTTTTGTCAATTTCAATTTTCGCTTTATCAATCAAAGATTAATTTCGAATTGAGGTTGGAACTAAATATCGAGTGCTTTTGATTTAAATAAAGTTGAGGTTAAAATTGATTTCACTGAGTGATTCTCGTGTTTTGAATAAATTTCAAAGATTTATTAAAATCTAAAAATCTATTCAACCCCCTTCTAGATTTTTCCTAGAAGGCTAGTTCAAGTTTTCTCTAAGATACTCAACTAAGTGGGACCAACAAGTGGTATCGTGAGCAGTTGTTAAGTCGTTTCGATATTGATTTTAGGTCTTAACCAAGATTCTGAAATTTGTTCTTGATTATCTTCATCTTCTTTGTTTCACTAATTATGCTACTAACAAGATCTTGTAAGTGCTTTTGGTTTTCTATCTCAACATGTCATCTGTTAAGAGCAAGAAATCTAGGAGTCTACCCGATTTTTCAATTGAAGAATATGACTACCGGAAATTTAGAATGAAGAACCATCTCAAAGCAATTCATGATAGAATGGAGGAGGTTCTTGAAGAAGGACCTATCAAATTTTATCATGGAGGTACAAGTGACGGCACTGCAGAAATTTGAAACAAGAGTTAGGCAAGAGAAAAAGAGCTCCGATCTCACAAGTGATGAAAGAAAGATTCATAATTTGGATCAAGTGGCTAGAACAGAGATCATTGAAACATTGAGTAAGGACTGGATCAAAAAGGTTAAAAGATGCAAGACCGCCAAGGAAATGTGGGAAACTCTTGCCGGAATCATGAAGGATCGAGATCAGTCAACGAAAACAAATTGCAATCAGTATTACATGTTTTTGACACTTTCAAGATGAAAGAAGGAGAATCCATTGATCAACTAGATGTTAGACGACCAATCTTCTAAATAAGGCGGCCGATTTGGGTAAAACTTATACAGAGAAAGAAATTAACAATAAGGTGTTGAGGTCGTTAAGCAAGAGATGGAGAGAAAAAGCTAATATTCTGAAAGCTACTCAGAATCTATCTTCAATTTCACACCACACGTTATTTTCTCATCTCAAGGCATTAGAGTATGACATCCAAATTGAAGACGAAGAAGATGAAGCGAGAATCTTCAACATCCGGAAAGATCAGAGCATTTGTTCATCAAGATGAATCCGAGAAAATCTCCAAGGCATCTCGATTTGTCTATTAAGGAAGAAATGGCTCTTTTGTTAAAAAGATATGAAAGGCTGAGAATAAAGTACAAAAGAAATAAGAAAGATAGATCGTGTCGAAGGAGTTACAGATCGGATAAAGAAGAAAAGAGTTTAGACAATGATAGGAAAAAGGATCGACGAGGAAGCACAAGTCACCAATCGACGAGGAGATAGTAGTCCTAAGACAGACAGAGGAGATATTTGTTATACATGCAACAAGCCCGGTCATTATAGTTATGATTGTCCTCAACTCACTCCCGAGAGAGAGAAGAAAAGAGGAAAAAGCGGGATAGAAGGTATGCCGATCGAGAGAGCTCTTCTAGCCGAGAAAGAAGAAGTTCATGAGACATCATCATCCTCAACCTCATCTGATTTTGGGTCGATGACGACATCCGTTTAATGGCAAAAGAGGTACACTACTATTTTTCTTGAGATAATGACTATGATACCTTATCCGAAACTAATCCTAGTCTTATTGAAAAACTTTTGAAAGATTTGGAGACTCGCTTCTATCTCGCTTATAAACAGATAGAGACTGAAAATTTTAATTTAAAGAATCAAATTACCGATCGACTAAAGTCAATCAAACAAAGGGTAGTGAGAAACCAGATCGTACATTCAAGGGGGAATGTCGGTCGAGACAATCACTAGTACCTTGTCCGATAAGACAGACAAGTTAGAACATGAATTGAATTCTTTAAAAATAAAAATTTCAAACATCTATTCTGAAAATGAGAATTACAAAAGAACTAACAGAGAATTAAATCTCAAGTTAGGACTTTTAAATAATTCTCGATCACAATAGATAAGATCTTCAATACCTCACAAAAGTCTAATGACAAGACTGGATTAGGTTTTGATAGGAGTAAGAAAAATGATCCAATAAAACCTAGAGTTTTTGTTAAAGCAACTAAACCAAAGATAACTAGATTTAGTCACTGAAACCTAAGGAATTAATTACCTCATCCGATACTTCGAAAAGAAAAGACAGACGAGGAAAGTACCTCCTAAGGTTAAACCTAAGACTAAGTCAAAATCCTATCCTAGGTGTAATGGCTTTGATGGAAGAAGTAAAACATATCCATTTTTAAGTAACAATTTCAAAAGATCAGGTTAAATAAGATTGATCTTGAAAGTCTTATCTTAGTAGATAGATATGGATGTAAACTTCAATCTATGGTTTTAAGGAACATTGATATCTTTGTCCTGGATACCCAAAAGTCAACTTAACATGAAAGGATCCAAAGTATAAAGGGTACCTAAGCATTAAATTTGTGATTGCAGGAAGATAAGAAGATAGTTGAAAGAGGAGACATTCTTGAGGTCATCCGGTACATTGATAGTGGCTGCTCCAAGCATATGACCTATGAAAGACGTCTTCTTTCTAACTATCGAGACCATAGACGGACCAAGAGTAATGTTTGGAGATAACAATTATGGACTTACCAAAGGTGTAGGGACACCGATGATAGGTGATATTCAAGTAAATGAAGTCTACTACGTGGAAGGATTGAAGCACAATTTACTATTTGTTTCACAATTTTGTGATAAGGGGTTAAGTGTCAAATTTACTCATAATGCATGCTTTGTGTTAGATGGTATTAATGAAAATATTCTATTAATGGAGTCGACAAGGTAACATTTATGTTGCTAATTTCAAAAGTTGTCCTAAAGATACTTGTCTTGTTGCTAAGAGTTCGGATGATTTAAGTTGGTCATTTGCACAAACGCCTTGGCCACTTAAACTTCAAAACACTTAACAAAATAGCAATAAAATCTTTAGTTAAAGGACTCCGATAAAGTATTTTCAAAGAACCATGTGTGTGATTCTTGTCAAAAAGGAAAATAGACTAAAGCTTCTTTTAAAACAATAAGTAGTCCTTCTTCAGAAAGAATTTTGGAACTTCTTCATATGGATCTTTTTGGTCCAAGAACACCTCTCACCTTCAAAGTGGAAGAAAATATACTTTGGTAATTGTTGATGATTTTTCAAGATTTACATGGGTTATTTTCTTATACAAAAAGAATGAGACTATGATTAAGATTCCAATTTCTTAAAAAGGTTCAAAATGAAAAAGGACTAACTATTGTTAAAATTAGAAGTGATAAAGGTACTGAATTCCTTAATAAGCTTGTTACTAACTACTGCATTGAGAATGACATAGATCATGAAACATCTCAGCAAGGACTCCACAACAAAATGGAGTAGTTGAAAGGAGAAACAACACCCTTGAAAGAGGCAAATTTAGAACAATGTTATCTCGAGTACAACACTCCACACAGGTTTTGGGCGAAGCTTTTAATACAGTTTGTTATGTTCAAAATAGAAGTTTGATTGTTAAAGATAAATGCAAAACTCCCTATGAAATTTGGAAGGGAAGATCGCCTAAAATTTCATGCTTTCATATATTTGGTTGTAAATGTTTCATACACAACAATGGTAAATCTCAATTAAAAACTTTTGATGCCAAGATAGCAGATGGGATATTCTTGGGATACTCATATGTATCAAAAGCATATAGAGTTTTTAATAAGACAACCTTGTGTGTGGAAGAAACACCCCATGTTGTATTTGATGAATCTTCTTTTGAGTATAGTAAGGCGGGGACATCACAAAGATATCGAGATGATCTAAATCGAGATAACTATCAAGAGATCAACCATAAAATTCTACAATCAATAATCAGACTCAGATGAAGAAGAAGAAGAACTAGATTCAAACAAAGAGAAAAACCTAGAAGCTCTTCCTCACCGGTGATCGGACGACCAACAACTCGAGATGATCGGGTTGAGTCATCGAGAAGGTAACATAGAATCATCTCAAATAAATAATTCAGCAAAACTTCATCCATTGTAAAAGATAAAGGTAAGAAAGTAATGTCATATCACCCAGTGAGCAGAGATAATTGGAGATTTAGATTCGGAGTCCAGACAAGGACCCAACTAAATCAAGATTGTATGTTCAGTTGCTATGTGTCATTACTTGAACCTAAATCTATTTCGTAAGCTCTAACCGATTCCAACTCGGATTAATGACATGCAAGAAGAACTAAATTAGTTTCAAAGACAAGATGTGTGCGAGTTTGTTGAAAGACCTCATCATCAAAAAGTCATTGGAACTAAATGGGTCTTTAAAAACAAAAGGGATGAAAACAATATTGTGGTTCGAAATAAAGCCGGACTAGTTGCTCAAGGTTATTCACAATCGGAGGATTGATTATGATGAAACCTTTGCACGATGAGCTTCGCCCGGAAGCCATAAGATTATGCCGCTTTTAAAAGATTCATAGTTTTTCAAATGGATGTTAAGTCGGTGTTAGATCAAGTAGAGTTTTGATGAGTTATTAGAATATACCGTATAAGCGAGATAACGTTGATGAACAGCTCGAGATCGAGTTCGGTACTAAGTCGATCGATCGGGTCAAGGGCTGATTAAGTAAGTGAAGATCAAAGTTTACAAGTCATCCGGAGACAAGCTCAAGTCTAGTGATCTGCAGGAGACGATCATAAAGAGCTCGAGACGAGGTCAAGACAAGCCGAGTAGAATAAGAAAGGCAAGTCTTCACTAAGTTGGCTAGACGAGTAGGAAAAATCAGGTGAGGTCAAGAGCAGTTTTCAAGATTAAGTTTGTTGAGCGGTTTTAGTTTGTTAGAACTAACTAACAAACTAACTGTCTTTTCAGACTTATAAATAGGTCTAGATTTTATTTTTCAAGACACTTATGCAAATCGATTTTTCACATTATTCACTATTCAATTCACAAAGTATTTTCAAAAGAGTTTTCAAATATTTTCTAAGTGTTTGTAGAACACTTCACTTCACATCTTCAAAAACACTTCTTATTGTTAGAGTTAGATTTTAGAAGTTTGATTAGCATTCTTGAAGAATTGAAGATCAAGTTGTAAGTTGTAAAGATTGTAAAGTAAGTGAGTAAGCGGCTAGTGGAGACCCTTCTTCAAAGTTTGGAGAAGGAGAATGGATGTAGGATTGTTATAATCCTGCTAAAATCCGAATATCGTTGTTGCTTTTGATCTTGTTAAAAGTTGAGTTTAAAATTGCTTTCCATTGTGTTAATCTGATTCTTTGAATTGATTTTGGAGAGATTCAAAAATCTACAAAATCTATTCAAACCCCCTTTCTAGATTTTGTTCTAGAAGGCTAACTCAAGGTTTTATTCAACTCAACATTCCGGGACCAACAAGTGGTATCGGAAGCGGTGTTAAGTCATTACGATATTGATTTTAGGTCTTAAAGAAGATTCGAAATTATCTTGATTTTCTTCATTTTCTTATTTGCTACTAACAGTGCTACTAATTAGTTTGTGGAGTATTTTGTTTCTTTATTTCATTATGTCATCGGGAAAAACAAGAAGTCTAGGAATCTTCCTGAATTCTATATTGAAGATTATGATTACTGGAAATTTAGGATGGAGAATCACCTAAAGGTCATTCATGATAGGATGGAAGAGGTTCTTGAAGAGGGACCTATAAAATTTTATCATGGAGGCACCCTGAGTGAGTCATTGAGTCGAGAACAGCACGGGGAGAAAAAGAGTTACGAGTTGACAAATGATGAAAGAAAACTCCACAATCTTGATTAAGTAGCTCGAACCGAAATCATCGAGACTCTAAGTAAAGATTGGATAGAAAACACTACAAGAAAAATAAGATTTTACAACGCTTGAAAGACAACGGTTTTAAAAAAACCGTTGTCTAAAAAAGAAAAAGCTGTTGTCTAAAGTCAAACCGTTGTCTATCGGAGAGCAGGCTTACGCTGATAGACAACGGTTTTAGCCAACCGTTGTAGTAAGGCGTTGCGAAATTAGAGAGAAAGACGCCGAAAGACAACGGTTATCTTTAACCGTTGTAGATTCACATTTAGGCGGCGATAGACAACGGTTCTAAACCGTTGTAGTTTTGTGTTGCCAAAATTCAGAAAATACAATGCCTAATTACCGTTGTCTAAACGTTCTCAATTGAAATAACATATGCGCTGATAGACAACGGTCATGAGGCGTTGTAGTTTTGTGTTGCCAAAATTCAAAAATACAACGCCTCATGACCGTTGTCTAAACGTTCTCAATTGAAATAACATATGCACCGATAGACAACGGTCATGAGGCGTAGTTTTGTGTTGCCAAAATTCAGAAAATACAACGCCTCATGACCGTTGTCTAATCATTCTTACATATCAATTCTTTTAAATAGCACTTTTATGTATTTGAATTAGCACTTTTATGTATTTGAATTAACACTTTTACATATAAACATTTAAATTAGTACTTTTAACTCTTTTAAATAACACTTTTAATTTAATGAATTAAGTTAGCACTTTTAATGCACTTAGAATTTTTTTACTATTTGAATAACACTTTTATTAAATTAAATTAGTACTTTTAATAAATTTAGAAAATAATTTTTTTGAAACAATTAAAAAATAAAATTGAACTATTTGAATAACACTTTTATCAAATTAAATAAACACTTTTAATATATTTTTTAAAAAAATCAAATAACACTTTTAACTATTTGAATAATACCTTAATATATTCAACATTCGAATGCACTTAAAAAATTATATAGCAATTTTAAATACTTGAATAACACCTTTATTAAATTAAATGAACACTTTTAATGCATAAAAAATCAAATAACACTTTTAACTATTTCAATAATACCTTTATTAAATCTAATCAACACTTTTAATACACTTAAAAAAATTTAAATAACACTTTTAAATACTTGAATAATACCTTTATTAAATAAAATTAACAATTTTAATATACTTTAAAAAATCAAATAGCACTTAGTGCAAAAAAAAAAAAAAAAAAATCAAATAGCACTTTAAATTATTTCAATAACATATTTATTAAATTTAATCAACTCTTTTAATATACTTAAAAAAATTAATAATACATTTAACTATTTGAATGAACACATTTATTAAATTAATTACCACTTTTATTACACTTAGAAAAATAATTATATCACTATATTTTAATAACACTTAAAAGAATTCAAATAATAATTTTAAAATAATAACAAACATATAAAATACTCTCCAATTCAATTCAAATGAGCAATCGCGCGGCCGGTGTTCTCCATCGCCATCAATCCTTCTCCATCGCGATCGATCTTTCTAGCTGAAAAATTCGCCATGAATCGCTGCCCTAACGCCGTCATCGCCCGTTCGTACCCTAGCGCCGCCACCGCCGCCTCCTTCGTGCCCTAGCGCCGCCGTCTCGTTCGTGCCCTAGCAACTGCCGTCGTATTCTGCGTGCCCTAGCGCTGCCACCGCCTTCTTGTTTCAAAGGCTCTAGTTCCGCCGTCGTATTGTTCAAACGCTTTAGTTGCTCTGCAAGCTGTAGGTAAGTTTTAGTTGCTCTGTTTTTTTTTTTCGTATTAAAATTGAAATTACAAGGAAGTGATTTGGCTGGCATGGCGGAAAATGTGGAGTGAGGTGTCTGTTTAATCAAATTTGATGTAATGTATTATGAAATTAATGTAGCGTTTGAGGCTAATATTGACAAGAATAGCATGTGTGTTTGACCCTCTCTCTTTCTCGATCCCTAGCTCTCAATTCCAGGTATAATACACAAATTAAAAGTTTTCATCTCTGCAGATTGATTTGGGAGAGCACATCTCTTCCAATATTAAAAGATTTATATATATATATATATATATATATATATATATATATATATATATATATATAAATATATATTGTGATAAGGCGGGGGTTTGCTTGTTGCTCCTCTCCTTGTTGACCTTTGCCTTCCATCATATAAATAATACAATAAATAAATAGGGATGATAGTACAATAAATAAATAGGGATGATAATTTGAAGGCACAATAAAAAATGTGTGCAGAATTTGATGTTTGTATTAATTATATTTGCTAAAAAGAAAATGAGGTGAAGAAAATTTCCGTAATTGAGGGGTGGCGGTGTATGAATAAGACTTCTCGGAGGATTGGCATGTGGTATAGTTTATTGTAATAAATATTTGATGTTGTGTACGAACGCTCGATTTATCGGCCGCTTGATGTCTCACAAGATTTTTGTACATAAGTTGGACTCATCTATACTTGTCTTGACTCTCTGTTTGTTTTATGGCATTAAGCTAAAAGTTGAAGACTCTTGTTAGTTTTTTACGTATTTGCGTATCGATTTCTAGATTGATTTTTGTTGAAATCTCGACTCTGTTTCGAATTTGATTGGATTATAGATACATACTGCAAGTGTTTTCAATTTATTTATTTATTTATTTTTATATAGGTTTTCTTACCAGTGATTTTCTTGTTCAACTTGTTATTAATGTTGTTATTGCCGGTTACGAAAAAGAATATATATATATATATATATATATATATATATATATATATATATATTTCTATTATTATTATTATTATTGCGTGTGTGCGCATTGTAATTTAGTTTGAATTCCTTTTTCGTAGATTGAAAATGAAGATTGTTTGTTATAGAAGAGTCATCTTTGCTTGAACTTTGTGCTTACTTGGTTTTGATGAAGCGATTGCTTTACCAATTGAAAGTGTGAAGCAATAAAATAATAAGATATTCTATAATTCCTATGTAATCCACAATATCTTATGAGTTTTCAAATGGTATAAAATTGCACTTTACTTTATGTGCCTCTTTTCTCTTTCTTTGAGATATATACATAAGTCATTCCCTTTCATATTTAGGATTATGTTATATATAATTATTATCATTGATCACGTGAGAACATAAGCTTCGCAGATTGTTTGTTAAATCCGAGTTGATGTTCTTCCGAACCCCGTTATCTATGTGGCCTAAGTTATGTCATACTTCTTTTGATGTACAAACATTTGTAATTATAATCAAACAGGCCCTAATATCCAAGGTTATTTTCAAAATTATTTTTAACCTCACTCGATATGTTAACACGTTTTTACAAAGTGTAATGTAAAGAATATCCTGGAAAGAGTTTTGGTATATTGGATTGTATGTAACAAATTCCTATTTTCTTGCTGCACTAGATTACATTTACCATGTGAGTTTGCTAGGATTTTATGAACCCGGTGATAATTCATTTTATATAATTTTTATGATATGATGTTTTAGCGATTTCCTACTTCTACCACCTTGGTTATAAATAGGCATAACACAGGGGGCATAATCTATTTGCGGTGTAAAAATGGAAGTTGTAGTTGTACACCGAGATAATTGCTGCGCTTTAGTGTTTGTTGTGTCAACATACGCATGGAGAACACTCAAGTGGGTGTACATCAATCCAAAGAAGCAAGAAAAAGCTCGAGGAAACAGGTCTCAAGGGAAATTCTTACAATTTGATCTGTGGCGACTTAAAGGAGATGGCGAAGACAACTCGGGAAGCCAAGTCGAAGCCTATCAATCTTGATGATGATATCAAGCCAAGGGTCCATCTTTTTTATCAAGACTATTCGGAGATACGGTAAGTCATTTCTAACTAAAATTATTGCTTGGCAACTTGATTGATGGTTTGAAGTTCTATATATTTTTACAACACTTCAAGAATTATTGTTGGATCTTGATTTTGTGCTTGTGTGATCTTTATCTCCACTTCCGATTGAAGAAATAGATTTCTTGTGTTAATTTGTTAAAAAAATAATGGGTTTCAATTGAATATTTATGAGCGTAGCAGCTATTGTAAGATGATTGATTTTTGTTTGGTATGAATCCAGCATTTTGGTTTAAGAGAGGCAAAATTCCAATATTATAATACTATTAGCAAGTCTTATATGAATTAATTTTATAAATGAGACACGTGATACTTTTATAAGTTTTTATAGTACCTTTAAAATTTGAACATTACAAAAATTTGAAAAAATATCACGTTTCATACAAGTTTTTGTGTAAATCATATACCAATATAAAAATCAACGGAAAATTTTAAATTTACTGATAATAATTGTATATTGCAGGAGAAGAGTCATTTGTTTGGTTCGGGCAAAGACTGCAGCTTATCATCACAGATCCCGAAATAGTTAAGGAGGTGTTCACAAAGAATATTGTGTACCAGAAGTTAAAGAATTCGAACCCACTAGGGAAGTTCTTGGTATCAGGACTTGTTCGGTATGAGAGAGAACAATGGGCCAAGTACGGGAAAATCATCAACCACGCTTTCCATCTTGACAAACTGAAGGTTTTTTTTTCTTGCTAAAATGTGTTTAATCTACTCGTATTATTGCTTAATGTGTTGATTGGCACGGTGATGATCCCACCTTCTATTTGAGTTGTAATGAAGTTTTCATCAAATTGGAAAAGAGTGTCTCACCCCAAGGATCATTTGAGGTGGATGTGTGGCCACATCTGCAGAATTTGACGAGCGACGCCATATCAAGAACCGCATTTGGAAGCAGCTATGAAACATCTTCCGATCAACTAAAAGGTTTATATCGAGAGATCATTGGATTTTGACTGTGATTAATCCACATAAGTAAAAGGTTTGTTTACTAGATCCTCTTTATAATCGCAACAAAGATGAAGTTTGGAAGAAAGTAGTTGATTTGTAAGTTCATTTCTATGTTTTCCATATATTATAATATGAATTTTTAATTTTTCCTAACTATTTTTTTAAATATGTGAAGGGCTATAAGATTGGTGATGTAGGGATGGAAAAGGCCCGCAAGAAACCCACCATTTGGAGAATACTTAAGGTACATAAAATAAAGTAGAAAATACATTTTCTAACGAATGATAATATTTTGTTCATTTTTGTTTTCCATATCCAGTCCCTAAGCAACCCGATGGTTACCAATGCAGATTTTTTGTTCTTTGCTACATGAAAGAAATTTTGAAATTTAATGGACAAGTGACAATAGCTTCGTTGCAGTCATTGGTAATATTTTTTCATATTGCATAATTCATTCGTAGTGATAATAACTTCTTTACAATCATTTTTTATTTATATTGATTCATAATTCATTTATATTTTATAGTTTAAGAAAAACACTTACTCCGTAGACGAAATCAATCAAATGAGAACTGAATGGGCTGAATGCATTCTGGAACATATGTATAAATAGATCGAGGTTTGTTTACTTATTTTTCTAATTATTTTTCCATTCTTGGACTATACTTGTGTGATTTTATTTGTTACTTATGCTTTTTCTTTGTAATATAATGTTGAGAGAGATGGTGCACAAATGTTGGTGGAAGAATCGCTAGCATGTCTATTTTTGCATGGATGTTGGTAAATAGTTGACAAACCTTTTGTCAATGATATTCAAATATTATTGTAAATGATTTCTTGGTGGTATTCAGAATTTTATGAAATTATTGTTGGTTGTAGTTGAATGGGAAGAATATTTTTGTAAACTTCATTTTGTTGATTTAATTGATAGTTAAATGTTTATGGATTTATTTCGAATTTTTTATTTTTCTATTGATATAATTAATAATAAGTTTTGTTAGGAAATAAATAATAAATTTAAAAAGACAACGTTCCAAAAGCTGTTGTCTATAATGAAGTTAACGCAATGCTTATTTAATAAAAAGACAACGGGTAAAAAACATTGTAATAAAATAGAAACAACAACGGTCCTAAACCGTTGTATATACGTGTGAGTATAGAAAGACAACGGTTCCAAAATGTTGTAATACGATTATAACAACTGTGATTCTCAACCGTTGTCTATCAGCATTTTAAACAATGGTTTTGGGTAAAGACAACGGTTTTCAAGCGTTGTCTTTCAGCATTTTGTTGGAATAAACAACGATTTTGGGTAAAGACAACGATTATAAATCGTTGTATATTTTGTGTAAAGACAACGATTGTCAGCTGTTGTCTTTCAGCGTTTTGTTGGAATACACAACGGTTTTTAGGTAAAGACAACGGTTATAAAACGTTGTATATTATATGGAAAGACAACGGTCAAAAACCGTTGTCTATCGTAATTAGATAATTTTGTTGCTTACTACAACGGTTTTTGAAGTAAAGACAACATACGTAACCGTTGTAAAGAAGAGGAAAGACAACGGTTTTTAAACGTTGTCTTTCAAAGGCCTACATTTTACAACGTTGGCTACTACAACGTCTTTTTTTCGAAAGACATCGGTTAAAAACCGTTGTCTTTCAAAGATTTTTCTTGTAGTGAAAGGTTAAGAGATGCCAAATCGCCAAAGAAATGTGGCAGACTCTAGCCAATGTTTGTGAAGGATCCGAATAAGTCAAAGAAAACAAGTGATCGATCTTGCATGCATTTGAGACATTCAAAATGAAGGAAAATGAGTCTGTGTATCGCTTAGATGTAAGGTTGACCAATCTTCTTAACAAAGCGGCTGACCTTGGAAAGAATTATACGTAAAAGGAGATTAATAACAAGATTCTTAGATCATTAACCAAGAGATGGAGGGAGAAATCCAATATCCTTAAGGCTACTCAAGATTTATCTTCTATTACTCACCATACTTTGTTTTCACATCTTAAAGCTCTAGAATATGATATTCAAATAGAAGACGAGGAGGATGAGATGGATTCGAGTACCTCATCCAAGTCTCGTTGCCTTTGTCAAGAAAGAAGACAAGGTGTCAACAGAGTCTGTAGGGAGCCGATCTATCTTTGAAGGAGCAGATGGCTTTGCTCACTAAAAGGTACGATAAATTGAGAATGAAGTATAAAAGAAATAAATTGAGATTTGCAGAAAGGATAAATCAAGATCCAGAGATCGAGGTAGAAAGGAAGATGAATCAACAGATGATGACAAAAGCGTAAGTCGACAAGAAGACACAGATCAATTGTCTAAAGAAATCCTTTCGGCCCTAGATCGACAAGAGTGATATTTGTTACACTTGCAACAAGCCAGGATATTTCAGCTATGATTGTCCTCAATCGACTCCTAAGGAAAGGGAAGAAAAGAGGAAGAAAAGAGACAGGAGATTTGCGAGATCAAAGAGCTCGATGGTGAAGAAAAGGAGTCAAAGAAATCATCATCATCATCTTCATCATCCTCATCCGATTTCGAACGAATGATGAAATCTGTCTTATGGCTAATGAGGTAATCTACTATTCATCTTCGATAATGATTCTTGTCACTGCATCCGATCATGACCAAATTGTTATCCATGAATTATTGAGAGATTTAAAGACATTTCTCGCTGCTTATAAACAGCTAGAGACAGAAAATTTGGCATTAAAAGATCAAATTCAAATTCTAATTAAAGGCAAGCAGTGATGAATCGTCCGTAAACCGAGGAAACATTCAAGGGGGAATGTTTTCCCCAGCCGAGGCTAGTACATCAAACCAGCTTACCCGAAAGGTTAGAAAATAAATTGAAAACTTTAAAAGACAAATTTGAAGTAGTCTCTTGAAAATGAATCAATTAAGAAAGACAATGAGAAGCTAGTCTTCAAAATTAGTCAACTTAATAATTCACAACAAGAATAGACCATATCTTTAATACATCTCAAAAATCCCATGACAAGACAAGTCTTGGTTATGATAGGAACAATAAATCGATGTACAAAAACCTAGGAAATTTGTGAAAGCATCCGATCAACCAAAGGAGATTAAAATTGGTCCATGGAAACCAACTAGTCGAGATAAGGATCGCATCTCCCACCTGAAACCAAAAATTCAGTGAGAACTCCTTATCGAGACTAGGAGAAACCCTAGAACCAAAATAAGAAGAAATTCTTATTATAATCCTTTTGATGGAAGAAGCAGATGCTATCCCACATTTCCTAAGTTTAGGAAAATTACTCAATCTGAATACAACAAATTATCATTCAAAAATGATATAATTGTAGACAGATTTGGTAGAAAAACCAAGTCCGATTTATTGATTGGAGATGAGATGTTTATTTGGTTACCTAAAGTGATATTTGACCTTAAAGGACCCAAGATCACTAGGGTACCTTACAACCGATCTGTTTTTCAGGATACACAGGATCATCACTCAAGGAAGAGATCTTAGCTTCAATATGGTACATTGATAGTGGTCTGCTTCACAACACATGACTCATAACAAGAGGTCATATCAAATTTCCAAAGCATTGATGGTCCAAGAGTTTTATTTGGTCACAATAATTGTGGTCGAATAAAGGTGTAGGTACTCGATTATCAAGGATATTCGTATCCGAGGTATATTTTGTTGAAGGTTTGAAACATAATTTGCTATCTGTTTCCCTGTTTTGTGATAAAGGTTTTCTTGTCAAATTTTCAAGGGATAAATGTGATATTTTAGATAATTCTTCGATAAGGTACTTTTAACTTGCTTCAGACATGGTAATGTCTATGTGGCCAACTTTAATAGTTGTCCCAAAGATATCTGTCTGATAGCTAAGGGTGGAGAAGATCTCACTGGCTATGGCACAAGAGGCTTAGTCATCGAATTTCAAGACCCTTAGTAAGTTGGCTAAAAAGAACCTTGTCAAAGGATTGCTGAAAAACTTTTATCCACCGATCTTAAATGTGATGCTTGTCGTAAAGGTAAACAGCCTAGACACTCATTTAAGAGTATTAACTCCTCTTTATCTGACAGTAGTATTGCAACTACTTCATCCGGATCTGTTTGGACTGTTTCTCCTCTCGGTTTCGGTGGAAGGAAATATACTCTTGTTGTAGTAGATGACTTTTCTAGATACACTTGGGTTATATTTCTTTTCAAGAAAAATGAGACTATGAACAAGATCCCCGATCTGCTCTGCATGCATTCGTAATGAAAAGGGTGTTAATATTATTAAAATAAGGAGTGATAAGGGCACAATTTTTGAATTCTTGTTTATCTAACTTTTTCAATGAGTGTGGAATTATTCATGAGACATCTTCAGCAAGAACTCCTCAACAAAATGGAGTGGTTGAAAGAAGGAATAGAACTTTGAAGGAAGCAACTAGGAGCATGTTAGCCGAGTATGAAACCCCACACAGTTCCGGGTGAAGCCATCAACACAGCTTGCTATACTCGTAACAGGTGCTTAGTTGTCAAAGACAAGGGTAAGACTCCATATGAGATTTGGAAGGGTAAGATTCCAAGGATCTCATATTTCAAAGTTTTTGGTTGTAAGTGTTTTATCCATAACAATGGGAAATCTAAGTTAAGAACTTTTGATGCTAAGGCAAATTGATGGAATATTCTTAGGATATTCTAACACTTCCAAGGCATTTAGAGTTTTCAACAAGACAACCCTTTGTGTGGAGGAAACCCCTCATGTTGTTTTTGATGAGTTGTATTCCTTCCCGGATAAAGTGAATCGATTTACGAAAATCTAGATAAAATTGAACCGTCTAAGACTAAACATAGAATTGTCTATCTACCTAGTCTTGATTCCGAATCAGACGAAGAAGAATCCCCATCGATAATCGTAAGACAACTTCCGATCGACTCCATCAGATCGACACCCTTGACGTCACCGATCAGGCGGGGTCGGTGATGAAGGGGGAACGCTTACCGAGGTTGAGTCGAGGAGTTTCCTACCGAGACTCAAGATGAGGATCCTTCTTCTCATATAGGCAAAAGGATGAGAAGCTACCATCCATCCGATCGGATGATAGGAGACCCATCTAGTAGTGTGCGACACGAATGATCTTTGGACTCACGAAAGTCTTTTTCACCGTTATGTGTCGCTTGAACCCAAGTCTATAGAGGAAGCTCTATCAGACTCCAAACCGGATAACCGCCATACAGGAGGAACCGCATCACTTTGAAAGGCAAAGTGTATGGGAATTAGTGGAAAGACCATTACACGTAAAGATTATAGGCACCAAATGGGTGTTTAAAAACAAAGCAGATGAGAACAACATTATTGTTCGAAATAAGGCAAGATTGGTTGCACAAGGTTACTCACACCGAGGGGATAGACTATGATGAAACCTATGCTCCACGCGATTAGAGGCAATAAGGTTGTTCTTGGCATTTGCGCATATAAATCTTTCAAAGTCTTTTAAATGGATGTTAAGTCCGCTTTCCTTAATGGTGTGTTGCTTGAGGAAGTCTATGTGGAACAACCTCCCGGGTTTAAGATCAATAACAAGGTCTATAAACTCAACAAAGCTCTATATGGACTAAAACAAGCTCCCGAGCTTGATATTATACCTTGTCCGATTTCTTGACATCAAACGGATTTTCAAAAGGCAAGATTGATAGAACTTTGTTTAGAAAGGAAGTAGATGGAAACATCTTACTAGTTCAAATTTATGTAGATGACATAATATTTGGTTCACCTAATCTGAAATTATGTGAAGAGTTTAGCATTCTCATGAAAAACGAGGTTTAAAATGTCAATGATGGGCGAATTAACATACTTTCTAGGCTTACGATTAAACAGATGAGTAAGGGTATATTTATACATCGGTCTAAATATGCTAAGGATCTGATTGAGAAATTTGGAATGACTACTAGCAGAGAAGTTAAAATACCTATGGCAACTAACTTCTCTATGGATTCAGATGAGCAGAGGATACCCACCGATGCAACGGAGTATCGTGGACTGATTGGATCTCTTCTATATCTCACCGCAAGTAGGCCGAGACATAGCCTTTGCGGTTGGGATATGTGCTAGATTTCAGTCTAATCCCAAGAAAACTCATCTGAGACGGCTAAGAAAATTCTTAAATATCTCAAAGGAACCTTGCAAGTAGGGTTATGGTACCCGGTGATGACAACCTTGAGTGACAGGTTATTCAGACTCGAGACTTTGGAGGATGTAAAATTGATAGGAAGTCCACTTCAGGAACTTGTCAATTTTTAGGCAACAAACTAATTTCTTGGTTATCTAAGAAAGCAGACATCTGTTGCCACCTCCACGATCAAGCCGAATACATGGCAATGGAAGTTGTTGCTCACAACTCCTCCGGATTAGTCAACAACTTAGAGATTATAATATTCAAACATCACTGTTCCTATTTAATGTGATAGTAATAGTGCAATAGCAATGACTTACAATCCCGTTCGCATTCTAGATGTAAGCATATAGATATTAGGCATCATTTCATTAGAGATCATGTTGAGAAGAATGACATTAGAATTGAGAAAATAGCCACCGAGTCACAAAGAGCGAGACATTCTTACAAAGCCATTAATGAGTCGAGGTTTAAAGAATCGTGCTTAGAATTAGGATTACTTGATGCATCTTTAGCTGGTTTCTAATTTGTTTGCATCTGTTAAAAGTATTCCTTATTTACGGTCTTTTCTTTTCTTTAAATTAATGTCTAGAAAGAATTATCGGACTAGATATGTGTCAAAGGACAATCGGGTAGTGATATCATTGATCTCCATTTAGGAATCAAGAATCAAGGATTAGTCATATTGACCTTATACCGACTTGATGATTACTTATCTAACATTCGGTAAATCAGTTAGGTCACAATGGTCATCCGATTCCTAGAAAGCAGAGATGACTACCGTCACCCTATCCGATCTACCCCAACTACTAATAGGTTTGATGAGTTTGTTTGCGAGAACAGTACACCAGATTAGTCTCATAAATATCTTCATTCAGTAAAACCTTCATCTTTGTTTTCCTCAAAATCCTTGTTTTCAAATAAAGTCCTTAAGTCTGTGTATTTCAAGTAATCTGTACTTTGTAACTAAACCGAAAATACTTGTGTTAAGTTTTAAACATTTGTGGTTTTCAAAAATCAGACTAGGAGAGAGTTTTTGAAAAATATCGAGATAAGATCAATTTGACCAAGTCTGATTTTACCAAGTACGAAATAGAATACACGAGTGTTAAGTAAGGCACCTCATTGCTTACGTCGGGTATACTAATTACTTTTGATAAAGTAAGTCTATTAGCCGCCTAATCCGTGAGGATAAACGATTACTTTTACACAATTCAAGACGCCGTAAAGGCCACGCGCACTGAATTTCAATCGCTTTTCTCGCTAAACCGTCGATGTTTTACACGCGCCTCTTAAAATCAACGGTTTAAAATTAAAACTCCGAGATCGTGCCACGTTTTGCATTCCCAAACTTTCCCTCTCTCTCCTTCGAAGTTTAAAATCTTACATTCTCCATTAAAAATTTTTCACTTTCACATTTCACTTATCAAAATCCTCTGTAAAAATACCCTTCTTACAAAAACTTATTCAAATGGCTTCTTCTTCATCCCAACCCCCTAAACCTCCCACTTATATAATCGCATCCGTTTGATTTCAAAATGAATACAGAGGTAGTTAAGAATAAACTCAAAGCCGAGATGTATGTCGACTTTGAAACCACCCAAGACAGGGAATCCAGCGAGATATTAGGTCTTACGGAAGCATCAAGGTTGCGAGGATTACATTCATTAAAATCGAGAAAACAGACAATGGATTTCATAGGTGCAGAATTTTTGGCAAACAATGAGTTTTACGATAACGGGTTTAGTACTACAGAGAGGGTACTAGGTTGGAATACACTAAGGAGAATGTGGCTCGGATTTTGGATACATCGGTGAAGGTGTAAATGCATTGGTATATAAGGAGGAGGAATGGGAACAATCTTTTTATCATGCTCGCTAGGATTACGTATAGGGGAACGAGGAGAGACTTGAAAAAGCATATGTTGAGAAGGAAGTATAGGTTATTGATGACTATAGTGACTAAGTCAATTCAGGTGATCGAGTTCACATGACGGAGTTACTAAGTCTAGACCGTGTTGTATGCGGGCTATCTATGATGGAATAAGGGTTGATTGGGTTGAAATGTTGTTTAGGAGGCCGAGGGAGGAGAAAACAAGATTGGTGTTTAATCCCACTGTTGGTGATCGGGTTCCTCGGTCTACTGTGAGTCTGTTTAACAAGATCACGAACTGATGGATGGGGCTGAATAAGAGGGTCCAGACGAGAGAAGGCAAGAAAAATTCTCTAAACAAAAGGGGTTACTAACAAAGAATGAAAGGTTGGGTGGATTGCTGGATTCGAGACGATGAATCGGATGAGGCGAGAGCCCGAGAAACGAGGCTGCGGCAGTGGGGTGCAGAGGCAGCCACCGGTGAGGTACAGTGGAGGCACCCGAAGTTGAGATTCCGGCAGCCGAGATAGAGGCACCAGTGCCACGGCCACCGAGGAATTAATTGTGGTGGAAACAGAGGTGGCTCAACCACTTCAAAGGAGAACCAGGAGAAGGCTGGTCAAGGCTGCCGATATAGTTGGGGAGTCTTCCTCAACTCCTTCTAGTCTGCTACGGAAGAAAGCGCAACACTTGAGATAGCGGCGGTGCAGTGAGGCAAGTCTGGAAGATCCCGGCTACGAGCGAACCGCATCTGCCGAGAGGCAAGCCTCGTCCAGGTACATCTTCCAACATCTCATCATCGAGATAAATCCCCCACCTACCTAGGCGATGAAGAAGTATCCAAGGCTGGTACTTCGAGCCTCCAAACAGCCTACTCCCGATATTATCCAAATTCTAACACCTCCCACCTCATCTCCCTTACCTGAAATACCACCCACCTCATCTCCCACACCCGATATCCCTCCCACCTCTACTCAACCTTTTGATTTCCTTGACTTCCTCTCCACTAAATATCCCACTCCCTCACCCCAAATCAGTCCAATACACACTCCTGGACTGATGGCTCTGTAGGAAGCTTCGAGCTCTCCCTACGATTAGATGCCGAGAAGGAAGTTAGCCGAGTTCATTCCCGAACTTCAGTTTAACTCTGAAGTAATGAAGGAATCCATTGAGATCTGGCTGGTCCATCATCTCTGTGATCGGTGACACGGAAGAGATGAGCACATTCACCGATGAAGTAGGTGGGACAACTTCATCTCTCCGGGAGAAGGTTATTCGGAGTCTGCTGGAATCTCATCTATATCGCTTATCCTATCGAGGAGCAGCTCCCGAATTTCCTAAGAAGCCGCCTTGGCTTGTCCGAAACCTTACCGGCCCGCCTCCCGGCGGCCCAGGATCCACCTTTTCTTCAATCTTGAATCAGCCGGAGAAGAGGGTAGAAGATAAGTTCACTCGAGATGCTAATGATGAAGACCGCAGACATTGTAGACTCTGTCGGTGTAGCGATGGAAGACATGCTAAAAGCATCCGAGGTAAATCTCCTATCTTCTATTTCCACTTCGTTAAGATGAGTGTCAAAGAAGAGTTGGTGAAGTGAAGAAGGAGGTTGAAGAGTGAAAATCCAAACCCAAGCCGACAATCACTTTGGCCGATGAGATCCTTCTCAATCAATCTCGCCTTCCACCTATTTTATCAAGTTATCAAGGAGCAGATTGCTATGCTACTTGATGATGTTAAAAAGGGGAAGGTGTGGAGATTGTGAAAGTCGAGCTTAACCAGATCAAACTTTTAGCGGCCGGCCAATCGGATGAGCTCACCGCCTTAAAGATTAGAATTGATCAGATTGAGGAAGCAATCGGGCGAGATGAGCCGGCTAGAAAGAAAGAAGCCGAGCTGAAATGAAAGGTACATGACTAAGATCGGAGAGAGAAAGGAGGAGGCTAGAGCCAAAGCCGAGGCCGAGAAAGAAAAAGGGAAAGAGCTGGTGGTGGTGGAGAAAGAGAAAGAAAAGGAGGCGAGAGAAGGTCGTGTCGCCTATCGTGCAGAGCTTGATGTCCAAAGTCTGTGGAAAGAGGCCACTGGAAAAATCAACCGAGCAGCTTAGGATAGAGGCGAAAGGGACCGACGGATCAAGGCCGAGAAAGTATATTATGGCCGGAGGGAAGCCGAAGGAAGATTAAGTCGGCAAAGGAGGCTGGCCGCATTTTTGGCAGGTTCCAAAAGAAGTGGGTAGTCCCATCAGTGGAGGAGGAGCAGAGGCGGCTTGGATCGGACTGCGAAAGAGCGATGCTCCCCAAAAATGATTGCACATCCATCATGGGCGGTGAGTACATGAAGTATGAAGCTAAGTGGACCTTCTTCTCGGTACATTTTGCAAAGGAGTTGGAGCATCATCGAGACAATGAGACAATCGCTTGGCATGACTGGATGGAGAAGGAAAATCCAAGCTTGTACAGAAACTCCTTGATGAAGGAGATGAATGGTACAACGTGGATTTGGTAGCTCAGAACTACTCATCCATTCCAATAAAACTGAATGATGATGGCTCAATTGACAAGGAGTGGATCGGGTTAACTATCAACTATGGTATAAATCAAATGAAGTTGGTCGATCCAAAGGAAATTGCTGAGATGAGGACGCGAATTTTCGATTGGATGCACTTCCAGAGAAAGACAGATGGACAGATTAGATAAGCCTAAATTTTTTTATCTTTTATCTTCTTATCTGTTCCATATGTAAATTTGTAAATGAGCTGAATATGAATGAGATGACTGGTTCTTATCTCGATTTACTTGTTTGTTTTAAAAGTTTTCTTTATTGTTTTAAGAAACTTTAAAATTTTTCTAAGTATGAACCATCTCGAGAAAATTTATCATCTCGGACTTCAATGTTTGCAAAATTTTTCTTAGATCTAAAAATTTTTCTAAGTCCTAAGACCTAAATTTTTTTCTTGAAAAAAATCTTAAGATTAAAGAATTTTTACTTCAAACTTTCTAAGTGTGAATTAAAATGCTTCAATCAATTGATAGTGTGAATGTGTTATAACTTGCTTATCCGACTATCTTGAATAACTTTGACTAACATCACCTGTGAGAATGTTTTTTTATAGTTTTAACATCATCAAAAAGGGGGAAATTGTTAGATCAAGTAGATTTTTGATGAGTTAAAAGAACAATCCAGATGAGCAGAGACAACGTTGATGAACGGCTTTCGGATCGAGTTCGGTACTAAGGCGATCGACCGGGTCAAGGGCTGATTAAGTAAGTTGAAGATCAAAGCTTACAAGTTATCCGGAGACAAGCTCAAGTCTAGTCATCTGCAGGGAGACGATCATAAAGAGCTCGAGACGAGGTCAAGACAAGCCGAGTAGAATAAGAAAGGCAAGTCTTCACTAAGTTGGTCAGCAGACGAGTAGGAAAAATCACCTGAGGTCAAGAGCAGTTTTCAAGATTAAGTTTGTTGAGTAGCTTTTAGTTTGTTAGAACTAACTAACAAACTAACTGTCTTTTCAGACTTATAAATAGGTCTAGATTTTATTTTTCAAGACACTTATGCAAATCTGATTTTTCACATTATTCACTATTCAATTCACAAAGTATTTTCAAAAGAGTTTTCAAATATTTTCTAAGTGTTTGTAGAACACTTCACTTCACATCTTCAAAAACACTTCTTATTTTTAGAGTTAGATTTTAGAAGTTTGATTAGCATTCTTGAAGAATTGAAGATCAAGTTGTAAGTTGTAAAGATTGTAAAGTAAGTGAGTAAGCGGCTAGTGGAGACCCTTCTTCAAAGTTTGGAGAAGGAGAGTGGATGTAGGATTGTTATAATCCGAACCACTATAAAATCTCAGTGTTCTTTACCGCTTTCATTTATATTTCTGTTCAAGTTACAATTTATTGTTCAAAGTCTAATTTCGTAATCGAAGCTAAAATCCGAATATCGGTGTTGCTTTTGATCTTTTTAAAAGTTGAGTTTAAAATTGCTTTCCATTGTGTTAATCTGATTCTTTGAATTGATTTTGGAGAGATTCGAAAAATCTACAAAATCTATTCAAAACCCCCTTTCTAGATTTTGTTCTAGAAGGCTAACTCAAGGTTTTATTCAACTCAACATTCGGGACCAACAATCGGCATTTCTTAATGGAATCCCAGTGAGGAAGTTTATGTAGAGCAACCTCCAAGTTTTGTCAAAGGAGACAAGGTTTATAAACTAAGAAAAACTCTATATGGACTTAAACAAGCACCTAGAGCATGGTATGACACCTTGTCGATTATTTAATTCAAAATGATTTTGTTAAAGGTAGAATTGATAGAACTCTCTTTAGAAAAGAATATGGTTGTGATCTTTTGTTAGTTCAGATTTATGTTGATGATATTATTTTTGGATCAAATAACATATCTTTGTGTGAAGAATTTAGTCATCTTATGAAAAGCAGATTTGAAATGTCCATGATGGGAGAGATGACTTATTTTCTTGGACTCCAAGTCAAACAGGACAAAGAAGGGAATATTCATCAATCAAGCCAAATATACAAAAGATCTTATTGAAAAATTTGGAATAGGTACCAGCCGAGAAGCTAAGATACCTATGATGACAAACTTTTCAATGGATCCGCACGAGAAGGGAGAAGACACCGATCAAACCGAGTATCGAGGTCTAATTGGTTCATTATTATATTTAATCGCTAGTAGACACGATATTTCATTTGCGGTTGGAGTCTGCGCTCGATTTCAAGCTAATCCTAAGAAAAGCCATCTTGAAGCGTGAAGAAAATTCTTAAGTATACGAAAGGTACGGTAAATGTTGGATTGTGGTATCCAAGTCGATGACAACGTTGAGCTGTCTGGATACTCGGACTCGAGACTTTGGTGGGTGTAAGATAGATAGAAAATCTACATCCGGTACTTGCCAATTTCTTGGTAGTAAGCTGATTTCATGGTTGTCTAAGAAACAAACCTCTGTAGCTACTTCCACGATCAAGCCGAGTATATGGCATTTGGAAGTTGTTGTTCACAAAATGATCTGGATAAGTCAGCGAGTTAAGGGACTATAACATTATCACCAAAGATGTACCAATCTTTTGTGATAGTAATAGTGCCATAGCTATTACCCAGAACACGATCCTACATACTAGATGCAAGCATGTTGATATTAGACACCACTTCATCCGAGAACATGTTGAGAAAGGTGACATCGGACTAGAGAAGATTCTCGACCGATTTTCAAAGAGCAGAACATCTTGACAAAGCCACTTTGGCAGAGACAAGGTTTAAAGAACTATCTATAGAATTAGGATTATTAGATGCTTCTTTAGTTAATCTATAATCTTTGCAATGATTTTCATTCTTTGTCTTTCTCAATTTAGTTTATTATGTCTAGAAAGAATTATCGGACTAGATATGAGTCAAAGGACAATCAGTAGTGATATCATTGATCTTCTATTTTGGAATCAAGAATCAAGGATTAGTCATATTGACCTTATCCGACTTGATAATTACTTATTCGACATTTGGTAAATCAGACAAGGACACAATAGTCACTGACTTCTATAGAGTCGAGATGACCATTGTATCTTATCCGACTTACCCTAGCTACTAATGGTTTCTTCGAGTTTATGTCTTTGCGGGAATAGGTCACAGATCAGATTGATAAATCAGATTGTTTCAGCTCATTTGTTATAAACCTTCTCATCTGGACACCTCTGTTTACGAATACTCACCATACATTGTGTTTCTTGATAAAACTCTTCTCAAATTATTGGATGGAAAAAGCTGACTTTAGAAAATTTAATGCGAGCACCTTATTTGAAATAAAATGTTTTCTTAACTAGTCTTTAAGATTGTCAAAAGATAAAACTAGGTTGTTTTAAAACCTGCAGACGAGGTCATTTACCAATTATCTTGAGGACCTTATGCATTTTAGAAAACCTTTATGCATAGAAAGGTAACCCTAGGCCGACGTCGGGTATACTTACTTCTCGCATAAAGTAACCTATTTCTGTCAAATCAACGATCTACAAAGTAACTTTTACGCAATTCAAAGATTAGTGAACTACACGCGTTGAATCCCAATCGTTTATCCAAATTTTTAACCGTTGATTCAAGACAAGAAATCATTTCAAATAAACGGCTTAGATTAAAATGCAATTTTCAAAGCGGTTTCTCTTTCCAATTTTCCCTCCTATAAATACATCTTCTTCCTCTTGTAACCGTTTTCACTTTGAGAAAACCTGCAAATACTCTAAAAACTTTCCCAATCTCATAAAATTCACCATGGCCTCTTCTTCTAAAACTACCAAAACCTACAAGCCCACATATATTTCACAAACTCTTCTCATTTTAAAATGAATGAAGAGTTATTTAAAACCGTTTAAAAGCAGAGATGTATGTGGACTTCCAAACCACTCGAGATCCGTAATCCGCAGAGATCCTCCGTTTATTGGAAGCATCAAGGTTAAGGGGATTTCTATCAATGAAATCTCCTCGAGAATAGAAGCTGGCGATTTGCTAGGGGCGAGAATTCTTAGCAAACATGAGGGATACCCGAGGATGGGTTCGACACAACCGTGGGCCAGGCAGTGTTGAGTTACTCCAAAGAGACCATTGCGAGAATCTTCAACACGTCAATGGAAGGAGTCAATCCATTGACGTACAAAGAGGATGATCGGGAGGAGTCTTTCGACTTGATGGCAAGGGTTACATACGGAGGAACCCGTAGGGATTTGAAGAAAAATTTGTTAAGAAGAAAATACCGATTGTTGATGATTGTGGTTACCAAATCGGTGTTGGGTGAACAAAGTTCGCATGATGGGTTAACCAAACCCAGTTGTGTGTTATGAGGGCGATCTTGGACGGAGTCCAAGTAAAGCTGGACAAATTTGCTGATTTACAAGTGAAGGAGGAGAAGAAATGGCTTAGCTTCAAGTCATCTTTGAGGGTTTGGGTACCTAACTCAATAGTCGGCCTATTCAACAAAATAACGGTGTTGATTGAAGGGCTGAACAGAGCTGACCGGAGAGTGGGTACAAAGAAGTACTCCAAGCGAAGGGGATCCTCACAAAGGATGAGAGGCTTGGAGGAAATCTTGACTCGAGGCGATGAGTCAGACGCTGCCAATCGAGGTCGGAGGCGGCGGCGGAGGAAGCCCGAGAGACCCGGCTTGAACCAGAGAGGTACCTCCGGCTAAGGTAGAAGCGAGAGGGACACGAGGAGGAAGCAGTGGGGTCGCAACTCAAGAGGAAGCGATTGTGATTCCAACCCGGGAGATGGGTATTGTCATTCCAAGGGTCTCTCGGAGGCTAAAGAGGAGAAGGCTGGTAAAAGCCTGCGAGAAGAAGAAAGAAGAAGGTTCATCTCGCTGTCTCCACCAAAGAAGCCTCGGAAGAAGAGGAGATAGAGGAAGCTGAAATCCCATTGGTAAGGAGGCCCCAGACGAGCATCTCAAAGCTCTAAAGGCTCCACCAAGTCCGGAGGGTCGAGAGCTGAGATGGACACAACAACCTTGCTACTGAGAGGAGGTTCTGTCTTGAAGATAGCAGTGAGGTTGGTCGGCAGAGGTTCCCCTCCCCAACCAAGGAAGCCGCTCTTCCCCCATCCACAAAGCAGTACAAGCCTATCTTCCTCTCCTTCCTTATCACCTGCACCGTGCAATGAAGAAGTGCCCAGTGGCAATTGAGCCTCGAGATTCAGCCTGCTATCCCAACTTTCCAAACAGGCAATGAAGAGGTATCCCAGTGGTACCTCGGAGCCTCTCCAACCCTACTCCCTCAATAGTCCAAACTCAAACCCCACCTCACGAAAGCAGAACATACCTCATCTCAATCACCAACACCACTCATACAAACCTCATCTCTCATTCCCACCCCCACTATACAAACCCAACCATCCCCTCCCCCGCAAGTCCAAGCCTCATCTCTGTTCCTACTATATCTTACTCCTCTCTCCCAACTATCCAAACACATCCTACCCCTCTCCCACCCCTTCTTCGTCCGATTTTCTCATCTCGAGGAAGGCAGCGGTGACCTAAGCCCTGTCACCGCCATCTCCTCAATCCTCACCCTTGTAGAGAAAAAGATAAACTCAACATTCATAAAGAAAATGAAGAGGAGGACAAGGAATATGGTCGAAGCGATGGCCCGACACGATGCTTGCCAGCATGAGAGAAGTGGAGGTAACTTTATACGATAAAATCATTTCTGTCACTAACTCTGTCTTTGGTGACAAAGTGAAAGCAATGGAGGAAGAGTGAAGGCGCCGAAGGAACAAGTGAAGGGTTACAATCAGATGGTGGTAAATGAGATGGTGTAGACCAATCTGATTTCAGAGTCAAGTGCAACGATCTCGATGTAAAATTGACGAACTTGGCTCTTTGAAGTTAAAAAGGGGAAAAAAAGGCGAGCAAGAAAAGAGACAAGCCCTCACACGTGGTCGAGGAGACCAGGAAAGAAGTAGGCACGAAGGCCAACACACGGTGATACTGGAGGCAGCTAAGGAAGACTTGAAACTTAAGTCGATGAGCTAGCTGCTCTCGATCGAGGGTAAGTCAATTAGAGTGAGCGCCGAAGGAGGATGAGGAGAAACGGAAGAAGGAGGAGGAGGAGAGATCTGAAAAACTCTTAGCTAAACTTAAAGAGTCTCGAATCGAAGAAGCCAAGGGGAAGGGCAAGGAAGTAGCAGCTAGTGAGCCAAGATCTGATATCTTTTCCAGAGTGCCGCTAAAGGAAAAGGAAAGAGGGAGGCTGATTATTCAAATCTTTGGTAGAGAACAGATTAAGAGGATAAAGAGAGAAAATGAGTTCTACGAAAAGAAGGAGAAGAGAAGGATAAGGAAAGAAAAGGGAATCGATGTCTTCTGGAGTAGCACCGAGCGAAAATGGTTGGTTAAAGACTCAAGTGGTGCTAACTTCAAACCATTTCATCCAACAAATGCTCCACCAAAGCTAGCTTGTGGAAAATATGAAGAGGAGTACAGGAAAAAAATCGGAAGGAATGTGGATGTACTACTAGTACATTCTCAAAGCTCGAGGATCAACTCAAGGCAAGATCCAGACTTAGTTTGGCATGAGTGGATAGAGAAGATTAACAAAGACTTCTATCATCGGCTCTTTGGAAGAAGCGAGATGTGAAGTTCAATGTTAATACGATCGTTCCATCTTTGAGTATGCCATTCTGCCAAGAAATCAGATGGATCCGAACCTTGATTGGGTAAAGGGAATAGTTCAAAGGGCAGAGGCAGAGTCTGGACTTGTTCAGAGGAGGAGATCAAGTAGGCGAGGAGGCGGGTATTTAATTAGTTGATGATCCTAGATGAAGACTAGTGGGGAGTCTAATAGAAACAGGACTTTTACTTTTCCTTATTTTTCATTTCTATTAGTCTTCTTTTTGTAATATGTAAATACGATATGAATATACTTTGACTTATGTGATTTACTTATTTTATCTCTTAAAGCTTTAAATTCTTGTTTTAAGAAAACTTAAAAATTTTCTAAGTGTTAATCATCGAGAAAATTTTCATCTTAGACTTAAAATATTATTCTAAAAATTTTCTAAGTCTTAAAACTTTTCTAAGTTCTTTAAGTTTTAAAAACTTTTCACTAAGTCTAAATTCTTAAGACTTAAGAATAATTTCTTAAATTTTTGTAAGTGTGAATTAAGTGCTCTAACTTGAATAAATCGATTCGGTGTGAGAATGTGCTCTATTATACCTATCTCGATAATCTTGATTAACTTTAAACTAACTTCAGTTGTGAGTGTGTCTCTTTCTTATAGGTTTTAACTTCATCAAAAAGGGGGAAATTGTTAGATCAAGAAAGTTTTGATGAGTTAAAAGAAGATTCGAGATGATCGAGATAACCACGAAAAAGCAGTGAGGCCGAGGCACAGTACTAAGGCGATCAGGACTAGGTCATCGATCGAGCAAGTCGGTGAAGACAGAAAGTTGCAAGTCATCGAAGACAAGCTCAAATCTAGTCATCTGCAGGAGACGATTATGAAGAGCTCGAGACGAGGTCAAGACAAGCCGAGTAGAATAAGAAAGGCGAGTCTTCACCAAGTCACCAGAGACAGTAGGATAAATCGGTGAGGAGCAAAGCGGTTTTCAAGATTAAGTTTGTTGAGCGATTTTGGTTTGTTAGAACCGACTAACAAACTAACTGTCCTTTTCAGAGACTTATAAATAGGTCTAGATTTTTATTTTTCAAATAACTTTTTACACACATCACGAATTGCGCATTACTCTCTATTCGATTTCACAATCAATTCACAAGTTTTCAAAAAGAGTTTTTCAAAACAATTCTAAGTGTTTATAGAACACTTTACTTGTAATCTTCAAATTCCACTACTCACCGTAATAGTTAGATTCCAGAGAAGAAGTTACGAGTTTTGAAGATACGAAGGTAGTTGTAAGTTGTAAGTTGTAAGTCGATGAAAGTAAGTAATTAGTAAGCTAAGTCCCTTCTTCAAGTTGGGGAAGGAGAGTGGATGTAGGATTATTCATAATCCAAACCATTATAAACCACAGTGTTCTTTATTGCTTTACTTTACTTTTTGTCAATTTCAATTTTCGCTTTATTAATCAAAGATTAATTTTAGAATTGAGGTTGGAACTAAATATCGAGTGCTTTTGATTTAAATAAAGTTGAGGTTAAAATTGATTTCATTTGTGTGATTACGGTGTTTTGAATAAATTTGAAAGATTTATTAAAATCTAAAAATCTATTAAACCCCCTTCTAGATTTTTCCTAGAAGGCTAGTTCAAGTTTTCTCTAAGATACTCAACTAAGTGGGACCAACAATCGCTTAACAAACTTAATCTTGAAAACCGCTTTGCTCCTCGGCTGATTTATCCTACTCAAATCTGGTGACTTGGTGAAGACTCGCCTTTCTTATTCTACTCAACTTGTCTTGACCTCATCTCGAGCTCTTCATACTTGTCTCCTGCAGATAACTAGATTTGAGCATGTCTCCAGATGACTTGAACCTTATAGTCTTGGTGACTTGTTCGAGTCCTTGACCTAGTACGATCGGTTTAGTACCAGACCTTGATCTCGGTTGTTCTTCATAGTCGTCGATCATCTGAATTACTTCTTTTTAACTCATCAAAACCTTTCTTGACCTAACAATTTCCCCCTTTTTGATGAAGTTAAAACCTACAAGAAAGAGACACACTCATGACTAAAGTTAGTTAAAGTTTAATCAAGATAATCAAATAGGCATATTAAAACATATTCATACTTTGAATCGATTCATCCAAGTTAAGGCACTCAATTCATACTTAGAAAGTTTTTAAGGAAATATTTAGACTTAAAAAAAAATTTAAGGACTTAGATAAATTTTTAAGACTTAGAAAAATTTTTAGAAAATTTTAAATGCGAGATGAGAAATTCCTCGAGATGATTAATACTTAGAAAATTTTCAAGTTTTCTTAGAAACCGAAAAAAACTTAAAACTGTGAAGCAAGGTAATCCGGACAAAACACAGTATATTCACATCGATTTACAAAGATTACAAAAGAGGACTAATAGAAAAGAAAAGTAAGGAAAAGCAAAATCCTCGTTTCTATTAGACTCACCATTGGTCTTAAATGCGGAATCATCACCAATTGAATACCCTCATTCTAAGCTTCTTAAGATCTTCTTCTTGAACAAGTCCAGACTTAGCCTCTGCCTTCTTTACAATTTCCCCGACCCGGTCTAGGTCCAGAGATCCATCAGTTTTCTTGGCGAGGATGGCATATTCGAAGGCTGGAGAGATCGGGTTGACGTTAAACTCCACATCTGCTTCTTCCGGCCGATGATAGAAATCCGCGTCTACCTTTTCAATCCATTCGTGCCAAGCTAGGTCGTGGTCTCATTGCGTTGCTCCGAGTGCTTTGAGAATATACCAAAAGTATATCCACATTTCTTCCAGATTCTTCTCTTTGTACTCATTTGCATATTTACCACAAACCGGCTTAGGAGGAGCAGACGTCGTATGAAATGGTCTCGAATTTATCACCGCCGTGTTCTCTCGATCGGCCATTTCCGCTCAAAGCAGTGCTCCAAAAGACATTGACATCCTTCTTTTTCTTACGCCTCCTTTTTTCTTTCTTACCAAAGAATTCATTTTCTCTTGATCCTTTTGATCTGATCTTACGAAAGATTTGAATAATCGGCTTTTCTTTTTCCTTTGCCCTTGGATACGACCTCATTGCTTGCTTTCATTTGCTCTTCTCTCCTTCTTGCTCGACTCTTTCAGCTTCACCAAAAGCTTTTCGGTTCTTTCCTCTTCCTCCTTCCTCCTTTTCTCCTCATCCTCCTTCACCGCCTCCTCCAATTGACTCACCCTCACTGAGAGCAGCTAGCTCATCGACTTGAGTTTCAAGTCTTCCATAGCTGCCTCCAGATCAGCTGTGTTGGCCTTTATGCCTACTTCTTTCCTGGTCTCCTCGACCACACTGTGAGGGCTTGTCTCTTTTCTTGCTTATCTCTTTCCCCCTTTTTAACTTTAGAAGCCAAGTTTGTCAATTTTGCATCGAGATCATTGCACTTAACTCTAAAGTCGATTGGTTCACTATCATTTCATTGACAACCATCCGATTATACCCTTTCACTTCTTCTTTCAGCGCCTTCAACACTTCCTCCATCGCTTTTACTTTTTAACCACAGAGTTAGTGATAGAAATAATTTTATCAGATAGATTTACCTCCACTTCTCTCATGCCGGCAAGCATTGTTTCTATCACCGCCTCGATTATTTTCCTTGTCCTCCTTTTCATTTTCCTCTTGAAGGTTGAGTTTATCTTTTTCTCCACTTGGGTGAGGATTGAGGATATAGCAGAGACAGGGCTAAGGTCAGCTGTCGTCTTCCTCGGATGAGGAGACAGGACGAGAAAGAGGATTGTTCTTCTTGAGTAGGTGGGAGAGGGATAGGATGTGTTTGGATAGTTGGAAGGAAGGAGTAAGATATGGTGGGAATAGATGAGGTTTGGACTTGTGGGAGAGGAATTGTTTCAACAGGAGAGGGAGATGTAGGTTGAGTTTGTGTAGTGGGGGTGGGGGTGGAAGAAGAGGTTTGGATGAGTGGTGTTGGTGGTTGGGGTGAGGTGTGTTCTCGTTTCGATGGGTGGGGTTTGAGTTTGGGTGTTGAGGGAGTAGCCATTGGAGAGGCTCGAGGTACCAGCCTGGGTTACCTCTTCATTGCTCGTTTGAACAGATGGGATAGTAGGCTGAATTTGAGGCTCAAGTGCCGGCTGAGGCACTTCTTCATTGCCAGTGGGGGATAATGAAGGAGAAGTTGATAAACTCGTACCTATTTCAAAAATGAGAGAGAGAACTGACTTCCTTGGTTGGGGAGGGAGGGACCTCCGGTGACCAACCTCACTGCTATTTTTAGCACCAGTACCTCTTCTCGGTAATAAGGATGCGGTGGCGATCTGCTGCTCGACCCTCCAGACTTGGTGGAGCCTTCGAGCTTTGAGATGCTCTTCTTAGCGTCCTTACCAAGAGAATTTCAGCCTCTTCTTCTTCTTCTTCTTCTTCTTCTTCTTCTTCTTCTTCTTCTCGAGGCTTCTTGGTAGAGACAGCAGATGAGCTTTCCACTTTCCTTTTCTTGCTTTCACCAGTCGTCTCCTCTTTCGCCTCTCGGGAGACCCTTGGAATCACAATCGCTTCCTCATGGGTTGCGACCCACCGCTTCTTCCTCGGGTTCCACTGTCTCAATCACAGCCGCAGTTCTCGCCTGGATCACCTGTTGGCACTATCTCTCGGTTCACCGCTGGTCTCTAAGCCTCTTCACTGTCTGCCACCCTCGATCTGGGCAGCGGACTCATCATCCGAGTTTGGTACTCCTCCAAGTCTTTCATTCTTTGTTAAAATCCCTTTCTCGCTTAGAGTACTTTTAGTACCCTATCTCCAAATCCGCCTGCCCTGTTCAACCCTTCAATCAACACGCTTATTTTATTGAATAGGCCGACTATTAAGTTTGGCTCCCATCCCTCTTGATTGATTTGAAGCCGAGTCTCTTCTTTTCTTCCTTCAATTTATGAATCAAGAGATCCACTCCAATTCACTTGGACTCCATCCAAGATCGCCCTCATCACACATAACTGGGTTTGGTTAACCCATCATGTGAACTTTGTTCACCCAACACAGATTTTGTGACTACGAGTCATCAAGAAACGAAATCTCTTTCTCGAGAAGATTCTTCTTCAAATCCCTTCGAGTTCCTCTGTAAGTGACCCTTGCCATTAAATCAAAAGACTCCTCCCGATCATCCTCCTTATATGTCAACGGATTAACACCCTCCATTGATGTGTTGAAAATTCTTGCAATATTATTTCTAGAGAAACCAAGAACTGTGCCATCGGCAGTTGTGTCAAACCCTTCGGCGGTATCCCTCATATTTGCGAGAAATTCTGCTCTAAGTAAATCAGTGATTCGATTTTGAGGAGATTTTATCGAGAGTAATCCTTTTAATCTTGATGCTTCTAACAATCGAAGAATTTCGCAGATTTTGGATCTCTAGTGGTTTCGAAATCTACATACATCTCTGCCTTCACTGTTTTTGAATAGATCTTCGTTCATTTTAAAGCGAGAGATGTTTGTGGATATGTAAGTGGGTTTATGAATTTTGGTGGTTTTAGAAGAAGAAGCCATGGTAAATCGTTTAAAGGTTTGGAAGATTTTACCGAGGATTGGAATTTGTAAAAGTAAATTGAAACGATGAAAGTGAGAATTTAAATCAAGAGGAGAGAGAGAGGGAAAACTCGGATGAATTTTAACCGTTGATCAAATTAAGCGCGTGAAAAATTTCAACGGTTTAGCGAAAACCCGCTTCGAATTCAGGCGCGTGGTAATAACACGTCTTGAATTGTGTAAAAGTAACCGCTTATCCTACGGATTAGACGGCTAATAGGTTTACTTTATACAGAGGTAATTAGTATACACGATGTAAGCCAAAATATACCTTTCTTTGTATAAAGGTTTCCTATTTCGAGACTAGGTTTTATCGGACTTGGTCAAAAGTTACCTTGTCTTATATTTTTAAGAAATTCCTCCGAGTCTCGATTTTGAAAAACACGAATTTTTATGCCAATAAAAATGAACACAACATTTTCAATACGAGAAATTCATACGAGGTTATTTGAAAACAAATAGACTTGAGATAGTTATTTTGAGAACAATATTTTTCAAGAAATGTGTAAAACAAAGGGGAGGTGATCTTCATATTAGAGTGTTTTAAAGGATTTATCAAAGTGATATACATGTTCCCGCACACAAACTCATCAAAACTATCAAGTAGTCAAGTAGATCGAGATAGGGTGCGAGATAGTCATCTGCTTTTCAAGAGATCACCGATCGATTTACCTAATGTCGATAAGTAATCATCAATTCAGGTAAGGTCAATATGACTAATCCTTGATTCTTGATTCCTAAAAGGAAATCAATTGTATCACCTACCCGATTGTCCTTTGACTCATACCTAGTCCGATAATTCTTTCTAGACATTTATTTAAAGAAAGGAAAGAAAGAAATAAGGAAAACAAATATCGATGCAAACAATTCTTTAAATCTAGATTCAGCTAATGGTTTTGTAAGAATATCTGCTCTTTGTGATTCGGTGACTATCTTTTCAATTCTAATATCATTCTTTTCCACATGATCTCTAATGAAATGATGTCTAATATCTATATGCTTACATCTAGAATGCGTAACAAGATTGTATGTCATGGCTATTGCACTATTACTATCACGGTGAATAGGAGCAGATGATGTTTGAATGTTATAATCTCTAAGCCGACTAATTCAGAGGAGTTGAGAGCAACAACTTCCCGCCATGTATTCACTTTCATTGTGGAGGTGGCAATGATGTCTATTTCTTAGATAACCAAGAAATTAATTTGTTGCCCAAGAAATGACAAGTTCTGAAGTGGATTTCCTATCAATCTTACAACCTCCAAAGTCTCGAGTAGAATATCTGCCCATTTCAAAGTTGTCATCACCGGGTACCATAACCCTACTTGCAAAGTCCCTTTGAGATATTTAAGGATTTTCTTAGCTTCTCAGATGAGTTTTCTTGGGATTAGACTGGAATCTTGCACATACCCCAACCGCAAAAGCTATGTCTCGGCCTACTTGCGGTGAGATAGAGAAGAGATCTAATCGAGTCCACGATACTCCGTTGCATACGTGGGTATCCCTGCTCAGCGGAATACATAGAGAAGTTAGTTGCCATAGGTATTTTAACTTTCCTACTAGTAGTCATCCCAAATTTCTCAATCGTGTCCTTAGCATATTTTGTCTCGATGTATGAATATACCCTCACTCATCATTGAGATTTCAAATTACATCAAATCTTCACATAATTTCGAGTTAGGTGAACCAAAAATAATGTCATCTACATAAATATGAACCAACAAGATGTTACCATCTATTTCCTTTCTAAACAAAGTCCTATCTATCTTACCTTTTGAAAATCCATTTGATATTAAGAATTCGAGATAAGGTATCATACCAAGCCACGGGAGCTTGTTTCAGTCCATATAGGGTCTTATTGATTTTATAGACCTTGTAATTGATCTTAAATACCAAGCCACGGGAGCTTGTTTCAGTCCATATAGGGCCTTATTGAGTTTATAGACCTTGTTATTGATCTTAAACCTGTGAGGCCGCTCTCCACATAGACTTCCTCAAGTAACACACCATTAAGGAAAGCAGACTTAACATCCATTTGAAAGACTTTGAAAGATTTATAAGCAAGAAATGCCAAGAACAGCCTTATTGCTTCTAATCGGCAAGCTGGAGCATAAGTTTCATCATAGTCTATCCCTTCAGATCGTGAGTAACCTTGAGCTACCAATCTTGCCTTATTACGAACAATAATGTTGTTCTCATCTTTTTATTTTTAAACACCCATTTGGTGCCTATAATCTTTCTATGTAAGGGTCTTTCCACTAAATCCCAAACATTACGCCTTTCAAATCGATGCAGCTTCTTCCTACATGGTCGTTATCCAATTGGGATCTCGATAGAGCTTCCTCAATAGACTTAGGTTCGAGAAGTGATACATAAAGCTGAGCAGACTCTCGAGTCCAAAGCATCATTCGTGTCTGCACACTACTTGATGGGTCTCGATAACTGATCGGTGGGATGATAGCTTCTCATCCTTTTGCCTATTTGAGTAGCAGGATCCTCATCTTGAGACTCAATCGGCCTCGCTCGACTCGCCTCGAGCAGACGTTCCCCCTTCATCTGCCGACCCCCGCCGATCGGTGATGTCAAGGGTGTCTCCTCAGATGGAGTCCGAAGAGGAGTTGTCTTCTCGATTATCGGATGGGGATTCTTCTTCATCCGAATCGAATCAAGACTAGGTAAATAGATTGTTCTATGTTTTGTTTTGGTTAGTTCAATCTTATCTAGATCATTAGAAATTTGATTCACTTCATCCGAGAAGGAATACAATTCATGAAAAACCACATGAGGAGTTTCCTCCACACAAAGAGTTGTCTTGTTGAAAACTCTAAATGCTTTGGAAGTGTTAGAATATCCTAAGAATATTTCATCACCGCCTTAGCATCAAAGGTTCTCGACTTAGACTTCCCATTATTATGGATGAAACATTTACAACCAAAGCTTTCGAAATATGAGATTCTTGGAATCTTACCCTTCCAAATCTCATATGGAGTCTTACCCTTATCTTTAACAACCAAGCACTGTTCAGGTATAACAAGTTGTATTGATGGCTTCACCCAAAACTGTGAGGGGTTCCATACTCGGCTAATATGCTCCCGGCCGCCTCCTTCAAGGTTCTATTCCTTCTTTCAACTACTCCATTTTGTTGTGGAGTTCTTGCTGATGATGTCTCATGAATAATTCCACACTCATTGAAAAAGTTAGATAAACAAGAATTTAAAAATTCGGTGCCCTTATCACTCCTTATTTTAATAATATTAACACCTTTCTCATTTTGAATGCATTCGAACAGATCGGGGATCTTGTTCACAGCCTCATTTTTCTTGAAAAGAAATATGACCCAAGTGTATCTTGAAAAGTCATCTACTACAACAAGAGTATATTTCCTTCCACTAAAGCCGAGAGGTGAAACAGTCCAAACAGATCAAGATGAAGGAGTTGTAAAACTCTTTCGAGATGATGAGGTGTTAATACTTTTAAATGAGTGTCTAGCCATTTACCTTTTTGACAAGCACCACATTTCAGATCAAGAGAACAAAGTTTCTCGGGTAATTCCTTAACAAGATTCTTTCTAGCCACTTACTAAGGGTCTTGAAGTTCGATGACTAAGCCTCTTGTGCCATAGCCACCGAGGTCATCTCCACCCTTAGATATCGACAAGTATCTTTAGGACAACTAGTAAAGTTTGCCACATATACATTACCATGTCTCAAGCCGCTTAGAAGTACCTTGTCTCGAGGAACTATCTAAGATATCACATTTATCTTTAGAAAATTTTACAAGAAAGTCTTTATCACAAAGTTGAGAAACAGATAATAGATTATGTTTTAAACCCTCTACAAAATATACCTCGATACCCGAACATCCTTGATAATCAAAGTACCTACTCCTTTAGTTTGTCCACAATTATTGTCTCCAAATAATACTCTAGGACCATCAATATTCTGGAAATTTGATAGTAGCTTCTTGTTACAAGTCATATGTCAGTGGAACACCACCGTCTATGTACCATATTGAAGCTAAGATCTCCTCTCGAGTGATGATCCTCGTGAATCCTGTGAAAGCAGATTAGTTATAAGGTACCCTAGTGATCTTGGGTCCTTAAAGGTCAAAAATCACTTTGGGTACCAAACAAACATCTTATTACCTAATAATAAATCAGACTTGAGCTGCCTTACCAAATCTGTCTACAATTATATCACTTTTAAATGATAATTTGTTGTATTGATTTAGTGATTTTCTTGAACTTAGGAAAAGTGGGATAGCATCTACTTCTCCCATCAAAAGGACTATAATAATAATTTCTTCTTATCTTAGTTCTTGGAACTCTCTTAGTCTCGATGTGGAATCCTCAGTGAATTTTAGTTTTCAAATGGGAGATGCGGTCCTTATCCGACTAAGTAGTTTCCAAGGACCAATTCTAATCTCTTTTGGGTTTTCGATGCCTTCACAAATTTCCTAGGTTTCGAACATCCGATTTACTATTTCTATCATAACCAATACTGTTTTGTCATGGGATTTTTGGGAAATGCTAATGATATGATCTATTACCGATTGTGAGTTGTTAAGTTGACTCATTTTGAAGACCGACTTCTCATTGTCTTTCTTAATTAACTCATTTTCAAGATACAAATCATTTCAAATTTGTCTTTTAAAGATTTCAACTCATTTTCTAGTCTTTCGAGACAAGTTGGTGATGTACTAGCCTCGGCTGAGGCAAACATTCCCCCTTGAGCGTTTCCTCGGACTCGAGAATAGTTTATAACTTGTTTGCCTTTAGTTAGAATCAATCGATCTTTTAAAGTCAAATTTTCTGTCTCCACTGTTTATAAGCAGCCAAGGACATCTTTAGGTCTCTCAATAATCCTTGAATAACAGTTTGATCATTATCTCAAAGCAGATTTATAAGAATCATTATCGGAAGAAGAATAATAATCTACCTCTTTGGCCATAAGACAGATTTCATCGTATGATCCAAAATCAGATGAGGATGATAAAGATGATGATTTTCTTGATTCTTTTTCCTCACCAGAAGAGCCCTTTGATCTGCAAATCTCTTGTCTCTCTTCTTTCTTTTCTCCTCTCTTTCCTTAGGAGTCAGGTTGAGGACAATCATACCTGAAATGTCCTCGGCTTGTTACAGTGTAACAAGTATCACTCTTATCCGATTTAGGACTTATAGGATTTCTTTTAGCAGGAGATCCGAACTTCCTTGTCCGGCTCCTACTCTTGTCATTATCTGTAGAATCATCTTCCTTTCTTCTTGACTTGGATCTGGATCCGTCGCCTACTGCACCTCAATTTGTTACGCTTATATTTCATTCTTAATTTGTCATACCTTTTGGTGAGCAAAGTCATCTCGCTCCTTCGAGAGATAGATCGGCTCCTATAGATTCAGCTTGTCATCTAGTCTTCTTTGTTGACAAAGGCAACAGATTTGGATGAGGTGCTTGACTCCATCCCATCTTCCTCATCTTCTATTTGAATGTCATACTCTAAAGCTTTAAGATGAGAAAATAAGGTATGATGAGTAATAGAAGATAAATTTTAGGTTGCTTTAAGGATATTAGACTTTTCTCTCCATCTCTTGGTCAAAGATCTCGTATCTTATTATTGATCTCCTTCTCTCGAATAGTTCTTTCCTAAATCACCGCTTTGTTGAGAAGATTTGTTAATCTCACATCTAGTTGATCCACTGTTTCATTCTCCTTCATCTTGAAGGTATCAAAAGCATGTAATACGATCGCAGCCTTATTCTCTTTTACTTGGTTAGATCCTTGAAACATTTGCAAGTGTCTGCCACATCTCCTTAGCTGATTTGCATCTTTTGACTTTTTCAATCCAGTCTTTACTCGAGTTTTAATGATTTCAGTCCTAGCTACCTGATCTAGGTTGTGGATTTTCTCTCATCACTTGTCGATTCCTGAGCTCTTTTTCTCTTGTCCGACTCTTGATTCAAATGATCGGTGTCATTACCGGTGCCTCCATGATAAAATTTAATAGGTCCTTCTTCAAGAACTCCTCCATCCTATCATGGATTGCCTTGAGATGGTTTTTTCATTCTGAATTTCCAATAGTCATATTCTTCAATTGAAAATTCAGGTAGACTCCTTGACTTTTTGTTCTTACCAGATGACATGATGAGATAAGAAAACAAAACCTTACATAATCTTGTTAGTAGCACAGCTTAGTAAAATAAAGAAGAAGAAGATAATCAAGAACAAATTTAGGAATCTTGGTTAAGACCTAAAATCAATATCGTAATGACTTAACACTCGCTCCGATACCACTTGTTGGTCCCACTTAGTTGAGTATCTTAAAGGAAACTTGAATCACCTTTCTAGGAAAAATCTAGAAGGGGAGGGGGTTGAATAGATTTTTCAGATTTTACAAATCTTTCAAAACTTATTAAAAACACCAAAGTTACACAATGAATTCAATTTTAAACTCAACTTTATTTAGATCAAAAGCACACTAATATTTAGTTCTAACTTTTAATTACGAAATTAATTTTTGATTGATAAACTGGAAATTGAAAGAAACAGATAAGTAAAGTAAAGCAATAAAGAACACCAAGATTTATAGTGGTACGGATTATGAATAATCCTACATCCACTCTCCTTCTCCAACTTGAAGAAGGGACTCGCTTACCACTTACTTACTTTCAATTCAACTTACAGACTTACAACTTACAAAGATCTTCCAATCTTCAAACACCTAAATTCTTCTTTGAAATCTAACTATTACGGTGAGTATTGAACTTTGAAGATTACAAGTAAAGTGTTCTATAAACACTTAGAACTTTTGAAAACTCTTTTGAAAACTTGTGAATTGATTTTGAAGATAGAAATCTGAATTGTGAATAATGTGTAAATCGTGTTGTGTTAATTGTATTTGAAAAATGAAAACCTAGACCTATTTATAAGTCTCGAAAGACAGCTTAGTTTGTTAGTCAGGTTCTAACAAACTAAAAACCGCTTAACAAACTTAATCTTGAAAACTCGCTTTGCTCCTCACTGATTTATCCTACTCGTCTGCTGACTTGGTGAAGACTCGCCTTTCTTATTCTACTCGGCTTGTCTTGACCTCGCGTCGAGCTCTTCATACTTGTCTCCTGCAGATAACTAGATTTGAGCTTGTCTCGGATGACTTGCACCTTATAGTCTTGGTGACTTGTTCGATCCTTGACCTAGTCCGATCGGCCTTAGTACGGACCTTGATCTCGGTTGTTCTTCATAGTCGTTTGATCATCCGAATTACTTCTTTTTAACTCATCAAAACCTTTCTTGACCTAATGGTAGTATTTTCGATGATCGAATTAAATTCAACTTGCGAATGTTCATCATACTTATTTTTCTCATTGCATGCTTTTGGCATTTACTCATTCATGTAATTTATGGAAGTTATCAATTCTCATACAATTAAAACGTGTTGTAATGTAATTGTATTAAATATCATGCAACCATATCATCCCAATCGTAATCAACAATAGAACAAACAGACAAAACTCATGAATTATGAAGAATCTCTTTCATTAACTCGATAAAGAAAGTTTTTCCGGTGACCATAATCGATCAACAATAGTCATAACTAACTTAGCGGTCTCTTTAAAAATCTCCTACGGTAAAACCCGGTGGAAAACCCGCAGCGGTAAAAAGAGTACCGGTGGAACCAAATTACATCAAACTAAAGAATTCAAATGACATAAACAAACAACACATAGAAAGAAAAAAGGACCTCCTACTTGGAGTTAGGCGGGTATTTCCTTCAAGCGTAAAACTTCTTCGGTGGCATACATTCCAGGGCCTTACAATTCGATTCCCCTCCATATTCTCGCAACTCGTAAGCCCCTCCTCTAAGGACTTTGATCACCTTGTAAGGCCCCTCCCATCTAAGATCCAGCTTTCCAATGTTCTTCATTCCATCCGCCTGTCTTAGCACCAGTCTCCTTCCTCAAACCTCCCGCTTAGGACTTTCCGATCATAAGCGGCCTTCGCACGGCTCTTATATCTTTCAGCGTTTAGGTGAGCCATTTCACTCTCCTCCTCCAGCATATCAAGGTTTTCTCTCATTAGTTCCTCATTTTTGCCCTCACGGAAGTGGGCTAGTCGGCGTGTTTCCATTCCCACCTCGAAAGGTATCACTGCAGCCTTCTCCGTACACCAAGTGAGAAGGGGATTCCTCTGTCGGCTCTCTAGGTGTGGTGCGATAAGACCATAGGACTAATTCCAGCTCATCTACCCACCTACCTCCTACTTTATCCAAGCGGGTATGTATTCCATTCACAATCGTTCTGTTGGTGACCTCTACTTGACCATTAGCTGCGGATGTGCCACCGAGGTGAACCTCTCGAATGATTTTCGATT
Organism: Paraleonurus japonicus; assembly: GCA_030762865.1. NCBI lineage: Eukaryota > Viridiplantae > Streptophyta > Magnoliopsida > Lamiales > Lamiaceae > Paraleonurus > Paraleonurus japonicus. The sequence continues at coordinate 5,578,713 of CM061061.1, read as the reverse complement.
ATCACACCATGCTTTCACCAGGGTTCCCATAAATTGGGTTCCATTGTCGGATACTAAAATCCTGGCTATGTCAAACTGCAGCAGATATATCTCCATAAAAACATTATTATATTACCTTCCTCAATCCTCGCTAGAGGTACCCTCCACCCACTTCTTGAAGTAGTCCACCGCTACTACAAAAATTTTTGCTGGCCAACTACCAATGGAAACGGGCATACTAAATTTATCCCCCACTTCTCAAAGGGGCTTGGCGAATGCATAGCCCCCATCTCCTCTGCGGGGAGGTGAATAAGGCATCCATGCTTTTGATACTTCTCACATTTCTTCACCCACTCCTTGGCATCGTGGTTCATAGTGGGCCAGAAATAACCGGCCCTCAAGGCCTTCCGAACTATTGCTCGAGCTCCTGCATGGTCAGCAAAACAACCTTCATGAATATCTTTAATAACGTACCTCCCTTCTTGAGTAGATAAACACCTCAAGTAAGGCTGCGTGAAGGACCGACGGTACATCCTATCTCCAATCATCGTGTGTTGGATCCTTCATCACCGAGCTTTTCTCGTTAGGAAGAAAGTTGTATTTAGTTTTGATGAGTTAAAATGTAAAATAGGATGACCATTTGGAAATCTTGTATAGTCGGTGATGTAGTAAAGACGTGTAAATAGACTAAGTAAAAAGTTAGATAAGGATACACAAGAAGTCGACGAAGACAAGGAGTCGGATGAAGACAGGCATAACAAGACAGATGAGGTCAAAGATAATGAACGATACCACCAAAATCAAGACCAAGACACGAGATGAGGTGAACCATGTCTCAAGATAAGTAAAGATGATGAAGTGATTTCAAGAAGAAGTTACAACTAACCAAGAAGAGGTTACAAGATTCAATTAGTTGGTTATAACTAACGAGAGAAGAATCAACAACGAAGTTACAATCGCCAACAACAAATTCTCTATAAATAGATCTAGAAAGTAGAGTAGAATAACTTTGCTATCTCACTAATTCACAAGTACTCTCAAAACACGATTAGCACTCACAAATTTTGTAATCACATTCACGAATGTTCTTCACATTCACGGTGTTTGTAGAACACTACACACATATATCTTCAAGCTATTAGATTTCACAAATTGAGAAGGTAACATTGTAAAGCTAAAGATCCGCACCGTAAGTAAGAAAGAAAGGTAGAAACAAAGTAAGTAAGTCAAGACCCTTCTTCAAGTTGAAGGAGAAGAGTGGACGTAGGATCTTTCGATCCGAACCACTATAAATTCGGTGTTCTTTCTTTCGTGTCTTTAATTCTTGTTATTACTTGTATTTCTATTAAACAAAGTTTCGTAACGCTTAGATCCGTATTGATTGAGTATAAAATTTTGTTTCCGCTGTAAAACTTTAATTTAGAAGTTGTTAGATAATCTAAACTCGAAAAGTTTCGATAATTTATTCATCCCCCTTCTAGATTATCGCTAGAGGGACATTCAATCTCTTAATTCAACTCAATTAAGGGACCAACATTTTCTTTTATTCGAGCAACTCTCCGGGTTACTCGTAATACTCGGTAGATGATGGTCCTCCAATCATGTTAGATCGGTTTTAGTTTTAAATAAGTTAAAACATATAGGATAGAAAAGTTATTGTAGATAAGGTGACCGGCTGAATTTGTATAGACCGGCCGATGTAATATATTTTTCTAGTAGACCGATCGACTAGGTAAGGTCTAAAGGATCACCGAGGTCGAGAATTTTTGAGGTCATCTGGAGACAGTCTTGAAGAGGTCGTCTGTATGAGAGAATAATGAAGAGCTCAAGATGAGGTCAAGACCAGTGAGTAGAATAAGAAAGGCGGGTCTCTCACCAAGTCAAGACAGGCAACTAATTCAAGATCAGCTTTGTTCAAGAAGTTTTTAAAGATAAGTTTGTTAAACGGTTACCAGTTTGTTACAACAAACTAACCGTCTTATAAACTTATAAATAAGACTAGGGATGGTTCTCGAAGAACTCTTAGCACTCATTTTTAAAATTCACATTCTCAAAAGCACTCACTTAGTTTAGAAGCTTTTTCACAATATTTTCTAAGTGTTTAAAGAACACTTTCTGTACATCTTCAAATCACAATCTGCACCGTAATCTTAGATTAGATAGATAGATTGTTTGATTGGAGGTGAATCGAAGACGAAGATCTTCTAATTTTGTAAATTGTAATCAACGGTAAGCAAGAGAGTAAGTAAGAAGGTAGAGCCCCTTCTTCAAAGTTGAAGAAGGAGAGTGGATGTAGGATCTTTTGATCTAAACCACTATAAATCTCGTGTTCTTTACTTTCGCATCCGTTGATTATCTGTAATTTGGATAAACCTCGTTTTGCATTGCTTTAGATCCAGTTTCATAGATTGAGTTTGAATTTGTTTTCGCTGTCAAACTTTGATTTTGGAGTATGCAATTTAAGATTCGAATTGATAATCGAATTTTGTAAAAGATTTAGATAATCTATTCAACCCCCTTCTAGATTGTCTCTCGGAAGGTCTCGCTTGATCTCTATTGAACTACTCAATCTCGGAACCAACAAATCATCTCTGCTCCGATGACTCCTATTAAAGGGAGCCATGGCCTCTGCTTCAGCTTACCAAGGTGATCTTCCCACCCTTGCGGTGTTGCCGAACTCGGCATTTTAGATAGGCTATACACTTTGGAATTCTCTTCCCAAGGTATCTGTCTCGACCTCAAAAGAACTAAATCTGCCTCGCAACCCCGCTACTCGGCCGGAGGTAGGCTATCATCTTCTCGCCCTTTGCTTCATACCCCTGTAACTGTTGGGTTACCACTGGGAATCTGAAAACACGAGCACTCGTCCTGCTCCCAGTGTCTGTGGCCATCTCTAATCCTCGAATTAAGGCCTCGTACTCAGCTCCATTGTTTGAGGTAATGAATTCGAACCGCACCGCAATCTGTGTTTCTCGGCCTTAGGATCGATAATCATGATCCCAGCCTCCGCATCCTCGCATGGATACGGACCCGTCCACATATACTTTCCATTCTCCTTCCTGAAACTCACGTGACCTTCACAGGGTAAAGTTAGATAAGGTTTGTGCTTTGATAGTCCTCCTTGGCTCAAAATCCATGTCATACTCCCTAGTTTGATGACCCACTTGACCATCCTCCCCGAAAGATCAACTCTGTCAATTTTCCGTTTCAAAAGATAATTAGTCCGAACAATGACCTTATGCAAAAAAAAAATAAGGTCGTAACCTCCGGGCCGTGACCATTATAGTTAGGACTTCTTTCTCTATCTCCGAATATCTTTCCTCTCGCTTCTTGAATTAGTTTACTAACATAGTGAGCTAAGTGAAATCCCACCTAAAGAGACGTAAAGGTAGAGTGTCTCCCCGGCACTCGGCTTTGTTAACATGGGTAATTGGGCCGGATGTTACTTGAGTGCTTCGAATGCTTGCTGGCATTGCTCATTCCACTCGAACTTGGACCCCTTCCTCAAAATTCGAAGAAGGGGTAACTCTTCTCTCAGATCTGGCTATAAACCTACTCAACGATGTAATCCTTCCGTTTAGTCTCTGCAGCTCTTTGATATTAGTGGGAAGCTGCATGTCCAAGACAACTTTCACCTTGGCAGTGGTTGACTTCAATACCCATTTGGGTCACCATGTATCCGAGGAATTTTCTGGACCTCACTCTAAAGGAACACTGTGGGTCCAACTTCATACCATTCAACCCAAGATCTTGAAAAAGCTTCTTCCAACTCGGCCACATGACCTCCTGCATTCATACTTTTACCAACATGTCATCTATGTAAACCTCCATATTTCTCCCCACTGATTTTTAAACATTTTGTCAACCATTCGGCGATAGGTTGCTCCTGCATTCTTTAGTCCGAAAGGTATTTTTAATATAGCAAAAAGTTCCACCGGCAATAATGAAACTTACCTTTGGAATATACGGGGAAAATCTGTATTTGATGGTAGCCACGATAGGCGTCCATCATACTTAGTAATTCAAATCCAGAAGTGGAATCGACCAACCGGTCAACTCGGGGTAGTGGGTAGTGATCTTTAGGACAAGCCTTGTTCAACTCTCGAAAATCTACACACATTCTCAATTTCCCACCTGGCTTCGCCACCAACGCTGCATTAGATAACCCGGTGGGGAATTGGATCCGCTTTACGTGTCTCCGCCTCCAGCAGCCTTCTCCACTTCGCTTTTGTGATGGCATCTTTTACGGTCCAAAGACTCTCGTCTTCTCGCTTGACTAGCTTAGCCTTTGGATCCACATTGAGGTGGTGAATCGCCACCTCCTCCGGAATACTCTGTCATATCGAGAGGAAGAAAAAGCAAATATATTTGCATTTCTTCTCAAAGCCGCTACTAGCTCTTTTTCCAACCCCGGCTCGAGCTAGGCACCAATCCTCGTTGTATTCTCCTTTTTGTCTGGGTATAGCTCGATCATCATCAACTCCTCTTCAACTCTTATTTTTAGAGTATCCGCTTCTTCCATGACCTTACACCTTTTGGGTTCACGATCGACTTCCTTGTCTCTCTTCAGCTGCGATGCGGCTCTTTATCGCCTATTTTCACCGCCTCCACGTAGCACTTTCGGGATTGTAGCTGGTCACCGGCCTACTTCACCCACCTCATCATTTATTGGAAACTTGAGTTTCATGTGATATGTTGATATTATCACTGAAACAAGTCAAATATTGGCCTACCAAAGATCATGTTATAAAATGAAGGTACATCAACAATAAAAAAATCGCCATTACCACCCTCCTACGTGGAGCTTCGCCGAGTCCCACCGGAGAGTTACTCGGCCAAGGGTTGTTGCCCCTCCCGTATATCCATACGGCGTTGTGTCTACCGGCTGCAAGTCTGCATTCAAATTCATTTTTTTGAAACAATCCAAGAAAATGATGTTTGGCCGAGCTCCCCGTATCTACGAAAATCCTCGCTATAGTGTACCCTGCTACGTCTCGTAGTGATGATTAGAGCATCACTATGGGCTCTTTTCCCGAGTCCTCCATCATCCGGGCTAAAGTGAATTCGAGGTGTAACCCCTACAAGACCCACCTCCTTCCGGTTAGCCTCGCTCGACATTCCTCCCACCTCTCTCCTCAAAGTCCTCTCTCCTGCTTTTGCGGGCACGAAATGAGTCTCCCTCACTCGGATCTCCAACAATCTTCTCGGATTAGCCCTTTCTTCTCGGGAGGGTCTTTCCTCCGCCTCACTTCAATAATTTTTCCCTTATCATCAACTTTATCATCCGCCTCCTTTCTTTTTAGCCCCTTGCACTAACTCGATCTCTCGTAAAGAAATTCATTAAGATGACCTTCCCGGATTATCCTTTCAATCTCATCATGCAAGTGAAAGCAATTATTAGTGTCATGCCCATATTCATTATGGAAACAACAAAACTTATCTCGATTTGGGCTTCATCGGCCCCTAGATCATGACTATGGAAACTTCATCTTCGGTGGTCGATGTTATCTCTAAAAGCTCCGCTAGCTCCAACTTTAGCGGGGTGTACTTCTCAAACCTCGGGTCGAGGTCCAGGTTTTGCTACCTTCTCTGGCTCTGTCGTTGAGCTTTTCCTCACCGGCTTCTTCTTTTTCTCTCGGTCCACTTGGTTTGACCTCGGCTCTCTTCGCCTTCCTCACTTCTTTTCAACGTGACATACTTCTCTGCTCTTCTCAAAGAACTCATCAAACGTTTGCACCGGCTTCTTTTGCCAAAGAAGAGAACAAATCCCCATCTCGGAGATTGCTAGTAAAAGCGTTGATTTTAACTTCCGGGTGGCGGTGGGAACCTCTAGTGCCGCCTAATTGAACCTCTTCATAAAGGCACACAGGCTCTCCCCTCTCCCCTGCTTCATGTTGAACAGGTCGCATAGCTCTAGGTTGTCTTCACGCACTTGCAAATTGATGCAAGAACAACTCGCTAAACTCCTCGAAAGAGCCAATGGAGTTGGGCTCCACTGGCTAAACCACCGTTGGGCCGCCTTGGACAGAGTTGTTAGAAAAACCCTACACTTCACGCCTCCCAATATCGATGAAGGAGGGTAGAATTTTCAAATACGATCTGGTCCTTTATAGACTCCGGATGAGTATCTCCTCTACCCTCCTCTTCGCCCTCTATCTTGCTCCTCGCCGTAGGGGGCTATCTCCTTCCCCGCCCAGCCTTCTTCTCGCACCGACATCCCTTGCTCTAGGAACTGCAGATCTTCTTTCCTCGACTCATTCCGCACCTGTAATCTTCTCCTGGTTTCTGGACTCCACTTCTCTCCTTCTTTTCTCTTGATGCTCGTCCCTGTCTACTCCCCTAGCCTCGGGAGCGAGTAGGCAGGTTTCATGGTCCTCCTACTTCTCCAGTCCTTCCCGCAGGTGAGACTCCCCCACCTCTAACATTACTCTTACAATGACCCTAGCTATCACATCATCTAGTTGCTCTTGAGTGAGGGCGATGGTGGCAACAGCCTTGACATCATTTGAGGTACCCCTTCATGAAGTCTCGACATTTCTTGGAATTCCGGCGGAGGGATTCCCTCCGGAATCGCAGAGGAAGAAGCAGGTACTCCCTCTCCACTGGCGGGGAATTCCTACTCCCGGATTGCGCTGTCCCAGAGCCAAGTTCTCATCTCGGATCACCATAATAGGCGGTACGTTTCCGCTGTTAGGTACAATGGATGGCAAAGACGGGGTTGGAGACAGCCTTCGCCACGACTAGGATTTGGAGGAGCCGTCTTCCCACGAGTCGGTACCAGTGCAATCGGTCTCATTGGTGTTTGTTCACTAGCCATGCTTTCTTTCTTTTAAGTGATAGAAAAGAAGTTGAAACTCACGTCTTAGCTCTTCTTTCCCACAGACGGCGCCAATTGATACGTAAAAACTAACCTCGGCCCATTTCCCCACCCGAGTTCAACGTGGGTAAAGCCCTCCTTACGAACAAATGAACTTGCAAAACTTGCCGGAGGATTCTCCGGCATAGGCACTCCGATGCTCAAGTCGATTACCGGAAAACTCTCAAATAAAATAGCTAAGTACGTAAGAAGTAGATAGTATAGAGTGATAGTTAGTGTGATATCGTTACCCTCCCGGGTGTCTTATTTGTATCACTTTTATACTAATTTGTATCATTTTTAAAAAAGTGATAACAATTTATTAAAAGTGACTTGGTCTCATGCATGAGACGGTCTCATAGAAGTTTTTGCCTTAAGTTTAAAGTATCAAGTTTTTAAAATAAAATTTGATCAAAAATATCAAATATTTCAAAAATATAAAAAATTAAATGGCGATTCATAAAATTAAATAGTGATTGGTGACGTTCTTATAGAACCTACCATTATGCTAAATAAATGAAACTAATGAAACAAAATACAAAGGATACATTTTTTTAAGTGATTACAAGAGATATAGTTTATTTTTCTTAAAATTCAAGTCTTTGTTATTGTTGATTTGTATTACTTATGTCCCGCAAAAAGATGATAGTCTAACATATGTTTACCCATTTTTGAGTGAAAAGGTATACATATTAAAATTATCATCCACTTATTACCAAATTAATTGACAATTTTTTTATTTCAAAAAAATAGTAGATGGGGCATTATACGGATAAATGACGGGCCCAACTACACGTAGGGCCCAAATGTATTCAGCCCCGTAGGGGCCCAACAAGATAGCCGAATACCCTCAAGAGAGGGAGGTGAATCCGAGATGGGCTCAGCCAGTTAATTACAGAGAGGCCATAAGGCCCAAACCTAGCTGCGGGCAGGCCATGAGGCCCAAGACCGAGTGTAGATGGGCCGCTAGGTCCAACCCTAGCCGCAGGTGGGCCGCGAGGCTAAGACTTAAATATAGGTGGGCCGCTAGGCCCAAATGAGATGAAGAGCCCGTAATGCAACATTAGTCACCTTATGTTGACAAAATATCTCGACAAGGCCGAGATAGCTTGAGCAATGGTGGGCGGTTGAGAAGATTAAGGCCCAAGTCAAGGAATATTCCTCATATTCCCATTGACTTGGTCCAACTTCCGTCCAAATGAGGAAAATCGTAGGCACATTGCAATTTTCTTAGAAAGAGAAGATTAACGCACAACATCACGAGAACGTGCAGAGTAATGCCAAGAAATCGTGGATAACAGTTATTATTCCTAAAGTACATATAAATTATATACCCGTAAGGGAGGTAACGATATCATACTAACTCTCACTCTTACTTAGCTACTTCTTACATAATTGCCTACACTTTACTTGAGTTTTTCCGGTAATCTGACTTGAGCATCGGAGTGCCTACGTCGGAGAACCCTCCGGCGTGTTTTACAGGTACGTTTGTTCGAGAATAGCTATGGATTGACTTTGTATAAAGGCTTCTACCCATGTGGAAAACCGCCAAAGTTAGTTTTTACGTATTATTTGGCGTCGTCTGTGGAAAAGAAGAGCCGAGACGTGAGTATCAACTTCTTTTCTATCATCGTAAAGAAAGGAAGCATGACTAGTGAGTATATACCGATGAGGCCGATTGAATTGGTACCGGCTCGGGAAGGATTGATTGGAGTAGTTTTGGGTAAGTGTTATTAAGACCAATCAACAAAATATCGAACCTATGGGAAAAAGTATGCACATGAGGCCCTAGAAATACGAGTTTTTAGTAACTAGAGTTGCAACAACGGTTTGGAATAAAAACAACAAAACACTTGCAAAAATACAAAATAACAACAAGCGAACAAATGATCGAACACTTAGGATGCGATAACAAAAACAACAATAAATGGTGGGATAGAGGTGCTAGGATTAACATCCATCAATGAATCATCAATCAACAAGCTACAATTGAATCAAATTGCAAATCAACTAAGATAGAAAGCATAAACCATCAATGAATTAATCACTCCATTAAAATCACAATGCCTAATGTGAGTATCCTTAGTCTTTCTCATCTCTCAATGTAGAAATCCCCAATTCATACAATCATGCAAAATTGAAACTCGATCAACACCTAATCACGTTAGCTCAACTCTCGCCTATTGCTAGGGTGATCAACCATTAATCAAAAGAGACAATTTTACGCAAAGCACAATGAAGAATCACAATTAGGTAGAAAACTAATGTGAGTATCCTTAGTGCAACTAATCTCTCGATTCCGAAGCACCCAATCCACGCATTCATACACAATTATAACCCGATTAATCCCGGATCACGTTAGCGCAACTCTCGTCTATAGCTAGGGTGATCAAACACTAATCTAAAGAGATAATTATGCATGAAGCACAAATGAGAATCACAATTAGTAAGCAATCTACTCAATTGATCTCCAATCATCAACAATCATAGCATCATCAATCAATTCATCATCAATTTCAATTAACCCAAGCACAAGAGAGTTAGCCCATGGTATCACAAACAATACCCATGGGAAGAAGATAGAATTGATCAAACAAAACACAAATCACAACAATTAAGAAATTAAAGAGACAAAAGAGGAAAAACATCACCAAATGATCTTCAATCAACAAAAATAGGAATACTTGAGTCTTCAACACCAATCTCCAAATGAATTACAAGCTTGAATTGAATGAATAACAAGGATCTTAAGGTAATCTATGGCTAATCTACCAACATCAATTGAAATCTAATCCTAAATCTAACTTCTACTCTACCTAGAATGGAAAATGGCTTGGGGCCTGAAAAATCGCCCCAAAAACCGCTACTAATCGCTATTATGAATTGTCTCCCCAATTGCTCTGCTTCCCCTTTAAATACGAAAACCGCCCTCGAGTCGAGGGTCAGGCCTCGACTCGAGGCTTCGCTTTGTCCCATCCCTCGACTCGAGGGTCATGCCTCAGTCGAGGCCGCTGCATTTCTTCTAATTTTGGTCCTTTGCGCATAGCCCTCGACTCGAGGCTCATGGTCCTCGACTGCAGCTCGAGTCCAGTGGCACTTTTCTCGCGCGGGGCTTCGGCCCGACTCCCATTTTCGTCCGAAATGTCCGTCTCTTCATTCTAAGTCTAATGGTACTCTCTGATTGGTAAAATTCCACGAATTACCTGCAAAATGGACGAAAAACATCAAAATCTCAAAAATAATACTTTTTAAGCAAAAGAGTGATACTTTTCACATTTAGGCACAAAAACTAACACTTTAGCTCACTTTTTGCACTAAAATACTAAAAACATGCATCAATTCACTCCAATCATACCCCAAACTTGAATTGTTGCTCGTCCTCGAGCAACGTAGAAACTAAGAACAAAGGAGTGAATTGATTGCAATTATGTCACATGGCACTATAGATGAAAAATAAGACAATTGAACTCATCAATGAACATAAATATCAATGCAACTATCCACTAGCAAGCAAGATAGATCATGCTCAAACAAATGCTCAATCAAATACTCAACACATTGCTCCTTCCATGGAGTGTTTCACTCTTCACTCAAGTGTATAAAGGTATATTGCACTCAATCATCAATTTCACAAATAAATACACCATATGCTTGCCAAAAGACTTGATCTCAATCAAAATCATTTATGATCAATCAAGAATCAAAGAGGTCTTTCTTCTAGGTTGTAATGTAGGCTCTTTGGAAAGGTGGGATATATATGGATAAGAGTGACTAAGTAGTAGAGACTTGAATGTAAGCTAATCAATACAAATGCACAATCTCTTCCCTTCTCATCAAATAACACTCTTCCTTTTGAACTTCAATGATCAATCCACCATTCACTTGAGCTTTCTCTTTTAAGCTCACAAATTGAATTTTTCTTCACTTCATGTTCACCTTTTCACAATTCAATTTTTCACAACCTTTCTTTCTTTAAGCATCATCACTTAGCAAATTATTCCCACCGCACTTAGCAATCAAATCACCATCATTATTAGCCAACAAATCAAGCTCCACTAAATATAGGACAATAAGGCTCATAAAAATAGGCTAATGATTTCAATTTCACTTGGTTTGCCAAAGAATTTGGGAAATAAGGCTCAACATGGCTTACTAAGGAAATCAAATGCATTTGGTGGGGAAAAATTTGGCAAAGTAACTCATCATTCCAAACATGGCCGCTTATCACTTTCAAGACATCACACAAAGATCAATATCAACAAGTCTAGTGACAAGTTCTAGCATACAAATCATGAATGATGCACTCACAAAGGAATCAATCAACCGTATAAAATGTACGATTATTAAGGCACAAAAGCTCACGGGCTTCAATTGAGCAATGAATCAAGCATCATCAATCGCATTTATCTTTACATCATAAATCAAGAATGCTAGCTTCAAGCTACTAATCTACTCATGATCAAATCAAAATCCAATAAGTCTTGCAAATCAAACACAAGTGCTCATGTACATAAATCCAAGCATACTCACTACATCAAGAATGATACTCAAAGATATGACACTCAATCCATAATGAAACTCAAAATCATAAAATAAGGAATCATAGGAAATAGGAATACAAAGGATCATCAAAAGACAATTAAGCTCATAACAAATTAAGCTCAAAAATATATGCAAGAAATTCAAGACACAATATAGCATAATCATCAATAAGCCATAAGCTCAACACAAAAGATAGGCAAAGTAAGAAAAACACCTCCCCAAACTTAGACAAGTCTAAGTTTGAAAGGAAGTGTTGTACCAATAAGCCCTTAAACTCCATCTTTCTTCAAACATGTAGGGATCATCAAGCTTTTATGCACTTTCCACTTGATCTTGCATTTCCTTGCAATTTCAATCACTTCCCAAGCAAATATAGTGAGTGTACCTACACACGGCCAAAACAAATCATCAATTAATCATCACTAAGAGATGCAATTCTACCCTAAATGACACACACCCCAAACTTGAATGAAGACATGTGATTGGAGTGAATTGATGCATGTTTTAAGGGCCTATTTTAGTGCAAAAAGTGAGCTAAAGTGTTAGTTTTGTGCCTATATGTGAAAAGTATCTCTCTTTTGCCTAAAAAGTATTATTTGTGAGATTTTGATGTTTTTCGTCCATTTTGCAGGTAATTCGGTGGAATTTTGCCAAACCGAGAGTACCATTAGGCTTAGAATGAAGAGACGATCATACGGGATGAAAAGCGGGGTCGGGCCGAAGCCCCGCGAGAAAAGTGCCCTGGACTCGAGCTATAGTCGAGGAGCAAGAGCCTCGAGTCGAGGGCTATGCGTAAAAGGATCAAATTCAGAAAATGACAGCAGGTCTCGACTCGATGCATGACCCTCGAGTCGAGGGAGGTGAAAAAGGCAAGGACCTCGAGTCGAGGCCTGACCCTCGACTCGAGGGGAAGTTTTTCATAAATTCGGTATTTAAGTACTTGAAGCAGAGCAATCCAGATACATCTTTCATAATAGCAGTTAGTAGCGGTTTTGGGGCGATTTCCTGTGCCCCAAGCCAATTTCTTCATTAGATTAGAGTAGAAGTTAGAATTAGATGTAGATTTCCTTTGATTGTTGGTAGATTAGCATTTGATCATTGTAATTCTTTCAATTCGAGCTTGTATTGCATTTGGAGATTGTTGTTGAAGACTCAAGCATTCCTATTTTTGTTGATTGAAGATCAATTGGTGATGTTTTTCCTCTTTTGTCTCTTTAATTTCTTAATTGTTGTGATTTGCTTTGTGTTTGATCAATTTTATCTTCTTCCCATGGGTATTATTTGTGGTACCATGGGCTAACTCTTTGTGTTTGGGTTAATTGAAATTGATGATGAATTGATTGATGATGCTATGATTGTTGATGATTGGAGATCAATTGAGTAGATTGCTTACTAATTGTGATTCTCATTTGTGCTTCATGCATAATTATCTCTTTAGATTAGTGTTTGATCACCCAAGCTATAGGCGAGAGTTGCGCTTAATGTGAACCGGGATTAATCGGGTGATAATTGTGTATGAATGTATGGATTGGGTGCTTCGAATCGAGAGATTAGTTGCACTAAGGATACTCACATTAGTTTGTTTCCTAATTGTGATTCTTAATTGTGCTTTGTGTAAAATTGTCTCTTTAGATTAATGGTTAATCACCCTAGCAATAGGCGAGTTGAGCTAACGTGATTAGGTGTTGATCGAGTTTCAATTTTGCATGATTGTATGAATTAGGGATTTCTACATTGAGAAATGGGAAAGACTAAGGATACTCACATTAGGCATTGTGATTTTAATGGAGTGATTAATTTCATGATGGTTTATGTTTTCTATCTTAGTTGATTTGCAATTTGATTCAATTATAGCTTGTTGATTGATGATTCATTGATGGATGTTAATCCTAGCACTCCTATCCCACCATTTATTGTTGTTGTTGTTATCGCATTCTAGGTGTTCGATAAATTGCTTGCTCCTTGTTGTTTTGTATTTTTGCTTGTGTTTTGTTGTTTTTGTTCCAAACCATTGTTGCAACTCTAGTCACTAAGAACTCGTATTTCTAGGGCCTCATGTGCATACTTTTTCCCTTGGGTTCGATATTTTGTTGATTGGTCTTAATAACTCTTACCCTATACACTCCAATCAACATGCATTCAAGTTTGGCTCAAAATACATGCAACTCATAATGATTTCAACAATTAAGCTCATAACTATCATCTATACCCAAAGCAAAGAGCATAATTTCCTAAGAACGAGCAATTAAGTAGCAAGCCAAATCTCCCAAAAACGAACAAATACACTAATCTACCAAAAGAACACAAGAAAAGCAATAAAAGGATGGGTTGCCTCCCATCAAGCGCTATTTTTATTGTCCTTTGCCGGACTTATTTGTTCACTTCCAAACTTCCTTCATCGGAATGGCCAAGGGTATCGATCCTCCTTCCCATTGTATCTCGATCTTTGTACTTCAAGGTCTAGGAGGTTCACCGAATAGATAGGACAACCACCTATAGATATGCAAAGTGTCCATGGTTGTCCCCCTTTCTCTCTTGCCATCCTCCTCTTCCATTCTTTTTCTTCAAGGATGCCCAAACGTTTCTTCAACTCTTCCCTATAGTCAACATTCACAAGAGGCAAAATTAAATCATTAGAAGCATCATTTTCAATTAAATCACAAATTGAAGAATTAGAGGGTATAGAAATGCTCATTTCAATCTTCAAAGCTTCCTTAGGTGCTTCTAGATTTTCCTTCTCATTATAGCTCATGTCCATTATTGGACACTCCTCTTCCTCACTTTTGACAAGGGCATTCTTCCTTTCATCCTCATTGCTTAGACCCTTTTCTACATCTTTTCTTTCACTTTCTTCCTCCCCTTCTTCTTCTTGATTCTCCATGATAGTCAAGTTCTTTACTTGGCGTAGGAAATTTTTGAGTTGACTCTTTATAAATATGAAATGAACTTCGGTGATCTCCATGTTCCCCTCATCCATGAATTAACCTTTTCTTTGGTCTCATACATTTCTTCGTACAAGGGAAGCATTTGATCACATCTAACATCATCTTCCTCAAATTTTTCCAACAAAAATCCAAGCATCTCTTGCAATATGGCTCTCATATCATGGAGTCCCCATTCTTCAAATTGAGGAGAAGCTTGTGGCAATGAATGATCAAACTCATGGCTTCTCCTATCATCATAATAATCACCTCCTCCAATGCTCCTTGACACTCAAATCCAAGACATGGATCAAATGTTTGATCATAAGGCTCATAGTATGAGAACATCTCTTGAGGTTTAGGGGAGAAATTTCTTCATATCTAACTTCATAATTGGATGGAACTTGTTGCAATTGAGAATTATCTTCATAGTTCCTCCAATTATTGTATCCAAATTCTTCAAAGTGTGGAGAATACACTCTACCATCTTGATAATACTCTTGATTCCACATGTATGAGTTGTATCCTTCCATCTAGAAAAGATAGCAAAGTATCAAATTCAAACAAAAATAACTAAACAAACAAAAACACAAAGGCAACAAGTAGCCACTTCAAACAATTCCTAGATCTCACTTAAGGCGCAAAAACTAATTCCCCGTTAACGGCGCCATTTGATTGGAGTAGTTTTTCGGGTAAGTGTTATTAAGACCAATCAAAAATATCGAACCCATGGGAAAAAGTATGCACATGAGGCCCTAGAAATACGAAGTTTTTAGTGACTAGAGTTGCAACAATGGTTTGGAATAAAAATAACAAAACACTTGCAAAAATACAAAATAACAACAAGCGAACAAATGATCGAACACTTAGGATGCGATAACAAAAACAACAATAAATGGTGGGATAGAGGTGCTAGGATTAACATCCATCAATGAATCATCAATCAACAAGCTACAATTGAATCAAATTGCAAATCAACTAAGATAGAAAGCATAAATCATCATGAAATTAATCACTCCATTAAAATCACAATGCCTAATGTGAGTATCCTTATTCTTTCCCATCTCTCAATGTAGAAATCCCCAATTCATACAATCATGCAAAATTGAAACTCGATCAACACCTAATCACGTTAGCTCAACTCTCGCCTATTGCTAGGGTGATCAACCATTAATCAAAAGAGATAATTTTACACAAAGCACAATGAAGAATCACAATTAGGTAGAAAACTAATGTGAGTATCCTTAGTGCAACTAATCTCTCAATTCCGAAGCACCCAATCCACGCATTCATACACAATTATAACCCGATTAATCCCGGATCACGTTAGCGCAACTCTCGTCTATAGCTAGGGTGATCAAACACTAATATAAAGAGATAATTATGCATGAAGCACAAATGAGAATCACAATTAGTAAGCAATCTACTCAATTGATCTCCAATCATCAACAATCATAGCATCATCAATCAATTCATCATCAATTACAATTAACCCAAGCACAAGAGAGTTAGCCCATGGTACCACAAACAATACCCATGCGAAGAAGATAGAATTGATCAAACAACACACAAATCACAACAATTAAGAAATTAAAGAGACAAAAGAGGAAAAACATCACCAAATGATCTTCAATCAACAAAAATAGGAATGCTTGAGTCTTCAACACCAATCTCCAAATGAATTACAAGCTTGAATTGAATGAATAACAAGGATCTTAAGCTAATCTATGGCTAATCTACCAACATCAATTGAAATCTAATCCTAAATCTAACTTCTACTCTACCTAGAATGGAAAATTGGCTTGGGGCCTGAAAAATCGCCCCAAAACCGCTACTAACCGCCATTATGAATTCTCTCCCCAATTGCTCTGCTTCTCCCCTTTAAATACGAAAATTCTGAAAAGCGCCTCGAGTCGAGGGTCCGCCTCGACTCGAGGCTTCGCTGTCCCATCCCTCGACTCGAGGGTCATGCCTCGAGTCGAGGCCGCTGTCTTTCTTCTGATTTTGGTCCTTTCTGCATAGCCCTCGACTCGAGGCTCATGGTCCTCGACCGCAGCTCGAGTCCATGGCATTTTTCTCGCGCGGCTTCGGCCCCAACCCCCATTTTCGTCCGAAATGTCCGTCTCTTCATTCTAAGTCTAATGGTACTCTCGGATTGGCAAAATTCCACCGAATTACCCGCAAAATGGACGAAAAACATCAAAATCTCACAAATAATACTTTTTAAGCAAAAGAGTGATACTTTTCACATTTAGGCACAAAACTAACACTTTAGCTCACTTTTGCACTAAAATAGGCCCTAAAAACATGCATCAATTCACTCCAATCAAGGATAGCCCCTTCAATTACCACTCAAGGCGGAGAGCTGCCCCCAACCCCGTGCCGCCATCTACCGTGCCCAATAGTGGAGGTCCACCGCCTGTTACGGTGGCTCAAGATGACAACTCAACTCCTAGTCGCGCCACCCCGAAGTAGGAGTTGTTTTTAGGAGAGAGAAGCTAACCTAATCGCTTCTTCTTCGCGATTCCAGAGGGAATCCCCCTAGGCTGAGTTCCGGGAGGTACCAAGACTCCATCGAGGGTACCTTAGATGATGCCAGCACCATCTGCCACCATCGCTCTCACTCGGGAGCAATTGGATGATATGATAGCCAGAGTTGTAGCTAGAGCAATGACGGACGGGCGGAGCCCCGCCCACAAGGAGAACGGGGAAGCAGGATCGGGAAACTCGCCCGCTAGATCCTAGTCTAGGGAGATTAGGCAAGATGAGCATCAAGAAGAACGAAGAAGAGAGGTGGAGTCCGGAAACCAGGAGGAGGTCTTGGGAGCGGAAGGAGTTCAAGAAAGAAAATATGCGATTCCTCGAGCAAGGGACGTCGCTACCGAAGAAGGCTGCACGGGGAGGGAGACACCCCGTAGCGAGGAAGTAAGATCGAGGACGAGGAGGAGGCAGGAGATACCCGGTCGGAAGCTATGAAAGACCAGATCAGTCCCCGAGGAAACAGATGGATAACATGAAGCACCGAGATGGAAAATCTGGGTTAGTATGCCTCGACTCACATAAAGGTTGTCAATTCATTGAGAGCATTTTACAGATGAATTCTCTAACAATTTTAAGCCTCTTAATTATGAATATGATGGTATGACCGACCCGTATGATCATTTGGTGAGATTTGAAAATTCGGCCCTCCTCCATCAACTGGGAGGGTGTGAAGTGCAGGGTCTTTCTTACCACTTTGTCTAAGGCAGCCCAACGGTGGTTCAATCGGCTAGAGCCCAATTCCATTGTCTCTTTTGAGCGATTCGGAGAGCTGTTCTTACATCGATCGCTAGCATGAGGAGGCAACCTAGAGCTACGTTGACATTGTTCAACATGAAGCAGGGGAAAGTGAGAGCGGCGGGCCTTCATGAAGAGATTCAACCAGGTGGTACTTTGGAGGTTCCAACCGCCACTCGAGGTTAAAATTAATACTTTTACCAGCAACCTCCGAGACGGAGACCTATTTTCTTCCTCGGTGAAAAAGCCGGTTCAAATTTTTGACGAGTTGCCGAGGGAGCAGAGAAGTATGCTACGCTGGAAGAAGTGAGAAAAGCGAAGAGGGCAGAGGTCAAGCCAAGTGGGAACGAGAAAAAAGGAGTCTCGCGAAGAAAAGCTCAACGAGAATCGGAGAAAGCAACAAAACCTGGACCTCGCTCCAAGTTTGACAAGTACACCCGCTGAAGGCTGGGCCAGCAGAGCTCTTGGAGGTAGCATCCGACCACCCAGAAATGAAGTTTCCCGGTCGCATCTAGAGGGCCAATAAAGCCCAAATCGATAAGTTTTGTCGTTTCCATAATGAATATGGGCATGACACTAATAATTACTTTCACTTGAGTGATGAGATTGAAAGGATAATCCAAGCAGTCATCTAAAAGAATTTGTTTACAGAGATCGGCCGATTCAGGGGACAAAAAGAAAGGAGGGTAATGATAAAGCCGTGAGAAGTGGAAAGATAATCTAGGGAGGCGGAAGAAAGGCCCTCCTAGAAGAGAAGACTAATCCGAGATGATTGTTGGGATCCAACCGAGGGAGACTCGTTTCGGGCACGCAAGCTAGAGAGAGGATCCCGAGGAGAGAGATGGGAGAAACGCGTTGAGCGAGGCATATTAGAAGAAGGTGGGCCATGCACCTCGAATTCACTTCGGGCCGAGAGGATGGAGGACTCGGGGAAGGAGGCCCATAGTGATGCTCTGGTCATCACTACCGATGTAGCGAGGATACACGGTTGCGAGGATCTTTGTAGATACAGGAGCTCTCAGACATCATCTTCTTGGACTGCTTTCAAGAAAATAAACCTAAATGCAGAATTGCAGCCGGTAGACACACTGTATGGATTTACAGGAGGGGAAATTAACCCTCTTGGCAGGTAACCCTCCGTGGGGCTTGGAGAAGCTCCACGGAGGAAGGTGGTAATGATGAATTTTTGATTGTCGATGTACCATTATCTTATAACATGATCTTTGGTATGCCAAGATTGAATTTATTTCAGGTGGTTATATCAATGTATCACATGAAACTCAAGTTTTCAGTGAATGATGAGGTTGGCGAAGTAGGCTGGCGACCAGTGTAGATCAGAAATGCTACATGGAGGCAGTAAAAATAGCTTATAAAGAGTGCATCGCGCCTAAAAGAGACAAGGAGGTCGATCGTGAATCCAAAAGATGTAAGGTTACGGAGGAAGTCTGATCCTCCAAAAATGAGAGCTGAAGAAGAATTAATGATGGTCGAGTTGTATCCAGACAAAAAGGGGTACACAACAAGGATTGGGGCCCACTGGAGCTAAGATTCGAAAAAGAGCTGGTAGCGGCTCTACGAAAAATATAGATGTATTTGTTTTTCTTTCTACCGATATGACAGGTATTCTTGAGGAGGTGGCGATTCACCACCTCAACGTGGATCCAAAGGCCAAGCCTATTAAGCAAAAAGTGAGTCTTTGGACTGAAAAAGATGCCATCACGAAGGCGAAGCGTAGAAGCTTATTGCAGGTGACATGTTAAGCGGATCCATTACATTAGGAAGAAAAATGTATTTAGTTTTGATGAAATTAAATGTAAAATAGGATGACCAGCTGAAACCTTTGTATAGCCGGTGATGTAGTAAAAACATGTAATAGACTAAGTACAAGAAGTCGGATGACAACACCAAGATCGAAAACTAAGACATGCAGAGGTGGACAGAGTCCGAAGATGAGTAAAGAAGATGATGAACAAGTGTTAGAAAATCAAGCGGTTTCGAGAATAGTTTCAACTAACCAAGAAGAAGTTACAAGATTCAGTTAGTTGGTTATAACTAACAAGAGAAGAATCGGCAAGGAAGTTACAACTACCAACAACAGTTCACTATAAATAGATCGAGTAATTAGAATAGAATAACTTTTGCACTTCTTAGAAACACAAGCAATTTTGTAACACATTCAAAGCACTCACGTAAATTTGTATACACAAAAGAACGCACCGTAAGTTTATAGTTTTCCATAGTGCTTATAGAACACTATAATTCATATCTTCAAGCCATATTTTCCAATTCAAGAAGGAAACTGTAAAGGTTGAAGGTAGTCACTGTAAGTCGTAAGTAAGAAAGTAAGGAAGGAAGTAAGTAAGTCAAGGCTCTTCTTCAAGTTGAAGAAGGAGAGTGGATGTAGGATCTTTCGATCCAAACCACTATAAATTTGGTGTTCTTTCTTTCTAGTTTCAAATTCTGTTATTTCTTTCACATTGATCAAACAATATTTCAGATCGCTTTAGATCCTATATAAATTGAGTATAAAATTGTTTCCGCTGAACACTTTGATTTGTGAGTTTGCAAGTTGATTGATAATCTGAATTTTGGGAAAAATTTAGATAATCTATTCAACCCCCTCTAGATTATCTCTAGGAGGTGTACTTAGTTGTTTTTAAATACTCAATCTCGGGACCAACAAGTGGTATCAGAGCGGTGTTAAGTTGTTTCGATATATTTATGGTCTTGATGTTTCTAAAATTGTGTTTAGATCATTTTCTTTATTTTTGATTCACTAACATTACTAATAAGTCTCTCGTTGAAGTTTCTTGATTCACCATGTCTATGATCAAAAGTAAAAAGACTAGGAGTCTACCAGGGATTTTTAAATGAAGATTATGATTAATCGGAAAGGTCCCATAAAGTTTTATCATGGAATTGTAAGTGATAGAACTGGAACTTGAAACAAGATTTAGACGAGAAAAGAAAGGAGTTGATCGACCCGATGATAAAAGGAAGATTCACAACTTAGATCAGTAGTAAGAACTGAGATAATAGAGATACTTAGTAAAGATTGGATCGAAAAGGTTAAAAGGTGCAAAACTACAAAGGAAATGTGGGAAACTTTGGCTAATGTGTGTGAAGGGTCGGATGAAGTTATGGAAAACAAGCTACAACTGTGTTGCACACATTTGATACTTTCAAAATGAAAGAAGGCGAGGCTGTTGATCAATTGGATGTTAGATTGATAAATCTTCTCAACAAGGCTGCAGACTTGGGAAAGTCCTACACGAAAGGAGATCAATAATAAAATTCTTGGGAAAGTCCTACAGAAAGGAGATCAATAATAAAATTCTTAGATCCTTGGGTAAAAGATGGAGAGAGAAGGCCAATATTCTTAAAGCAACTTCAGAACTTATCTTCAATTTCTCATCATATGTTATTCTCACATCTTAAAGCATTGGAATATGATATACAAATTGAAGATGAAGAATACGAAGCCGAAGTCGTCTACTGGAAAAAGCGATTTGCATTTCTTCATCAAGAGAAGTCTGAAAAAGTATCCAAGGCATCGATCTATCAATCAAGGAAGAATTGGCTCTTTTAATGAAACGGTATGAAAGGTTTAAGATAAAATACAAGAGGAATAAAAGGGAGAGAGAAAGTCGACGAAACTACAAGCGGATCGAGAAGAGAAGAGTTCGATAATGATAAGAAAAAGGATCAATCAAGAAGGTTCAAATCACCACCAAGAGAGGAGATAATAGTCCAAAATCGGATAAAGGAGATATTTGTTATACCCGCAACAAACCTGGTCATTATAGTTACGATGGTCCTTCACTTACTCCAAGGGAACAAGAAGAAAAGAGGAAGAAACGTGATAGGAGATATGCAGACTGAGAGCTCTTTTTGGCCGAGAATGAAGAAGCTCATGAGACATCATCATCCTCATCCTCATCCTGGATTTGGATCGATGATGATATATGTCTAATGGCTAAAGAGGTAAACTATTACTCTTCTTCGTATAATGATTGTGAAAACCTATCTCAATCAGATCCAAGTCTTATAAATAAACTTCTCAAGGATTTGGAGACTGCTCTATCTTCTTATAAACAGATAGAGATTGAAAATTTAAGTTTAAAGGATCAAATTCTCAATCTAACCAAGGTTAGTCGACTAGGATTAGTGAAGAATTAGACTGCTCATTCAAGGAGGAATGTCACCTAAGACTATCACTAATTCCTCATCTGAAAAGGCCGATGAATTAGAAAAGGAATTGAATGCTTTAAAAATTAAATTCTCAAGTATCTATTCGAGAGAATGAGAGTTTTAAGAGGACTAACAGAGAGTTAAATCTCAAGTTAGGACTTTTTAGTAACACTCAATCTACAATAGATAAGATCTTCAAGATTTCCTTCTAAGTCTAGTGATAAGACAGATTGGGTTTTGATAGAAATAAGAAGGATGATCCTATAAAACTAAGGGTTTTGTCAAAGCTACTAAACCTAAGGAAGGGACAAGATTTGGTCCATGAAAACCTAAAGAACAAATCACCTCACCGATATTTCGTAAAGAAAATATAGACAAGGAGAAATATTCCTAAGGTAAAACAAAGACTAGGTCAAAGTCTTATCCAAAGTATAATAGTTTTGATGGAAGGAGCAAATCATATCCATTCTTGCCATTATCAGATATAGAGACAATCACCAAAGATCGGTGAATATGATTGATCTTGACAGTCTTATATTGGTAGATAGATATGGTTGCAAGCTTCAAACATTGGTTTTGAGAAATATAGATATGTTTATTTGGATTCCAAACCATCAACTTAACCAAGAGGACCCAATTTAGAAAGGGTACCTAAAATTTAAATCATGTGATTGCAGGAAGGCAAAAGAATAGTAGAAAGGGCAAATGTTCTTGAGGTCGTCTCGGTACATTGACAAAGTGGTTGTTCAAAGCATATGACCTATGAGAAGCGTCTACTTTTTAACTATAAGACTATAGATGGACCAAGAGTCATGTTCGGTGACAACAATTTTGGGTTAACCAAAGGAGTTGGAATGTTGATGATTGGTGACATCCAAGTCAGCCGAGGTCTATTATGTTGAAGGGTTGAAGCATAATTTGTCATTACATCTCACAATTTTGTGATAAGGGTTTTAGTGTCAAATTCACCTATAATGCATGTTATGTTTTAGATGGTATCAATGAAAATATACTATTAGTTGGAGTCGGATAAGGTAACATTTATGTTGCTAACTTTAAAAGGTGTCCTAAGGATACTTGTCTTGTTGCAAAAATTTTAGATGACTTAAGTTGGCTATGGCATAAACGTCTTGGTCACTTAATCTTCAAAACACTTAACAAAATTGCAAGGAAATCCATAGTTAAAGGACTCCCAGGATAGAATATTTTCAAAGAACCATGTATATGATGCTTGTCAAAAAGGAAAAGCATCAAAGCTTCTTTTAAAACAATAAATAGTCCTTCTTCATAAAGGATTACTGGAACTTCTTCATATGGATCTCTTTGGTCCAGTCACACCTCTCAGCTTCGGTGGAAGGAAATATACCCCGGTAATTGTAGATGATTTCTCAAGATTTACAGGTTACTTTCTTGTACAAGAAGAATGAGACTATGACAAAGATTGAGAATTTCTTAAAAGAATTCAAAATGAAAAAGGACTAAGTATTGTTAAAATCAAGTGATAAAGGTACTTGAATTTCTTAATACACTTGTTACTAACTATTGTACCGAGAATGGCATAGCTCATGAGACATCACTGCAAGGACACCCCAATGAGAATGAAGTTGTTGAAAGGAGAAAGCAGAACCACGAAAGAAGCCGCAAGGACTATGTTATCTCGAGTATAACACTCCACACAAGGTTTGGGCGAAGCAATTAATACCGCTTGTTTTATCCAAAATAGATGTTTGATTGTTAAAAATAAATATAAAACCCCTTATGAATATGGAAGGGTAGATCACCCAAAATTTCATATTTTCATATTTTCACCCAAAAGGGTAGGTTCATTATTATATTTAATCGCTTGTAGACCTGACATATCCTTTGCGGTGGATGTCCGTGCACGGTTTCAAGAAAAGCCAAAGAAGAGTCATCTTGAGGCAGCCAAGAAGATTCTTAAGTTTCTAAAAGGTACAATAAATGTAGGATTGTGGTGTCCAAATTGACGATAATTTCGAGTTGTCAAGATACTCAAATTCGGACTTTGGTGGGTGTAAGATAGATAGGAAATCTACCTCTGGAACTTGCCAATTTCTAGTAAGTAAGCTGATTTCATAGTTGTCTAAGAAACAAACCTCTCGTAGTTACTTCCACTAGAAGCCGAGTATATGGCACCGGGAGTTGTTGTTCACAACTCATCCGGATTAGTCAACAGCTAAGAGACTATAATATTATCACTAGAGATGTACCAATCTTTTGTGATAGTAATAGTGTCATAGTCATTACCTGTAACCAGTCCTTACATACTAGGTGTAAGCATGTTGACATTCGTCATCACTTTATACGAGATCATGTTGAGAAAGGTGATATCAAACTAGAAAAGATTTTGACTGATTTCCAAAGAGCCGACATTTTGACAAAACCTTTAGCAGAGACAAGGTTCAAGGAATTGTCTATAGAATCAAGATTATTAGATGCTTCCTTAGTTAATCTATAATCTTTATCTTATGTTTCTCATTCTTTGTCTCTCTCATTTATTTTACTATGTCTAGAAAGAAGTATCGGACTTGTAAAAGATCACATGGATAATCACATATCCTTTAAAAGGAATCAAGAATCAAGGATTAATCTATTGATCTTATATTTACTTGTCTCACATGAAGTAATTCGCACAAATACATAATAGTCATCTATTAAAACAAAGCAGACGAGTATATGTACCTTGTCCGAGTTACTCACAAAGGTTACTAATAAATTGTTTGTTGTCTTTGTTCTCAGGAAATTTCAAAAATTAACTCGACACAACCATTCTGAGAATGAGATGAAGTACACCTTATCTCGATGATAATAAGACAGACAATGTTATAAATCAACCCGTATAAGGTGAAATATAACAAGAAGTATTTTCTAACCCTTGCACTCTTTTAAATATTAGTAAAATTATGTATATTAGTTCACATAATCAATATGTGAATTTAATATCCTAATTATTTTATTTATTCAAAAATGAATTCACTCGATTGATTCTTTTAAAATTGTTTTTCAAAAAGGATATGGGTTCCTATTTTTTTCTAATAAAATATATACTTATCAGCTTTTATCTCTCCAATTATCTGAAAAGTAAAAGGAAAATAAGTTACTTCTTGTCGAGAAGTTACTACGGACCCGAAATTTTATCAAATTGAATTAAAATGATGAGTGTTGTTCACGCTCGAATTGGAAGCGGTTTTGAAATACGAACCGTCAACGGCTCACGCGCGACATATTAAATATGTCTATAATTTTATTCTTTACACATTTTGGAATAAATTGCTATAATTGCATTTATGATGGCACGAAAATCAAGTTTCACTTTATCAACTAATAATAAGATTTTATAATATTTTAATCAAATCTCTTTCCATATAAATAGGAGTTCATGTGCATTTTATTACTTACGCACATAAAACCTATTCACATTACTCTCTCTTTCTCAAAATTTCTTTTCCCTCTTAAAACCTTTAAATTCTCAAAGAATGGCATTCTAAGAAATCAAAGGTGAAATTCGAGTACGATCTAGAGAAAATCAAAGATAAAACAAAGTTGGAAATGTTCGTGGATTGGGATTCAACCACTAATCCAGAGTCACTCGAGATTCTCGCAACTCTTAGAATCAAGAGAACTCAAGCAATATTGTTCAATGAAGCCTTCAAGAACAAAACACTTGATGATCTTGTCGTGGACTTCTTGACAAGAGCAAAACTAATAACAAATGCTTTCGAATCTCGTGGTTCGTTCAAATGGGAAGAAGGAGAAGGTGGTGGTTATGTTGGAACCACCGATCGCCGACTCTACGAAATTATCGACTCGGGATCATAATCACACAAACGCAGCGGAAAGAATTGTACCTTTATTCACCGTAATAGGTGAAGACAAACCAGTTCTAAGGTCGAATCTGCGATCGAAGGATGAGCCTCGAATCTCACGGTCTTCCGCCGTATTTCTATCCCTTTCCCTTGGACGCCGAGTGGTCGACGATCCTCCAAGGAATCGAATCCGCCTCCCTCCGATCTCACGTTTTTTTTCACACGCTGGAGACTCGATGTTAGGAGTTTATTTATAGGCTACAACAGGGACCCTAAGGAGGAATTAGGGTTGGGCGCCCCGATGGGCCTAAATATCCCGTGTTCAATCCGAACACTTTACTTAAGCCCATCAATTATAACTCAGTCCACTAAAGAGTTATAATTGAATTACCGTCCTAATCCCATATTATTATATGGGCTCCTTTATTATGTGTACGTTTATTTCCCGTGTTTAAGATATCGAATGTCCATAAATTAATTAAATTAATGACAACTTAATTAATTTATATCTAATTCCAAGAGTAGTACCACTCATCTTTATTATTATGTCGGATTAAATCCACCTGGCAGGTTTACATAATAATCTTTATGAGCTCCTCAAGGGGACATCATCATCCTAAATAATTAGGACACGGATTCCTTCTATAATCAACAAAGACACCATATAAACAATGTTATCTCCCAATTCACCGAGCCTATTGATTTAATAAATCTCACCCATTGGTAAATCAAAGAAACATACATTGAGTACACGTGCCCATTATTATATAGGGATTAAGAAGACGTACATCCATAACAACAGAGGTCTTGTTCTTTTATATAGTCAAGACAAATTGAACAACCTCATATGGTCCTCGCTCAATACATACAAAATGTACTAGTGTAACTTTATAGTCAAGATAGACTAATACCAAATTACACTACAACCGTTCCAATGATTTGTCCAAATCCATTTTGGTTGTGAGCTATTATTTACAATCTATAAGGCACTCGATAACATGATCTTGTGTGACACCACACACCATGTTATCTACAAGATAGATTAATCCGAACATAATAATGATATATATAACAATCATAAACAATAAGTATTTTGATCATAATGAATCTCATATGAAAAAAGATGTTCATACTCAAGAAAGATGTTCATACAAAAGCTAGGCTTATAGTATACATCCTAACAAAGTTACCGTAGACGACTTAGGAGAAATTTTTGGCCGAGTACGGAGGGTACGAACCCTTTCACTTACAAAAGTGATGATAATGTGGAAAGCTTTATATTAATGGTGAGAAGGTCATACCAAAACACCGCCACGAATTTGAAAAGACCGATGCCGAAAAGGAAATATCGGTTATTAATGTTGATTCTCGACGAAGTGTATTCTGGGGAGCAAATGTAATCACGAAGGATTGACTGTGCCAAGACTTTGTTATCTTAAGGCTATTTTGGATGGAGTAGAGGTCAACCGGCACAGCTTGTTATTTTCGAGATTGGTGGAAGAAAGAAAGAGATTTGTGAAGATACAAATCTCACATACGAGGTTGAGGTGGTCGCTGAACACAATAACCAAGATGATGACCAGGATAACTATTATCCCGGAGACGAAGCCGGGAACAGAGAACCTCAACCGGGAGGTGGGGTCAAGAAGTTTACAAAGCGAAGGTTTGCTTACCAAAGATGAGAAAATCTTTGGGCCTCGGACTCGGAGGGAGACGAGGACGCCCGCCGCACTCAGCTACTCAAGAAAGAAAAAGGTTGTTAAAGCCAAGACAAAGAGGGTGGAGATTATTACGGAGGACGAGTCCTTATCTCGAGGAGGCAACAGATGAGGAAGAAGTGAGAACCGAAAGGACAGCCTTCCTAAGGGGAAAGTGTCTCTACTGATGTCGCGGGACCTCAAGACAGGAGGAAAGAGTGGAAATATCCTCTAGGGAGGACTCGAAGAAGAAGCCCATTCATCATCATCATCTTCATCAAAAACCACTTTAGAGCCCAAACTATCTTCATCCCAACCTCGCGATGAAGAGGCAGATAAGGTCGCGCCTCGAGCCTCTAAAACGACCTACTCCCATAAGTTCAACCCAACCCCAACAAACATCGATGATCCTTTCTCTTTCCTAGCCTCAACTTCATCTCGAACCAAACTTATATTTACATCTACCCAACCCTACAGGAGAGATAGGTCCTACAGAGATGTCTCTTCAAGTTCTTGGGAAGAGATATTCATCAAGAAGGAGTCGCATTATCTCAAGAACCCGACCTACGAAAAGAGGTGATAGATGTGTACCTTTTGAGGAGGATTAGGTTAGGATCATTTGAGGAGACGGCAATCCTAATTGGAGAAGCAGGAGGAAATAACCTCTCCATCCTGGGAGTAGACAGTCCTCAAAAAGCTCACTTAAAATCCTTCGAGGAAATCTTATCTCGAAGACCGATTCATAGAATAAATTCATCAAAGAGTATATCTAGGAGAGGAGGCTGATCAACCAGAAGGGGCTAAGGAGAAGGAGGTTGAAAAGGAGAAAGAGGCGGAAAAGGAATTGAGACCGAGAAGGAGGCTGAGAAAAGAGTTGAGGTTGAAAAAGAAGTTGAAGAGGAAGTTGTTAAATTGGAAACAGAGAAGGAAACGGAAGTAGAGGTGGGAGGCCGGATTATCTCGGTGGAGTCGATGAGCCCGCCGAGATGGATACAGCAGGGGAGGCACAGCAAAGTAGGAGGTGGATGAGTAATTTCAGTGTGGTGGAGTCCGAAGTGCCAACACAAAAATGCATTGGGCGATTCACCACCACCTGCAAATCGAAGCCTTAATTCCACTGAGGAGGTAGACTTAACACTATTTTCTCCATCGAAGAGACTGCTCACCATCCTCATCTACGCCTCGCATCCGGTGGCCGCATTAAGGGAAGAAGTGGCAAGTCCGAAGGCTGCATGCCTAAATGGATTTCAACAAATCCCACTACTTCACTTCAACCACGAAGGAGAATATCAATACAACAATCAAGATCAAGACAAACATTGATCCTATTTTTTAAGGATAAGATTCGAGGAACAGATGGCTGCTGTCAATCGATAAATTGTAGAGGAGGAAAACAAGCAAGAGGCTTGGGTCAAACAATATGTTCAGACGCATACAATGAAATCAAGGATATGGTGCATGATCAAGCCAAGGTGGCATGGGCGAAAGAGAAGCATCATTTCAGCAAGTCCCGAACATATCGATGGCCAAGGTGGCATGGGCAGAAAGAGAAGCATCATTTCAAAGAAGTCCTCGAACATATCTTCTCCATCAAGAGATCGCCACCATCCTCATCTCGCGTCCGCATCCGAGGTGGCCGCATTAAGGGAAGAAGTGGCAAGTCTGATGGCTGCGTTCCTAAATGCATTTCAACAAATCCTGACTATGTCACTTCAACCACGAAGGAGAATATCAATACAACAATCAAGATCAAGACAAACATTGATCTCTATTTTTCAACGATAAGATTCGAGGAATGATGGTCGCTATCAATCGATAAATTGCAGAGGAGGAAAACAAGCAAGAGGCTTGGGTCAAACAATATGTTTAGGACGCATACAATGAAATCAAGGATATGGTGCATGATCAAGCCAAGGTGACATGGGCGTAAAGAGAAGCATCATTTCAGCAAGTCCCGAACATATCGATGGCCAAGGTGGCATGGGCGTAAAGAGAAGCATCATTTCAGCAAGTCCTTAACATATTTTCTCCATCGAAGAGATCGCTCACCATCCTCATCTCGCATCCGCATCCGAGGTGGCCGCATTAAGGGAAGAAGTGGCAAGTCTCAAGGCTGCGTGCCTAAATGCATTTCAACAAATCCCAGACTACGCCACTTCAACCACGAAGGAGAATATCAATGCAACACCAAGATCAAGACAAACATTGATCTCTATTTTTCAAGGATAAGATTCGAGGAATGATGGTCATTGTCAATCGACAAATTGCAGAGGAGGAAAACAAGCAAGAGGCTTGGGTCAAACAATATGTTCAGGACGCATACAATAAAATCAAGGATATGGTGCATGATCAAGCTAAGGTGGCATGGGCGAAAGAGAAGCATCATTTCAACAAGTCCCGAACATATCGATGGCTATGGAGAAAGCATCCCTATCTCGCAAAAATAAAGAATGAGTTAAGGGGAATAGAGGCTGCTCAACACAAGATGTTTGACAAACTAGAATTGAAGACAGGACTTGTCGACACACGAGCTTATGGGCCAAATTGAACAAGTAGCCACCATCTCGCAACACCCGTTTTCCCGATGCTAAAAAGGGGAAGGTGGTGAGCTCAAGAAAAGGTTGGATGCTCAGGATGACAAGATCCTAGCCTTAAATCGAAGATGGAGGAGCTAGCCAAGGAATTACCGAGAGCCGAGGAAGAGAAGAAGAAAAATTCTAAAGGAAAGTCTCAAGAGGTTCTCAAAAGATTAAGACAAGGATAAGGATCAAGGGCACCAACCCGTCACCGAGTCCAGGCGTAAGAACTCCCTATCCAAGATCCTACACCCATTGATAGGCTTAAAGCCAATACTCACCCTTCAAGTTTAAAGGGATCGTGTAGCTAGTAAGTTACCCGGTTAAATTATCGAACCACGGAAATCAAGTGTGAGATATCCCTAAATTTACTAATTTAATTGCAATTGTAGCACAAGCAATTTAATAGGATGGATTAGATTTAAGCTACGATTAATTAAATCAAATAACTAAATTACTAATAACGAAATTCAATCAATAATAAAGACGTGCTCGGGTGCTTATCAACAAATGGGTATCAATCACGCAACGAATTCAAATGAGTATTTGTAATGTCAATCAATTAATAAGAGCAATCTATATCACAAGCAATAATCCCGTACTTGGTAAGCCTAGGAACTATGCTACATTAAACGCACGAAAGATTGAAAGGACTAAGTCACCCTTTCCTCCTCGGGGCAAGAACAAGAGTCAATAGGTTACCCTAGCGTGACTCCCTTCGATACTAAAGCACCTTACCTATGGCCTCTTCACTAATCACTCGACTACTAATCTAAGTAATTGATGTGGATTTAATGTATTTCTAATGGTATTAATCAAGTCTCCTTGCATTAAACCAATATTAACTTTAATTTCCTAATTAATTCCCTCACCAAATTTAGTTATTGATGCGTAAAACTGACTCCGGGCCCGCTTTCCCTCACATGGGTTCACGTGGGTAAAGCCTTTACGCACTAAGATCCTTAGCTTCCCTCGAACAAATGTACTGCAAAACACGCCGGAGGGTTCTCCGCGTAGGCACTCCGACGCTCAAGTCGATCACCGGAAAACACTCAAGAAAAGTACGTATAGAGTAGCTAAGTGAGAGTGATAGTAATTCGATACTGTTACCTCCCTACCGAGTGTGTTCTTTATACGTAAGTTAAGAGTAATAACCGTCATCACGGTTTCCAGGCATTATCCCACACGTTACTGCCATGATGTCGTGTGTGGATATCTTTTCTCCCAAGAAATCTGCATGTGCCTACTAATTCCCCTCCTGACAGAGGTCGACCTACCAATGAAGGAATATAGGGGACATTCCTTGACTTGGGCCTCAATTTTCTCAACTACTCGCTCCTTTCCGACGTTCCTTGATCTTATCGTATAAATAACCGCTATGGGCTCACCAAACACTCACGTGTTCTTCAAATCTCACTTGGGCCTCTCGGCCCACCTACAGCTAGGTTTGGGCCTCGCGGCCCACCTACGATCGGGTTTAGGGCCTTGTGACCCGCAGCTGGGTTTAGGCCTCGTGGCCTATCTCGTAGTTGGGTTTGGGCCTCGTGGCCCCTCTCCATACGTGTTTGGGCCTCGTAGCCCTCCCGTAGATGGGTTTATGGCTTCGTAGCCTTATTATGGCCGATCCGGGCTCGAGCCCATTTCGGGTTTTCCTCCCCTATCTAGGGTATTTGGTGACGTCATTGGGCCCTATTGGGCTGGTCGTATTTAGGCCCTACATGCGGTTGGGCACGACATTTTTATCCGCATCGATTATCAAAATACCCAAGTCTCCTTGCGATAATTAAACAACTATGCATGGAATTAGAAATTAATTAACAATAGATCAATCAACCCTCATTAATCCAATTAATTAATCAACAATCAAAATAACTCATAAGAATTCCTCACTAATTAATCACCCATAAGTTTCAAAACACCATAGCACTATGAATTTAGCCTAGCATAATTGAAGAAATTAAATCCATGAAATTAATTGAATAAACGAGGTTCATAACAAGGAATTGAATTAATAAGACTGAAATTAAAAGTAAAATATCACCTAGATGGCGTCTAATTATAGAGAAATCATCTCGTTGATCGTCTAAATTGAAGAATAAAAATGAATCCCTAATTATGTGTGTGTGAAAAGTGTGTAATAGTGTGTGTAGAAATTAAACCCTAATTTTCCTCTAATTACTCCTAATTTCGCGCCGAATGTAATCTCCCTTTAGAAAATACGCATAAGGAATTTATAGTGAGGTTTAGGAATAAGTTTCAAAATTTTGCAATTTGGGCCCTCAAAATATGAGAAATTGAGAAAGGAATTGACGCCTGTAAATCTGAAACTCTTTACTCGGTTGAGAATTCACGCCTCGGGTCGAGTGAAGAAGGCGTGAACTCGTTAGGATGTATACTATAAGCCTAGCTTTTGTATGAACATCTTTCTTGAGTATGAACATCTTTTTCATATGAGATTCATTATGATCAAAATACTTATTGTTTATGATTGTTATATATATCATTATTTTGTTCAGATTAATCTATCTTGTAGATAACATGGTGTGTGGTGTCACACGAGAAGATCATGTTATCAGTGCCTTATAGATTATAAATAATAGCTCACAACCAAAATGGATTTGGACAAATCATTGGAGCGGTTGTAGTGTAATTTGGTATTAGTCTATCTTGACTATAAAGTTACACTAGTACATTTTGTATGTATTGAGTAGGACCATATGAGGTTGTTCAATTTGTACGACTATATAAAAGAACAAGACCTCTGTTGTTATGGATGTACGTCTTCTTAATCTCTATATAATAATGGGCACGTGTACTCAATGTATGTTTCTTTGATTTACCAATGGGTGAGATTTATTAAATCAATAGGCTCGGTGAATTGGGAGATAGCATTGTTTATATGGTGTCTTGTTGATTATAGAAGGAATCCGTGTCCTAATTATTTAGGATGATGATGTCCCCTTGAGGAGCTCATAAAGATTATTATGTAAACCCGCAGTGGATTTAATCCGACATAATAATAAAGATGAGTGGTACTACTCTTGGAATTAGATATAAATTAATTAAGTTGTCGAGTAATTTAATTAATTTATGGACATTCGATATCTTAAACACGGGAAATAAACGTACACATAATAAAGGAGCCCATATAATAATATGGGATTAGGACGGTAATTCAATTATAATTCTTTAGTGGACTGAGTTATAATTGATGGGCTTAAGTAAAGTGTTCGGGTGAACACGGGATATTTAGGCCCATCGGGAGGCCCAACCCTAATTCCTCCTTAGGGTCCCCTGTTGTAGCCTATAAATAAAACCCTAACATCGAGTCTCCAGTGTGAAAAAACGTGAGGTCGAGGGAGGCGGATTGATTCCTTGGAGGATCGCCGACCACTCGACGTCCAAGGGAAAGGGATAGGAATACGGCGAAGACCGTGAGGTTCGAGGCTCATCCTTCGATCGCAGATTCCGACCTTAGAATCGGGTTTGTCTTCACCTATTACGGTGAATAAAGGTACAATTCTTTCCGCCGCATTTGTGTGATTATGATCCCGAGTCGATAGTTTTGTAGAGTCGGCGATCGGTGGTTCCAACAGAACCGAGTTGGTTTCTTGGCCTAAACATTTTGTTCCTCATGTTTGCCTCGACTCGGTTGGAAATATGCCTCGGACCGAGGCAGATTTGAGGCATAAACCGAGTGAAATATTCTGTAAGTTTTTGGACAAGCCTTCCGCCTCGACTCGGAATGTGGCGACCTCGGCTCGGAGTGAAGGAATGCGCCTCGGTTCGGATGAAGAGGACCACGGGCTGGGCGATTTAGGCGCCCGATAAGACGACGGCGATGGTGGTTGTGAAATAGGCAGCGATGGTGCTAGCGGGTGAAGGTGGGCGGTGGAGGAACGACTAATTGGCGGCGGCCTTACAAGTGGCGAGGAGAGAGCGACTCCGACGGTGGTAGGACTGTGCAGAATCTAGAAATGGGCGATTCAATGTCCGTTGGCGAAGGTGCACTGGCCGGTGATTGTTGAGAAGGGCGTCACGGTTGTTGCGTGGTTGCGGTTACATGCGGTGGTGATCGGATTTGTGGGCGGCGGCGATTGATGGCGGCGGATTGAGGCTGTGAAGGCCATGAGAGAAGTTGGGCTGCGCTGCTGTGCGACGGATTTGATGTAAAATGATGATGGGTGTATTTATCAAAATGGTGGGTGTTGTGGGTGTATTCGCTGATTCGATGGGTGTATGCGATTGTGGGAGTAACAGTTTGTTTTTCGCCGTCTCCTTCGTTCGATTGTATCTCCTTCATACGAACTCCGATCGAGATGATTCTTTTGCGTTGCAAAGCTCTCTCGGCCCTCTTTCCAACCATATAATTGTTAAGTTGAACTGAATATAATAACTGACCTCAATTTGCACTCAAAGTTAGCCTCAAACCTACAATTTAAACTCATAATATCAAATCCAACAATTAAGTACAATTGGATCAAATAATAGTGAATTAACATGAAAAACATATTAATTTAAGACAATTAAGCACACAATTATCATGCAATAATTCACCTTAATCACCCATCCAAACCATCCAACCCTCATCATCGAGTGGACTAACCGGAAAAGCTAAGGCTTCAATCCAACAAAAAACTTCAATGAGGTGGCGAAGAAGAAAAATCAGAAAGAGGAAAAGGGGAGGAGATGGCCAAATATAAAAAGAAGAGATGCCAAGAAGAAGAGGGAGCGGGGAGAAGGCGGCGGGGAAGTTCTATGATCGAAAATCACGAAGATGGGTTTAGAAAGGAATGAATGAGCAGGGCGTCAAGGTCTTTCATCCATACCACAGAGTGAAGTAGTACCCAAAGAAGTCCTACTGATAGGTGATCAAGAAAGGTGGAGATCCTTGAGCGAGAATAGATCTTTGCTTTTCATGTATGCAAGAAGATCGATTGGGGGAGGGCGAGAACATTGCCTTTCACTAGTGGTTGGAAGAAAGGGATCCGACGTTCTATCAATACTTAATTAACATAGCCAATGATGAATTCAATGCGAGATGTGGTCACACTAGCCTACTCACCGATCACTCCTCCAATGACAAAAGATGGCCGTCACGGACCATGAAAAGGTAAAGCACTCTCCCGATCAAAGTAGAAACTACATGACCTTGCCGAAGGAGGAGAAATTGTGTCCCTCAAAAATAGGGTCTTCGATCGGCTAAGTATACCGAAGAAGAGAGGTGGTGTGACTAAATCTTATCTTCTTATGATCCTTGTCCGATTATCTTTAAGTCTGAAATGTGGTGTATCCGGAACATATGTGAATATATATTTTTTTCCTATTCTCATGAGACTCGTTGTTTAAAACTAATTTGCCCGACCTAATCTCCTAATCAACTAATTCTTAACATAACTAACTGAAATAAACTAGATTAAAAGTTTTATAACACTAATTCATCTCGTGATTCACTAATCTTGATTATCCTGTCTCATGACTTAATCGACTAAGCTGTGATCATCCGATTGTGACTTAATTGTCTTAATCGACTAAGTGACATAAGTGTCTACTTTGTGAAGTATTTCTTTTCAAGTTTACTAACACATTTCTTTTCTTGAGCTATGTTTTAACATCATCAAAAGGGGAAATTGTTAGGAAGAAAAATGAATTTAGTTTTGATGAAGTTAAATGTAAAATAGGATGACCAGTGAAACCTTTGCATAGCCGACTAATGTTGTAAAAACATGTAATAGACTAAGTACAAGAAGTCGGATGAAGAGGAGTACGAGAAGTCAAACGAAAACAAGTACAAGAAGCCGAGATAAAGACAAGTTCAAGAAAGTCGACGAGGTAAGATCAAAGACAAGGCAACAAAGCGACAACACCAAGACTGAAAACTAAGACACGACGAGGTGAACAAAGTCGAAGATGAGTAAAGAAGACGATGAACAAGTGTTAGAAAATCAAGCAGCTTTGAGAATAGTTACAACTAACCAAGAAGAAGTTACAAGATTCGATTAGTTAGTTATAACTAACAAGAGAAGAATCGGCAAGGAAGTTACAACTACCAACAACAGCTTCTCTATAAATAGATCGAGTAATTAGAATAGAATAACTTTTGCACTTCTTAGAAACACAAGAAATTTTGTAACACATTCAAAGCACTCACAGAAATTTGTATACACACAAGAACGCACTATACGTTTATAGTTTTTCATAGTGTTTATAGAACACTATCATTCATATCTTCAAGCCATATTTTCCGAATTCAAGAAGGAAACCTGTAAAGGCTGAAGGTAGTCACCGTAATGTAAGTAAGAAAGTAAGGAAGGAAGTAAGTAAGTCAAGGCTCTTCTTCAAGTTGAAGAAGGAGAGTGGACGTAGGATCTTCGATCCGAACCACTATAAATTTGGTGTTCTTTCTTTCTAATTTCAAATCCTATTATTTCTTACACATTGATCAAACAATATTTCAGATCGCTTTAGATCCTATATAAATTGAGTATAAAATCGTTTCCGTTGAACACTTTGATTTGTGAGTTTGCAAGTTGATTGATAATCTGAATTTTGGGAAAAATTTAGATAATCTATTCAACCCGCCCCCTTCTAGATTATCTCTAGGATGTGTACTTATTTGTTTTTATATACTCAATCTCGGGACCAACAAGTTCCCCACCTAACTATTTAATGCGGTATTGGTGGCAAAACTAGGTAAAAATGGAGAATGTGCATAGATTTTCGGGACTTAAATAAAGCTTGTCCCAAGGATCACTACCCATTACCCCGAATTGACCAATTGGTCGATTCCACTTCCGAATTTGAATTTGGATGCCTACCAAGGCTACCATCAAATCTGATTTTTCCCCAGATATTCCCAAGGTAAGTTTTATTATTGTCGGCGGAACTTTTTGCTTTATTAGAATGTCTTTCGGACTAAAGAATGCGGGAGCAACCTATCGAGAGAATGGTTGACAAAATGTTTAAAAACCAGTGGAGAGAAACATGGAAGTTTACGTGGACGATATCTGGTAAAGAGTGTGAAGGCGAGAAGGACACGTGGTGACTGGAGGAAGCTTTTCGGTGCTAAGGTCGAATGGCATGAAGTGAATCCAACAATGTGTTCCTTTGGAGTGAGGTGCAGAAAATTCCTCGGATACATGGTGACCCAATGGGTATTGAAGTCAATCCTGCCAAGGTGAAAGTTGTGCTCGACATGCAACCTCCTACTAATAACAAGGAGTCTGTAGAGACTAAACGGAAGGATTACAACATTGAGCGGATTTATAGCGGATGTGCGAGAGATGAGTCACCTCTTCTTTAAAATTTTGAGGAAGGGATCTAGGTTCGAGGAGCTAAACAGCATTTGGCACAATTACCTACGTTAATGAAGCCAATACCGGGGAGATACTCTACCTTTACCTTTACGTAGGAGGGTCTCACTTAGCTCGGTGTTTGTGAGTGAGGAGGGGTCAACCGAAACTAGTTTACTATATTAGTAAACTAATTCAAGGAGCGAGAAGAAAGATACTCGGAGATAGAGAAAGTGGCCCCGCTATAATGGTCACGGTCCGGAGGTTGCGACCTTATTTTTTGTCACACAAGGTCATTGTTCGGACTAATTATCTTAAAGCAGGTAATTGGTAGAGTTGATCTCTCAAGGAGGATGGTCAAGTGGACCGTCGAGCTGGGAGAGTATGATGTGGATTTTGAACCACGGAGGACTATCAAAGCACAAGCCTTATCTTACTTTATTTAGGAAGGTACACGTGCGCTGCAGAAGGAGAGTGGAAAATATGTGGATGGGCCCGTATCCATGCAAGGTTGCAGAGCTGGGATCCCGATTATCGATCCAGAGGGCCGAAAATGCGAGGTTGCGGTGAGGTTCGAAATTATTACCTTAAACAACGGAGCTGAGTACGAGGAGCGAGAGATGGCCACAGAGTGGGAGTAGGATGAGTGGTCGTATTTTCAGATTCACTTGTAACCCAACAGGTTACAGGTGGGTATGAAGCAAAGGATGAGAAAATGATAGCCTATCTCCAGCGGTAGTGGAGTTACTGAGGTAGATTTAGTTCTTTCGAGGTCGACAGATACCTTGGGAAGAAAACTCAGAGCGGATACTTTATCTAAAGCCCAGCAAGTTTCAAACACTGCAGGAGGGGGAAGATCACCCGGTGACTGCAGTAAGTAGAAGCTACGGCTCTCTCGGAGGGGTCATCGGAGCCGAGGATGATTGGAGAACTAGCATTTACCGAGTGTTGCAAAACCCAGAAGTGGAGGATCCGATATACAATAATCGGAGATAGGATGTACCGACGGTCTTTCACGCAGCCTTACTTGAGGTGTTTATCCACCCAGAGGGGAGGTATGTTATTAAAGAAATTCATGAAGGTTGATGTGCCGACCATGTAGGAGCTCGAGTAATAGTTCGGAAAGCCTTGAGGGCTGGATATTTCGCCCACCATGACCCAGGATGCCAAAGACTGGTGAAGAAATGTGAGAAGTGCCAAAAGCATGGATGTCTTATCCACCTCCCTGCAGAGGATATAGTGGGCCATGCACTCGCCATGTCCCTTCGCAAAATGGGGGATAGATCTAGTTGGCCTATTTCAATTGGCGGTGGGCGTGAAGTTTACGGTGGTAGCGGTGGACTACTTGGTAAGTGGGTGGAAGTTGTACCTTTAGCGAGGATCGAAGAAGGTAATATATTCAAATTTTTATGGAGATATATATGTTGCAGTTTGGCATACCTAGAATTCTAGTATCGGACAATGAGACTCAATTTATGGGAACCATGGTACGAGAATGGTGTGATAATCAAGATTATTTAGAGGTTCACTTCGGTGGCACACCCCCAAGCCAACGGACAGGTGGAGGTCACCAATCAAACGATTGTGAACGGGATACGTGCCCGCCCGGATAAAGCCGGAGAAAGGTGGGTAGATGAGTTGTAGTAAGTTCTTTGGGCTTATCGAACCACCCCTAGAGAACCAACAGAGGAGTCCCCCTTTCACTTGGTGTACGGGCGCTGCAAGAATACCTTCCGAGGTGGGGATGGAAACACATCGTCTAGCCTACTTCCGGGAAGGCAGAACGAGGAACTAATGAGAGAGAAACCTAGATATGCTGGAGGAAGAGCGAGAAATAGCTCACTTAAAAGCTGAAAGGTACAAGAACCGAGTAAAGGTCGCTACGACCGAAAAGTCGTAAGGCGAGGTTTGAGGAAGAAGACCTTGTACTAAGGCAAGTTGATGCCTTGAAGAACATTGGAAAGCTGGATCCGAAGTGGGAAGGGTCTTACAAAGTGATCAAAGTCCTTAGAGGAGGGACTTACGAGTTGCGCAGGATATGTAAGGAAATCGAGTTGCAAGGCCGTGGAATATCTCGCCACTTAAAGAGATTTTATGCTTGAAGAAAATACCCACCTCGCTGCAAGTAGGTGGTCCTTTTCTGCTTTAGAATTGCTTTGTTTATGTCATTTGAATTCTTGAGTTTGGTGTAATTTGGTTTCACCGGTATTCTTTTTCCCGCCTACTGAGGTTTCCCAATCGGGTTTTACCGTATGGAGGTTTTTTTAAAGAGGCCGCCAAGTTAGCAATGACTTGTGTTGATCGATTATGGTCAATAGAACAGATTTGTTTATCAATTAATGAAAGAGATTGTTCATTATTCACAAGTTTGCCAATTTATTCTTTCGTTGATAACTATTGAGATGATATGGTTGCGTGATACAATTACAATACACGATTGATTGTATGAGCATTGATAACTTTTGAAAAAGTTACATAAATGAGTCAAGTGTCCGACAAAGATTTAATGAGAAAAACAAAGGTGATGAATACTACAAGTTAAGTTTAATCAATACAAAAGGAAGCTAAAAGATAGCTTTGAGAAAACTAAGTTAAACTGAAGCGAGGGTTTAACTAACCTAAACCCAGAGAGGCTTGCGAGAAAATAAGCTAAGAGATAGCTTCGAGAAAACTAAATGAAACCTACAGAGAGGGTTTAACTAACCAAAACCCAGAGAGGGTTGCAAGAAAAGAAGCTAAGAGATAGCTTCGAGAAAACTAAGTTAAACCCGTAAAGAGGGTTTAACTAATCTAAACCCGTAGGGTTGTGAGAAAAGAAGCTAAGAGATAGCTTGAGAAAACTAAGTTAAACTGCAGAGAGGGTTTAACTCAACCTAAACCCCGAGAGGGTTGCGAGAAAAGAAGCTAAGAGATAGCTTTAAGAAAACTAAGTTAAACCTGCAGAGAGGGTTTAACTAACCTAAACCCAGAGAGGGTTACAGAAAAGAAGCTAAGAGATAGCTTCGAGAAAACTAAGTTAAACCTGCAGAGAGGGTTTAACTAACCCAAACCCAGAGAGGGTTACGAGAAATGAAGCTAAGAGATAGCTTGAGAAAACTAAGTTAAACCTCGGCAGAGAGAGTTTAACTAACCCAAACCCAGAGAGGGTTGCGAGAAAAGAAGCTAAGAGATAGCTTTGAGAAAACTAAGTTAAACCTGCAGAAAAGTTTAACCTACCTAAGCCCAAAGAGGGTTGCGAGAATTAAAGTTAAAAAGATGATTAAGAACAAACGAAGTTAAACCTGCAGAGAGGGTTTAACTAACCTAAACCCCGAGAGGGTTGCGAGAAAAAAGCTAAGAGATAGCTTCGAGAAAACTAAGTTAAACCTGCAGAGAGGGTTTAACTAGCCTAAACCCAGAGAGGGTTATAGAAAAGAAGCTAAGAGATAGCTTCGAGAAAACTAAATTAAACCTGCAAAGAGGGTTTAACTAACCTAAACCCAGAGGAGGTTGCGAGAAAAGAAGCTAAGAGATAGCTTCAAGAAAACTAAGTTAAACCTACGAGAGGGTTTAACTAACCTAAACCCAGAGAGGGTTGCGAAGAAAAGAAGCTAATAGATAGCTTTGAGAAAACTAAATTAAACCCGAGAGGGTTTAACTAACCTAAACCCGAGAGAGGGTTGAGAAAAGAAGCTAATAGATAGCTTCGAGAAAACTAAGTTAAACCTGCAGAGAGGGCTTAACTAACCTAATCCCAGAGAGGGTTGCGAGAAAAGAAGCTAAGAGATAGCTTCGAGAAAATAAAGTTAAACTTGCGTGAGGGTTTAACTAACCTAAACCTAGAGAGGGTTGCAGAAAAGAAGCTAATAGATAGCTTCGAGAAAACAAAGTTAAACCTGCAGAGAGGGCTTAACTAACCCAATCCCAGAGAGGGTTATAGAAAAGAAGCTAAGAGATAGCTTCGAGAAAACAAAGTTAAACTTGGCAGAGAGGGTTTAACTAACCTAAACCCAGAGAGGGTTGTGAGAAAAGAAGCTAAGAGATATCTTCGAGAAAACCAAGTTAAACTGCAGAGAGGGTTTAACTAACCCAAATCCAGAGAGGGTTGCGAGAAAAAAGCCATGAGATAGCTTCGAGAAAACTAAGTTACACCTCGCATAAAAGGTTTAACCTACCTAAATTCAAAGAAGGTTGTGAGAATTAAAGTTATAAAGATGATTAAGAACAAACGAAGTGAAACCCACAAAAAGGTTTAACTTACTTAAACCTAGAAAAGGTTTTTTCCTGGAGTGAAGGAGTTAAGCCTATAAAAAGGTTTAATTAAACTAAACCTGAATAAAGTTTTCACCTAGAGTCAAGAGAAGACTTTGAGGGTGTGAAGTTGAATTTTTTTAAAGGGTTTGATTAAATTCAGGCCTGGGAGAATTGCACGAAGAAGAAATTCGAGATATGGCTTTGAGAAAGCTTGGATTGAACCTACGAGAAAAGGTTTAACAAAACTAAACCCGGAGAAAGGTTTCTTAGAGAGAAAAGGTGAGGAAGCTTCAAAAGCTAGACTAAACCTAGGAAGGGTTTCGAGATTAAATAAGGCTTTTAGGATTAAAGCCAAGAGATAATCAAGTAAATGCAGTGGTTGAACCTATAGATTGTGGTTTTACTAGACTTAGACTCGGAAAGGTTTGTGAGATCCCTACGATATATAGCGTTGACAAAGCCTAGAGCAAACCTACAAGAAAACAGTGTTTGACTAACCTAAATAAGGGTTACGAAAGACAGGAGACAAGATAACTTCAAAAAGAACTAAGTTAAGGCTCAAAGTGCTTAGCCAGGGAGAAGTGTTTGTAGCAAGACCCGAAGCTAGGAGAGTCTAGCTCAAGAAAGTATTAACCCTAAGAGCAAAGGGACAAATCCTATGCCGATAAGAAGGAAACCTCGAGAGAGCGGGTTGTATAACCTATATGGGAAGGCTATATCTAAGCGGCAATTAGGAAGGAACTCCTAGCAGCCTAGCCTATGCATCTAAACTAACAGCTTAGAGGCTAGTAGTTTGAAAATATGCACCTAAAATCACACATAAGAGAGCAAGAAATGCAAGTAAGGAAGCATTCACACGCAACTCCCGGCAAGGGAGGTATAACCGCCGAAGAAACATACGACTCCCAAAGAAGGGAGGATACGAGCATATATATATATATATATATATATATATATATATATATATATATGCAAAGAAAAGCTCCCAAAGAAGGGAAAAGTAAACAACATACATGAAAATAAACTCCCGGCAAGGGAGGGATGCATTGATTCATCACAAAAGGCCCCCGACAAGGGGGCAATAAGAGTTCAAAAACATAAAACTCCCAATAAAGGGAGAACAGAGTATACGTGCATAAACCAAAGACGGGAAAATAAAAGTAAAATTATTTGTTACATCAAAGGAGATTGTTTTAAAGAGAGTTACTCGGGAGTTCTGGGGTCCTTCTCTGCTTTGGCAGCAGCGTCATCCCGGTTCACCTCCATCTCCATAGCCTCGCTTCAAGCAAGCCTCCTCCCGAGAAGCGGGACAATCCAGTAAGGGGGCATAGGGGCTTCTTCATAGATCTTTGGAGTGGCGGAAGTCACATCGGTCTTCAAGAACTAAGAAACAGCTTGGCTCATTACCGGAGCCACCATTCTTCCTCGATAAGACGAATAGAATCACCCTTGAAATACGATGGGGTGGTCATGGCTTGGAGAGGACCGATTGTTGAATTCGCCGGTGAAAGAGGGGTCGGCTTGCTGCGGCATGGCGGCATTAAAGCCGTACTCATAGAAGTATGTGATGTAGGAACCCATGTTCCCCAAGAAACTAGGATGTTGCGAGATAGGTATCCTTCAGATTGACCACGAAAGTGTAAAAGCTGGCGACTGATTCAAAAGTGAATAGGTGATCACGAAAGGATTTTGCTCCCTCCACCAAGGCCTTTGATGCACACGGGATTCTTGCAAAGCGTAGTGGACAGCCAGTCACTCGGTTTCTTTCTCAGCCTTCACGTGCTGCCAGGGCTTTCGATAGCTCGACTCAACCTTTTTATACGGAGGGATGCAAGAGTGGCCTTTTTCTTCTCTACAAGGAGGGAGTCCTCCAATTCCTTAATCTATGGTGAAGGGAGGAGGTTGGAAGGAGCTCCACAAGCTAGATAACAGGATACCTAATCGAGACACAAAAACACAATCGGTGTTAACATTTATTCCGAGAGATGCATATTGACAATTATGTTGAAATAAAGATTACCTCGAGCGATCTGTTGTCATTTGATCGTGAGGGAGGTTAACGAAGTCTTTCACAATCTTTAGTAGAAATTAATTCACTAAAAAACTTTCGGCGAAGTACTCGAGGAATAGGAATCGACGTCAATCGGGGTGGAAGAGAGGCCTTAACTACGCTCTGGTTGGGTACTTGCGTCGAAACGTGTCTTTGCAAGAGAGCGAGCTCACGGGCCGGAGCTTTACCCTTGTTAGTTTTCGACCTCTTTAGGGGAGGGGCGTCGGCTTCCGGATTTTTTCGTGGGAATCTAGGCGGGGAGATGAAGGAGGTACATCTTGAGCATCGGTTGCGAGGTAGGAGGAGGCGGGGCTGAATCGGAGGAATCGGCGGGACCCTCCAAAACCTTGGATAGCCATAACATTTCTAAAAACAGTAAACGGCATGAGTTAGTATCTCGATATGATCATACTCATAAACATAAAAACAACAACCAGATATTTACCATCGTTTGGCCCGAGGGGAACCATCACCGGCTGAATTTAAAATGGGAAATGAGACGAGGGTTGGAGCAGAGTTCAAGTAAGTTAAAATACTCGTGAGCATTTACAT
The DNA here is from genome assembly GCA_030762865.1 of Paraleonurus japonicus. Taxonomy (NCBI): domain Eukaryota; kingdom Viridiplantae; phylum Streptophyta; class Magnoliopsida; order Lamiales; family Lamiaceae; genus Paraleonurus; species Paraleonurus japonicus. Next base: position 5,534,724 of record CM061061.1, on the reverse strand, counting down.
GGGCATTCAACATTTGAATTGCCCGGCGATTAGTGGAAGAGGAAATCGATTAGAGGGAGTCGGAGGAGATGGAGTTTTTGTAAATCCATTTCTCGGTGTGTAAAAGGCCAAGGACAATCGAGGTGACAAAAACGTAATGATCACTCCATTCTTTGTTTATGTTTGGGACTTTCCCAAGGAACAAACACTTCCCTTTCACTCTACTACTCACATAATAGAAGGGACCAGCGGTTTTGCGGTTATGCTGGGAGAAAAATAACTCAACCGATGGTTTCCCCATTCCCTTTGAGGAGAATGTAGAAGGAAATCATCATTCGAATTGCATTTAGGGTGAATTGATTAAGCGGAACCCCGTAAAGGTTTGAGATTTGGCATAGGAATTTAGAGGGGGAAGCCTTAACCCAAAGATCGAACCGAGCTTGCCAAAAGGCGAGAGTGGGAGAAGAAGTTAGGTTAGGCGCTCACTGGAGCCGGGAAGGAATATCTCGATAGCGGAACAAATAATGTCATCCGCGAAATAACTACTTAGGGTTTTCTCTTGGAGTTTTGAGGAACCCGCAAAAGAATCCAAAAACGAGGCCTATCTACCTCTAGCGAGGACAAAGATATGGGGAGGGATTTTCACGAGAATCGGGAATGGGGAGTGATGAGAACTTTGAGAAGAATTGCGGGAAGGAGAAGGAGTTAATGAAGAGCTTGGCTCAGACATAGTTAGAAATCCTATGTGTGAAAAGTTAATTAAAAGTGAAGAGAGAAGTTACCTGGACACAAAGAGAAGAGCAGAATGTGGGAGGAAAGACGATGACAGAAGGCTTGAATTAAGGAGATGTCTCGCGAGGAAAATTATGAAGGAGAGGAAGAAGAAGCGAAACCGATTTGAAATAAAGAGGAAATTAATGAAAACGTGTATCGGTGGTTAAGGCCGAGGCGATGCATGCTCGACACCTGGCTTACACGGGAATCAAGGAGTCACTAACTTTAATGACCAACGAGAGGGGAAGAATCTCGTAAATCAAGGTGGAAGGGAGGATTACATAATCTTCCTTACTCTAGTGAGCTCGAGATTGCTCACCGCAGTAGGGGAGTGGTTGATACGAATAAAAATGACGGGTCCAACTACACGTAGAACCCAAATGTATTCAAATTAAGAGGGCCCAACAAAGATAGCGAATACCCTCAAGAGAGGGAGGCGAATCCGAGACGGGCTCACCCAGTTAATTACAGAGAGGCCATGAAGCCCAAACTTGGTTGCGGGCGGTGCCACGAGACCCAAGCCCGAGTGCGAGATGGGCCGCTAGGTCCAAACCTAGGCTGTAGGTGGGCCGCGAGGCCAAGACTTAAATATAGGTGGGCCGCTAGGCCCAAACGAGATGAAGAGCCCAGAATGCAACGTTAGTCACCTTATGTTGACGAAATATCCGACAAGGCCGAGATAGCTTGAGCAGGTGGTGGGCGGTTGAGAAGATTGAGGCCCAAGTCAAGGAATATTTCTCATATTCCCATTGACTTGGTCCAACCTCCGTCCAAATGAGGGAAATCGTAGGCACATTGCAGCTTTTGAAGGGAGGTAACAATATCATACTAACTATCACTCTTACTTAGCTATTTCTTACGTACTTGCCTACTCTTTTCTTGAGAGTTTTCCGGTAATCTGACTTGTGCGTCGGAGTGCTTACGCGGAGAACCCTTCGGCGTGTTTTGCAGTACGTTTGTTCGAGAAGAGCTAAGGATTACCGTGTAAAGGCTTCTACCCACGTGGAACCCGTGGGGAAACGGTCAGGTTAATTTTTACGCATCAGGGTATAATTATAAAATTTTAACTTATAACATGAATTAAAAATTGTAAGTTTATCTTTTAAAGTGAAATAAATTTTTTATTTTTTTTTGAAATAAAAAAGTGAAATAAAAATTTAAAACTAAAAATGAACCCAGCGTATAACAGGAGGTCGAAAGAAGGAGATTGAGTAAAAATGGAGAATAACCCACCACCTGTGATGATAAACCAGATTCCAAGTGAACCCGCTGTGAATCGATACAAGTTCCTTTGGCGTGTTTCTCTGATTTCTAACTTCGCCATTGGTGGTTAGTTTTCTCCATTGATTCTCTCTCTTTTATGCTTCGGTATTTTTACAAATGATGAGAGGGAAATACTACCATTATGAAATAATATTAGGATTCATATGGAATTATCTGGGGTTTGGCTTTCAATTTAGTTGATTTGGAATGGGAATGTGCATCCGTTGGTTATTTTGTGGATTATATTTTTGCAGCTTGAATTATGCGCATTATACGTGCCAAGTATATATGTTTGCAGATATGGGCAATGCATAAATTCAGGATTCATTGTATCTAAATATTGGCTTGAAAGATTTATAACTTTTTCGTTCATTTGCACTTTTCATATCCGTTTTTATTTCATTTCTTGAGGGAGCCTCATGACCATTGCCTAACCCTTTGGATGATTGTTTGAATGAGTTTTCATCAAACTGAATTGGGTCGGTTTCATTGGTGACATTTCCTTAAACTATATTATTGCATTAACATTCTGTTTATCTGTAAATGATAGCCCTTTTAGTTACTGATTATGTGAAGGGATCAACTGAATTTGTAACTTACCATTTTTGGGAAGATAGTGAAATCGATCCCATTTTCATGTTCCATAACATAGTTCCTTAAGAAGTGTAACTTTCCCGTGCTACAGTTTCTTGATTCATGCGTTCATGGTAATAGAATTAGATAGTGGAAATGCAGGGTATAGGTTATTGCTGTGCTAGTAGAGATTGTTACTTCTATGAGAGGATTGATGATATTGTACTTGGTGTTCACCATATATGATTGAGCAAAGTAAAGATTTGTTTGTTGGTCAGTGTAACAGTTGCAGGGATCATTAAACACGATGGCTTTAGATGTTGGCTTTGTTAATAAATTAGGGGGTAGTCGCTGATGGCGTTAGGAGTTAGATTATTAGCAGGAGTTGGGTGGAAATTTATGCTATGTCTTGAAGTATGAGGAGAGTGAGTGAGCTCCAATGTAAATCCTCGGGTGGGGTTAAGATATTGTTCGAGTGTGTGATATGGTTATATTCTGCAGCATTCTCTTTGACTTGAGAGAGACGTAGGGCTAATAAGGCGATATTATTAAAAATTTAAAACAAAATGAAACAAAGTATAGGATCCGATAGTGATCCAAGACAAACAAAACCATAGACCATGTCTGAAACATGAAAACATGCATTAAAGAAGCCTACAAAACAGTAAGTGGGCTGTCAAAAACCAATGAACTAATACTATGGTGGATCAGACCACAAGCCCTGAGAGATGTGCTGCATAAAATCCATTACCTCCGAGTTTGATTTCCTCTCTACTATAACCTTTGTTGTGCACTCTTGGAAACCTCATCTACAACTTCATCAAAAGTTCAATTTTTGGTTTTATTTCTCAGATTATACTCCTTAGTTGTAACTTTCTTTCCCTTCTTAGCCTTTATAGCTGGACTATCCTCCGCCGTCACACAAAGCACAATACCTTGAGAGAGACTTAGGGCATGGCTAAGTCTGGTATTTAGAAATGTGTAATGATTTTGTTATCTACGATGATGTGGGATTGAAAGATGAAGGTAGCTTGTATGATGATTAGAGCTTATGATATTATTTTTGTGTTGAAATTGGAGTGATCTATTTTGTTACATGGCTTTAGTAGCAGTAATGGTTCTGGTGGTTCACATTGTTTGCGCAGTAGCTATAATTTCAATAGGATGCACCCTGGCCAGTGGAAATAAATAAATCATGCTGGTATTGACTTAATGGTTTGCACTCTGTTCTGTTAAGATGACTGCCAGATCTCATTGTTTATCAAAGTTTTTCATGTTTACATTTCTTAAAAGCCTCCGGAATGCAAAGTGCATAATCTCTGTTGTTTGAGAGAAACACAAATCACAAAAGGTCCTGTAAGCCAGATTCTTCCTTGAGTATGTAATCATTGAAGTTCCATAATATATTTATGGATATGGATATGAATATGAATATAAACAAGATGAAAACCATTTAAGACATCTATTATCTCATTCCTTAATGTCTATTTAGTTCTGCCTGCAAAGCTGAAGTGGGGATACATTCATATAAATTACATCTTAGAAATGGATGAATTACTTTGTACTTCCTGCACCATGATTAGTTAAATATTCGTTCTCATGAAGATCATTTTGTTACTTGATCATTATTCTTGATTTAAACTGAAGTGTTTTCCATATACTCCTTAGCAGAACTCTTGAATATATCTAGATTATGTTGTATAGATACCTATGGAAGCAGCCTTGCTTTAATGTCTTTTATTAGAAAAGTCGGAAAGCAAAGTCTTTACCACTTTATTTAATGAAGGTCACAGTAGTACTTTTATCATAATATTTTAAGTCATTAATTCAGTAGGATTTTCTCAGAAACTTTTCTGCTGCCTTTGAGCCTTCTACTATGAAATGTGGTGGATTAAAAATCTTCATCATTGTAATTCGCTCTGAAATCTAAACTGAATCTGAAACATGAATATTTTTCCTAAAATTAGTTCATTTCGCTTTAATTTTCAGATTTGCAAATGACAAATTTTGTGACTTCTGACTTCTCTCATCCATTTTGTAGTTTATTCTGTTACTATAATTACTCAAACATAAAAATATTGACCAACTTCTTGGGCTTCTTGTGCTTGCTTGCATACAAGATCATCTAATATGAATGTGTTTCAGCTTCTATTTTGTTATCATCAATTACATTAGGGGTTAGTTTGATAGGTTAAATGAGGTAAGGGTGTGTATATAAAAGGGATGTATTAGTAAAATATAAAGCTGAGTTAACAATATGAGTGTTTTGATAGGATGTATTGAAAACCATATAATTATTTGGTAGGTGAAATAATTCATGAGAAAATGGTAAAATAGTTTAATTAGATATTATATTAAAAAGAAAAATAAAAAGCCATAAGATCACGCTTCGATCCAGAGGCGGAACCCCATTAAAAACTTATAAGGTTAGAAACCTAACCCCTAATAAAAGCAGAGAATATTCTCTATACAAATAAAAAGAGAGTCTTTGTTGCCAAGCCTATCACATTGTCCCACCACTCCAACGACTACGGCGGATTTAACTCATCTTCACACATATCTCGTCCAACTCTTAGAAGCCACAACTCGCATTGACTTAAGAGCATCCGTATCGGGCTATCGGCATTCAACATTTGAAGTAATCACGTAGGCTGTTATCACAAGCCAGGTTTGTTTCGTAAGTTATATTCCGGAGAAACAGCTTACCTTAGCACGGTTATTTCCTTTTTGGTAGTAGCTTTAGATGCATGAACAAGTTTTGAGCTGCCGAGTTCGAAGATGAACTAAAGGTAGTACCCACTTCCCGGTTTGTCAACCACGGACTTCCCAGTGCACGACAGAGCCGGCTCAAGCGGCGACTCCTTCCGATTTTTATCGGGATCCTCAAGCGGATCGAGTAAAGCCTCCACCATGTGCATATCCAAGCCGGGCTTCTGATTGATGCAAAGCGTTATCCTCTTCCAATTCGCCAAAGCTTCAAAGCCATTATTAGTGAATAGAAATTGATTATTAGAAGCAATGTTATTAGGTTCTTCTACGTGGGGAGCCTCTCCTTTGCGTACCCAGGACTTATCACGAACGGATTTCTGCTCTTGCTTACCTTTATTCCCCGTACCCTCCATAGTTGTCTTCCTCATCAGGGATCTGCAATTCTCAAGAGAGTGTCCAACAAAGCCACAATGATTGCAGAACGGAGGCAATTGCTCGTACTTTAGAGAAGCAAACATCACTTATCCCTCGGATTCAAACATAATGAACTGTTCGCACCCTTTTGTCATAATGAACTGTTCGCACCCTTTCAATCAGGACCCGAGCGTAGTGACACATAGTCCGCTGTCGCGTGCGCTCATCAATTTTGATAACCGAACCCAAAGCTGAAGCCAATGCATGAATTATCTTCGGCTGAAAATATTCCATTGGAATCTCAAATATGCAATCCCAAACCTGAGCCAAATTCGAATTAACCTTGTACGGGTTGAACCCGCGAACCCACTTTTGCACTCATAATAAGCCAGGCTTCAAAATCCATGAGCGTTTATCCGGGATCCTATTTCTATCTTCCATTTTGGGGAGCTGAATGTTATGGTAACCCCTTCCTAGGGGAATCAAGGCCCAATCACCAACAATCCCTCATATCTGACTGAGCTTGGAATACAGATCCTCCAATGAATATGGGGAGTCACCCACCGCCAATGAGATTTTTCCAATTAGGGAGTTCTGTAGTATTGTCGCCTCTCTCTGTACTAGTGCATCATCTATCTTAACAGACAGGTAGTCACCCTTTCTCTGGGCTTTCATTGAGGAAGAGTCATCGGCTTCTCGATCAATTCCAGCCAATTGATCTGTACATTCCTGTGTAGTCGGTAACAAAACTTGACGATAAGATCCCTTTTCTTGTCGTTGTTGGACTTGCGATTCGAGGGGAACCGCATTGGCAAGAATCGGGTTTTGGAGTCCATTGGGTGTTGGGAAATCAGTTGCGCCGCAAACATGCGATGCATCTTTTTCTGCCGGTGGAAAGTGCAGTGGCTCAGAATCCAGTTGTAGAGTCGGTGTGTGGGATGGGGTCTCCAACCGCTGACCGGCGCTGGCCATGTTTGTGGACTGTAAAGAACGCATCAATTCTGGTATTAGGGATTGCACATGGGAAGAAATCGTTTCGGAAATAATCGAAGAAATCAATTGTTTTAAAGAATCTTGAATTGACTCCATCAACAGATTAGACGCCATGAGTCCAAATGCCAAGAGCAACACCGCTCTGGCAAGAACTCCTCAAACAAGATCGGCGCTAGGGTTTCCCCATTTTCCTCCAAGATCGGCGCTCTGGTAAAATAGTATTTTAACCTTCAATGCCATGTGCCTTGCCCACCCTACTACAAACCCTAATCAACATATTGAATCCACAGAAACCCTAACTAAGAATCAATTTATACACCCTGTCAAAAAAAAAAAAAAATATCACTTTATACACTAATTAAGAATCAGTTGCAATAAAAACTCAAAATTTAATCAAAATCAAGATTTAATTTATAATTATAATAATAATCAAGAATCAGTTACAGCTGTAAAGAGGCGTATAACATCGTATACGAGCTTATGTTCCCTATCAAACACACCCTAGATGTATACGAGCTTATGTTCCCTATCAAACACACCCTAGATGTATTAAAAAGAAACTTCAAGATGCACAAAACATATATTGATGATGTTAGAATTAGAGATGGAATGCAATTTGCAATCGTGGAACTCTTACCAGTTTTGATCAGCATTAGTGTTCTTACCCATGTTTATCCTTTTTGTTAAACAGTCTTTTCTATGCTATGATGGTTGATCAAGAAATCGAGTTGCGATTAGAAAAATAAAAATAAAAATAAAACCCAACTTTCACTTCAGCCCTTTCAGCTAAAATCTTTCTAACTTGTTTTCCAAATTATCATTCTGTTTAGAGTTCATCAAATCATTTTTGTCTTGATTTGAACGAAGCCCTCTGATGCATCGAGGGATATGATATCTGTTTATTTATGTATTTACAGCATACATATTTGCACAGGCGGGTAAGAGAGAATCAAGGAAAAAGAAAAGTGAAGTCCCTGGTGAGGTTGCATCTGTTTCTGCTTCAGTGACTGCTCCCGTCCAAGAAGAACCCGTCGCTTCTGCTCCCGTTGCAAGGCCTGTGGTTGAGCGTCAGCCTATCCCCGACGATCAACAACTTGAAATTTTCAAATGGATACTGGAGAAGAGAAGAAATGTGAAACCCCATAATCGTGAAGAAAAGAAGCGTATTGACGAAGAGAAAGCTATTCTTAAAGAGTATATTCGTTCAAAGTCAGTCCCAAGCATCTAGCTTCATTTTTAGATAATCAACTGGACACAATTTTTTTGATAATCAGAGATCATATAGACATGAGGGAATGATTTTTTTCTTTAGTTTCCTCACTGTTCAATGATTTAGAACTAACAAACATGTGTACAAACTCTGCTTATGATAGTCTCTTAAAAACTACAAATTCTTGTCTGAGACGGTGTAATGGTGTTTGCGATTGATCTTCATTTTAGCAATTACGATTGTTGCTCTTGTTTTCATTGAACAGTTACGATTGTTAAACCATAGAAGAAAACGCCACCTTGCAATTTTTCCAGAATTTTCGAAAATGGGAGGGAAAGAGGAAAAATAATGCTTCTAAATTACAGCTTCATGTTTTATACCTTCTAAAAGAATACTGGCTAATTCTTGCTAGCTATCAACTATATATGTTTTTACAGGAAGAAACACACAGATTATTCCATATACATTGATGGGAACGAGAGGAAAAACATCAATCTTGTCAAACAACATTCCCAGAAAAATGAAATGAAGCTACTCCTAGCATCACTCTGAGGCGAAAACTAAATGATCGCCGTCCCTTACGAGCTCAATATTATCGATTTCAGCTCCATCTTTGCTGCGAATTTTCGCAGGGAAGAGACCGTATTTCTTAACACCAATGTCAACTAGCTCTTCAAAGCTAGGCGGAAGAAACACGAACTTTCCTCCGGTATCCCCTTTCTCCGGGCAACTTACAATTACTCTTGCACCATATGTTTTAACAGGTGCCTTATTCGTCGTTGGTGAAAGCAAATTGTTGTCCCCAGAGGAAGTGTGTGCCAATGAAATGATCCCAAACAGAGAGTTATGGTACCTATTGCTGTTAGTCCTTTGTCTAGGACGAGATCTGCCCCACGACCCGTCGTCCTGACTAAGAGGAGACAAGATAGGGTCACTCTTAAATCGTCCCAAAAAGCGAACTCCCTTTCGTTCCTCAGGGATGGAGACCATTGAATCCACCCCTTTGTGTGACTCAAAAAGCTGCTTGATCTCCTCATGGCCTTGCTGATCTGCCAGGTCCCGTGCTGTCCAACCACTCGCGTCGGGGTGTCAACACTAGCACCTTCGTCTAGCAGAAACTTGACAATCTCAGCATTTCCTTCACAAACCGCAATATGAATAGCTGTAGACCTGTTGATATTGCGCAATGTTACATCCCCACCGTGACGAACAATGTCCTTCAACAGCTCCAAATTGTTCTGCTCGGCAGCTGTGCACAAAAATGCACCCACATCGCCCGCGCTTATTTTCGCCCCGTTATCTAATAATACCTTCACAATTCTTTTGTGCCCCCAAGCATGGCCTCCCATAGAGGTACATTACCTTCTGCATCTGCACCACAAAAAATTAACAAGACTAGCTATATACATATTTTGCTGCAAAGGACATTAATCAGTACCTCTGCTATTCGGATCTGCAGAGTAATCGAGCAAAATAAGCACACAATTTTCGCTTCCGTTAGACGCTGCAATATGCTGTCAACCATTCCATGCATGCTTTAGAGGTGAGCCAGTTTAGTAAACAAGAAACTAGCTAGTGATATAAACATAAACTAACCAAAGCCGTTTTTCCGTTACTATCGCACTTTCGTTGGGATCAAGACCTCTCTTCAAGAGGTGATGCAAGAGCAAGTCATCTCCTCTGAGTGCAGCAAAACATAGAGTAAGAGGTAGGTCCATTCTTCCCGCGCCAGCATGTTCTCAATTTCAACCAGAATTCCCTCCATTATCGGGTCTTTTAACTCTTTCAAGTGCTGCATTCATTATCACTGTCATTTCATCGAGCTGAGGCTTGCAAATAAACATTAGTTATATTATATATACCTGGAGAAGATTGTTCATGATTATTGTGCCATCTCCAACGTTGGCCTGAACAATGTTTAGGAATGTGGTGCGGTTTAGTCGTAGCAGCTGCGTTAACCTTCTCGTTCGCACTGTAAATAGTTGAGGCCTACAACAAAGTACACCAATCTCACCGCAAAGATCACCCGTTTCGCCTCACCAACAACCTGCACAAATCATCATTTGTTGTTACATCAGAAAACACATTCATTATTGGCAAAGTGCATGTTTAAATTCAAGAATCTAACTTGCCTGTTCAACTCCATTCTTCATAACCAAAAGATCCTGTAAAACAATTTATACATCATGAGATTGAATATGTAATCATGACTGTTTGTTCAAGAGAGAGTCCAATTTTACCACAGCCCCTGTAGCGAGAATATACAAGTCAGTTGGAGCTTCATTCTGCAAGATTACATCCTCTTTTGGAGGGAAATACTCGGCTCTCATTTCAGAGACCTACAATATAATACCACAAACAGGTAAGGCATTTGATTTGATGATCAATGCCAAAAGTAGCGAAAATCGAATTGTTACCAACCAGCTGGAAGAGCAAATCGGTGGACACTCCACGAAACAAGTAGACCTTATCTACTAACGAGTAGAAAAGGAAATGGGAGATGCTTGACTTAATGGCTTTCGGAAGTGAATCGAGAATCTCCTGTTGCTGCAGCCCCTCCGAGTCTGTCCGAAACTTCAAGCACAAATGCGAAACCATCTGATCCTGGAGACGAGCCGGAAGTTGGTTCCTCTGTGCAAATCCAGACGCAGCTTGAATGGTATCTCTCTGTTAAGACGTTCGAACATAAATATATATGAATTAAATAAGCTCCAGCAAGAGTCATAGTAGCTAGCATTTGCAGAGTTACTGCCAAACAAATGTATACAAATTAAAGGGAAAACACAAATTTTTGTCCTTTATCTTTTCCATCTTATGGTTTTCATCCTTTAACGTTGCCTTTTTGTAATTCGTCCTGTAACTTATAAAATTCGACATTTTAGTCCTATTACCTGCTACATCCGTTAATACATGATTTGCCACGTTTTTATAGAAGTCACGTCATGCACTACGGGATGCTTGACTTAAATGTCGAATTTGTGTAAATTACATGACGATTTTCAAAATTTGAAAGTTAGCCGGACGTAAACCAACAAACTGCGAAAGTTAAAGGAAAAAAAGTGCATTTTCCCTAAATTAAATAAACTCGAGCAAGAGTCATAGTATTCAGAGAGTAACTTACAAATTGTCTGGTCCTACTAGTTCCATGGACCACCAAATTAGTCATATTTCCGATCAAATATGCAGTGAGGCCGAGGTTGAAGAGCATATAAAATATGTCGAATATCATCTCCCTGGTGTTCATCGGATGCAAGTCCCCATAGCCAACAGTAGTGAGAGTAGTGATGGACCAGTAGATGGAAGTAACATAACGAATCCACAGGCTCCGCTCCTTGAAATCGGGCATGGATTTTCCGATCCATGTGTTTTGTGGATTAGGTAATGAGCGGCGAGTAAATAATTAAAACAACCGGCAGCATGAACCACGAAGAGAGTAACCTACATGCATGCACAACAAATTCAACAATTTAATACTCCTTCTCGTCTCTCTTCACGGCCACCACTTACTAATTATTCATCAACTTACACATATCAGCTTTGCAACCCTAACCCAGAAGTAGTTGAAGTTTTTATCCTTCTCCAATCTGTTTTCAATAAATAAATTCACTTTTGGTCAGATTTTTGGAAAAAATTTTAAGGATCATAATTTAGGGGATGTCAAAATGAGGATCTGTAACTTTTCAGGTTGGCAAAATGAGGATTGTAACTTTTCATACTGGCAATTTAAGGACAATAACTTTTAAAAGTCGCACATTTAGGTTAAATTAGCTCGAGTCAACCCAAATCAGACCTAACTTCAGCCAGAATACAAGCCAAAATCGGGTCAATCAACCCAAATTTCAGTCCAAGTTGAGTTGATTTGACCTTAATTTACGACTTTTAAAAGTTATTGTCCTTAAATTGTCGTGCCAAATAGTTGTTGTCCTCATTTTGCCAGTCCCTAAGTTAAGGTCCTTACAAAAATTTATTCCCCAAAAGTTTATTATTGCAAGTTTTAATAGGAGACGAACTCTCCCGTGAAACTTGTTCACCGTAAGAAACGAGATTCATTCAAGAGTACAATTACTATTATTATAAACTAATATCATAAATTTTTACACACATAAAATATACCAAGTATGGATAAATGTTATGATATTAGTTTATATAAGTGCGTAATATTATCGAATGAATGTAATGATGGATGACCCGGCGAACAAGGCACCAACTCTTCCGAGACGCCATAGACGAAGCATGTTGAATAAACCGTATTTATGTAACGGGCTAGGAGAAATCTGTCGAGCCAACTCGGATGGGATGGTGGACACCACATCGAAAGCCAACCAAGAAGTAGCATACTTCCAAGCAATTTGCTTAGGATTGTCAACAAGAAGATATGTAGTTGTATCAAGGTAAGCAACAAAGAAAGTAAGGACGATGTCAATGGCAAAGAATCCATTCACAACATTGTCTGCGATGGAAAGAGGCCCCTCTGGCCTATCTAGAAATCCAAACTCAAATGGAGATACCCATGCAGTGTAGATTACCAGGACAACAAGAAAATTTTGCCATACCCTGCACCCATATTAATACAAAATTAAGAAATTAAATAAATGAGTTAATTTCACATTTTTCTATAAATTCGAATTTTTAAATAAGATAAAAAAATATTATAGTATCAGAGTATAACTAATATTAGAAATTTTTTTGAAAGCATAATTTTAGAAAATAGGTCAATTATATCAATGTGGTTTGAAAGATAAAACTTATTAATTCGAGACCTAAAAGAATTTTGTTATCACTATAAGATTGATAAGTTTGATACTTCAAACTCCAAATTAATAATTGAGCTATCTTTCATAAAATATCTGTCAAACTCTTTTTTATTTAAATTAGTATATCCTACCCACCAAACCCTGCTGCAATAAATGAAATATAGAGAAATTATGTTTGTTTTTTCCATATGAAGTCATTATCTAATTTGGAAGTTTCTACATGAAAAATCACGGGCACTAGCATTTTGAAACGCAACAAATCAACATTATTATTAGACAAAGTATCGAATATACGAGTTTCATTGTAAAATTTATTTTGAAAGTATTAATTGTTTTAAAAATAGTATTAATTATTATATTATAAAATATTAATATTGAATTATATTAACTATTTCGTTAAAAGGTATTAGTTGTTTTACTAGAGGATATTAATTACAAATTAATTTTACAAGAAAATTTATTCACACAATATCAACCCTTATTATTTTTGTGTTATACTCACCAATATGAGTTTATCATGAGAAGATTTCGAAATTTTAAAGAATATTAATATAAAGTAGTACAATTGATGTGATTGAAGAGAACACAAAATGGAATGTAGGAATAATAAAGAGTAAAATGAGTGAAAGCTCATGTAAATAAAATAAAATCGAGAGATAATTATATGATGTAGTGTGATCTATACGTTTCTAAAAATTGTATGAGAAGCTTTTATAAATATGCCCAAAATAAAAATATGAGAAGTTTGTATTAGAACGAAAAGATACTTTAGTATTTTTTTACCCAAAGACAAACTTGTGACTCGAACTTATCACCTCATGATCTAGGTAATAGAGTTCTAACTATTTAAATTATTTCAATTTATCAATTGATGTATATTATAATAAACACTTCACATGTGCTAACAAGATTCAAATAGTATAATAGACCGTGAAAAGTCGAAATCAGAATAAATTTTCCCACCATTCATCAAGAATCAAGATTGAAGTTTATTTATTTATTTAATTAAGAAAGATTTGAAAAAAAAGTAGGTGAAAACAGAAAAGTTATTTAAAATAATTTTTAAAAGAAAAGTAAGAAGGTCTGTTACCGACCATGCCGTTTAAGCCAAATTTTTATCAATGCATTTTTTTAGCAAAAAAAAAAAAAAAAGAAAAGAAAATCCACTCTTAACATTTTTTTTTTTAGCAATTGTGCATTTGTATAAATAATTTTGACGCAATTTTAATTTAGTTATGATATGTTCTAATTATATAAGAATGAATAAATATTAAATTAAAATTGCATCAATTGGTATTAATATACCTAAATATGACTCTTTCAATCTCGCCGTCATTTTCATTAACGCTTTAACTTTTCTTTTAATTTCATTTTTTAAATTTTCAACTTATTTCTTATCTTCCGTTAGTTGATTTTTTGATCGGGCAAAGGGTGGCTCGAACCCATAACCACTTGAGCTATACCACTTTGTTAGTTGCAATATGTATAAGCTATTTTTAGCAAATCTTTTAAGCTTTTCAATTAGAGCAATATATATATATATATATATATATATATATATATATATATATATATAAATCTATAATATATTAAAAAATGACATGGGGAAAGAATATAAACAATTCTATTCTTTTTATATTTAATTAATATACAAAAATACAAATATTTAGCAAATTATTTTATTTATTAATCAATCTATATATTTATGTTAATTACATCTAAGTAATCATATGAAGTTAATGAATGCAGAGTTAAAATTTATTTAATTATAATAATTGTGTATAATTAATTTTATGAGGTTAATTAATATTTATAAAATATAAATTTATATTTATTGGATGCGCATAAGCATTTATATGTGTATACATGTACATTTTTAATATTATTTCTATTATATAAATTTATTAAAAACATATACATATGATCCAAAAAGATTAAAATTTTATTCCAATCTCATATGTTTTTATAGATAATTAATTATCTATAAAAATGATGATGTATTCATTATAAATTGTGGCAATACAATGTTTTTATATGTTGAACTTTTATAGTATGTTGTTTATTTAATTTTATTCATTGTGATGTACTTATAAGGTATGAGAAGGATTATATTTTACAAAATTTGATCTTAAATTTTACGTTTATGTTTTAAATGTATGAAGTTCCAATTTCTTATATTTTTATTATTGCATTTCTAAAATGTTATGTAAATGTACTTTGAGAATCATGTGAAATTACCTTGATATAATATATAGGAATCGAAGAAAATAATCACACAAAAGAAAATAAAAATTAAAAAAATTGAAAAATGAGAAAGAGTTAAAATGGTTGAACGTGGAGACAAATTAAAAGTTTAATTTTTGTGATGTGTCCAACGAAAAGTGGAAGACAAAAAATAAGCTGGAAATGAAAATATATATATATATATATATATATATATATATATATATATATATATATATATATAAATGTAATTCTACTATGCTTTAGTGCATATGCCACGTGTAACTCAAATACATTTTTAAACCGTCATCCTTATTTTCAATGAAAAGTAACGTCTATCCATGAAAATAATTGTGATTGTTCAACAAAAATAAGAGTGATTTTTGTTAAAATGCATTTGAGTTGCACGTAGTGCATACAAAATTAAGATATATAAAAATGAGTAGGTCTTGTGTAAGACAAAACATAATTTGAGAATAATGTTTTAATATGTTAAAAAGAATGAGTATTAATTTGTACAAATTTGTAGAGCGTCTCACCATAAAATCGGCCAAAACAAGATTTTGAAAAAAATAAAAAAATCTGTAAAATCCTTTTTCAATGAGGATATCTTTTCCATTAATTTTACCGACAATAAACTAGGGAAAGTGGCGATATTATTAAAGAAAAAGGTTCTCCACCATAAATCATAATCGCCCATAGTTGGAAGAAAATAGTGAAGATGGAGTTTTGTGAGAAATTTCATACGGTTATAAATAACACAAATTAATATCAATTATTTTTAAAATATTAAAAAAATCATTCTCAAATTATATTTTATTTAATAAGACCACCATCGAGTTTTTCAAGAAAGGAAGCACTAAAACCAGGTACAAAATTATTAATTTAGACTTATCATCACTCACCATCACAAAAGAATTACTATTATGTGTATCCAAGAAAAGAAACAAGAAAAAACATATAACATTATCATACAAGCAGAGAAGGATTCAGAATTTTATTTAAACGATATTCATATTTATAAATATTTTCAATTCATGAAAACGAAATCATATAAAATGAAGGTCAGAAAAAAATTCAAAGGGGACGATCGCCCCAGACCCGTAAGTGCATGCAAAACATGGTAGAAAAAAGTTACCTGTAGCGACGGTCATACGGTGAGACGATGAAAGAATGAAGTTGAATTCTGCGATTACTTCTGGCACCAAGGGAAGGAAGAATTCCTGTTGAGAGGCTGTAACTGTTATTGCTTCCTTCTCTTGAAGCCTCTTCAATATCCTCTTCTTGGGCCCCACACAA
This sequence comes from Paraleonurus japonicus, assembly GCA_030762865.1. Classification (NCBI taxonomy): domain Eukaryota; kingdom Viridiplantae; phylum Streptophyta; class Magnoliopsida; order Lamiales; family Lamiaceae; genus Paraleonurus; species Paraleonurus japonicus. The sequence goes on along the minus strand of CM061061.1, from coordinate 5,518,533 downwards.
TATTGAACCTCTCAAGCCTCTTTTCCCAAAAACATCTTCCATTAATCTTTCTTCTCTAATTTTTAAAACATCTACCACTACATGATATATATATATATATATATATATATATATATATATATATATATATATATATATATTTATTTATTGGTATCAAGTATCAACACACAAGAGTTGTATGTATGGTGGTTGGGTAAATATATTAATACTCCCTAATTCGAAGTTAGCTTCACACTTTGGCGTACGGACATGTTAAGAAATTGAAGGGATGAGTAGCAATTTAAAGAATATTTTTACGTATAAAATAAAGAAATTAATTGAATCGTGTATACGTGTGAACAAAAAGTAATAATATTTTATGTCAAATTAGAAATATTATGAGGTGAAGTTGGAGATTTTTTTTTTTTTTAATTTTATCGGTGATACAGACAAAATAAATATATAAAATTAATTGCGGAGCAAAGAAATTAAAGTACTATATTTTCAAAGCAAAAGTATACTGTGAATAATTTTATATAAAGAGAACGTTAAAATTGAATTCGTAGATTTTAAACTGGTCATATATAATAAAAATATATATAAATAAAAGGGTTATTCGACTTTTCACGGGAATTTAATTTGACTATTTTTAACGTCAGAAATTGAAGAGTTAGTGTTTGTCTCACGTGAGACTTCACTTTCAAGTTTCAACAAAGTTTCTCTCTCGTTGACACCGAACACCCGTGCCTTTCTGGGATGTGATACATAATCCAAGCTTCCTTTTTCTTTTTCTATTTTTACTCGCTGTTATAATATTGATATATATGAATTAATTTATAATCTCTATATAAGTTTGAACTTTTAAATAAGACAAATTCTTATATGCAATATTGCATCGTAAAATAACTCATTTAATGAAATTCGGCCGATCCTGGTTGGGTCGAATTGGATCCAATGGATATTTTAAAAAAACTTGCGGGACAAAAAAAAATCGCCTCTTGGTGCTCCCGGTGTGTTACTATTATGTTACGCATATGTTACTTAAACGATAAATATGTGTTACTATAAAACAAATAATATGTATTTGTCTAAAAATAATCGCCCAAATGCAAAAATAAAAATAAAAAAAATGGTCAAATAAATATCTAATCTAATTATGTGTGTGAATCAAATAAGTATTTAATTTTCGACAACTTTATTCTTATTAAAAGAGTGTGATTTTATTAAGATGATGACTTATTTGATCTCAATATTAAAGAGAAATGATTTTAATGTATTAAAAAAATCATGGGTCTATTTGATCTCCAAGTATAAGATTTTTGGGAAAAATATGTGTTATTGTAAGGGCAAATATGTGTATTAAACTTGTGCAAAGGTAAAAATAAATTTTTCCTCTCAGTTGTGTTATTATTAGGTCAAACACATGTATTCTTGTATGAAGAAAAATGTATTATTAATGAACAAAACCAATATTTTATTCTTTTTAAGGACTAGTAACATGTATTTACCCTTACGGTAACACATAATTGTTCTTACGGTAACACATACTTTTGAAAAAAATATGTTACTATATGAACACAAACGTGTTCTTGTATAGAGAAATATGTGTTACTAGAAGAAAAAAATGTGTTACTATATGAAAAAAATGTGTTACTATATGAACAAAAACATGTTACTTTATGGAAAAATGTGTGTTATTATATGAATAAATTAGAACCCATTAGGAGTTGCGATATTCATTCCAGATTAAAAAGAAATAAAAATTTATCATCGAAGTTCGTATAAGCTTTGTATTCATCCTTTGTTTAAATTTTATCCACTCTTGTTTTTCATCAATCGGATCATCCAACACCTAATTATCCGGCAATTTTTAAAAAAATCATCCATGTCTTCTCCTTTTTTGCTCTCTTCTCCTCAATTTGATCTTGTAGTTGAATTTATTTGTAATTTTCGTCGAATTTCACTATTTTTATTGTCTCATGATCGCCGCCGTATCTGCGTTGTTGATTGTCGTTCTGCGCTTCAATCTGCCCTAATATGCGTTCTTAATGATTTGATCCGTTTTCGGTTGGCGACCGCGAGATTTATGTATGCCAAATTTAATTGATATTGTACGGTAAAATATTGTACAAGAGAGTCGCTCTTTAAATAAAGCGCAATTCTTTAATGGTATTAGAGCAAAATTTTGGTTCAAATCTTACTAAAAGCAAGTCCATCATTTAAAATTAAATATTTGTTGGATTTTCCATGATAGAGTTAATATCAGCCCGTAAGTGTACTCGTTGGACCTCTTCAATTCTCCGCATGATGTAGTTGAAATTCAGATTCTTAAATGAGACACAATTCTTTTAACTTTCATTTTATTTCTTTATTTAAGAAAAATGTGAGGTAGCATTTGTTGATGACAATTGCAATGTTAGTTCCAGGTTTTGTCGGTTTTACTACCAGAATTTAGTTGGTAGGGGTGTCTAATTATTGAATATTTATATTTCTAATAAGACAAAAACCTCTGTACAAAATTTAAAGTGAATTAATATATTTTAAGTTTTTTTATTTTAAAAATATAGTTCATATGAATTGATCTTATGTAAAGAAAATTTACCGTAAAATGGGCTACTATCATTTAATAAAATAATTAATATCACTTAAAATTAATTTTATATATTTTAATAAAATAATTACTACTATTAAATTCAATTTCATTGATTCTCGCAAAAACATTTTGCCATAAGTTTGAGTTCAAGCTAATTTGTTTCACCACGAGGTGAGTTCTTAGATGTAAATATTTGGGGTGGTTGGAACTATTTTTTTGTTACTCCCGTCATACTTTAAAATGTGCTCACTTATTTTATTTTTTAGTCTTCTAAAAATGTGTTAATTCTCATTATGAACATATTTTTTTATTTTTACTCTTCAACTATCACTTAATTATTTTAATTTTTACTGCACTTACTTACAAACAACTATTTTATTCTCATAAATGGATTCCATAATACAATACCTTTTATTTTATCTATTCTTCTTATAAAAATTTGTGCTCCAATGAACATTATTTAAGAGATGGAGGAAATAATATTTTTATCAAGTCCATCATAGTATAACACCTTTGTTTTTATATATTTGTTTTCTTAAAACATGTTGATTGTAGGATTCCGGCAAGCGGTATTAAGACCAATCAAGTTTATCGAACCCAAGGAAAAAAGTATGCACGTGAGACCCTAGGAATACAAGTTATCGGTGACTATTGTTGCAAAGCGGTTTTGGAAATAAAAACACAACAAAATGCAAGAAATAAACTCAAACAAAACAAAGAGGCAAATGATCGAACACTTCAAAGGAAAGAACAAACAACAACAATAAATGGGGATTTGGGTAGGGGTGGGTTTCGGATCGGGTATGTCGGGTTGGGTACCGAAATTGGATACCGAAAATTCAGGTATTTATTGTTAAGATCCGAATTCGATCCAAAAATCGGGTACCCGATTATTTCGGGTATCACGGATCCGATTTATTTATTATTTTTATTTTTTTAAGTTTCATGACATATTTAATATTTACACCGTAATTTAATAAAATATATCTCTACTTTCATATTTATGTTTTTAGAAAAACATAATATAACCTACACACAAAAAAAAATCAAGATTTAAGAGCGATAAAAGAAATCAATAACAAAATGAGTGAATGAAATCAAATTCTAATAATTAACATAACTAATGTAATTAAAAGTAAAAATTGGAAATAGATTTGAAATTTAAAATAATCGGGTACCCGATCGGATATGTCGAGTCCATTTAAAGATTCGATATCCGAATCCGACCGAAATTGGGTACCCGATATCCAAAATATATAAAATATCCGATCCAATCAGGTAATACCCGATCGGATCGGATCGGGTACCCGAAACCCGATTTTTGCCCACCCCTAGATTTGGGTGCTAAGGCTAACATCCATCAAGGAATCAATGATCAACAAGCTATGATTGAATCAAATTACAAATCAACTAAGATAGAAAGCATAAAATCATCATGCAATTAATCACTCCATTAACCACACAATGCCTAATGTGAGTATCCTTAGTGCAACTAATCTCTCGATTAAAGCACCCAATTCATACACTCATACACAATTATAACCCGATTAATCCCTAATCATGTTAGCTCAACTCTCACCTATTGCTAGGATGATCAAACATTAATCTAAAAAGATAATTTTGCATGAAGCACAATTGAGAATCACAATTAGGAAGCAATCTAACTCAATTGATCAACAATCATTAACAATCAAAGCATAGGCAATCAAATCATCCTCAATTTCAATTAACCCAAGCACAAGAGAGTTAGTCCATGGTGCCAAGAGCAAAATCCATGGGAAGAAAATCTATTTGAGCAAACAACAATCTAATAGCAACAATAAAGGAATTGAAAAGACAAGAGAGGAAGAACATCACCAATTGGATTAAATCAACAAAAATAGGAATATTTGAGTCTTCAATACACTTCTTCTCCAATGCAATTACAAGCTGGAATTGAGTAAACAACTATGATCTAAAGCCAATCTAATGCTAATCTAATCAACCACAATTGAAATCTAAGTCTAGAACTAACAATCTACTCTACCTACAAGGGAAAATTAGCTTTGGGCCTAAGAAATCGCCCCAAAAGCTGGTAATCGCTCTATGGATTGTATTCAAGTTATGCTCTGTTTCCATCATTTAAATAGGCGAATTTGAAAAATCCTCGCCCTTGAGTCGAGGCTCAGCCCTCGACTTGAGGCTACCACTTTTTTCTGTCCCTCGACTCGAGGCTTAGCCCTCGAGTCGAGGCTTCCTCAAAATTTCGATTTTCATCCTTTTGCCTTCACCCTCGGGTCGAGGCCCTGGACCTCGACCGGAGGTCGAGTCGAGGAATTTTCTCGATCCGGCTCCGCCTCGACCCCATTTTCGCCCATCTCGATCGTCTCTTCATCCTATGAATGCCAAGACTCTCGTTTTGGCCAAATTCCACCGATTTACATGTAAAACGGACGAAAAATATCAAATATCTCACAAGTAATACTTTTAGGCAAAATAGTGATACTCTACACATTTAGGCACAAAATCTAACATTTTTATCACTTTTGCACTAAAATACACCTTAAAAACATGCATCAATTCACTCCAATCACATGTCTATATTATTAGTTAGGTAGAAACTTGTACACATATATTATTATTGTTCTGTATGTGAAGTGTTGATATTTAAAAATTAAATATATATTTTTAAAAATACTACTAAAAAAGAGTTTATGTGAACTCGCATTTAGTTTGCTTAAAATCTAAATATGGATATCTTATTTTTATTTTCTCATACTCAAAATCATAAACTACTAATTTTACCCTCTCAAATTAAACTTTTCCAAAATATTTCTTAACTAGCGTATTTCCCGCATATTACGCGGCTTTTTTAAATATTTATATAAATTATTTTTAAAAGTATAGTAATATTTATAATTTATAATTTTCAATTAAAAATTAAAAATTAATTTAAAATTACTTTAAATTTTTAGTGTAATTAATACACAGATGAATATGCACACACTAATTATTATTTTATGTAAATTATTAGTTACCGTGATTTAAAAAAATTAGGTTAGAAAGCAAAAATTAAAAAATATATTAATGCAATTTAAGATATATATCATCTAATAAATTCATGGGTATGATAATTCATGTATTTTTGTAACTCCTTATAATAAGAAGAAATAGAGAAGAATATCATATTGTAAAGAAAGAAAAAATATATATAGAATAAAATCATATTTTAAATGTAAAAAAAAAAAAAAAATTTAAACTTATGCGAGATAAAATTTTATTGTATTCTTAAGTTAACTTCGCTTATATGTCGAATATTAAAACATAAATTGACATGATTTTCTTAAATATATTGAGATAAAACATATATTCATATCATCACAATAAAATATCTAATACACATTTATAGATTTGAGTTAAACATAATAGTACAAATTGATGTGTGAGTTAGATTTGAAATTAAGATTAATTGCAAAAAATATTCAATAATAGTTATACAAATCTTATAAAGATTTGTAACTCATTTAGTTGTCATATAACATAAAAATTATTCAAGAGGTATAAGGTTCAAACCTTTGTTATTATATATATATATTTTTTTAAATTAAACTCAATATTATTATGCCACATATTAAACACAAATCAATAAAAAATTAGCACATCATTACAATATAATTTAAACTTCATGAGAATACGACACATCACCAAATCAACCTCAAGGCGACACATCATCAAAAGTAAACTCCCTCTTTGTATAATAAGGATTACACCTTATATCACTCAATTACTCACTCTACCCTCTCAAACTAAAGCAACCACCCTCCAATAAAGTTGAAATGACTAGTTTACCCTTAACTTTATATATTTTACCCTCCAATAAAGTTGAAATGACTAGTTTACCCTTAACTTTATATATTTTAATACTTAATAAACAACTTTCTCAATAAAATATGTGTTATTTTGGTTTGATCAAGAAAAAATGGGACGGAGAAAGTATCAATTTTAAATTATTTTTTAACAAAATAATTTATATTTTATGTATTGGTATTTAGAAATACAGGTGGGACAATTTCAAGTACGAAGAAGCTGACCTCGCACACGTGTGGTTGCCATATTTGATCCCTACCTCTAATAATTGAAACCAACTTGTCTACTCGAAACAAATAACTACAATATCTAAACTCCCTAGTACCGACAAGGGTTAATTCTCTTTTATTTAAATAATGACAAAAGTCTAGTATTAACCTTGATTTATATAAGGAGATCCATGAAATTGAATCCGCGGATCCATTTTTACTACATGGATCTTAACTTGACCCAAACCAATTAACTCATATTTCTTCAACCCGAACAACTTTATCCATATTTCCACAATCGGTATCATATTATCTCTTTCTTCTTTGATCTCTCCATTATTGACATTGATATTTTTTTCCACAGAAGCCACTTTTCTTCTTCAAACATTTCAAAGATCTATTTTCTCTCTTCAGATCGTCGATAGTGATGCGAGCAGCAGTGGGGTTTCAATTTTTATGGCTGATAAATTCACAATTTGTGTTTCAATTTGTGTATTATTAGGTTTCAATTTGAAAGATATATTCTCTGTAAGATTTGAGTTGTAAAGAATTAGTTGAAAAACTAAAATTGATGGTTCTCAGTTATTCATTTTTATTGTTTGGTTAATGCTTCATATGTGGTGATGCTTCTCATTTGCTTCATTTTTGCAGTTAAGAATTTTGTTTGGTTAATGATTCTTTGAATAATTTGTATTGATTAGTTTATTTTTGGGTTTGATTAATGCTCCTCTATATTTTCATTTTCAAAGAATTTGTCTGCTTTATACTGCTACAATGCAGACTGATAGCTTTTTGAAAGAATTGTCTAAATTTAATAAGAGTAAGAAAGCTCAATCAGAAGATTTTACAATAAATTAATTTAAGTAATGGTCATTATCATATTTAGGGATGTATATTTTTATAAATTTATGCTTACAAATTTATGCCCTAGAACAAGTGAATTCATAATTTTTGTTCTGTAATCCTTCAATTCTTGACTATTTTTTTGAATATCTTGTAAAATTACATTAAATTTGTCTCCTTCCTAACTCTGAACCCAATTGAATGGTTTATACTCTCACTTCTTTGTGATAACTAAAGAGTATTAGTCGTAATAACTAAAAAATATGACTTATATTCTTGAATGGTATTAGTCGAGATAAGTTTGAAGAGTATTAGTCTTGATTACTAAAGTGTATTAGTCATGATAATTATAGGGTATGACCTATATTTCTAAAGGGTATTGAGCGGGATAAGCTGAAGGGTATTAGTTACATTGACAATAGGGTATTAGTTGAAATAACTAAGAGTATTAGTCCTAATAACTAAAGAGTATTAGTTGTGATAATTAAAGGGTTTGACTTATATTACTAAAGTGTATTAGTCAAGATAACGAGAAGAGTATTACTCTGATTAGTAAAGGATATTAGTCGTGATAATTAAAGAGTGACCTATATTTTAAAATGATCAAACTTGTAATGGATAGTTAAATGAGTTATGTGTTTGAATCTATATTTACTATATGTATCCGGTTTTATGGTGAACCTTAGTTCACACTAGTCATACACATAAACTCCCTAGTATTGGCAAGGGTGAATTCTCTTTTATTAATTTAAATTAGATTTTAACATGTGCAATACACGTTGTATTCGTCATAGCGGTGATAGTTAATATATTTTTATCGAAGTTGTATAAAAGTATTGTTTTACTAAATAGTGTTAGTTATTTCACTCACGAAGTATGCGTTGTTTATAATATTCTTCATTATCAAAATTAGTATGCATGATTTTTTATACGGATTTTAAAGAAATATTGATAGTTTATGTATAAAGTAGATATATCGGAGGAAGTAGATCCTCCATTTCTTTGTGCAATTTTTTGTAAATTTTAGAGAGAGATATATGCATGATCAAGTAATGGATGAGGACTTGTTTTAGAAGTGAACAGTATTTTCAACTTGTTCTTTGGCATTGTCGTATATTTTGTTTATTGATTTCACAATTTCGTAGTAGATAACATAAGATTTGTCCATGTGTCGGTCTCGTGCGCATGTTTTCCGGTAAAACACGATAACATGTCTTTTACATGTGAGTTTGATTGTTTTGTTTTTTTATTAAAATAAATATAAAATTATAAAAATTCCACACATTGAAAGACAAAATACACAACTAATGAAATTAAAATACTAAATTTATGACATGCCTTCGTGCGCGGCGTTCCAACCACCTTAGGAGTGCGAGATGTTTGCCCTCAAACAGTTTTATCGGCTATTACGAGGCCCCAATTATGCGTCGTCGGACGGAGCTCCACTCCACCGATTGTGGTAAAATCAACAAGTGTTTTTAAGACCAAACCAAGTTATCGAACCCAAGGGATAATATATGCGAAGAGGCCACTAAGACATGAGTTTTCAATGACTTTTGTTGCAAGCACGGTTTTGGTTCCACTTACTCTACAAATTTGCAAGAATTAAAATCTATCAACTATCAAGCAATGAATTAAGCAACGAACAAGTAGCAAACTAAGCAAACTCCCGTATCAAGTGAGCAATAGGGTGCTAGGGATAATCTCCACCAAGGAATCAATGATCACAACTATATTTGTATCAAATTGCTATTCAACCAAGATAGAAAGTATGAACATCATGCAAATATGTCTCCATTCATCATACAATGCCTAAATGTTATTATTCTTAGTGCAACTAATCTCTCAATTATGAAGCATCTAATTCATACAATCATACACAATTATAACTCGATTAATCTCTAATCACGTTAGCGCAAGTTTCGTTTGTTGCTAGGGTGATCAAAAACCAATCAAAAGAGATAAAAATACATGAAGCACAATTAACATCAACAATTGGGAACTAACTATCTCAATTAAATAACAATCATCAACAATTATAGCAAGAGTAATGATTGGAGTGAATTGATACATGTTTTTAGGGCTATTTTTAGTGCAAAAGTGAGCTAAAGTGTGATTTTTGTGCTTAAATGTGAAAAATATCACTCTTTTGCCTAAAAAGTATTATTTGTGAGATTTTGATATTTTTCGTCCGTTTTGCGGAGTAAATCGGTGGAATTTTGCCAAACCGAGAGTACCGGTATTCTTAGAATGAAAAGACGAACATACGGGATGAAAACGGGGTTGGGACCGGAGCCTTTCTCGATAAAAATTCCACTGGTCTCGAGTTGGAGTCGAGGGTGCACAGACCTCGACTCGAGGTTCATCTTTGGAGGAAATCATTTCAAAAGACAGGATCCTCGACTCGGGGAGGAGCCTCGAGTCGAGGGATATGAAAAATGCGGGAAGCTCGACTCGAGGGCGAAGCCTCGACTCGAGGCGGGAAAGATTTTTAAAGAAACGTGTTAGCGACTTTTAGGCCTCGACTCGAGGGCTTGAAGCTCGACTCGAGGAGTGCCCAAAACCGAAAAATTCAGTTTTTAAGCCATTGAAAGCCAAAACAGAGAGGATTGATTTTAGCGGTTCGGAGCGGTTTCTAGGAGTTTCTTTGAGCGAATTTTACATTTTGTAGCTTGAATTTCCTTGTAATTGCATTAGATTGTTAGAATTGAGATAGATTCACATTTAGTTCATTAGATTAGTAGATTGGTTGATTGTAGTTGAAGTTTGCGGTGAGAATTGGGAAGAATTGAAGTTGTATTGAAGCATTGTACAAGATTAATCATTCTTATTTTTGCCTATTGAAGCTTAATTGGTGATGTTCTTACCCTTTGATCTCTTTAATTCATTGCTTGTAGTAATTAGATTGTTAATTGCTTTCTTAGATTTTCTAGCCATGGTTTTTGCTTGTAGCACCATGGGCTAATAGCTTTGTGCTTGGGATAATTGAAATTAGGGATGAAGTGATTGCCTCATGCTATGATTGTTGATAATTGTGATCAATTGAATTAGATTGCTCCCTAATGGTGATTCTTAATTGTGCTTCATGAAAAATTGTCTCTTTTGATTAATGGTTGATCACCCTAGCAATAGGCGAGAGTTGAGCTAACGTGATTAGGTGTTAATCGAGTTTCAATTTTGCATGATTGTATGAATTGGGGACTTCTACATTGAGAGATGGGAAGAACTAAGGATACTCACATTAGACATTGTGATATTAATGGAGTGATTATTTTCATGATGGTTTATGCTTTCTAATTTGATTGATTTGCATTTGGATACAATCATAGCTTGTTAATCATGGATTCCTTGATGAAGATTATCCCTTGCACCCAATTCCCTCATTGATTTTAGTCTATTTGATCTTGCATTCTAAGTGTTTGATAGATTGTTTGCATAAACTTGCCATTTAATTTCTTGCAATTTGTAGAGATTTAGTTCAAGAGCTTGTTGCAACTTTAGCCATTTAGAACTCTTATCCTTAAATTTCGTTTGCATACTTTCTCCCTTGGGTTCGATATTTTTGTTGATTGGTCTTAATAACTCTTACCCTATACACTCCGATCAAGTAATCAAATCATCCTTAATTTCAATTATCACAAGCACAAGAGAATTAACCCATGGAGCAAAGTGCAAAATCCATGGGTGAAAAATCAAATTGCATGATCAACATGATAATCACAACAATTAAGCAATAGAAAATTGTAGAGAGGAAGAACATCACCAATTTAGCCAAATGAACAATGAACAATGAACAATGAATTAAATGCTTGAATCTTCAAACGTAAACTTCTTCTTCAATGGAGTTACAACTCAAGTGACTAATCTAATGGATTAAAGGCTAATATAATCAATAATCAATGAAAATATCTCTAAAACTATGAATCTAATCAACCTAGAAGGAGAATTTTGCTTGGAAACCGAGAAATAGCCCAAAAACTAAAAGGTAACTGCTATGGAATGATGTGTGCTCAGTTTTTCGTCCAAGGGGATTAAATTAAAAATTTTCTGAAAATCGAAAGCCTCAACTTGAGCTTGAGGACCTCGAGTCGAGCTTGGTGAAGTCGTGGCCACGATTCTTTAAAATTTCATCGCTTCGACTTGAGCTTCAGGACTCAAGTCGAGCTTGCCGCCTTTCTCACATCCTCGACTCGAGCTTAGTGCCCTCGAGTCGAGGCCTTCAACAGATAGACAAATTTTTGAAAGCGGCTTCACCCTCGAGTCGAGGGCCTGGACCTCGACCAAGGGTCGAGTCCAGGATTTTTGCCGACCCGTTGACCACCTTTGACCCCGATTTCTCCCGTCTCGTTCATCTCATTCCCGTGTGAATATCTATGTGCTCGATTTGGTCAAATTCCACGAAATACCTGAAAACGAGATAAAACACATCAAGAATTCATTAATTCCACACTTGTGATACTTTTCATGCAAAGAAGTGATACCTTACACCTTAAAGCTAAAAACTAATACTTTTCATCGGTTTTTGCAAATAAATATCACATTATTCATATACTCCTAACCACCCATCAAACACCCCCAAACTTTCCATGTTACTCGTCCTTGAGCAACGAGAATATCCACATCAAGAAATGATCAAATCAAGGCGAATCGAATAAGCAATCATCAAATATGCAATCATTGGTGAACAAGAGTCAATTTCACAAGACAATACATCATGACTCAACTTCCTATAAGAGCAATCAAGAATCGAGATTGTTCATTCACCACAATCCTCACGGTCGTGTATCACTCACTCTCAAGTGTGTTTAGGTCATCACATCCCTCGAAGATCGAATGCGTACATGAATCACTATAAGCTTGCCCGTTATTTACATCTCTCGGATCAATGCTAACAACTAGTGTTCTTATTTTTCTTATACTTCACTTCAATGCCATCACTTCACTTGCTTCACTTAACATTCTTCATTTGTTGACTCCTTTGTAATCATTCACATTCTCCTTTTCCTTTCTTTTGTTCTTCTTTTTCTAGCACTTCACCCTTGCATTCATCTCTTCATCATCTTTTGACTTTTTATGCTCAATTTATTATTTTCCTTCCACTTGTAACCCAAGTTCCTAGCACTAATCCTATCCTCCACTACGTGGGACTTTTAGGATCAAATGTGGTCTATAAGCTTGTAATTAGGCTAGGAAAAATACATGGCTTAAGGCTTAACTTGGTTAACAAGGGATTAACATCTCAAGGGCAATTCACAAGAGTAATCATTCAAGCAAAAACCCAGGCAATTTCTAGGACTCAACACAAGCATCGACCACACACAATAATGAAAATCAATCGATTTTAATGTCTCGGTTAGGCTCAAATTTCTCCGGGTATTTTGATCATAGCTCACAAACTATTTCTCTCTTCCTACTCTTTTCAAAAGTTAAGTCATCACATCATCTTATTCATTAACAACTTATTAAGAAATAATCACACATTCATTAAAAACCCATTCGAAACAATCTTAAAATAATCATCACATCAATGAACAAGCAATGAAAATCAAGAAGTCCAAGTCAAATTAAAATCATCCATAAACATCATCAAGTGCACAAATCCAAGAGTCAAGAAATTAATTACAACCCAATCATCAAAATCAATTCATAACATCAATCCACCAAGAGAATGAAAGCGAGATAACTAAATAAGACTAAGAGAGAAGGAATGAAACTTCCTAATCATTAGTTGGAGGCAGCGGAAGATGTGGGTAGTAGCCCGGCCCAAGATGCCACGAGCTCATGTTTTGGAGGAGAGCATACATGTCTTGTTGGTTTTTGAGATATTCCTCTTGCATTCTTCGTGTCTCTTCATTGAACCTCCTCGACTCTTCTAGGACACGGAAGCATTCATCTTGGCGGGTAAGGCACTCCAATTGCATTCTTTGACTATTCACCCACATCTCTTCCGTTACTTGTCCAAGGCCTCCTCGACGAGCTTCCGGCCTCAAATTCCCGGCTCATCATTTCGTCTTGCCAATAATAATTTGATCTAAGGCGCTAGTTCTTCGTCTTCCTCCATCCTTACCGGCTCCTCCACCGGCTCATCATCGGCCTCTTCCCCTTCTTCCTCATCCTCTTCTTCATCATCATCTCGATCCTCTTTCCTCTTCTTCGTCCTCATCTTGGAGATTGACTCCATTGCTCTCTCGTATAGGCCTCAATAGCCTCGGTGTGCCTCTGTGACCACATCCGGAGGTTGATTGTCACTTGGCCCGCCACACCAAAGGCGGTAGTGAGCCTCTTGTTCGGTAGAGGGAACCGGCCTCCTAGGTGTTTTTGAAAACACCAAGTCCTCCCAATTTTGTCCAAGGACCTCATCCTCCTCATCGTATCGGTGGTAAGGTCGGGACCCTCCAAGGCTCTCAAGTTATGGGTCGAATTTTGAAGTGCTCTGCTATCAATGTGATTTGACCCCCAAACTGTATTTTGGCATATCGGGTGCTCTTCACCATCTCGAACAAGTAGCACAAGTATGCTCCGGCACTGAATCTTACCCCATGGAGGAAACACCACATAACATAGAGCTCTTCCGATACCACGGCCCCTCTCTCGGATTGAGCAAAAATTGTGCACGAGAGGATTTTCTCTAAATATCTCATGGCCGGATTACGGATGTGGGTACTCTTTGATTTCCGGGTGTGAATTGTGGTTGTTCCGATGCTCCCGAATCCGATATCCATCTCCAAAATTTTTTTGCATTATACTCTCTTCTCGGCTTCAACAATGTGCCGTCGGATCGGTCGGTGCTCCCAATATCTCATTTACTTCATTAACCGTTAAGGTGTACTCATTCCCCATCACTCAAAAGTGAATGCCCTTGGAAAATTTGCCTTTCTTGCCTTGTCAAAAGTGATCGTGCACAAAAACTCCAAGGTTAGGCCCAAATACGTGCGTGGCCTCTTCGCCAAGAACTCCGATATTCCTACTTGCTCAAATAGCCGTGGGATGTCGTCCTCGATCCCCATCGCCACAATACGGTCGTGGTCTACTAGATGTGTTTTCACCATCTTATCGTGCAATTCCCCATATAGGATAGAGTACTTCCTCCATTCATAATCATTCCACATGATCCCCAATTGGGCCGGCATCTTGTTTGCAAATCTCACTTTGTCTACCACCTTCTAGAAATCAACGTCGGAATACTCGTGACCGTCGGCCCCTCGAAATATTTTTCTACACATTGTCAAGGCAAAATTAGCACCATAATCATCTCACGAGGGCAATACACATAATAGTAAACGAGAATGAATGAATCATGCATTGCAAAGCTCCAACACTCAAGTATTCCTATGTTAACCAATCAACTAACTCAAACAAGTTGGTCAAGTACACAACTCAATCAATTAGGCAATACGAGTGCTTAATGTATGACACAATATGTATACTCAATCAAATGGCCTCAATTATCAATAAACACAATTAAGCTCACAATAATATTAACTATACTCAACAAAAATTTTATCCCAAAATTAGCCACTCAATCAAGTAATTCATCACCAAAAATCAAATTGCATGCACTTAATCATCAACTATGCAAACTTAACTAAATAACCTTCTACATTCACAAGGAGTTCTCATATATTCATGTAAACTCATTCACTAGGCCTGGATTTAACTAGGCCTACTCTAAATAACTCAATCAATCACGAATATGCCCTCTAGTTCAACAATTAATCCAATATATCCAACAAAAACCCTCAAATTCGTCCAAAATATTATGCATACAAGGTGTTTGACAAAATGCCTTAATAAAATTCCAAATTTAAATCACTAAATTGGACAAGACTATCAATACCCATGCACCAATTATCCACAAGAAGAAATTTTTAAGGCAAATGGATGAACAATACGTACCTTGTTGTAGAATAATTCGGACTTAGGAGGAATTTGGACACCCGCACACTTCTTGCTCAAAAATCCCCAAGTTTTCTTCATAAAACCCTCAAAGATTGAATTATTATGATGGAAGTGAAGGAACAATTAATTAAATATGTGAGTAATGGTGGAAATTATGTGCAATATTGGTGAAGACTGAAAATCGCGCCAGAGAGGAAAAAACTAGGGCACGAATCGAGGTGTGGGAATGGGGAGGCTGGTGTGTTATTTAAAAATGTCCCTAGCCTCAAGTCGTGCTTCACGCTCTCGACTCGAGGTCACTTGAAATACATGCCCCTCGACTGGGGTCCAGCCCTCGAGTCGTATTTGCCGATTTAAAATTCGCCACGACTCGAGGCTCGAGGCTCGGAGTCGAGCTCGATGATTTTTTCGCAAAATTTCACTAAGGCGAGAATCCCTCGGGTCGAGGTCCATGCACCTCAACCTATGGTCGAGTCCAGGGCTATTTTACAAAATTCCGGACCCGGCTCGACCCCGAACCACCCTAAATCGACCCTACCGACCCCAACGAATCCCAATATGCACATACTAACCTTTTTGGTCCCTCGATTTAAGCACAGTCGCTCATTCGATCAAGGAAGCCGGGTCTATTCCTTTTTGCCTAAATTCACCAACTTTTATGCACTTTTCCTTCTTACTTTTGAATTTTCTTGCAATTCCAACACTCCACAATTCAATTTAGCAAGTGTACCTACAGATTGAGCACAAGACACCATTAAATTCTTACCAAGACGAGATGCAAGTAGACATTTAAGAACAATCATCACCCCCAAACTTAAATTTTATCATAAAATTCAAAGTTTGGCAAAAGTGTGATATGCAACTCCCAAAGGTATCAAATAAGCTCACTCATTCCAATCATCCAATAGCAATATATATCTCAATCACCTAAGCATCATCAATTAAGTTCCAAGCAATTTCTCCAAAACAACACAACTAATACAAAGCACAAGAAGCACACACAAACACCTAAAAGCAACAAGAGATGGGTTGCCTCCCATTAAGCGCTATTTTTAACGTCCTATGCCGGACGGAACTTGAGGAGTTCATACTTCCATTTCAATGAGGACGTTAGGCATCTCCTTGTGCCTTACTAGAGTTTCCTTTGTAAAGAGGCAATATCCCCATTTGTCTTCCAATAGAAGCTTCCCTCCTTCTTTGATTTCTTTCACAATCAAGACTTTTTTGAGTCTTTCCACTCCAAGCAACCTACTCCAATAGGACTCACTCCACACCACTTGATCACCAACCACAGAGCTAAATTCTTTCTTCTCAAGTGGCACCTTCCTTTCTTCTAACACTCCCAAACTTGAGCCTTGCTCAAGTTTGGTCAACTTCTTTACTCATTTTCCATTCTTTTCATCTCCTAGA
Organism: Paraleonurus japonicus; assembly: GCA_030762865.1. NCBI lineage: Eukaryota > Viridiplantae > Streptophyta > Magnoliopsida > Lamiales > Lamiaceae > Paraleonurus > Paraleonurus japonicus. The sequence goes on along the minus strand of CM061061.1, from coordinate 5,501,754 downwards.
TCAATCAAAGGTGCAACAAGCGCCTTTTCCTCCCTAAGATCATCAAGAGAAACACAAGACTTATTAGAAATCATATTACAAGAAGGAATAAGATGATCATTAATTAAAGAATTAAAAGAGTTAGAATCTTCCCTCTCCTTTAAAGGGCACAAATCAATGATCTCTATATAGCCACATTCCTTCTTCTCCAAAGCACTTGGAGTATATTCTTCTAATGGAACTCTAGAAAATGTCACCTCTTCTCCGTTAAAGCTCAATTTGAGCTCTCCCTTTTCCACATTAATCATGGCTCTTCCGGTAACAAGGAAAGGTCTACCAAGAATGATAGGTGCCTCAAGCTCTTCCTTCATATCAAGTACTACAAAATCCACCGGAAGATAAACTTGCCAACTCCCACTAATACATCTTCAATAATCCCATACGGATGAGCAAAAGATTGATCCGCCAATTGAAGATTAATAGTGGTGGGAGTCACCTCTCCTATCTCCAACCTTTTGAATATGGATAAAGGCATAACATTGATACTAGCTCCCAAATCGCATAAGCCTTGCACTTTCCCATTCCTACCAATTTCACAAGGGATCACAAAACTCCCGGATCCTAAAGCTTTTGAGGAAGGTGTCTCTCAAAAATCTCCTTGCATTCTTCCACCAGCTTGATTGCTCCTTTCTCAACCCATCTTCTCTTCTTTGACATTATCTCCTTCAAAAATTTCTTGTAGTGTGGAATTTGCTCAAGGGCATCTAGTAGTGGAATATCAACATGCAAGCTTTTAAACACCTCCAAGAACTTACCAAATTCCTCACCAAGCTTCTTCTTCACTAGTCTTTGTGTATAGGGAACCGGAATGGGAGTCATTGGCACTCCCACACATCTTTGGAATTCTCTTCTTTCTTTACTTCTTCCTTTGCTTAGATCACTTCTTCACTCTCTTTCTCATCAACCACACCCTCTTCAATTACCTCTTCTTTCTCAACCTCCTTCTCACCTTCAACTTCCTTGGACAATTTAGGACCTTCAAATCTAGCACCACTCCTTAATTGTATAGCACTACAAAATTCTCTTGGGTTAGGCTCGATGGTAGACGGATATTTCCTTATTTTGTAATTGATTGATTGCGGTAAATCGGGTAAGCGATATTAAGACAACCAAGTTTATCGAACCTAAGGGAAAAGTATGGCCATGAGTCATTAGAAATGCGAGTTTTCAATGACTATTGTTGCAATCACGGTTTTAAACTAAAAACACAATACAAATGCAAGAGTTAAAATCAAACAACACAACAAGCAATTAATCAAATAAGTGGTAGGCAAGAACAATTACCAAGCTAGAAATTCTCAAAAATCAATCAATGGGGATAGGGGTGCAAGGGATAATATCCATCAAGGAATCAAAGATCAACAAGCTATGATTGCATCAAATTGCCAATCAACTAAGATAGAGAGCATAGAACCATCATGCAATTAAGTCTCCATTAATCACACAATGCCTAATGTGAGTATCCTTAGTGCAACTAATCTCTCAATTAAAAAGCGCCTAATTCATACAATCATACACAATTATAACCCGATTAATCCTAATCACGTTAGCTCAACTCTCGCATGTTGCTAGGGTGATCAAACACTAATCTAAAGAGATAAAAATGTATGAAGCACAATTACAATCACAATTTCAATTATCCCAAGCACAAGTGAATTAGCCCATGGAGCAAAGTGCAAAATCCATGGGTACAAAATCTAATTGAATAATCAAAAGGCTAATCACAACAATTAAGGAATTGAAATGAGTAAAGAGGAAGAACATCACCAATTAAGCCAAAATGAACAATATATTGAATGCTTGAATCTTCAATTAGAATCTTCACTTCACTTGAATTGAGAAAACTAATGGATCAAAGTACAATCTAACCAACAATTAATGGAAATATATCTAAAACTAACAATGTAATCAACCTAGAAGGAGAATTAAGCTAAGAAACTCGAAATCGCCTAAAAACTATAAGTAACTGCTATGGGGAAGGTTATGCTCTGTTTTCCGCTCAAATGGATTAGAAGAAGAATGAAATAAGAATAAGTCATGTGAATTTCTTTCTGAAGCAAGGGATTGAAAAAAGGCACATTTTCGAAAATCTGCACCCTCGACTCGAGATTGAGGCCCTCGAGTCAAGCTTCTTTAAGTCGTGCCCATGCTTTTCTTAAAAATGCCCAGCCTCGACTCGAGCTTCCAGCCCTCGAGTCGAGCTTGCCGCATTCCACCACCCTCGACTCGAGCTTCAGCCCCTCGAGTCGAGGCTTCTTCCAATTTTGCAATTTTCATCCTTTGTCTACACCCTCGGGTCGAGCTTCTGGACCTCGACCAGAGATCTAGTCTAGGAAATTTTCTCGAGCCGACTTCCGCCTTCGACCCCCATTTTTGCCCGTCTCATTGGTCTCTTCGCCATATGAATGCCGGTACTCTCGGTTTGGTCAAATTCCACCGATTTACGAAAATGGGACGAAAAATATCAAAATCTACTCAAGTGATACTTTTCATGGCAAAGAGTGATACTCTACACATTTAAGCTCAAAAACTAACACTTTTCACCAATTTTTGCCACATCAAAACATGCATCAATTCACTCTCATCATAATACCCCTAAACTTTAAGTGTTGCTCGTCCTCGAGCAACGAAACAAATAAGCACAAAAGAGTGAATTTATTGCAATTATGTCTCATGGCACCATAGAAGAAAAATAAGACAATCGAACTCATCAATGATCTCAAGTATCAATGCCAACTCTCAACTAGCAATCACAATGAATCATGCTTAAACAAATGCAACATCAAATACTCAAATCATTGCTCCTTCCATGGAGTGTTTCTCTCTTCTCTCAAGTGTATCAAGGTAAAAATGGCACTCAATCATCAAATTCACAAACATGCATTCCATAAGCTTGCCAAAGGACTCAATCTCAATCACTTTTTTGTGTTTTAATCAAGAATCAAAGAGGTCTTTCATCAAGGTTGTAATGTAGACACTTTGGAATGGGTAGGTGACTTTAGGTAAGAGTGATTCAAACTAGTAGAGACTTGAAAGCTAACTAAGCAATACAATACACTTCTCTTCTAAATCTTGATCAATCAACACTCTTTCTTCTTCACACTTTTCAAGTTCAATCACCACCATTCTTTTAAGCTTTCTTTCACGTCTATGCTCACAAATTGAATTTTTCTTCTTTTCACTTTCACATTTTTTTCACAATTCAATTTTTCTTCCAACCTTTCTTTTCTTTTCCTCAACAATCAACTTAGCTCATAATCTTTCCACCGCACTCTTGCTTTCAATGCACCATCTTCTAGCCAACAATCAAGCTCTACTAAACATAGGACAATAAGACTTATAAAAATAGGCAAAATGACTTCAATTTCACTTGGCTTGCCAAAGAATAAGGATACTAGACTCAAAATGGCTCACTAACGAAATCAAATATTTTTGTGGGAAAAATTTGGCTAAGTGACTTATCAATACAAACATGGCCTCTTATCATATTCATGAAATCACACAAAGATTAATTTCAACAAGTCCAAAGGCAAGTTCTAGCATACAAATCTATGAATGATGCACTCACAAAGAAATCATTCAACCGTATAAAATGTACGATTCTAAAGCACAAAAGCTCACGGGCTTAATTTGAGCAATGAATCAAGCATTTTCAATCACATTCATCATCACACAATTATCAATCATACTAGCTTCAAGCCACAAATCAACTCATGATCAAATCAAAAGTTCAATATATCTTTCAAATCAAGCACAAGTGCACATGTACATAATCTCAAGCACGCTCACTATATCAACAATTATCACTCAAAAGTATGCTTGAAATCCACAATTAAAGCTCAAACGCTTATTTTTAACGTCCTTTCTTTGGGACGAAACTCAAACGCTATTTTTAACGTCCTTTCTGGACAAAAACTCAAGGAGTTCTTACTTCCCTTTCAATGAAGACGTGAGATTCATCCTTGTGCCTTACTAGATTTTCCTTTGCAAAAAAAGGCAACATCCCCATTTGTCTTCCAATGGGAGCTTTCCTCCTTCTTTGATCTCTTTAACCGTTAAGGCTTCTTTGAGTCTTTCTACTCCTAGCAATCGACTCCAATTTGATTCACTCCACACCACTTGATCACCAACTATGAAAATAACTTCTTTCTTTTCAAGTGGTATCTTTCTCTCTTCTAACAACCCCAAACTTGAGCCTTGCTCAAGCTTGGTCACTTTCTTCTCACCTTCTTCGATCTTTTTATCTCCGGATCAAGCAAAGGTTCAATAAGTGCTTTTTCCTTCCTAAGATCATCAAGAGAAACACAAGACTTATTAGCAATCACTTTACAATAAGGAATAAAATGCTCATTAATCAAAGAATTAGAAGAAGTAGAAGGGGTAGAATCATCCCTATCATTTGAAGGGTATAAATAAATGATCTCAATATATCCACACGTCTTCTTCTCCAAAGTACTTGGAGCATCTTCTTTCAATGGAGCTCTAGAAAACGTCACCTCTTCTCCATTAAAGCTCAATTTGAGCTCCCCTTTTCAACATTAATCATCGCTCTTACGGTAGCAAGGAAAGGTCTACCAAGAATGATAGATGCCTTAAGCTCTTCCTTCATATCAAGCACGATAAAATCCACCGGGAAGATAAACTTGTCAACTCCCACTAATACATCTTCAACAATCCCAAAAAGGATGAGCATAAGATTGATCCGTCAATTGAAGATTAATATTGGTAGGAGTCACCTCTCATAACTCCAACTTCTTAAATACGGATAAAGGCATAACATTGATACTAGCTCCCAAATCACATAAGCCTTAAACTTTTCCATTCTCACCAATTTCACAAGGAATAATAAAACTCCCCGGATCCTTAAGCTTTTGAGGTAGATGTCTCTCAAGAATCTCCTTGCATTCTTCCACCAATTTGATTACTCCCTTCTCATCCCATCTTCTCTTCTTTGACATTATTTCTCTAAAAATTTCTTGTAATGGGGAATTTGCTCAAGGGCATCTAAAAGTGGAATATCAACATGCAAGCTTTTAAAAACCTCCAAAACTTACCAAACTCCTCATCAAGCTTCTTCCTCCCAAGTCTTTGAGGATAGGGAACCGGAGTGGGTTTCATGGGAACCCCCATGCATCTTTGGACTTTTCTTCTTCCTTTGACTCTTTCTTTGCTTTGATCTCTTCACTTTCCTTCTCAACAACCACACTTTCTTCAATCACTTCTTCCTTCTCCACCTCTTTCTCAACTTCAACTTCCTCTAGCACCACTCCTTAATTGTATAGCACTACAAAATTCCTTTGGATTAGGCTCAGTGGTAGATGGATATTTCTCCTTATTTTGCAAATGAACCATCGTAGATGAAAGCTTTCCAACCGTTGTGGCCAATTGCCCCACTTGGTGCTCAATAGTTTTGAATTTTGTGTCCATTTGCTTCCCAATATCATCTAATCTAGAATCATTAGCCTCTAACCTCTTCACAATCATCCCAAGTAGCTCCTCCGTAGTTGCTTTCCCTTCATTATTAGGTGTTTTGGCACCTGAGATCAAAACTAGGAGAAAATTGAACAACGGCTCTTGGATTAGCATATGAGAAATTTTCATGTCTCCTCCAATTGTTGGCATTAAATGGAGCTTGAGGTTGAGGTTGAAAATTACCTTGAGTCCTATTTTGATAAGACACTTGATATGGCCTTGCACCTTGAAAATTGCCTTGATAATTGCTTTGATATCCTCCTTGATATGGAGGTCTTCCCATGTAATTCACTTCTTCAATAGGCATTGGGTTTGGACACAAATCAACTTGAGCAATAGATGGACTCACACTTTGTTGAGCTTGAAAAGTAGTAAGGGCTCCTAAACGGTCCATCATAGTCATCATCATTGTCTTCATAGACTCAATCTCCTCCACATGGGACACTCTATGATGAGCTCCTCGATTCACCGGCACTTGGAAAGAATCTTGGGCAATATTCTCCATAATCTCATTAATTTGCCCCACCGTCTTTTACCAAATCGAACCATTAGCACATGCATTAAGAAAGGATCTATCACTATCCGTCAAGCCATTACAAAAATACATGATAGTTTGCTCCTCCGGAAAGCCATCTTTGTGGACAATTGATAAGCAACATCCCATATCTCTCCCATGCTACCGGAATTGTCTCTCCATTCTTTTGATGAAAATGAGAAATAGCTTCCTTGGCTTGCACCGTCTTAGATGGCGGATAGAATTTCATCAAAAATCTCTTGCTAAGGTCCTCCTAAGTACGAATGGTTCCGGGATGGATAGAATTGAGCCAAGCTTTGGCTCTCCCTTAAGAGTGAAGGCAAATAGCCTTAGCTTCTTCACATCCTCTGACAATCCATTGTACTTCGTGGTGTCGGAAATCTCCAAAAATTATGCCGTGTGTTGATGAGGGCACTCTTCTTCATCTTTCCCTTCAAATTGCTTCTCTCTTAACATTCTCACAAGTGCGAGACTTATCTCAAAATTATTAGCTTCAATCCTAGGCCTTGCAATACCATCATAATGCTCATGAAGTTGAGGCTCAAAGAATTCCCTTAATGGTCTACCTTGAGGTGGCGGCTCTTGCATAGGTTGTGGTTGGGCTTGTGGAATATGAGGTGGCTCTTGATATCTCAGCTCATGTGGGTATGGCATATGAGGATAATATGGTGGGAATTGTTGTGGATGAGGTGGATAATATGGATATTGGTGAGCTTGTGGAGGATAGGGGTATGGATTTTGGTAGGAAAATTGATGTGGTGGCATCCCTTGAGGGAAAGGGCCAACTTGAGCATTATAAGGAAAATTGTGCCCATTACCTCCTCCATTTTCTTGCACTCTCCCTTCTCCATTGCCATTAACCTCCTCAACATGAGGTTCACCAACTCTCTCTTCATTCATCAACTCTTCACCTTCCATCATTTCTCTTCTCCTTCTCCCACGATTTCTACGAATGGTAGCTTCAATTTTCGGATTAAGTGGAAAAGGTGGAATACCACTAGACCTTGTAATCATGCACCTACAAACCACCAATCCAAGTATCAAAATCAAATAAAAATAAAGAACAAAACAAAAATACAAAAATAACAAGTAGCCACTTCAAACAAATTCCTAAGTCTCACTTAAGGCGCAAAAACTATTCCCAGGAAACGGCGCTATTTTGATTGCGGTAAATCGGGTAAGCAATATTAAGACAACCAAGTTTATCGAACCCAAGGAAAAAGTATAGCCATGAGTCCTCGAAATGCGAGTTTTAAATGACTATTGTTGCAATCACGATTTTGAACCAAAAACACAATACAAATGCAAGAATTAAAATCAAACAACACAACAAGTAATTAATCAAACAAGTGGTAGGCAAGAACAACTACCAAGCTAGAAATTCTCAAAAATTAATCAATGGGGATAGGGGTGCAAGGGATAATATCCATCAAGGAATCAATGATCAACAAGCTATAATTGCATCAAATTGCCAATCAACTAAGATAGAGAGCATAGAACCATCATGCAATTAAGTCTCCATTAATGACACAATGCCTAATGTGAGTATCCTTAGTGCAACTAATCTCTCAATTAAGAAGCACCTAATTCATACAATCATATACAATTATAACCCGATTAATTCCTAATCACGTTAGCTCAACTCTCACATGTTGCTAGGGTGATCAAACACTAATCTAAAGAGATAAAAATGCATGAAGCACAATTAAAATCACAATTAGGGCACTAATTATCTCAATTGATCAACAATCATTAACAATCAAAGCATAAGACAATCAAATCATCCTCAATTTCAATTATCTCAAGCACAAGTGAATTAGCCCATGAGCAAAGTGTAAAATCCATGGGTACAAAATCTAATTGCATAATCAAAAGGCTAATCACAACAATTTAGGAATTGAAATGAGTAAAGAAGAAGAACATCACCAATTAAGCCAAAATGAACAATATATTGAATGCTTGAATCTTCAATTAGAATCTTCACTTCACTTGAATTACAATTTGAATTGAGAAAACTAATG